>OW443342.2:5000000-6250000 GCA_937001555.2 Hypsopygia costalis
ATGTCTGTTTGTACTGATCTGGGTGTTTTCTATGTATTATAAGTATGTATTAAAAAAAATGTATTTCAGTACATTTATCAGTTGTCTAGTATATATAGAACAAGCTTTACGCTTAATAAGGGACTAGATGCCGCTGTGTAAATTGTCCAGAAATATTTATTTATTTATTCTCGTTCTCTCCACTCGAACATTAAGTAGGTATACAAAATAAATAGCGTGTTCCTAAAAATTTGCATTTTAGATAAGAACAACACGAATTCCCAATTACGGCCCAACAATACAGAAATCATACAAAATGATACCGGTAACAATTCACTTCCGTCCGCCGGCTTCGAACCCGCACTCCTAATGCGATGTGGTAATGATAGCACTGACCCCGCCGGTGTTACCATTGTTTAAAACAAGGTGAGCTATCATTTGAAACACATTAGTGTACACTCATCTCAGTATAAGATGGTATAAGGTAATGAAATCAAAGAACCTGATCTAAATATTTTATATATGTGGAAATGGAGGAAAATGTGACTATCCAATTTTTTTTTATAATAATGTATAATATAATATTAATAATATAATCGTTTATTTTCTCTCACAAGTAAATACTACATAATCGTCTGCGTAGAACGAAAATGGATAAGTATTTTTTTCTAGTTTCGAGATAATCGCGATTTTGTGTTTCTTTTCATACTTAATTTTTGACACATAATATTTTATAAATAAAAGACAATTTTACTGTCGGCAATTTTATATATTTTGGATCAGCTTATCCTTTATTTATTACTAAATCGAACTAAACTCTCTCTTAAAGTATAAATAAATAAAAAATAAAAAAGTAAGTACTAACATAACTTTTCCACCTACGCAGACGATATACTCGTATAATACATTGAAACTTAACTTATCGACGCAATGCATAGTTCAAACTGCATGAGACGGATTGAAATTTGCCTTAAGTAGACTAATGACCGATTTTAAAACTGAATATAAGTCGAGAATTAGTCAATTGTACAAGAGGTCTTTTATAGAATCTGTTATTCATAGAATTGTTCATTTTACGAATTGGTCAATTTTAGATGGTTCACTCTTGTTTCATATAACAACTTTTGATATACTTTTTGATGTTGTTTTTGGTGTTGTTCGAATTAGTAACAAACACAACTAATTCGAACAACACCAAAAACAACATCAAAAAGTATAATGTGCATTTGATGTAATATTCAGGTAGTATAACTGGCATTCCATTAAATTTAATTCGATAGTCTACGTCGAATGGCAAGACGCCCGATATCAGGATCTCCAGAGCAAGCAAGTTAATTGACTTAAAAAAGGTGGTGGTTCTCGATTCGACTCTATTTTCTTTTTAATGTGTGTTAGCTCAGGACATTTTTCGAGGTGAACCAATTTTGGTGATTTTTTTTTATTTTAAAGTTGATCCTTCTCATGTAGTCCAGAGATGATGATGATAGTTGAAATGGGCGTGTTCAAAGGAGTTATTTAACATGATGCCCACGGCCTCCTTCTACTGTCGCACCGCTCGCCATCGACAGGGAATTAATCCTCACGCATTAGAACCGAAGTGGTCACGTACTGTGTGTGTGTGCGGTTTCAGAGAAGTTTTCTTCCACGTACTATCAAGCTATGGAATGAACTGCCTGCTGTGGTTTTACCAGGAGACTACAGCATGGGGTTCTTCAAAAATTGCGTGAAGTGGTTTTTACAGGCGCGGCAACGCGAATGTAATGCCTCTGATATTACAGACGTCCATAGGCTACGGTAACTGCTTTCCATGAGGCGGACCGTATGCTTGTTTGTCACCTAAGAGGTATAAAAAAGTCCCATTTAAATTAGATCAAGATCTGACCAATAATTGAGATATCCTTAATAATGAGTATTTAATTGACATCGATCAATATTTTCATTGAAATCATTAAAAATATGTTATGAATCAATAAGTGAGATATGATTTATGGACGGGGGTATTTTTAAAATGTGTAATATAGTTCTCTGTATTATGTATTATTTCAAATCGGTCCAAGCACTCAAGGCCTCACAGTTAATTATTTAATGAAGTCATTAGTTTATGTTGTCTTCATGCGAATGGGTCAGATATATGTGGTTTGCGGCTTTCAATGCAATCGCACCGCTCGCCACTGGCAGAGATCCTCGCATTTAAAACTGACGCTGGGTATCGAAGAGGTTTTGTCCCGCACACTGTCAAGTCGCAGAGAAATATGGACTTCAGTAGATAATAATTATGTGCCGGTTTTTCCAAACGACAGGAAAAAGGGCGTGTAGTGGAATTGATTGACCCAATAATGCAGAAAGCGATGCAATCTTCCTTATTTCTTAGAATCGCTTTGATGCAAGACAACGTCTTTAAAAATGCTACCATAGGGAGGCAATTAAAAAAAAAACGAATGATAACCAAATCGGGGGATACATTTTGGTGTTGCAGCTACATGTCAATCATTTCCAACCAAACTTCAATCACCCAGTGGTGTGATAGATGAAAGATCAAAGAATTTATAACGCTAAGTAAAGTCTATGGATCATAGTGTGCGGGGGAGGGGGAAGCGCTGCCATTTTGATATACTTTTAGTGCATATAACGTATTCACGTACAACACATGGCTGTGTCCACCCCATTTTTTTGACTCAAGTTGGTACTCTTTACGTCAAAAAATTATGTTTGACCCTCGTGTCAGAATGACACATGCATCTTCAAGATCAAGTAGCGAAATAGTAGTTGGGTAGTCATAAGGACAGGTTTCGACGGTGATCTTTGACAATTACCAAGAATAATTAGTGGAAGTGTATTTTTATGACGAACTTGACCTGTGTGTCAAGTAATGCTACGTCAGTCAGTGGTATAATGTGACATGTACAATAGATAGAATGTACTTGTGTACCATTTTTATTTTCGATTTGCAAGGGCGTCACAATATAAAACTTCTCGAGATATGATAACTTGAAATCACAATTTGGGACTATCCCGAAAACGCAGTAAGTACAGTGAGGTGCAAGTGGTTCATCAACATCATTGAACCAAAGCCAATCTCACTTGCATGTGCATCCTGCTGACTGACAAATGAGGCTCTGGCGAAAAGAGAGGTAGGGCATAGCGTATCTTTTAAGCTCCACCTCACATAATACCGCAGCCAAATAACAATTTCCTTGAGGGTTGTTGTGTTCCGGCAACTGAGTGAGGTCATCAGTAAGAAAGAAAGGAGGGAGTATTGGCTGGCAACGGTCGGCAAATGGATCGCTGGATGGATGGCAAATGGATCGGCGACCCTTGGTGTTGCTGACACGTATGACGTCACGCTTTTCTATTGTATAATTATGCATCAAATCAGAAATTTGTACGACTATTTGTAAGCTATGTTAAATATTGTGTTTATGTAGCTAGTGCCGTAACAAAAGTAATAGTATTTTTTTTGTTATTCCAACGGTAATATTTTTAACATAATTTTATCCTTTTAAAATGGACTTTCCCATCAAACTCTGATCGACTAAAAACACGTCGGACATAAGTTATTAAAATTTTAAGATCGCAGATCGTTCTAGTTTCGTGTATTTTACGTCACTGATAAATGGTTTTTATAATTTTAGAATAATGTTCACATACCTATTTTATTTCTTTTTAACTACGTTGTAATAATCTCCATATAAGGTAAGTATCCATAAAAGGCAAGCGTTACTGACTGATCTATCTACGCATAACTCAAGCCACTTGACGAATTGGGTCGAAATTTTGCATACAGAACTCATAGAGCACTTATGATAGGATACCTGGCGTACCTACGAAGTTACGGCCGCAAGCTAATAAGTAATAAAATACTATTTACAATCAAACATTTGTCAATTACATTATCGTTATCGATTCGCGTGTGTATCTTAATAAAATTTGCATTTGCACATTCAGTGGCCTTTAGGCGGCTTGAAAACACTGGACTCCGCCAACCCGCAGTTGAGCAGCGTGGTGGAGTATGCTCTAAACCCCTCAATTAAGGGGAGACCCGTATCCCAAAATACAATTCCCTTGAGGGTTGTTGTGTTCCTGTGAGTGAGTGAGGTCACCAGAAAAGAAGGAGATGCTGCGTTGGCAGCGGGGGCAGCGGCGCGCGAGCGCTATTATATGTTGCGAGCGTAAATATGGCTACGGTAACTGCTTCACTTAAGGCGGGCCGTATGCTTGTCTGCCATCCGACGTAGTATAAAAAAAAAATCCCAGCAGAGGGATGAAAAATACGAGTAAGGGTGAAAGGATGAGTAAGGGTCCGTTCACACAAACCGGCTCGGAGAAGAGAGCAGATTTTGGATGCGTTTAAAATAGAGTTTTATGTCATTGTCATAAGGTTTACTTTAAAAATCCACATCGGCTCTCGAGCATTCTCATATAACAAAAGAAGTAAATTTAAAGAATAAACCTTACCTATACCAATGATCCAAAACTCAATTTTAGACGTCACCAAAATCTGCTCTCCTCTTCGAGCCGGTCTGTGCGAACGGACCCTAAGGGTCGACGACGACGAGTTCATTCAACTAAATTTCCTTGCGATAAATATAGGACATAAATAATATATCAAAGTACTCGAACCACAGAATAGATAATAGTACTGACGTATTCAAACACAGCCCGTTTTCGTCACAATCTGATACCGAAGCACTTTAGTCGTCCGATAAAACAATCTAATCTGACTAGTTCCCACATGTTCATAAGTATATGTTCGGTTTTCTCATGGTATCTACGAGTACCATCTTAATTTATAACACGAGCGCCATCTTTCGCTGAGAACAATTTAATTTTTAACGTTACATCGCCTGATATCGGGTGGTATAGACCTGTTATTAAGGTTTGATTCCATCAATCATGGTACTCGTCATTACGAATATCGTCTTCTATGAGGATTCGAGAGAGAAATTTTCGAGATACTAATGTTATAATTTTATTTATTTTTTTATATGAGAGGGGGGGCAAGCGAGCATGTGGGTCACCTGATGGAAAGCAATAACCACCGCCCATGGAGATCAGCTACACCAAGGGGTCGCTAGCTTATACACCTCCCTTTCTATCTGGTGGTGGTCTATTATTATTTTAGTTTATCATTTTAGTTTAGTTATATTTTATTTTAAATTTAATTTTAAGTTATTTATATGTAATTTTAGTCCATTTTGATTTTTTTATATGTTAAATCAATGAATAAATATTTTTTATTTAGGTTAAAAGTAGACATCGTAAACTTGCAATTGCGATATTTTCGAGAGCAGGCTTGCAAACCTGTCTCGACTGAACTTTTAAACAAGTTTAGTGGGTATTAAACACAAAATTATATAGTATCCATTGAGTTACAATTGGGTCGACCAACTAGAGCACCAAAGGACTCATAACGATATCATAGTGATAGCGAAACGATAAACTGCGTAAACCGATACACGATATTTTACAAAGGCACTAGAGCATCGACCTCAATAGATATTGTATATTTGTAAACGTTTCTACTATTGTTAACTATTATTTTAATATAGATACCGAATGATCGGATGTATCGGCATCAACCCAAAAAATACGGTAGCTACGAGCTATTAAAACAAGGTATTAAAAGTCAGATTTAATCAAACAAGTTTTTATTAGCTCATAGCTACTGCATTTATGGGTTAGAATATAGTGTTTTTTTGTTTGAAACATGTCATTACAATCTCATGTAATATGACCATAATCTTGAGAATTTTTGACCTAACTGAAAAACGACTACTACTATTACTAACTGACACGATTTTTATTTAAATTAGAAAACATATTTTTATTTTTCTAAATATTTTTTTGTCGTTAATTTCTGATCTTTTTTCGCCTCCTTTCAGTGTTACACTTTATCCCGAGATACACTGTATACGTCTCCTGTTGGTTTTTTGGACTAAGCCAAAAAGTCATCCACGATAAGAGCAATCTTAACTCAACGAGGCTCAGAGCTGTATGTATTACATACAACTGCCATGACTGCTTTGGTCATTTCTCCAGCAAACAGAAGATAACAACTGCCGCCGTCCTGGCTGCCATACACACATGCTTCGCCTCTCCGCGAGGCATCCGTAGGCGATCTGGAGATGTTGATAGGAACAACAAGCTACAAATGCCAAAGCTATTGTATTATACCTAGTACTTTAAAAAGTGTTTGAAGAGGAAAATGCATGTTTATCCAAAGCTCACCTCGGCCACTCGATACAAATCTCGCGTCGTTTACTCGTACATAAACAATGACATCTATGCAAAGCAGAAATGACCGTATGTGTACGTGCGGCGCCATACAAACTGTTCCAGATTTGTCTCAGAGGGGAGGCGAGGTCGACACGAGAGAGCGGCAGGGACTGGCCATACCGTACGTATGTAAGTACTATTACTTCAACTGTGTCCAAAGTTTAGGGGTCGGATAATAGTTGAAATTTCATTATAAAGGCTTCTAAAGTGTAGAAAATTACCGTGTTTATCTTAAATCAGTATTGCAGTGCTTCTCTTTCTTTCACAAGAGCCTCGTTTGCTGGGTGCACCATGTACAGGTCTGGATGGCTTTGGCTCTAACGAATGTGTAAATGTAAATCACGTTAAAATATTCCTACCGTGTCGAGCCAGTGGACCTGAATAGATTATTACATACTAGCGACCCGCCCCGGCTTCGCACGGGTGCAATGCTGATACTAAATGTACTACAGAAGGTCTTTGCGCTTTGTCCTATCCAGTCCTTCCCCAGTTATAGGCACATGCCGCCGGCTCCGCGGCCGGTACCGCCACAGCCGTTATGTCCCTGCATTTTAAATGTGTAATATCTTCTAAACTATTCATTTAAATTACATGCTGTGAAGGGCCATATTGATCTATATTAAATGCGCAATGTATTTAAGGTACTTAATTGGATAAGGATTAATTCTGTATTGCTTAAAATCGCTTCGTAAATAAGGCATTATTTCTTGTAAAAAGCAAAGGATAAAATAACGGTTATTGTGTGTTACCACTAAGAGATAGACATATACCATCGCGAACTTTTTTGTAGACCATTTTAAGGTGAACAATACTGTACTACATTATTTTGATCTATCTCGTTGGGTTCAGCCAGCGTTTGCAATGAAAGAGCAAAAAAATGTGTTTATTTACGACATCACATTAGAAACCTCTAAATTATCAGTGTTTTTCTACTATGTTATGCATATATTATACATATAAACTTTCCAGTTGAATCACTCTATCTATTAAAAAAAACCGCATCATAATCCGTTGCGTAGTTTCAAAGATTTAAGCATACATGGGGACATAGGGACAGAGAAAGCGACTTTGTTTTATACTATGTAGTGATATAGATGCGGTTGATACGTTTGTAAACATTTGGGACATGTTTTCTCAGAATGATTATGGGATTGTGTTTGACCGAATTCCTGCCGAAATAGAAATAGACGAAAGGTATAAAAAACTTCTCTCTAATTTCATTATGAATTTACGATATTGACAAAATCGTTTAGTAGAATGACGAGTGGATTCATCTGTGAAAGAGCTTGCATTATTTTTTTATATGGCTGGATTACCAGCCGTACAGCAGCGTCGTGTGTCGTCAGTCCTTATTCATTCCATTGTTGGGATATGGATCTTCTCTCAATCGAAGAGGTTTACAGCGTACTCCACCACGCTGCTATAATGCGGATTGACGAAGGCCGAAGCTGAAACCGATTACCATTGGTTTTTTTGATTCCTAAAATTGGTCTTATATTAAAATGATTTACAAACATTTTCATCTTAGTCGGTAGAGCTCTAGGGTTTCTATCAGCTGAGCATAATTTAGCAACAATCTAAGCAGTATTTTAATTTTCGCATTCAAAAATCCCAATGAGAATCGGCTCCAGCTTCGGCGGTAGGCCCCCTGATCCGTGCAAAAGCAAAAATTAAGAGCCAAGCCGAAGGAAACCAAACGCTTCGATATTCTCGCAGGCGGTGGTTCCTACTTGTGCGCGAATTAGATGTAAAATAAAGCGTCACGGAAATTGTCGAATATCCCCGAAACTGTGATCGGCTTGGCCGATTTATCGGCTGACTAGCCTTGGCTAGTCGATCAAAGTCATAGTAGACATTATTATGTCTCCAGAGAGAAAGGAGAGAGTGACTAAAGGATCAACGAGTGCATGAAAGATCGAAGAAGGCCGACGTGCTACCAGTGCTGCAGCCCTGAACCCATTCCAAAATATTATATAATAATTAAAATGTCATCAAGATCACACGTTACAATTAAAACCAGCACATTTGTATTTTAATTTAAACATAATATATGCCGCAGTATGAAAGTAGATGTAAAACTTGTCGTATAATTTCGAGCTCAGTGGCGTAGCGGTCAATGACGCGGCTTCGACACCAACGCTCGTGGGTTCGATTCCCACACAGGACAAACATTTGTGTGCATGAACATGTCTGTTTGTCTTGGTGTGGGTGTTTTCAATATATCATAAGTATGTATTTACAAAACAAAAAAAATGTATTTACGTATTTTTATCAGTTGTCTAGTACCCATAACACAAGCTTCGCTTACTTTGGGGCTAGATGGCGTTGTGTAATTTGTCTAACAATATTTACAATATTACAATTAGTCTACAGTTAACAGCGCTTGACACTTCGACTTTTATACCTTTATCATCCAGTTCATAAGAGCTATAATCGGATCACGAGTGTCAACCGTGTTATGTAATTAAAGTAATTTCTGTTTCGGAAATAAAAAATAATCTGTAGTCTCAAAAAGGCTTGCTTTTGCTCGGAACTTGGTTGGTATCTCGTGGGAATTTCAAAAATCCGTTCTTACGCACGGATCTCAATGAGATCCGTGTTCTTACGTAGACTTCTTGTCTACTAACAATTTCAGCCTGGCAGGGCATGAAACTTTTCAATATGACATGGTCTCGGGTTATCACGGCGCAGGCTCTCATATACCACAGTATAAATAATAGTACTGAGTACAGTATGGCCACTCTCTGCCGCTCTCTCGTGTCGACCACACCTCTCCGAGACGACTCTGGGAGTTTATTTGTATGGCGCCGCACAGACACACGCTCGTTCAGGCTCTGTACCGACGTCGTTGTTTATGTAGTAGTTCACGACGCGACATTTGAATGGCGTGGCCGGGTTGTGCTTATACTGCAAGTGTTACGCTGTATATGCTGTTTATGAGTCGACTGTACAAAAGCTTGGGCTCGGTATTAAACCAGTCAGTCAATCGGAACTGTTCTTTTTACACATTAAGATTTTAAAATTGTTCAGTATAAAATATTATATCGACGATTTGACTCAACTTTTAAAAAACTATTTCATAAAAATTTGAACAAAAACTAGCAAAGCAAATATCAGACAAAACTAGGTAAAGTGCCCCATAACTGGAGTCCATCACATTCCGTACAATGCGGGCTGTGGATATACTAAATCCTGAGGATTAAGAGTGAATGGCTTGACCCAGTTCTGCAGGAAGAGGGGTTTAGATACATACTCGTACTATCACTCGAAATGAAATCACTATAATATGTCACTTTATTAGACCTTTTGGCTTCAAAGTATCAAGTTATTCTTCTGAGATCCGACACGACAAAACTAACTACTTGAACGATTTGTAAGTTAATGGTAACTATACTTACCAGCAATTAATGGAGTCACTTAAAATTTCCGAAATAGTGAATGACGACTTTATACAAAAAGAAATGTAACATAATATAAATAAGTCCTATTTATGCACTAAGGCTTGACTAATAATATTTTTCATTTTTGTAATTTATTTAATTAATTTCAGTGATACAGGTATTTTTATGATTGGAGTCAAATTTATTGCTCGTGAGTGCAGGTAAGTGTAATTTTTGTAATAAAATACACGATTATCCGAAACGAAAAATGATTTTTTCAGGGTAAGTAAAATAAAAATATGTCATGTGTTTCTTTAATTTATTCAAACTTAAACCTTTAATCAAGTTTGAAATGTGTGGTATTTTTAGAATCCTTACGTCATTCCGAGTGTCATTTGGTATCAAAATTGTCAGAACGTCAGTAAATACGATCGCTGTAGGTCATTTTGTTTGGATTATTTTTAACAGACTTTAATAACAGAAGGAGGTTCTCAATTCGACTGTATTTTTATCTTCGTTACCTCAGAAGTCAGAACTTTTCCTACGTGAACCGATTTTGATGATTCTTTTTTTATTTAAAAGCTGGTACTTCTCAATCTTCTCATCCATGACAGCTGGTATCATTTAAATTTGATCAAGATCTGACTAGTAGTATCCTTCCTATTGCATGAATTTTTTTTGCTCGACCATCTCTTTATAAGAAGGCCAAAAATAGGTGGTTGGATTGTGTGAGAGATGATATGTATAAGAAAGAATAAAAAAAATAATTAAAGTACTTTTTTTATTACACTTGTGTTATTTGTCAATATTTCATTTTTAAAATGTGCAGCGATTGGAAATTTCGATCGTATCTGCCGAATCGGCCTTTTTGTCGAGTTTGTGAAATATTTGACCTCGCTGTCAGGCATAGTTCTTACCTACATAATGTATAAATTTAAAAATTAACAGAAACTATAACAGTTAAACTTAAATAGTTAGCAGAATATATTAACTTCATGGTGAACATTAAAAGGGAACTTACTTCATTTGAATAGGGTAAAATTAACTTCATTAGGACTTCATAATTCGTGTTTTAGGACATTTGGCAAACAAAATTTTATTCCCTAATTTTGTTATCATTTGTTTTTTTGAATTGCCTCCCTATAATGAAAATCTAAGAATTTTTCCCAAACTTCCCGTTCACATCGTAATGATCATGTTATTTTTTTTTGACGCCGTCAATATAAATCTTTAGGAGTCATCAATCCGC
Source organism: Hypsopygia costalis (assembly GCA_937001555.2). Lineage (NCBI taxonomy): Eukaryota > Metazoa > Arthropoda > Insecta > Lepidoptera > Pyralidae > Hypsopygia > Hypsopygia costalis. Next base: position 5,010,885 of record OW443342.2, read on the forward strand.
CATGCCAGCGGTGTACAAAAGACCAATATCCATCAGAGGATGGGATGACGATACATCATTCGTTAATGTCAATTATAATGATAGACTCGGTCTGACTTAACCATTGTTGTACCCCGTATATAAAATGACGTGTCAACTTAGATATTTTCACTGGCTTTTATGTAACTACATTTGTTTATTCGTATGCGAATCAAGGCAATTTGCTCTTTTAGTTCAATTCTGGCTACTTTTCTACTTTACTGGGACTGGATGGAAACTGAATTTTGATTCAATTTTAAATAAATACGAGAATAGGCATACTTTGTGTACCATTTTTTTTTTTTCGATTTGTTATTTACAAACTATAGATGAAAGAATTACTTCGATAGCATAAAAACTTCTCGAGATATGATAACTTGAAGATCACAATTTTGGACTACCACGAAGGCTACCACCTTATGACGACACCTTGCTATTTTATATGATTTAAATCAGAAATTTGTACGACGGCTATGATAATTATTGCGTTTATGTAGCTAGTGCCGTAACAAAAGTTATAGTATTATTTATTGTTTCTATAATGGTAGTATTTATTTTTATAATTTCATACTTTTAAAATAGACTTTCCCACCAAACGTTGATCGACCATAAAACACGTCGGACATAAGTTATTAAAATTTGAAGATCGCAGATAGTTCTAGTTTTATGTATTTTACGTTACTGATAGAGAGTTTTTATAATTTTGTAACATTGGCAACTAGCCTCAGTACTTAGGCGGACGGAACACAATGAATAGGACCTTAAATAATAAATAAATAAATGTTTCTGGACAATTTACACAGCGCCATCTAGTCCCAAATTAAGCGCAAAGCTTGTGTTATGGGTACTAGACAACTGATAAATGTACTTAAATACATTTTTTTTTGTAAATACATACTTATAATAGGTACATAGAAAACATCCAGACGACAAACAGACATGTTCATGCACACAAATGTTTGTCTTGTGCGGGAATCGAACCCACGACCTCGGAGTCAAAGTGGCCATTGCTAACCATTCGACCACCGAGCTCGTCATTGAATATTCGTTGTCAAATGTAATGCATTTGCAGCTATACCTACATTATATAAATGGTACTAATAATTTCCGTATTTATGATAGCTTCAAATACAATAAATCTATAGTGATGGAACTTCAATAAAAATACTATATAAACAATTTCATGAATCGATTACCAAATGACGTGTTAAACCAGCAAACTGATGACTCCACACTCTGTGTTCCAATGATTTTATCTAGGTCGTGTCATGTCATGATTTTAATTACTGGATTTAATTTAGCTGTGGTGGAGCAATAAATGCTTAATTAATAGAAGTATTCTATTAGTCGAACGTTTACTGCAACGCATAGCTAATTTATAGGTAAAATAATTATGCATATTCATAGCATAGAATCTGCAGCTCTTGGTGGTACCTAACTACGAGTATAATAGGGATAGTTAAAAATAGCCGGTCAAGTGCAAGTCGGACTTGTGCAACATTTTTTTTGTGAAATAACTACATATTTACGGTTTTCATGCTACATGACATTGCTTCTTCCCAAATTTCATGATTCTAGGTCAACGGGAAGTACCCTATAGGTTTTTATTCCCTTTGCAAATGTCAAGATATGCTATATAAATGGAACATAAACGGCCGTATCTTTTGATTGCCTCAATTGAGAAGCTTGATTTTTTCACTGCTTTAAGACAGTGCAAGCAGTAGTGCAGTGTAGTTAACGTTGCGACGTTTGTATGGAGTTGCCGGGGTGTACTACTAGAGTAGTTTGAAGGCGTGAAATTGAGCTAGATCTCCTTTTTAAGAAAACTTGTTCATTAGGACAGAGGTCGGTCGACCAAAACAATGTCTTTGTCCAGTGTTTCCATAAATAGATTTAAGAGTCAATGTGAGGCCTCCGGTAATGATTTAATTCAGCTTTCCTGATTGGAGCTAATTGCGTGACCTCCCGTCGCACCCTCTTTGCCCTCTTCTGCCAATGAAGCCTGACCTCTGGCTATGTGACCCTCCCTGTTGAAGTTATAATTTTGTTACAACGGGTATGTAAAAAAACATGATTACGCTTGGTATTTTTTTTTTTTGATAACGAATATCAAATTAATTAAGGTTGTACAGTACAAGAAGAATTTGTAGGGTAGAAAGTGAATTTTTATTATTATCTACTACCATTCATTTATTGAAGCTCGATGGCGTCGTTGCGCGTTTCAGTCTAATTGAAAACGTAAGTTAAGCGTCGAACAAAGCATTTCTATGCTAACCCACCCCGGTTTATTTATCTCGAGTTCCGGTTATTTATCGTCCAGGTTAGATTTTTTTTACAGTTACTTATTCATATTGATAGATTTTTTTTACCTTACATACTCCTGTGTAGCCAGGATTAAGAGCGGCGACATCCAAAAAAGGCAATGAACATTAAGTCCATTGCATTGTCGAGGGTAAGACTACTTACTGCCTTGACACTCGTCAACGAATTTGATCAGAAGAAATTAGAAATAGAAATAGAAATATTTTTATTCCAACTTCACACATACAATTGTACACAAATACAACAAGACATAATATATGAAGTGACGTTGAAATTAGTAGAAGTAAGAAGCTTTTCGAATTTGACTTACCCTCTTAGCAATGTGAAAGACAGCAAATAAGGTTTAGATTATTATATATTTTATTTTTAATATCGCATTGTATACTATATTAATTAGTTTGTAAATTTAATAAAATAATATTTTAACAAACAAGTATTCATTGATGGCTCAAGATAGCAGTTATTATCTATTGTTACTATTTATTAACATATTTTTAGGTTCTATTAGTTGTTAATAACAGAAAGAACATTTATCAGCCTCAGCTTTTCTTTACTCTCCTTGAATAAATTTATACAAAGGATGCTTTTGTAGCCTTCAGGCAATAAATGGAACCTTATTCTTAGGCCTTTTTTTTTTTCTATACGATATACAAACATAGACACGGCTCCAGGGTCCAAGTTATAGTAGAAAAGCAAAATAATAAAAAAATATTTAAAAAAGGGAAGACTTTTTAATTAATATTCGAGTATGTATATATATATATATACAACTAAAAGTATAAAGATTCTAAGATGAGAGCCACAAAAAGACCATTGGACTGGTGGCTAATTTAACATTATGGAAATGTTCCGTAGTGGAAACAACACCTAAAAGACATGAGTGCCAATTTATCGATATTAATTTATTATATATAAGTGATAGAACGAACTGGAGAATAAAAATACAATAGATATGAACAATCAATAAAAGAAATACTTAAGTAACTTGCGCCGCGGATTATAAATTAAATTTTCACATAAATGCATAATACGTAGGAGGTAGGGCATAGCGTATTTTTTAAGCTGTACGACTGGGGAAGTACCTCCATCTCACAGTATACCGCAGCCAAGTGACAATTACCTTGAGGGTTGTTGTGTTCCTGCAAGTGAGTGAGGTCACCAGAAAGAAAGGAAGGAGTATCGGCTGACAACGGATATGGCGACACCTTGGTGTTGCTGGTCTCCATGGGCTGTGGTGGTTGCTTTCCATTTGGTGACCTACATGCTCGTTTGCCCCTCTCATAAAAAAATACTATTGTTAAAATTGGTGGTTCGCCTATTGCTTTGTATAGTTGAGAGGAAGATCAACTAAGAGGTGGCCGGGTTGTGTGAGAGACAAAGACAGGATATTCTCATTGGTGAGAGATGATATGGATAAGAAAGGGGTAACTATATGACGGGTGATAGGAGTGAATAGAAGAAAAAGACATACTGAGCCTACCCCGAATAATGAGAAAAGGACATGCCAACAATGAAGATGAGTTACAAAGTCTTCATAATAAAACATAAATTAATTTCTGCGCCATCTGTGTGCTCGGCCCTGATTACTTATCTCTTTTGTTGACTGCATATATTTAGTCTGTATATGCATATGCAATTAATATACTCTGTATTACGCCTATATTTAGAGCGTTACTATTACTTATTGTGTGGTATCAATGTATTTCAGTGTTTATCATAGATAGTATTTATATATAGCTAATTACTTCTTTCATATCTTTATCACTTCCTTATATTTATTGCTTTTCACTAAGTTTATTAGGCGTCCACGCCACTCCATTACATTTTATCCAACATTTGAAGGTTGGTAGAGATCTCTTATAGAGATAGGCTCACCTTTATAGAATTGTAATGGTCTTTGTAAGTCTTGTGAGTGTGTATTAATTGTGTTCTTTGTGTACAATAAAGATATAAATAGAAAGAAGAAATTAAAAGTCAAGTATAATGAGACCAATTCATATCAATCAAATTTGGTTTCTAAGTCGCTCAACTGAATCTCAAGAGCCAAAGTCAACTTCACCTGTCCGTGGTGCATTCTGTGAAAGAGGCTCTGGCAAAAGAGAGGTAGGGTTTCACACCTCTACCTTACAGAATACCGCAGCCAAATAACAATTCCCTTGAGGGTTGTTGTGTTCCTGCAAGTGAATGAGGTTACCAGAAAGGAAGGAGTTGCTGCGTAAGCAGCGGTGGTGGGAGTGAAAAATCTGGAACAGTTTTTATGGCGCTGTACGCACACACGCTCATTCAGGCTCGGCACAGACTATATTGTTTATGTAATAGTTTGACTATGCGAAGTTTAGGAGTGTCCGGCACTGCCTCCGGTGTGGTTCAACATCGAACGATAGACATTGATCAGTTGTAAAGTAAATAAATAGCACTGTACTTCTTGGAAAATTTACATTATGCATTAATGTAAAATTCTTGTGTATTTCAAGTAACATTGTCAGTGCATATAATATTTAGCTTATGTAGAAAGTGGAACAATAAGCGTCGGTTCACGAGAAAACCTGACAAAGGACATGAGTTACAAAACACACATTGATTCATTGTAAAAAAACTTGGTTCATTGTAACACGAGATATAACTGTGTTGGTAGAAAATAATTTTATAAGGGGAAAATGTTTTTGGAACTCGACAGACTAAGATTTATTTCATTACTGTTCATAATAAAATAAAAAAGTTTATTCTTTGTGTATATTATTGGCTCTTTGCAATCACAAGACGACACGACCTAAATATTTTTTTCCTAAAATATTCAAAGAAGTTTCATCATCAACAACAAAATTATGTTCTAAAATATGGCCGTGTGGTTTCCGGCAGACTAGAATAGAATAACTCCGTTTCTTCCCGTGGATGTCGTAGAAGGCGACTAAGGCATATGACTAAGGGAAATACATTATAAAACATCGATCAGGCCTCCCCAACCCGTCTAATCAGCGTCGGAGTGTAGGCCAAATCCTCCTGTCTGTGACGGACGAGAGAGGGTCGTGTTCCTGTAGTGGAGACTAAAATGACCTGATGATGATGATGATGTTGTATTATATAACTGACTAGCTGACCCGACAGACGTTGTCCTGTCTTCTTAACTATGATTATGGAATTAGTTTCGCGCTATCTGTCAAATGACCGACAGTTCTATCACAGAAAATAAAGTTATATTAATAATAACAAAAGTAAAAGTTAATATGGTCGTTTAGTTTCCTTAAATTTTGACTTTTCGCGGAAGTTTATTTTTTTTCTTAGAACCTTTTCGTAACAATAACAAACAGAACAAAAAAAGAATTAGTGAAATCGATTCGCGCGTGATGCTGTGACCAAGGGAAATAGGGATTCATTTTTATATATATATATATACATATATATATATATTATTTTAAAAAGTTAAGTCATTGTCAAGTTTCTTTCAATCATTTCTTCCTCGCCAACATAATGGTTAATTCGGAAATACTAGCAGATTAAAAAAATATGTACTTTGGATATTAAAATGTAAGATATATCTAAGTGCCCACAAGGGTCAATCGTAGAACAAAGAATTTCATTTCGTTTCGTTGCATTTCATTGTTTTTCTTTGTCTTAACCCATTAGAAGTCACTGTACTCATTCGAGTACAGCCGTATCCTTAAGTATTATTTACAAAATCTTAAAGTTTAAGTGGGTTACTTTGTTTATTTTACTTCGTCATAATACTGTTCAAGTATATTTATAGATATTAAGCGGGTAGTGTTACTTTTCTTAATAAATGTGTCAGTTGAAGTTTTGACACCGAAACACTGTGGAGGTAAGTATATGATTTTAGATTTTTTTTTAATAATTACTGCTTATAATTTGTTTTATTTATTTCATTGTTGTAAATTAGAAGTCAGAGTAAGTAAATAAAGAAAAATATAATTGCTTTTGTATAACTAAAATAAAACTAGGGTCTCATAAATGTTACTGTACTCGGTTGAGTACAGTGACAACATACGTAAGTAAAATGAATGATTTTTTTTTCAGATTTCTTGCAATGGATAAACAGCTCAAATGAGCTACAAGGGGCTTGAATAAGCTATTGAAGCTATTTTACAGCATAGCGATGATGATGAATGTGACTTAGCTATTATACCACCTGATCCAAGTGCATTGACCGATGAAGAGGAAGGTATCGATGAAGATATGGCATCAAGTTTCATACCCCAAGACGTCCCTGGTACTCTTGAGGTGTTTATGAATCGTCAGGATAGTAGTAGCGAAAATAGTTCGTACGACGACAGTGATAATAAACCGCTGGCGGCAAAAAGAAGACGAAAAGATACTAACCGCCAATCCACTTCAGATTCGAACCCAATTTGGCGGAATGTACCCCATGATACTCGTCTACTTCGCAGAGTACTTCCGAAGTGTCTGACAGGAAGAATACTATTTGTCAAGAAATGCAGGGCCTCAACCCTTTACAAATATTTGAAAAATTGTTTGATTATGATATTATTGATATGATTATATCTAATAGCATATATACGCTAATCAATACAATAGATATGAGTTTCAACTGGATTCCTCGGATTTGAAAAAGTTTTTAGGGGTTTTGATATTATCTGGGTATCATAAGCTACCTCGAGAACCAATGTACTGGTCTCTAGATGAAGATGTAAGTGTAGAATTGGTCAGCAAAGCCGTGTCGAGGCATAGGTTTCGAGATATAAAAATAAACCTTTATCTTTTAGACAACGACTTAGCAGCAACGTCGAACTATTCAACCGCTAGGAACTGTCAAGCGATGGTGTCCAATAAAGAAGGAGAAGAGAGACGTAGCGATACCACGTTTATTCCAAACGTACAATAAAAATATGGGAGGTGTGGATGAATTCGACCAGTCAGTCTCATTATATCGAATTGCTGTTCATGGTAAAAAGTGGTGGTGGGTGTTATTTACCTACTTGTTAGACATGACTGTTGCTAACTCCTGGCGTTTACATGTAATGTAATGACAATGAGTAATGACTATGTATCAACTCATGTTCCGCCGTCATACGACAAGGCGAACCAAGAAAATCGCGCCAAGCTGCATCAATAGTGGAAGGTCTGCCTCAAGATGGAGTTGGACATTATCCAGTAAAATTTGAAAAACAGCTGCGGTGTGTCATTTGTCATTCTAGAGTACGCTGGTAATGTAAGAAGTGCCTAAAGACACTTTGCTTCGAAAAAGCTTGTTTCGAAAATTTTCATACTTAGGTGGTCAGTGTACTCAATTGAGTACACCCCTGTAATTTCATGATAAATACTATTTTTAATTTTTTTTGTGTATTTCGTGTTCTTTTTATTCATAATTGAAAATGAAAATAGAGATAATTTTAATAAAACGTTGTTTGTTGTCATTTGACCTCTAATGGGTTAAAAAAAATAATAATAACTGCCGATAAAATCATAGAGTTACTACGTTTTATAGACACGGTTTGGCGTGGCAAACATGAGATAGAGATGTTATAGATTTTTTATGGTGCTGTCATAATTATAAGTGCGGCACATTGTTGTGAATGTGTGCAAGTGTGGCACACTGCCTTTGAAAATCGCGGCACGCGACTTGAAACAAAAAATCGTATCTTCCTGTCTCATTCCTTACATTTTTACACATAAATGAATTAATAGTAAATTTAATAATCATTATGTATGTTATGTCTTAAGTAATGAATGTTGTTAATTAAATTTAATGCTCACAAAATGTATGCTTTTTATAAATAAATAAATTTGACGAGCTCGGTGGTCGAATGGTTAGCAATGGCCACTTTGATTCCGAGGTCGCGGGTTCGATTCCCGCACAAGACAAACATTTGTGTGCATGAACATGTCTGTTTGTCTTGGTCTGGGTGTTTTCTATGTATTATATTATAAGTATGTATTTACAAAAAGAAAATGTATTTAAGTACATTTGTCAGTTGTCTAGTACCCATAACACAAGCTTTGCGCTTAATTTGGGACTAGATGGCGCTGTGTAAATTGTCCAGAAATAAATAAATAAACAATGATGGCCCAAATCGCTCTTTTTCTTGTGTGAATACGATGGAAACTGTCAATTTGTCTATAAATTTCCCTATCTTCGTATGTCATAGAGTATAGACATTATCTTCGACAGTATATTATACAAAGTTATACAGTTTGAACTGCGAAGAGCTACAAATTGTGCGGTTCAGGTTTATTTATATAACATAAAAATATTACCTTGTATGTGGTGCCATGAAATCAGCTAAAATTATATCACCCAACAGTGTACAGTGTGCCTGAATATTTTGATAACGTTACATACCTGAAACAAATAATATGTTTTTAGAAATCAACAAAAAAACAATAATAAGCAATTTTACGTGATAAAGTCATAAGAAAACACGACCACGTCCACGACCGATGGAGTGGAAGAGAGATAAATGGGTCACAAGCCGCGCTCTCGCTTTCACACTCGGCTCAGGCGGACGAGTCATGCTTTTTCGTGCGTGCAGCCGGCGTTCATCGCTTTATAAGACGTTGTTACGTCAAAACAGAGTTTTCTAAAAGCGGTTAGAACTTCCTTCAAATAAGGTAATGTTTGAGAACAATATTAAAATAAAGTTACTCAGTGACTTAGGTCTCCTCGGAAATTACCAGAGTAATTTCATTATATTTTTTACAGTTGGTGTGATAATTTACGAAAACGACCACAGCCTATATTTTATTTAAATTGCTATCCAGAGCGATTCGGGGCGGGTCGGTAATGTAATTTAACATTTTGAATCTATGGATACCAAGTTAATCCAGTGGGAATCGAACTCGCATACTTCTACAATACTGATATGATATTAATTAATACAACTAATATTATGACGAGCTCGGTGGTCGACTGGCTAGCAATGACTACTTTGACTCCGAGGTCGCGGGTTCGATCCCCGCACAAGACAAACATTTGTGTGCATGAACTGTCTGTTTGTCTTGGTCTGGGTGTTTTCTATGTATTATAAGTATGTATTTACAAAAAAAAAATGTATTTAAGTACATTTATTATTTGTCTAGTACCCATATCACAAGCTTTGCGCTTAATTTGGGACTAGATGGCGCTGTGTAAATTGTCCAGAAATATTTATGTATATAAAAATGAATCGCCAAATATGTTGCTAAGCGCATAACTCGAGAACGGCTTGTCCAATTTAGGTAATTTTTGTTTTCATATATTTGTTAAGGCATAAGGAAAGTTTTTATAGAGAAAAAACGTAAAAATTGCGAGGAAAGCGTCTTTTGTGTTTTGTTATTCTACCCGTGCGAAGCCGGGGCGGGCAGCTGGTTTATTATATATTATAAAAATGTGAGGTGAAATCAGGCTTCGCTGATAAATTTCAACGGATATAATATCATGATATAAACGTTGATATATATCAATTGATACTTATTGTCTAAGCTAGAAAATTAGGCCATCCGATGTTACGCTGACAACAATAGAGAAAAAACAAAAATTTAAAAGATTGTTCCCGAAATAAATAAAGCCGACTAAATAACTAACCGACTAAAGCAGACTAAGTATTGCATCTTTTCATACGCATGATATATATCGGATTAATATCAAATATCGGATATTTTGATATTTATTATAAATATGGGATGTTTGCGAACCCTGCAGTATGGATGCATTATGGATGTGTGGATGTTTGTTACGCTTTCACAGGTAAACCGCTGAACGAATTGGGATGAAAATTGTCATAGATATAGAATATGTTCTGGATTAACACGCATAATACTTTTTATCCACGTACTGTATTCACTCGGGATGAAGAAGCAAGTAAATAAGTTAATTTGTGCAAAACTATAAAAATAAAATAAGTGGGGTAAAGTAAGTAAAGTTTGTACCCTTAATACTTAGTTTGCGACTAAATATCTCAAAGGCTAAAAAAACACGGATACTGTAATTGTGCATTGCGTTTATTTATAAGTATAATATTTGCAACGGCTTGCAGATTCAAGGTAGTAAAATGCTTTATTAATAATAATTCCCCCACCCCATCTTTCTTTTGGTTAATTACACTTAATTTTCGTTTATGTCTAATATCTAGATTTGGAAGTGTAATGTTAACAAGATAAAACAGTAGCGTATTAAGCAAATAAATAATATTATATCTAAAATACGATACATTTTACGGAGAAAATGTTTTGATAATATTAATAAAAACTGGCTTTATCTATGATGATAAGAAATTCTATTCAGACAGAAATCAGAATGAACGCTCATAAAACCATAAATTAATGCATCATCAGTCTATTATGTTTTGTTGATCAATGTCGATATAATCTAGATGGCAATAAAAAGTAAATCGTATTCCTCAGTAATTAGATAGAAAATTGAACGACCACGATACAGCTTCAAATGGCTTAGACATAAGCCATAGAATGAAAATCAAATATACCTGAGGTTACTACAACATCGTATGAATGCTCTTTATCCAACTGTCATAAAAGGGGGGGTAATGTTTTTCAAGCATATGTATGTAGGTATGTATGTACACGAAATTGTATACCGTCGGTCCCGGCTGTTGTTATTAGATTACAGCCATTAAGTCAAGCCTTTTTTTTTATACTACGTCGGGTGGCAGACAAGCATACGGCCCGCCTGATGTGAAGCGGTTACCGTAGCCATATTAACGCTCGCAACATAAAATATCGCTCGCGCGCCGCCACCCCCGCTGCCATAGCAGCATCTCCTTCCTTTCTGGTGACCTCACTCACTCGCAGGAACACAACAGCCCTCAAGGGAACCGTTATTTGGCTGCGGTATTCTGTGAGGTGGAGGTACATTCCCCAGTCGGATAGCTTACAATTACGCTCCCTACCTCTCTTTTCGCCAGAGCTTCGTTTGTCAGTCAGCAGGGTGCACCGCGTGCAGGTGAAGTTGGCTTTGGTTCAAAGATCTTGATGAACCACTTACACCCCAAGGCTTTAGGCAACTTGAAAACACTGGCCCTTCCAGCTGTTGAGCAGTGAGGTGTTGTCCCCTGCACTAAGCTCTAATCCCCGTATAATGAGGGGATACCGAATCCCACCAGTGTGAAGAATAATATTATAATATTTATTAATATGGCGTGAAGAGGTTTTTATAGGGTTAGCAACGTGTGATGCTCCTGGTGTTAGGCTACGGTAACTGCTTTCCATCAGGCGGGTGTATGCTTATTTTTAACTTAAGTGGTATAAAAAATATGTGTTTTGTGTATTTATAAATAGCATATTTCATATTATTATATCCCGAAAATATTTGGTACTCCACATGCCTATTCACGAAATCGTTTCATATACTCCAAAGTTGCCTGGATCCCTCTGGATCCCTGTGAGGGATAAGTCCATCTTTGTACTTGTAAATACCTTAAAGGCATTTACAAACAAATGCCACTTATTCTACCGTTTGTGTAGCCCCACTGAATACCATCTTTAATTATTCTTCAGTGACTAATTCCCTTGTAAATACGCTTTGAAAGAACAAGACCTTTTTATATTTAACAATCGCCACTTTATCTATGGGCGCACCATCAAATCAGGCATTCACGACTCTTCAGAATCTTGTTTGCCTTCAACATACAAATGTTAACCACGATTTATTGCAAAATATACTTTATTACTTGTGAGTAAGGTACAATGGTATTGCAAAAGTAATGTTGCTGTTGGGTCCTAAAACGCGGAGGTGCTGTCAGTACAAGCAGGTCTTTGTAAATGTGTCCAGTTTTGTTAGAGCTCCCTCGACTCCCGTATTGCTTATTGACGTGGGTGAGGCCAGGGGGGTTTAGGAAGGTTGGGGAGGTCAAGTTGTATTAGTTGTTGGGACGAGGTCGCGCGACAGAACGCTTCTTGTGTCGGCAGTGGAACTCTGTATATTGGATAGAGGAGCATTCAGGACGCTCTGCCAGAACGTTCAGTGTATTCTTTGTTGCTATGAATCGCGTTTGTATTTACAAATAGCGTTTTTTTATGTCGTGTCGTGAATAGCAGTGGGTTGGTCATTGTCAAATATACGTGACAGTGAACAAATTTTGCTTATTTCTATAGTAATAATAAAGGGCTAGAGAAATTTCTGCGTGTGTAAACAGTACCTACATACACACCATTGAATCAATTAAAAATCTGTTTTAAGTTTTGCTCTGGAAATATTACTTTTAAATAAGTTATAGGTAATAATATTTATAACCTACATGTAATTTTAATTTTAAACTAATTAAGAACATCTCTCATTTTTGCGTAGTGCGGGAGCTGCTGCTGCATCAGCGGAGACTCTTAAAAGGTACAAATATATAAATCTTATTGGTAATTATATATTTGAACCGTTTGGGGTCGAATCGCTTGGCTCATGCATGGGGTCCGATAGTACACGGTTCCTTTTTAAGCAAAGCGTTTGTCGACACTTCCCGTGACCAAGGGGCTGGCTTTTATTTCGCACAACGTTGCATTGCCATTCAGCGTGGCAATGCTGCCAGCCTTTTGAGCACGATGCCATTTGACGGTGATGTGGAGGAATATTTTGACACAATTTAATTTTAATTTGTACATAGTGTTATCTCTCTATTTATTTCATTTATATAAACATTGTTGGATTGTAAGGTCATTTTATGATAATAAGTATTATTAATAACTTTGAATCGTTGAAAAAAACTAATGTATTATAACTTATAAATATTTTTCGGTGTTCAATATTAAAACAAAATTATAATAAATCCAAAAATTCTGTATCTTATAAAAGGCAACCGTTGATAGTTCTACAAATTTCGCATCGTTCACTACAAGAGAAACAATGATGTACAACATGCAGAGCGTTTTAATATGGTTTTAATGAGCGTGTGTGCGTGGGTCGCCATTTTTGTCTCAGAGGGGAGGTGAGGTCGACATGAAAGAGCGGCAGAGAGTGGTCATACTATACTACTATAATATAAGTAATAGTGCTACACTCTACACTATTACTTACATATATTGTGATAGTACTATTGCTTATACTGTGACTGTGGTATAAAATAAATAAATCTGTTATTGTTATTCAAAATTAAGTGAATAATGAAAACCAAATCGTAGGTATTAATTACAACACATCATATTATTAAATTATACAAAACATTATATTATTTATTGATTTCGATGTATTACAAATGCTGTGTAGTCATTTAGTGAACGCAGCAAGAGACAATGACCCACAATGCCACAAGCCAAACTAGATATTCCATACATTACGGCCAGACAAATGATGTTTTAAATGTTGTTCAATGCAAAGCGGCTGAATAATGTAGACGGCAATTTGTTCGTGGTCATCAATAATGCCGTTTCTGTTATTCTTCCTGGCTATATTCTACTATATTATGCATAGATACATATGCTGCTCTTTTAACCGACTTAAAAAAGGAGGTTAACAATTCCCCTCGTATGCTATCCATCATTTATACTAAGGACGTTTTGGAGCTCCGTAACCAAAACCGAAACTATAGGATATCCGAAGAACAGTAGTAGAGACCAACCAAAGATGGGAGTCCTCGACAGACATGAGACAGTCGAAGATCTTCATCAAAGGCCTAGACAAAAGAAGGACCAGCCAACTGATGAAACTCTCCAGAGGCAACATGAGGCTCGTCATAGAAGTGTTAACAGGACACTGCCGACTGAACAGGCACCTGACACTAATAGGCGTGAATACCAACCCCAAATGCCCAGAGTGCATGGATGACGACGAAACAAGCTTCCACCTGCTTGCCGAGTGCCCCATGTACTCACGGACAAGATGGGAGACCATGGGGGTGGACAAGTTAGACAAAGAAGACCTGGAAGACCTGAAGGTGGAACAGATCGTAAGGTTTTTGCAAGGAAACAGGTAGGTTCGACGGAACGCCGTGATTGCCGGATAAACCCACATCCTCCCCCAAAAGGGAGGACCAGGGGAAATGGGTGAAACGGCCTCAGGTAAGGCTGATCACCCGCCCGACAGCCGGCGTCCCCGTTGGAAATAATAATAGGATATCCGAAATAAAAATCTATCCGAAACCGTAACCAAAACCGATATAAATGTTTCGGATAATTTCGGATAGAGGCGGAATCTAAACACACGACACGTTTTGATAGATTTTTGCCGGCCAAGACGACATACTAATTGCTTCGCTCGACGCTTGTATCGTTTATATATATAATAATTACATACTTCTCCATATCTGTCATCCATTCTTGTGATTAAAATTACCTAAAAAAAATTAAGCCCTATTCTATTATTACAGATGATTTCCATCACTTGACATTGGAGGAGTTACAGTTGATATGATTTTTCCTTAGTCCAAAAGTTGGTTCTCGTGAATTATTGATTTTGGATTTACATGAACCAGATTTCTATTTTATGAAAGTTTACCTTGTATTAAATTTTTTACAATTCCTAAAAAAAATTATAATCATATCTGAAACTATCCGTAACTATCGAATAATCCGGAATAATTTCATATCCGTAACCGTAACCGATTTAATATTATTTACATATCCATCTGTTTCTGAATCCGAAATTTATCTGGAGATATTTTGAGTGAAGTAATGTTACAATATTTCACTCACAATATCTCCTACGAATCTACTCGCTCCACTCAACCTCGATTTCGGCCCCGTGGGCTAGAATCCCGCCTAGTTATTATTGTATTACATGGGTACTGTTCACCTTGTGCACCTACCATGCTATGCACAGATAACTATGCATCGCCCTAAGGTCGACTGGTAGAGAATGCTTGTACAGCCATTCAGTTATTGAATCGCAATAAGAGATGGTGGTAAAGGGGCTGCATTAAGTCCGCCATTGGACATGTTTTTTGTTGTACATAAAGATTAAATAAATATTCATAATTCAAGAAATTACCATTATAATTCTTATAATTAAAATCATAACCAGGTTTAGTGCTTAAAAACAACTTTTAATATTTTTAAATAACTATGTAAAGTTTCCTACATGTTATAGAAAAAATTCCCACCGCGTTAACTCTCAGCTTTTGGAATGAGCTACCCGTCAAGGTTTTGTATGGAGACTACAGCATGGCGTTCTTCAAAGAAGTCATAAAGGAGTTTTTAAAGGGTTAGCAACGTGTGCTAGGCAGCGATAACTGTCTACCGTCAAGGAGCCCGTCAAGGGCGGATCTAGCCTTCAAGTCAAGGGGGTTATATGGAGGACAAACCCAATTCTTTAGGTCTTTTCTTAAGCCCATCAGCGGCACATGGGGGACATGACTCCTATGTCCCCGTATGCTTGTTTGCCATGTTAGTGCTATAAAAAAATATCGAAGAAACGTTTTGCGAACTGAAGTTTTTCATTGCCTCCACAAGATTATTAATACAAACGCCTATTGCCCGATTCGACCTCCATAAATTGAGAATGATGGACAATCAATGAACGTCGGGGAAATTACTAGAGTAGACGTTCAAGATAATAATAATTTAGATCTGTCCGTTGTACTAACATCGGCTGTAACTCTGATAAATTGACGTCTTCCTTATGCTACTCGGTGTTTATTCTATTGGTTCTAGAGTTTGTTTTTTGAAATAGGTTGCTTTGAATAAATATCAATGGATAATCGCAATGTATATACGCCGAAAAGTCATTCTTGGAAATGAATAGGCTCCAAAACCACTGAACCGATTTTGATGAAACTTGTCACAATTAAAGACATGCATGAGGTTTGTGTCAAAAACAACTGAGATCGATCATGTCCTTGAGGAATGATCATCGAATACATTTTCCGTTGAAGTCAATGGAAAATATACACTCAGCGAATCTACTCGCTCCACTACATCTTGATTTCAGGCCCATGGGCTAGACATTAGAATCCGGACTAGTGTATAATATAAATATAACGTATACATATATAATGTTACGGCTAAAGGTGGGTGTGAACATAAGATTAACCGGCTAAACTTAGGTCTAATTTCGTATTTTATAAAATATATTGGAATCCACAGATTTAGTCATAGGTGTAAAGTGTGGGAATGAGAAGTGATTTCAGTCGGTTATTTAACTTCTACTATTACTAACAGCCTAATAATGAACCTACCCCTAATAAAATTAGTAAATGATCTAACCGTCTAAGTACGTATATCACCGATATATAATTAGGTACATTGAAAGCGGTATAGTTTCAACATGTTACCCAAACTTTTTATTTTTAGTTCTGCTTCAAAATTCTGATAATAGAACTAACAAAAACCTTGTCCAACAGCGTCTCAAACTCGTTATGGACATGAAAGGATATCAGAGATCATCACGGCGGATGAATCATGGCACCGACGATAAAACGTTGGCTGCAACCTTCTGGGAAACACATGAGAGCACACGATGTGACCAGAAATTACAATGTGGTTTTGAGTAACAAAAAATACCTAGAATGCAGGAAATTTTAATAAGTACCTTAGGCTCAATTTATACCTCCGCGGAATGGAAGCAATTTTTTGCAACGAAATTGTACAATAGCATAATTAACTTTATGGCAATAGGCTAGACGATAATGATAAAAAATTATAAAAAATACTTACCAGTGTCATAAAATATGCACAAAACTAGAACTATCTGCGATCTTGAAATTTTAATAACTTAAGTCCGACTTGTTCTATGATCGATCAAAGTGTAGTGGGAAAGTCTAATTTAAAAGAAAATTATAAAAAAAATATATTAACTTTGGAAAAACAATTAAAAATACTATAACTTTTGTTATGGCCCTAGCTACATAAACGCAGTATTTCACATAGCTGTCGTACAAATTTCTGTTTTAACGTATACAAAATACATAAGAGTGACGTCATAATTCAGTAGCCTTTTGTATGGAGCGTTTTCGGGAAAGTCCAAAATTGAGATTTTCAAGTTATCATATCTCGAGAAGTTTTTATGCTATCGAAGTAATTCTTTCACCTGTAATTATATTATTGTGACGACCTTTCATAACAAATCGAAAGAAGAAAATGTCGTCTAGTCTATTGTATAACAAATAAACGTAAATGCGATCCGTAGCTAGGGGAATTCGCGAAGAGAGAATAGAGGAATGCGCGAGGATACCCCGGAAGACGTGCGACCTGTTTTGGCTCCTATTTAAGTTTATATGTCACACAATTGATCTTATTTAAGTTTATATGTTATACAATTGATATAAAGTTCATTATGCTATGAACAATTTTGTTGCAAAAAGTCGATTCCATTCCATTCCGAGGCGGTGTAAATTGAGCATTAGACATCGTAATTCCGCAATATGACATTAATGTTAGATTATTAACAATAATCTAACATTAATGTCATTAACTTACATCTCCAAACTATTTTACCAATCTTTAGAGAACTAAAGTCAAAACTCACCTACACATAGCGTATGGTCGATTAGCAAACAAGATTTTGGGAAAAGATTTAAGGCATAATCTTGATAGTTGTGTTCTTGCAAGGGAGTGACAAATTTGTAGTACTAAATTATTTTTGTTTATCAAATATGTAATTACTATTTATTGCGCACACAGAATCCCACGAATCTGTATCTCATGTGTGAGCAATTATATGAGCATGCGGCTAATATGTTCTACAATCATAATGAGACTTCCGATGTGAATCACTTCAAATACTAGGAACGTAAGCTTAGATAGAGAGATTCGGTGTTATATGACGAGCCCTTGATCAGAGGGCTAGCAATAGCTACTTTAGCATCAAAGGTTGCTGGTTCTGTTGTAATTTTGTAATAAATAGGAATTCTCTTCTAATTATGCCATCTCTTTTCTTTGTACGAGACAAATACTAGAGGCTAGATGGGTTAAAAAGAAGTATTGGTCAAGAGAATTTCGAATGTTAGTGAAATAATTTACTGATTCCTCAATAGCCATTTAGTCTTTGACTTAGACCATAGACCTATTAGGTACACACACGAAAAAGCATGACACATTGTCACGTCCCCCCTGAGCCCAGCTTGCAAGCGAGAGCGCAGAACAATCGATAGAGAGGCACGATCAACCCTCGGCTCGGATCAGCGTTCAGCTTGTGACGTATCTCTGTACCACTCCATCGGCCGATGTTTTCTTATGATGTTATCACGTAAAATTATCGTCCGTAAACCGACTTTACAGACATCCAATTTTTTTTCATGTACAATAGAATCTTGATCTTGTCCACCAATACATAATCACAGCTCTAATTTCCGGTATGTCGATGAGTTGGCCAGTAAATCAAAACTTTTCTTTTGATATAACTGGAAAATTATCTTTAGTTTCGCTTCCTGGTTTGGTGATAAGAATGAAATGCATGTTAGTATCGATGCGATTATGATATTACATCATTAATAATGCATCTTTCTAATCGCAACTATTTTAGAAATATAGACGAATACGGTAATCGAATGGCCAGCAATGTTCACTTTGACTCCGGGGTCGCGGGTCTGCAGTGTCCGCACCCGCACAAGTCAAACATTTCGTGTGCATGGACATGCTTGTTTGTCTTGGTCTGGGAGTTTTCTATGAATTATTATGTATGTATTTTAGTATAATATCAGATATCTAGTACCCAAGTACAAGCTTTGCTTAGTTTGGGACTAGATGGAGGTGTGTAAGTTGTCCTGAAATATTTATTAATTCCTTTAATTATATTATTAGCAATTAGAGTACCATTGTCAACTAGATATTAAAAATAACATACAAGTAATCTGTAATAGATTTCAAAAGTGATTCATTCATGTACACTATAGTGAGATTCGCATTATCAAGGACCTCTTCTAATGCTAATCTAAAATAAAATCCCAATACAAAGAGAGCATTATCAATAATTCAATCGGGTGCACCCATATCTGGTGATCTTCATTCGAATACAACCGGTTCCATCAGCCAACTGCGGCCAACATTCGACTCGAGCCATATGAAGTTATTAACATCAAATTAAAATATTTACAGAGCGTCGTTGGGTGCACTCGTTTATTTTTGCATGACAATCAAATATGACTGCGATATATTTAAAATGCGTCCAACATTTGCATCCATGAACCTTCGGGGCAGATATATTTTTGTATTCATTATATTCTCGAATCTGGCAATTCTTGTTTGGTAAGTTGTTGAACGGTGCCAACGAGATTTTTTCAATAATTCTACAGTTTTTTTTAGTATGAACGAAATATAAAGCTTGTCGGCCTCGTTACCTACGGCTAGTAGCATGGGCCAACTTGATCGACAAGAAACGTGAGATGTTGTTGCATTCAATGTATTTGATTATGTTGAGCCTCTGTGCTTTGAAGGGTTTGACGGGATGCATTCCGTTGCTATTGTTAACATGGCAAACGATCTTAGCCAATAGTCGATAAGTGGAATCAATTCTTCGGACGAACTGTAAATACTCGCCAATTCGTAGATGATGAAGGAAACCTCTTGTAGAAAGTCGCGAATTCTAGTTGTAGTAGGGCATGTCGACGATTGGGTTCAGATATGCTGGTGATGATGATAAAGTCTTATTTAACTAACAGTATCTGCTTCCACATTGATACTTCCATCAATCAAGATAAACTGAACAATCCAATAGATCCCTACTCACTTCGGCGAAATTAATCATATTTTTACGGAAAAGCGTTTTCCCTGACCTCGATCGGCTTACATTTATGTAGGTACACATTTACAATCCTTCCTCGGGGAGGGAAACCTCCGTCGCCAGCGACTAAATTCTAAGAACATATTTCAGCCTGTTTTTACTTCAAGTGGGCGGTTCCAACTGATCGTAGATTGTGTGAGTCAGATGATATGGGTGTGGGAACTTGTATTACTTTAGACACGAGAAATATATGGGCTACTAACACGTTTATCTGAAACTTAAGTACATGGTTCATATCACGAGCGCTATCTCGTTCCGTTTCTCCATTGCCCTAAAGTTGGACGAAAGCCAGTGCCTAAAATCGTATTGCGGACATGTTTGAACTATGAAGCCGTGCTCACGCACCGTATCTTTTATAGCTGGTGTTCTTGAGACGTGACAGCGTTATGAACAGCGAGGCATTTAATGTGGCGTATGCGCCCGCAACGGTCTGAAATGACCAGTAATTGTCGTTCAGATGGCAGATAAGCGCAAATGAATATGTAACGCCTGTCCTCCCACGACCGCGCACAGTAAAGCGCTCTGACCCTATAAAAATAAAAACGGGCAATTAATATTGTTTATTCGCGTCCGTTATTCAAGCGGTGACTCTAACAAACGACGTCTGCATGGATTAATGTCCCTCCGCACCACGCGCCGGCTCCGCTCGCCTCCACAGCTCCACTCCACTCGTCTCCACCGGCCTGTATTGCGAGCACCAGTCGTCGAAGATTCCGGTTGTGTAATTCCCTATACGTATAACGGAACATCCAGTTATGTTAATGTTAGCCGAATTTCACGAGGCATCTGCCGTAGTTTTGAAAGTAGATTTTAATCGAGCCATCGATTTTTGATTATCCAAACTGAAATGAAGACCGAGGAAGCGTAGTTAAGGAACTGTGGACTATAGAATTATTGATGCGGCTCGTTCTCGATGCATAGTAATGAATTCCGATTAATTTATTGGCGTTGCGATATCCTATTAAGCAGGTGTGCCGCCAGGGCGCATTATCGGAAACCACTGTAATGTAACAAGTTTTGTAGGTTGACGTGATTGATATGTTCCTGAATCGATCGGGTGAGCCACCGGGTTATCTATATTGGGTCTAGATACGGACGCTTGCGTCATTTCGATAGTGATGCACCACTGTGGTGGGGCGTAGGGCGCTGCACCAGCCCCGATACCTCCTAATCTCTTGAAACTTTTACGAGCCCGACGCATGAATAATTCCCGAGAGGAGCTATCGATCGCATACGTCGAGGTTTTTATTTATACGGCGCGGGTGGGCGAGGCGCATATTAGTAAACAAGCGCAGGCGCGGCGGAGGCGGACACTCACCGACTTGTAGCACGTTCTCCACGCAGCCGGCCTCCAGGAGCTTGAGGCCGCGGCAGAAGGCGATGTTCCGGTGGTCATCCGGAGGCGCTCGCGCCAGCGATGAGTACATGCATATATCTCGTTCATCCCGTGGGAATGACCAATACACGACACGCCGCTGCACCGGCTCAGGGATGCGTTCGTAACGCTCCTCGATACGCTGGAATGGGATAGTCGCGGCAACTATTTTCGCTGTGATGTCAAGCAGAGTCGGTGGGGCGCGCGGCCGGCAGCAGGCGCGCGGCGCGCACACGGACATGACGGTCGCTCGGCTGCTCGGCGCGGACTGACGGCTACGGCGGCAGGGCTCCCCCCGCCTCGCCCCACCACGCCGACACCCGCGCTCCGCTAACCCCGGGGATGCACGCCCCGAATCGACACACCGCGATAAATTATTCATTTAGCGGCATAATGTGCGATATATTATTAAAAGTTGGCATTTTTGTGTTGTTCTCCACCGGCTAGAAATAAAATCGATAACTATGTGGAAACCTGCCGGTTATCATTTATTTAAAAGCCTTGATTGCGCGACCGCAGTGTTGTGTCATTATATAATCGTTCTGAACTCACATTTTCCTATTTATTTCATGGCATTTTGAATTTCTATTGAAGGCAGTAGAAGGAAGTTTTGCGAAATTAACAACAACTTTTTATTTTGTATAATATACAGATTAAAATAAAAAAGCGTCTATATAGGCGAACTTATCATAAATCTGACTGATGGCCTAACACAATTAAGTCAGACGTTATCGTAACGTTGTCGTACTTCTACTGAATAGTTATTTTAGAAACGGTAACGCACGCATGAATGATACTCCTAGAGATCCACGTGTCCATAGGCTGTGACATACAATATTTTTACATCGGGTTAACAGGTCTACATTAATTTATTCAGAACTAGCTGTTACCCGCGGCTTCGCCCGCGTGGTCCAGGGGAGCTGCCTTTGATATGTGTATATTTTTTTCTTGTTGTAATTTTTTTACTTCGTGGAATAAAACATGTTAAAAATGATTATAAACTTTATGTTTTCCCGTGGGAATAAAATGTTTTTCCTGGATAAAAAGTAGCATATGTCACTACCGGAAACTATCCCCTGTTAAAAATCATGTCGGTACTTAGGTTCCTTTCGACGTGATAGAAGGACAAATGATTTCAAAGTTTATTTTTCCCATGGGATTAAGATGTTTTTTCCGGAATAAAAGTAGCTTATGTGACTCTGCAGACCGAAAACTATCCCCGTTAAAAAATCATGTCCGTACTTAGGTTCCTTTTGACGTGATAGGTGGACAAATGATTACAAAGTTTATTTTTTATCCCATGGGATTAAGATGATTTTCCGGGATAAAAAGTAGCATATGTCACTCTCCAGACCGTAAACTATCCCCGTTAAAAAAAACATGTCAATCCGTTCGTTACTTTCGAAAGTGTGAAAGAAGGACAAATAAACAAAGAACAAACAAACACACACTTTCACATTTATAATATTAGTATGGATTACATTATTATTACAGGCGTAAGTTAAACCAATGCAATAATGTGTTAAACTTTAAATTAATTAATTAAAATTAAATGACATTGGGTATATAGATTAAAAATAATGAAAAGATATATACTAATTATAAAAAATACAATCTATACAATCAATTACATACATACATGCCATGTCCAATTACATATTCAATGTCACACGATTAAAAATCTACAGGCACCTTCATGCAGACGTTGTTGATTACCAGCAAAAAGATTTAAATGCTCAAACTGAGCAAGTATATGACACAAGTATACTCCTTAAAAAATCTCAAAAGTATACTTGGGTAATATACCAATTTTTGCCATATTGTAGATATAAAGAATGGCAGGTAAAAAAAATTAAAAAAAAATTGGTTGCCTGTAAAGTCGGTATACGGGCGAAAGTTTTACGTGACAACGACTTTGAGTGATAAAATGTTTTCGAGTGGAAGGGACGCATGCCTTTCACTTTTTATGTCTGTCTCTCTCGCTCTTAGAAGGGACGCGTGCCTCTCACTCGCTCTCATTGTGAGCGCATAACGTGAGCGCGTTTCTTGAAGTGTCACCCGGCTAACCAATTTATAAGACGTTGTCACGTCAATAATTTCTCTGCTACGCATTGCAATGCATCAATATATATATTTTTTTTTTCAATATATAGAAATATAGAAATTAAGAAAGTACTCAGAATAATCAGACTCAGAACCCATTCAAAAAACAGAAACTACGTAATATTTTAACCAAAAATAAATTTGTGATAATACCATTAATCCAATGTAGCCCTACCTCCTCACATTACACAAACGAAGGGGAAAGGCCGGCGGCATGGCGCGGGCGGGGGGAGGTACATTAACAGCTGATGGCTGCGACGCGCGGGCGGCGGGGCGGCGGCGCGGGCTGCGGGGGGTGCCGACGTCAGGTGTGTCGACCTGCCGCCATGCTGCTCAGCTGAGATTGCTTGCAGCAACGAGGAACGCAGCGCTCCAGCCGCTGAGCTGTACACAGTGTGCGTTGACCTTTTTGTTTATCATTTTTTTAACGTAAACATTACGTAATTTATATCGCCTTGACGCGTGCCGTCTTAATACCTACTATTTGGTTTTATATAGAATATGAGATTAGTATGGTACAAAGTTGATTGCAAATCAAAAAAATGATACAAATCGAATTGGGATGAAATACATTTTAATGAGATACTATTTAGCGTTATATTAAGTAAATACATTGCTAACATAACCTAACCTATTTTGCACATAAAAAAATACGAGATACGATACGAGAATACCATTAGACATTTGTGAGATCGAGATTTGTGGATCGGAAGTGAATTTTGACTGCTTTGACATTGGAGGCTCAGGGTTGCCAAACATAGAACATTTTTTCTCGTACTTACGAAGCTAAAAATCTTGTATTTTGGCTTTCAAACCTACATACATTTATCATTCATTACTAAAAAACATAAATAAAATACATTTGATTGTAGATTAAGGACATTAGTCAATTTTTTTTTATTATTTAAACAAAATGTTGAGATTTATTAGTACAAAAAATGCAGATTTTATAACTTTAAAAATATGTGTGTGCTACCGAAACGCCCATTTTAGAAAATATTGTGCCATTTTTAGTTTTTAATCGAATCCGTTAAGTACGTCGTCAACCTTTATTCATCCGACTGCTGTCAATATGGGTCTCCCCTCAAACGAATGAGTTTAGAGTGTATTTACCCATGCTACTCAACTGCGGGTTGGGCGGAGGCCAGTATTTCCAAGCCACCTAACGGCCACTTACTTAGCTATATGACTGTCATCTAATGACAACAGCTGGGACCGACGGCTTTAAAGTGCCCTCCGGAGCACGGAGGAGCTCGAGATATATAAACCCGTCCATGGACAGGCTTAACTTGCGTGTTGGATTGGACTGACGCGCACAAAGACGACGAGCTCCTCGAGTACAATGAAATAAATACCACGTCCATTATGTATTATCACGAAATAGCTCTATGCCCCTTGAATAATTTACAGTTCTTGGATTACAGACTAACAAGCCGTCACGTACCACTCCCACGCAAATTGGAAGTAGATAATGTGCCTGCGTCGATATTAAAATGAATAATATTTTAACAAAAAAAAAAAAAAAACTGACTAAAATCACTCTACAATCACAAGCAGCTAAAAAGTTAAAAAATCTTCATGAACCCCACTATCAGAACTGAATTTTATGATATGAAAAAAAATGGTATACCTATAGCCCGCCTAATGTGCTTCACATTAGGCGGGCTATAGGTATGCTTGTCTGCCACCCCACGTAGTATAAAAAAAATGGTTGCCTGTAAAGACAAAGTAGGAGTAGGATAGTGGTAATGAAAAAGCATTTTAATAATGTTATTCTATGTTTCTTCTAGACTGGTTTTGGATGCACTGTCCCAGATTTCAATGAGGTATATAATAATTGTCGTTTTACAAGTGAGTGATATACAGGGCGTCCCACGGCCATTCCACATGGAGGGAAAGTATATTAAATGCTGAAGATAGAATATTTTACTGAAAGAAGACATCATTTTATTTTTAACTAGCGGCCCGCCCCGGCTTCGCACGGGTGCAATGCTGATACTAAATGTACTACAGAAGGTCTTTGCGCTTTGTCCTATCCAGTCCTTCCCCAGTTATAGGCACACGCCGCCGGCTCCGCGGCCGGTACCGCCACAGCCGTTATGTCCCTGCATTTTAAATGTGTAATATCTTCTAAACTATTCATTTAAATTACATGCTGTGAAGGGCCATATTGATCTATATTAAATGCGCAATGTATTTAAGGTACTTAATTAGATAAGGATTAATTCTGTATTGCTTAAAATCGCTTCGTAAATAAGGCATTATTTCTTGTAAAAAGCAAAGGATAAAATAACGGTTATTGTGTGTTACCACTAAGAGATAGACATATACCATCGCGAACTTTTTTGTAGACCATTTTAAGGTGAACAATACTGTACTACATTATTTTGATCTATCTCGTTGGGTTCAGCCAGCGTTTGCAATGAAAGAGCAAAAAAATGTGTTTATTTACGACATCACATTAGAAACCTCTAAATTATCAGTGTTTTTCTACTATGTTATGCATATATTATACATATAAACTTTCCAGTTGAATCACTCTATCTATTAAAAAAAACCGCATCATAATCCGTTGCGTAGTTTCAAAGATTTAAGCATACAAAGGGACATAGGGACAGAGAAAGCGACTTTGTTTTATACTATGTAGTGATAACTAGTAGAACTGCATTCATAGATTTTTTGAAAATCGCCTGCCTCAACTGGGAATCGAACTCGTGAAATGTGAAAAAAAAAAACACACTTGTATTTTATTATATCTTTCCACAGAGTTAATCATAAGGATTATTTTTTCCTAAATAACATAACATCTTAAGTGTAAAGAAGATCGTGAAGTTTAACATTAGTTTAAAATTTCGTTCGGGAAAATTTCCTCAGACTTTGCCGTGCTTCCAACAACTAACATTATCATTTTAAAGTATTTACCTACCCACTTAAGAATTTAAGATTTACTTATTATAAGTACGTGATTAAAAAAATATCAATAAGTGATAAGATCCCCAGATATAACCCCACTGGATTTTTTTTGTGATTATGTAAAATATTTAGTTTACAAGAAGCGGTACGACAGTGTGCAATTATTCCAAATCTACAGGAAATTATTAAATGAGTGAGAATTTGTACACTATTGATATTTTTTTATTAATGTTTGTATACATTTGACAATTTTTTCCGTTTGGTTTTTATTGTAGTCCGTTTTTGTTTATTAATTTAAATTATTTGAAATGATAATGTTAGTTGTTGGAAGCACGGCAAAGTCGGAGGAAATTTTCCTGAACAAAATTTTAAACAAAATGTTAAATTTCACTATCTTCCTTTTTAATTTAAGATGCTATGTTATTTAGGAAAAAATAATCCTTATGATTAACTCTGTAGAAGGATATAATAAAATTCAAGTGTGTTTTTTTTTTCACATTTCACGAGTTCGATTCCCGGTTGAGGCAGACGATTTTCAAAAAATCTATGAATGCAGTTCCACTTATTGTTAAAAATAAAGTGATGTTTTCTTTCAGTAAAATATTCTATATTCAATATTTGACATACTTTCTCTCCATGTGGCATGGCCGTGGGACGCCCTGTATAGTTAGACCAGCGTTTCCTAACCTTTTTAATGTTGTTACCCCTATGACCAATAAAGGAAACAAATTTTACCCCCCTCCTTAGATTAGATTTTATTGGCTTGTACTAATTTGTTACCTTTTATCAGCTTGATTACCCTTACAGAATTCGTATTTTACCCCTGAAAGGGTAATTACCCCTAGGTTCGGAACCAAGGAGTTAGACGAACCTATTTCGAAAGACAACAGACTACATCACGTAGTGCACTCATTAGACCTGTAAGCTTAGCCTTTACAAGATGGATATGCGTGTTCCACGTAATGGTAATTGTCCAATCATAGGCCAAGATATTTTTCATTGGTTTTTTCTTAATATGAAATGTCATCATTCATCAATTTTAAGGGGTGTATGTCTTGATTTCTTAAAAATATTAAGTTTAAAAATAATGTAACATGTCTTAGAAATATTTATTGTTAGTAGGTTATATTTAAACGAGAGGGGCGATTCTCGTAATTGAATTATAGTCAAAATTCAGTTCCGATCTTCATTTCGCAAATGTCAAATTTGATATTCTCCTATCACGAAACTTCAAAATAAATTTACGTGGGATTATATCGTAATATGACCGAACATTAAAGAAACTAAGAATGTTATTTTACCAGCAATAAGAAATTATACTTAATAGTTAGTTAGTATACCTAACCAATTTTTAGTCAATTCACTATTCAATCTCGATTCGATCGACTTTCGTTCTGCGGTCGTAGAAAAAATACGAGAATTGCCCTTCTGGAGGCCAATTCTCGTAATTTTTGAGAAAGAAAGAATGTTACTAACATTCTTAATTTGTTTAATTTTCACTCATATTTCGATATAATCCTGCTTAAATTTAATTTTGAAGTTACATATTACGGGAATACCAAGTGTGACATTTGTGAAATCGATTCTGGATCGAAACTGAATTTTGACTATATTTTAATTACGAGAATTGCCCCTCTGGTGTTTATGATCTTTAGACCATGTTGTGCTTGTTTTTGCTGTTTAGGTACCGAAATATCCTCCCTTGCCTACCTTGCTGTTTGAATTTCGTGAACCTTAAAATTATTCAAATACATATATTTATATGTCATTGGCCCTTTGTGGGCACTTACATCATACATTTTATTTACTCTAGAAAGTCAAAAGACAACGTTATTTCTCTAACTCACCTAATACAAACGCTGCCAGTATCTTCGGTATCTTGCCTAAAGGGACTCCTTTTAATAATATATTTCAGTTATTATATTATATTTTTAAGCGTTTTAGTTTTAGGTTCATTGTTCTAGTATATGTATATTTTTTTAGACTAAAATCTCGCTTTATTATGACATGACAATTCCTTAGTTATATTACTGTGGCGTCTCAGAACATCTCAGCTTATAATGTCCTTTTCTCCAAATTTCCCTCCCTCAAAAGGTTCTTTCTCGAAATGTCCTTTCTCTAAATGTCCCTTTCTCAATAGGTCCTTTTATCAATATGTCCTTTTCTCATAATGACCCTTTCTTGTTCCTTGCCTAGTCTGTAAAAGGATCTTAGTGTCTTTTTTTACTTGAATTTCGTAGTTCTGTCTTTGGGTCTGTTTCTTTCTTTCTGACTTTGGCTTTGTTTCAGCTCTGCGTTGATGAGTCAGTCACGCGATAAAGGCCTTCCGCAAACAATATTACGGTATAGATAATTTATAAATTAAATGAGCATATTTGTTTTTCTAACGTCGCGCCGATCCGGCCATTTTTGGGCAATCCATAATGGGAGCATGTTAAATAACTACTGAGATAAGCTACTATTTTAGCTTTCACCAAATAAACAGCAGGAGCAGGCATACGTTTTCGCCGCGCGGTAGAAAGAGAGATTACTTCCTCTCCTACGCCGCGCCGGCGGTCTACTCTCCCTCCGACCGTTTTTAATATCCGAGTTTAACATTTTTTACCCATCAACTTTCACTTAAAAAAACATACAAAAAACCATTCTTAAATTGGGTCACCAGTCGCCACACCACGCCTAAACCCTCTCTTTAAATATCTCATCCTAGACGGAACCACTCAGACATGCATGACCTAGACTAAGCCCAGAATAATAGACTAATCTAAGCATTTTTGAGGTTTACATATTTCAGCAGTGAATCATGAACGGGCGCGGAGTTATATCCGATTACAGTATTTTAACGTGAATTAAAAATTGCTTCCATGTCGTATCATCATCATCATCATCAGGTCCATTTTAGTCTCCACTACAGGAGCACGACCCTCTCTCGTCCGTCCTAGACGGAAGGAGGATTTGGCCTACACTCCCCACGCTGACCAGACGGGTTGGGGAGGCCTGATCGATGTTTGATAATGTATTTCCCTTAGTCGCCTTGTACGACATCCACGGGAAGAGACCTGATGTAGTATAAAATAAATCAAATGCCTAAGAATAAACTACTATGGCGGGCACATGGCATGCATGGACGCCCCGGCTGTACTCCGTAGATCTCCCATACTGCACGGCGCACTGCTTTACAGAGCAAAAAAGCAGAAAACCAGGTACCTACTTAATGGATATGCTAATGCAATACCAGACCCCGGCCACTCCATACAAAAGTCGCGTCGTTTATTACTACTTAAACAATAACGTCTGTGCAGAGATTGAACGAGCGTGTGAGCGTGCGGCGCCATACAATTCCAGATTTATCTCAGAGGGGAGGTGAGGTCGACACGAAAGAGCGGCAGGGGAATGACCATACTGTACATAGTACTATTTATTACATATTATATAAAACTAATAGTCAACGAGCCAGTTACAGTAGCTGTCGGCGTGCCACAGGGCGGCGTACTCTCTCCTATTTTATTTTCCATATTTATTAGTAGTCTTTCTACTATTAGTAGAAGAAACTTTCTATTTATTAGTAGAATTCTTTCATGTTCGTACCATTTTTATGCTGATGACTTGCAGCTTTATATACAGACAAATATTTCTGAAATAATTGAAGCTATTACAAAACTTAATTTCAATCTCAAATATATTAGTAAATGGTCTATCAGTTATGGCGTAACAGTAAATCCAAACAAATGTAAAGCAGTCATTGTGGGTAGTACACGACTCGTAACACAATTAAATTTTGGCTCATTAGAATCTTTAACTTATAATGGAAATGTAATCCCCATCTCTACCAATGCCAGAAATCTTGGTCTACACATTGACTTTAGTCTTAATCGGGACACACAAGTTGCTGAGGTCAGCCGAAAGGTATTTTTTTTTTTTTATACTACGTCGGGTGGCAGACAAGCATACGGCCCGCCTGATGTGAAGCGGTTACCGTAACCGTATTAACGCTCGCAACTTAATATATCACTTGCGCGCCGCCACCCCCGCTGCCAACGCAGCATCTCTTTCTTTTCTGGTAACCTCACTCACTCGCGGTAACACAACAACCCTCAAGGGAATTGTTATTTGGCTGCGGTATTCTGTGGGGTGGGTGGAGGTACATTCCCCAGTCGGGTAGCTTACAATTACGCTCCCTACCTCTCTTTTCGCCAGAGCTTCGTTTGTCAGTCAGCAGGGTGCACCACGTGCAGGTGAAGTTGACTTTGGTTCAAAGATGTTGATAAACCACTTACCCCCCCGATAAACCACTTACACCCCAAACAGGTATATGGCTCTTTGCATTACCTAAACCAACTAAAAAATTTTGTTCCCATGAAAACAAAAATAATGCTAACTAAAGTCTCATACTTCCTGTCATTGATTATGCTGATGTGTGTTATCTGGACCTAACAGAGGATCATCTGAATAAATTAGACCGACTTTTAAACAGCTGTCTTAGGTTTATATTTTGTCTGCGCAAATATGACCACATTTCCAAATATCGTTCTCAGCTTAAATGGCTAAATATCAGGCGGCGCAGAAACCTACATGTCCTTTGTTTGCTTTATACTATTTTAGTCCAACTGCTCCCGCTTATCTTAAGTCCCAATTTCAACTATTAAGTTCTAGTCACGATAGGAATCTGCGCTCTTCCAATAGCTTAGTTCTCTCCTTCCCTTCTCACCGTACTGGGTTCTATTCAAATTCTTTTGCCGTCACGGCCGTAAGACTCTGGAACACCCTCCCCGACAACATTACACGTGCACGGTCTCGCGTATCATTTAGTACATTTGCATTACCTGGAGATGTCATGAACAGTGGCTACCTCCTCGCTATCTGCACTATTTGATATGTATATGTATGTATGTATGTATGTGTATATGTATGTATATGTGTATGTATGTGTGTATATATGTGTGTATATGTACGTGTGTGTGTATGTATGTGTATGTATATATATATATATATATATATATATCCGTATGTTGTGTATGTTATTTAAAATAAGGCACCCCTCCTACAATAAATAATACATGTCCGAAAGGTAAACTGGTAGACAATGCTTTAGCATTAAGTTCGCCTTTTGTATATAATCATTTAATGGATTGTGTGCAATGAAGAATATAAATATAAATAAATAAAATAATTTCCTCTCGGGGGAAAACTCGTAAAATGCTTCAGAGAGTTGTATCATGAGGTCTTGCAAATGTCAGCTGCGGCTTCGTGGGTGGGTTGAGCAGCAGTGCTCTCCCACGCAAACAAAAAAAAAATCCAGTCATTTCCTCCCGGTTGAAAATTTATGTAAAAGCCAATTCGACAATGTTCTGTAGTTGCTTTTATTATATGATAGGGGAGCAAACGAGCAAGTGGATTACTTGATGGAAAGAAATCACCACCGCCCATGAAGATCACAGCAATACCAAGGGATCGCCGATCCGTTGCTAGACTATATACTCCATCCTTTCTTTCTTTCTGGTGACCACACTCAATGTTAATTGTTATTTGGCTGAGGTAGTCTGTGAGGTGGAGGTACTTCTGCAGTCGAGTAGGTTTTTTTTTTTTTTTTTTTTTTTTTTTTTGATTTTTATTACAGTCTACAGACCCGGGGTCAGAAAGACCCCGGGTCTGTAGACTGTAATAAAAATAACCTTTTATTACCAATGTTCTATTTTTATCTTATAATATTCTTACAATTAATAAATTGTACGTCGCTATTATGCTAATAGTTATATTATTATCTTCAGTGTCAGTCGAGTAGGTTACAATTACACTCCCTACCTCTATTTTCGGCAGAGCTTCGTTTGTCAGCCAGCAGGGTGCACCACATGCAGGTGAGGTTGGATTCGGTTCAAAGATGTTGATGAACCGCTTACACTCTAAAAGTTGTGTAAATTATTTAACAATATCGTAACAAAACTAGAACGATCTGCAAACTTCCGTTTTAATGTCTCACGTCCGACTTGTTTCACGGTCGGCCAAAGTTTGGTGGACAAGTCTATATAAAAAGGAAAAATTAAATAAAAAATAATACAATCGAAAAAACCGCTTCAGACCCACCGTACCCCTGGCCGTACCTCTGGTGGTACGGTGGGTCTTTAAATATTAAACATAAAAAAATACTATACTTATACGACACTAGCTATGCAAACGCTTTTAAATATATTTAACATAGCTGTCGTTCAAATTTCTGATTTAGGTAGTTAATGCATACAAGTAACTGGCGTGTGACGTCATATTTCATTTTTATTTTACGAGAACTACAATCTACATAAAGAAAATCTACATAATAAGTTCATTTGCATCTCAGCCAAAAATGTTTGTGTAATGAAAGTTCCTTTCAAACATGTATGAGAAAGGTACTGGGATCAAACACCTTAAAAAGAAGACTCATTATAAGATTTAGGGTAGAAAAGATAAAGAGTGTTCATATATCTAAGTCACAGAATAAGATATGTTTTTTTAATATGAGAGGGGGGGGGGGGGAACGAGCTTGCGGGCCACCTGATGGAAAGCAATCACCACCGCCCATAGAGATCAGCAACACCAATGGGTCGCGTATCCGTTGCCAGCCTATACTCCCTCCTTTCTTTTTTTCTGGTGACCTCACTCACTCGCAGGAACACAACAACCCTCAAGGGAATTGTTAATCAGCTGCGGTATTCTGTGAGGCAGCTTAAAAAATACGCTAAACCCTACCTCTCTTTTCGCCAGACCCTTGTTTGTCAGTCAGCAGTGTGCACCACGTACAGGTGAGTTTGGCTATGGTTCATACGCTTCAATAGTATGTTTAAGTATTATAGAGTGCTATACACAAGCGAACACGGCTTCGCAAAATAATTAATTATGTAAAGTTGATACTGTTGATTGTTGGTACTTGGAGAAACATTATTATCATAATGTTATAATAAAGCACTTGTACTGTTCCACGTAATTATAAATATTTTTATTTTTACCGACCGGTTTCGCCGCTAAAGCATTGTCAAGATAATAATTATAAAAGTATTTTGACGGAGAAACAATGCAAATGACAAAAACTGATTCATGGATTACAGCACAAGCTTGAATCGATTTACTTGATCCTATTATATTTAGAAATCTTGTGTTGATTATTGTTACAACAGAGGGGCAATTCTCGTAATTAAAATATGTATAGTCAAAATTCAGTTTCGATCCAGTCTCAATCTCACAAATGTCACATTTGGTATTCTCGTAACACAATATGTAACTTCAAAATTAAATTTAAGCGGGATTATATCGAAATATGAGTGAAAATTAAACAAACTAAGAATGTTACTTTGCCAACAACAAGAATTGATAATAATTAATTAGTGAAATCAAGTATATCATTTTAGTCAATTCACAATTCAATCTCGATTCGATCAATCGATCAACTTTCATTTGGCCTTCTGATCTGAAAATATTCTGTGTATACATGTATATACGATACGATGGTAATTTGTAGATTTAGGACGTGAATACGTCTATAAAATGGCTTCCATAGAGGGAATTCAAAAAAACGAATGATAACAAAATCGGGGGGTTACAGTTTGGTGTTGCAATTAGTACATATCTATAACCTCCATCCAAAATTCAATCACACCACTGGATAGGACGAAGGATCAAAGAATTTATTACGGTAATTAAGGACTATGGAACATCGCGTGCCGATTAGGGGCAAACGCTGCCATTTTGAGATAATTTTAATGCATAATGATATATCACGTAGAACATACCGCCGTGTCTATGACATAGCCACACCCTATTTTCTTTAAAATAATTCATTATTAGGTATGCCAGAAATCAGAATGATGGGATAGAAATAAAAATAAATAAATTAATGATCCCTAAATTAACCTTTAATCTTGTATATTAATCAATGATATTGATATTAGCTATTAGCGTATTCTGACATCCAATACTGGTAGATATTGGATTAACCCTTAATTAGGCATCTTGATATAACTGTGTATTATCTAACTATTAAGTCCAATGGCATTTCGCCATATACCTTTGATATTAAAAAATAATAACCAGTAACTGCCAATACTACCAACAATCGTAAACCGAACGCGCCTGCGAATCGATACCGTTCCGAATTTAAACCATGTCCCCGCCATTTTTGCCGGATCTAATGAACTATTAAACTGCAATTTGGATGCGCGGCTGTGGCTAGATGGCGCTGTGCGCAAGTATTGATCGCGAGAAGGGGGCCAAATTCTGAACATCAAGTTCTGCCAAGTCACGAAATGTATTGCCGGCTATTGTGGCGAAAAATGGGGGGCGAGTTGGGATACTAAGCGGCCTGCGTCGAGGGCCCTTCTCACTGTGTGTAGTGATCTGTTAGTTGTTAGTATGAACGTTGAGATGTAGAATAAGGATAAACTTGAGGTTAGATCGCGCTTGCGTTCCAGTTTAAGATTACGAACTTTATTGAACTTATTTATTAACATTACTACTGCTTTGCAATAATTATAAAGATATATATCAATTTTGCAGACATATACCATGTAGGTAATTCATTACAGAATATGATAAATTTAAACAAATTACTGCCGTTCCGTAACTTGATGTTACAATATAAGACTTCAGATCAATAAATACTTATAGTTTAAAAAATCTATAAAACA
The DNA here is from genome assembly GCA_937001555.2 of Hypsopygia costalis. Taxonomy (NCBI): domain Eukaryota; kingdom Metazoa; phylum Arthropoda; class Insecta; order Lepidoptera; family Pyralidae; genus Hypsopygia; species Hypsopygia costalis. The sequence continues at coordinate 5,045,872 of OW443342.2, forward strand.
CGTTTTAATAATCAATCGAACTAAAAAACGTAAAATAGTTTTTAATAGATATACTTAGGCAGAAAGTATAAATGAACGAAAAAGATTAGTATTATTTATTATTGTAAAAGATAAATGAAAAATATGACACAAAGCAGAGAGATATGATATGCGAGGAAATTAATTAATCCTGGCGAACATTACCAGGACAATTAAATAAACTTATCAAATCATTGCACTGTCATCGGTCCTTGATAAGTATTGATAGATTTAATTAAATATGACTGATCAAACTGAATCAAAATCAAGTTCAAAGAAGTCGGTTACAAACAACCTGACAAACAAACATACAAGTGAAGCTAATTAAAGCGTGTTAAAAAGAACAAATATGAAAATATAAGACCCGAAAAGTATCAAATTTTAATGTAAATTAAATGTAAAATCTTGTAGTATCAACTACAAGATTAAGTAAAATCTTGTAGTATCAACTACAAGACTTTACATTTAATTTCCGCTTATTGTTCGCTGACCTCAATCGCTGAATATCTACCAGCTTTACTGATTTTCGGTCTGTTTATTTGCGTTTATTTCATGTATTCAGGAGGTTTTCTCGGTAATTTTTCAGTGGTGGGTTCCCTCGTCCTACCACTGCAGTTCTTTTAGTGGGAATTTAGGCCCTCAAGGTCTCTGTGGTCTGGTTTGGTCAGGACATAGAGAAAAGGATCATCAGGATAACTAACCGCCGCCTGATGCTCGGTGTTAGGAACGTTTTAAGACTGGATAGATGTTCATCTCATCAACCCTTTTTGGGGTGTAAGAGGTTCATCAATATCTTTGAACCAAAGCGAACTTCACCTGCACGCGGTGCACCCTGCTGACTGACAAACGAAGCTCTGGCTAAAAGAGAGGTAGGGAGCGTAATTGTATTGTTGTGTCAAATAACAATTCCCTTGAGGATTGTTGTGTTCTTGCGAGTTAGTGAGGTCACCAGAAAGGGAGGAGATGATGAGTTGGCGGCAGCGGAGGTGGCGGCGCGCGAGCGATATTTTATGTTGCCAGTGTTAATATGCGGACACAGGCGGACCGTATGCTTGTCTGCCACCCGACGTAGTATAAAAATAATAATAAAAAAAAGACTCTCCTCTTTTCACATCCGGGCTTGGGACCGGCAATGGCAGAGTTTATTTGATATATTTACGCTGGACGTAAATATATCATCATCTAGATCTAGAGTTTCATCATCGTCTATCTCTAGTATATTATATATCTAGGAGCTTTATTATATATTTAGAAATCATCTTCAGGGAATATAGAGTTTTTTTTGCGTGCTGATTTAAATACCTAAGTTCGAAGTTTTTAAGGTGTCCATTAATCACGAGGACAATTATATTTTGCCGAGGCGAGGATATATTTCTTATTGGATGAATGGTGATATTGTAGCCCGTAAATGAAGATACATTGAGTATTTCTGTATTTTTATTATTATTTAGGTATATATATTATTATATTTCTGGACAGATTACACAGCGCCATCTAGTCCCAAACTAAGCAAATCTTGCACTACTGGTACTAGATAACGGTCATTATACTTAAATATATATTTTTGTAAATACATACATACACATATGTATTAACATAGAAAACACCCTGACCAACACAAATAGACATGGTCATGCACACAAATATTTGCCTTGGCCGGGGATCGACCTCGGAATCAAAGTGGCCATTGCTTTACCATCGAACTCGTAAATGATAGACTGAGAAATGAGTACCTACATTCATAGAACTAAAGTTATGCTGTTATATATGTGTCTAAGGCTCACCTAGTTGAACTGGCGATCGGCCAACAGCACAACTCTCCGAACTGATAGTCGTTGAATGAGGATGCCTCAAAAGAAGTTAAAGTTTTTTAAACTTTATCTTTCTGACTGACGAGTCAGAAAGAAAAAGCAAGAGCCTATTTTGCTCTTTCTTCGAAGTGCGAGGTTGGGTTTGGCTCTGCAATTCGCTACTTACACCCTCGAATTTTCAACTTTCAATCGAATTTCAACGAAACTGTAAAAATGAATGTTATCCATACATTTCGCTATCAGAAAAAAGGTTAGAACTGCGACCCTACCGGAAAACGAATCGCTCTCATTTGATAAAATGTTTTTCATGGCAATAATAAGTTTAATTCGTAATGGTAATAAGTTTAATAACTTATTACCATTACTAATTAATCTAAACAATATTATATGAAAATCGAAAATTAATATTTTATTTGTAATAAATATCTATGAGTTAAAATTATTGGAAGTGAGTATAATGTGTACTGATTAATCAATGAAATGAAAATATGAGATAAGTACATTTTAAGTGACTTTAAATTCAATTATTTAAAACAGGGCTGTCCAAACCATATACAATACCGGGTCATTACAAATTTGTAATTAGCGGGCCGGAGAAACAATTGACAATTTTTACTACCTACTTTGAAAGTTTAATCTTAGTTATAACTAGTTAGTTATAAAACTTAAACTTTTCTAAAAATATATAATTTTCAGTCAGATTCGTTGTACAAAATCTATAGCGGTAAAAAACTATATAAAAACAGGTAAATGAAAAACACGTCACGGGCCGCACAAATATAAGCCGAGGGCCGCATGCGGCCCGCGGGCCGTGCCTTGGACTGCCCTGCTTTAAAATAACATATTTACACCATTTTTAATACTTCTAACACCATCTACCGATATCAGTTGAAAGTACTGTAACACACTGGCGACACTACTTGCTCAAGCTATCGCTCTTGCTTTACTGTGATGTGATTATTAAAGAATTGTACAGATGGCGCTATTTCAATACATATATATATTTTCTATTTTACACCCTGGAAAAGGTGTTGGTGACTGTGGGCTTTTGAGGGTTAATTAATATTTTGCGATAAGTCGCCTACACCCCATCGATTGATATTTGAACTTTGCAAATATGCCCATGCCCTAACTGCCCTAACTGGTATATTTCTATTCTTTATTTTATTACTTTCAATTCCTCTATTTCCAACAACGGTAGTACGATTACCATCTACATAAAATTTTTAGTATACACCGTGGTACGTTAGATAATATTCCTTCGCTCTTTACTTCCTTTACTGCTGCGTCATAAAATAAATAACATTTTAATTATTTTTCTAAAATAAAAATGCCCAAATACTTACATATACATATTATGTAATGTCCTTATATATGTTATGGTTAGGGTTGCCATCTCTGACCGCTAGCAACCAGTACAAGATGCGTGAAAACTCCGGACTTTGAATGTTAAAACCCGGACATGTCATTAGTGTTTTTTTAGTACTAGCACTATTGTTTATTCTGTGACAAGACGGTTATTCGCAGCATGGAGCGGGCGGTAGTGATTTAAAACTTTTAACACTGGACTACAAATGAAACCCCGCCCAGATGCTGGACGGTCTCCAAAGTCCAAACTAGGACAAATCCGGGGAAACCCGGATAGCAACATTAGCAACCCTACATATAGTCAATGATGTTATGGCATACCCATACTAAATTGCGTCAAAACACGATTCCTGGCCTGGGAGATGGTAATGGGTGCAATGGCGCCTTTTTTTTTTTGCAAAATTAACCTTTATGACACGTTAATATCAAATATTATTGTGTAGCATACGACTCACCTGTGGTTGTATGCATGTTTGGTATCCGATGTAGCATAAAAAATATAATACATTAATATGTATTTTTATTTATAATGTATTGTAAAATAAAATAACATTGATCTAGAAAAAATATTTGTAATATCTACGAAAATCGTATAAAAATTAGTAGGTATATTTGGCTCTATGAGATTTTGGCGACATCTTCATTGGTACTTCATAGTATAGTTCTTTATCATGGTCCTGGAAGCTCGTTGTACCGAACTGGATAGGTCAACTGGTTCCCTCGGTCCGATGAGTAGAGTTCCTAATAGAACATACAGTGGGAGGTATAATTGTCTTATAAAGAAAAATAATGAAAATACGTTTATACAAAGAAATAAAAAAAAATTGTATTTCTACAGTTCCTATAGAATAGAATAGGCAAGGATGGGACGGGACGGGACGGTATGGTACTGTTCCTATTTTTTTTTATATACTACGTCGGCTGATGTGAATTTTCACCTTTTTCCATTTCCATTTTGTTCATCAGAAAATAAGTGACGTCTGGCGGCCCAGGGATCTGGGATAATAAGTACAGGAGGTAATTAAACTGATATGTCAGCTTGACGTAGATTACCCTTCGACGCTTTAAGGTGACGTGAGTCCAGGGCTTGGCCGTTTTCGAGGGGGTGAGGTGCGGGGCTTGAGAGGAGCCGGCGCGGGGTACTCGCTTACAAGCGCGCGATCGCTGCCGAGACGCCACAGTATAGCGAAGCGACTACCTACACCCGTGTAGTATTACACCCGTCAATACAATAGTTAAAAGTACTTACTGGAAATATAATTATATGAAAATAAATAAACCACATGTAAAAATACATTTTTTTTTATTAATGAAGTATATAATATTCAACATGCAAACAAGTGATGTTTTGGTATATTATGAAAAAGTAAAGAATTCAAAATAAAAAGAAAACTATTCAATAATTATATTTATTATTGGTCAAACTAAAATAGGTACATACTTAGACTAACTAACTATCACGCGCCAGCATACACCATTCTTCATCCTTCTAGGAATCGATATGTGCCGTACAGCACGCGTCTGTCCCTAGCTACTATGCCCGAGCATACAGCGGTATTGATATTAACAGTATTTATATTTGACAACCCCGGTGGTCCAATGGCTAACCATGTCCAGTTTGATTCCGAGGTCGTGGGTTCGATCCCCGCACAAGATACGAGTAAATATTTGTGTGCATGAACATGTCTGTTTATCTTGGTCTGGGTGTTTTCTATGTATTATCTATACTAATATTATAAAGCTGAAGAGTTTGTTCGTTTCTTTGTTCGAATTGAAAAAATATTTTAGTGTTAGCCTATATTTCAAGGAAGGCTATAGGCTATATAACATCACGCTAACACCAATAGGAGCGGAGCACCGATAAAAAACGGGAAAAAAATATTCTTTTTGAGGGCTTACGTTGCGTGCGCTGCGTAAATTTGCGCATATGCCTATCTTTTAAGATTAAATCACTATAGCAATATATGTAAAAGGTAAAAGGTTGTTTGTCCTTCTTTCACGTCAAAAGTAACAAACGGATTTACATGTTTTTTTTTTTGGATATAGTTTAAGGCCTGGAGAGTGACATAGGCTCTCTTTATCCCGGAAAAACATTTTATTCCCACGGGAAAAAATAAAGTTAATCATTTGTCCTTCTTTCACGTCAAACACGAACCTAAGTACGGACGTGATTTTTTTAATGGGGATAGTTTACGATCTGGAGAGTGACATAAGCTACTTTTTATCACGGAAAAACATCTTAATCCAATGGGAAAAATAAACTTTGTAATCATTTGTCCTTCTTTTACATCGAAAGTAACCTAAGTACCGACATGATTTTTGTTAACGGGGATAGTTTACGGTCTGGAGAGTGTCATAAGCTACTTTTTATCCCATCAAGTAAAAAAATGACAACAAGAAAAAAATATCAGCAGGCAAAAATGGCAGCTCCCCTGGACCACGCGGGCGAAGCCACGGGTAACAGTTAGTATGTATGTATTTACAAAAAAATATATTGATTTGATTTCATGATTGATTGAGAGAATTGTTATTTGGCTGCGGTATTCTGTGAGGTGCATGTAATTCCCCAGTCGGGTAGCTTACAATTACGCTCCCTACCTCTCTTTTCGCCAGAGCTTCGTTTGTCAGTCAGCAGGATGCACCACGTGCAGGTGAAGTTGGCTTTGGTTCAAAGATGTTGATGAACCACTTACACCCTAAAATATTAATGATCCAACGTCCTAGCTCCTACACCAAAAAAATATTAAGCGTAAGTCGTGTCCTACACCAAAAACGTTGGTGGCGGAAGCACGCAAAGTAGTGTAGGTGTAGATCAAATTGCCTGTAAATTTGACTTCCGCAAAATAACACCTGAATCAATTAACTATCTAAGTATTTTTCATCGTATCATACCTACCTACTAATATTATAAATGCGAAAGTATGGATGTCTGTTTGTTCCACTATCTTTGGGGTTGTAAGTGGTTCATCAACATCTTTGAACCAAAGCCAATTTTACCTGCACGCCGTGCACCCTGCTGACTGACAAACGAAGCGCTGGCAAAGGGAGGTAGGGAGCGTAATTGTAAGCTACCCGACTGGGGAATTTACCTCCACCTCACAGAATATAATAATTCCCGCAGCCAAATAACAATTCCCTTGAGAGTTGTTGTGTTCCTGCGAGTGAGTGAGGTCACCAGAAAAGAAGGAGTTGCTGTGTTGGTAGCGGGAGTGGCGGTGCGCGAGCAATATTTTAAGTTGCGAGCGTTATTATAACTACGGTAACCATTTCACATCAGGCGGGCCGTATGTTTTTACGGCCCGACGAAGTATAAAAAATAAAAATTATGACGCCTAAACGGCCAAACCGATTTCGATGATCGCGTACCTACATGTATGCGATAAACTCAATCGCTACTGAACGAATTTCAATGTGGGTTTACAGATATTCCAAGAAAGATTTATAATAAAGTTTTCAAAAGAAACATCTAGCATGAGAAAAAAAAACCGGGTCTGAAAGTCCGGGTAAAAAAATAAATGTATCATCATCATCATCGTTGTTTTGTTGTCTTACTGATATTCCTACACTGTGTTTATTTCAACGTGTTTATTGACAACGCGTTGAACGGACGCGCGGCATAGGTCCTACCTCGAACGCAGCTCCTAGAGCACTGACGTTGAGAGCGATCGAGAGTCGGGGAGGGTGCGCGACCGCAAATCGTTATTCTTTTAATAATTTTATTTAAATTATTTTATTTTTAAAAGTAATAGCTTATTGCTCTCGTAATTGAAATTATGAAAATTTTGGTATAATTTCCGTATAAAAAAATTGTATTAAATAGTTACAATTTTTATTTAGTGCAAATTTAGAGAGTAAGTTCGCGATTTTTTTCTATCGAGCCAAAAAATATTAATTGTGTTTTCAATAGCTTTGTGCCCTGCAGAAAGAACTTAAGATTTCATAGTTAAATTTCTAGGAACCAAATTGAAATAGTTTAATAGAACAATTCTTTCAATAAGCGTGTTTCCTGGACTCACTTCACCTTAACGAAGGTACCATAAGCCGTCGGTCCCTGTTGTAGTTATTAGATGACAGTCATTAAACCAAGTCAGTGGCCTTTAGGCGGCTTGAAAACATTGTCCTTCGCCAACCCGCAGTGGACTATTGTATATTTAAATATATATTATATTACTAAATAGATATTATATTATTGGGGTGTAAGTGGTTTATCAACATCTTTGAACCAAAGCCAACTTCACCTGCACGCGGTGCACCCTGCTGACAGACAAACGAAGCTCTGGCGAAAAGAGAGGTAGGGAGCGTAATTGAAAGCTACCCGACTGAGGAATGTACCTCCACCTCACAGAATACCGCAGCCAAATAACAATTCCCTTGAGGGTTGTTGTGTTCCTGCGAGTTAGTGAGGTCACCAGAAAGGAAGGCGATGCTGCGTTGGCAATATGGAGTAGCAGCGCGCGAGCGATATTTTATGTTGCGAGCGTTAATATGGCTACGGTAACCGCTTCACATCAGGCGGGCCGTATGCTTGTCGATTGAGGAGGGACTCGTATCCCAGCAGTAGAATGAAAATGAATGAAAGGGATGATGACGAGTATAACATAAAAAAATGTCAGCAAAGTTTTGCCATATGTAATGTTCGTGTCCATCTACCTTGTGCATATGGTCGTATCCCAACTGCGTGGTCTTCCTGAACGGGTTGGTGAACTGCAGGCTTACTTCCAGCGGTTTCCTCAAGTACAGGTCAATAGCAATGGTGACTTTGCTGTCTCGTTCTGTAGCTGAATCCAGGGCGTATAGCACTCCACATACTATGAACATTTCGCCCACCTACAAAGGTACATGATTCATTAGGAAGGACCGAGTGCTGACTGTTGACTTCAATGAGCTGTTTTGGGCTTGCCCAAGCAGTGTAGCCGCGTCAAGATTACTAGTGCTGTACGTCCATACCCCGGCCACTCCATACAATCACGCTGTACACTATTAAGTAAACACTAACGGCCGTGCAGAGCGTGAATGAGCATGTGTGCATGTGGCATTTCGTTCCAGAAGGAAGGTGAAGTCGATACTAGAGACCGGCAGGGAGCGGCCGTACTACACGTACTGCATTTTACTTATACCACAGTCTATATAATAGTACTACGCTCATACTGTTGTACTGTAATCAGAGGCGTATTTGTAATCTTGGCAGCCCTAGGCCGTATCTTCGCCGCCCTAGGTAGTATCGTGGTCGCCTTAGGTCGTATCTTGATTCTCATTAGTCGTCTCCTTATTCCTCATTATATAGTACAATCTTGGTTCTTATTTTTCAGCTTCATACTTATTTATATAATACTTCTCCGCAAAACCGCCATGGCAGTCTGTAATTTGTAAGAATTAGCCTTCAGTAATAACCTGCTCATTCCGCCCTAGGCCCGGGCCTAGTTGGCCTTAAGGCAAATCCGCCATACACTGATAACTCTCTAACCGCTTTAAATCAGGAAGGCTGTATGCTTGTTCGCCACTCAACGTAGTATAAAAAAAATTGGTTCAGCTGTTTGATTTGATGGATTTTTATTACTAATACACCCTCGGAAATTTTCACCTCCATAATAATTTGTAGGACTTACTTGTCTATGGTTCAGTGATATATTCCAGATATAATCGATATTCAAACCATCCTTATTGGGGTCGAAACTTAACTGAAAGAAAAACAATTGGTTGTCTGTACTTTACAGTCGGTTTACGGACGATAATTTTACGTGATAACATCATAAGAAACATAGGCCGATATATCATAAGAAATAGAGCGCGGAACAAACGATAGAGAGGCACGCTCTCTATCGTTTGTTCCGCGCTCTCGCTTGCACTCTCGGCTCAGGCAGAACGTGACAATGAGTCATGCTTTTTCGTGCGCGGAGCGGGTGTTCATTGATTTATATGATGTTATCACGTCACAACAATTCCCTTACGTGCCTCTTATGTGTGCTAGTATTAAATAAAACAAATACCTTAGCAACTGCAGTGTTATTCGAGTTTTCTATAGAGTAAATGACCCAAAGTCCATTGTCATCAGCAGTAAAGTCCACCTGTAAAATATATTTATTTTCAATCAAAATCAATCTAAAAACATCGGACGCGCAGCATGCGCCACATAGCGAAATTTTTTTTTTTTTTCGAAATCCCAAATTGATATCGGAAAACCAAGGTCACTTTACAAAATTTTGAGTTTTATGGCAACGGACGGACAGACAGAACGACTTTTTTTCGGAAAACCAAGGTCACTTTACATTACTACTTTTTGATGCTCTACTCTACACGAATCCGAAGTGAGAATTTCTAAATTTTGAGTTTCATGGCAACGGACAGACAGAACGACCGGACGATTTTATAAGCTCAATGAATTTCGCTGAAAATATATAAAAATGAGAGGGGTTCAAAAAGGAAGAGATATTACTTTTTATAACGTCTGCAAATCATGTGTGGACCCAAACGTATTGTCTCAGACGAGTTGTTCCCATATGCTCCTTCTGTTATACTCCTATTCATATATAACAGTTTCATATGCTCCGTAAAGTTAGAGGGATTAAAAGTAACTTCTTGTTTTATTCCTATGTGATCCCACCTATATTAAACTCTCTGGAAGGGCGTTCATTTTTAGACTAGACGATCTCTACCTACGAGTACTTTTGCATGATAGGATTATAGAATAATAATGGAGTTTGTCTATTATTGTCTTACAATTTCCTTGAGGGTTGTTGTGTTCCTGCGAGTGAGTGAGTTCACCAGAAAGTAAAATAAAACCGGCCAAGTGCGAGTCGGCCTCGCGCACGACGGGTTCCGTACCATTATCTATAAAAACGGCAAAAAAAAATCACGTTTGTTGTCGTCTGTCGGGTCGGGAGCCCCCCTTAAATATTTGTTTTATTTTTATTTAATTATTTATTTTTAAAGTGAATATATAACTAAATATTATGTGAGTATTTCAAGCGTCTACCTATTGCCGTTATCAATTGCGAGCAAAAACGAACAAAAAAATTGCGTTTGTTGTATGGGAGCCCCCTTAAATATTCATTTCATTCTGTTTTTTAGTATTTGTTGTTATAGCGGCAAAAGAAATACATAATCTGTGAAAATTTCAACTGTCTAACTGTCGCGGTTCATGAGATACAGCCTGGTGACAGACGGACGGACGGACGGACGGACGGACGGACGGACAGCGGAGCCTTAGTAATAGGGTTCTTTTTACCATTTGGGTACGGAACTCTAAAAAGGGAGGAGTATAGCGGGAAACGTATCGGCGACCCCTTGGTGTTGCTGATTTCTATGGGCGGTGGTGATTGCATTCCATCTGGTAACCTACATGTTGGTTCCTATTACATAAAAAAAATATGTAGCCTACGGCTGCCTACTGAGAGCATGTGGAACTCTTATCACTGGATCTCTTGAGAGAGCATAACGCCGGAGAACATGTGAGAATAAGCCTCTATCAAAGTAATTGACGTACGATACAATAGCAGGTTTGGTATAGGATGAGGGGGCTCGGTGACGTCGCTACGCGTGTCAATCTAATCGAACACGCAAGTTAAGCAATGTCGACCGTAGCCTATCCATTGATGGGTTTATTTATCTCGAGCTCCTCCGTGCTTCGGATGGCACGTTAAGCCGTCGGTCCCGGCTGTTGTCATTAGATGATAGGCTTTAAGCCAAGTCAGTGGCCTTTAGGCGGCTTGAAAACACTTGTCCCCGCCAACTCCTCTCTCTACCGAGTATGCTCTAAACGCCTTCGATTGAGAGGAGACTCGTATACCAACATGAATAAGGGTTGACACGACGACAGTAGTAGGTAGCAATATAAACCTTTGTAAAGATTTACACTTGAATATCTGAAGATTGAGAATCAGAAGCTCATGCTCTGGATATTATAGCGGATCATCCATCAGGAGGATATAGATCAGGGCTGTCCAAAGCATGGCCAGCGGGCCGCATGCGACCGTCGACCTATATTTGTGTGGCCCGCGACGTGCTTTTCATTTAACGCTACAGTTTTTGTAAAACGAATCTGACTGAAAATTATATAAAAATTTAGAAAAATTTAAGTTTTGTAACTAACTGGTTATACTAAGCTTAAACTTTCAAAGTAGGTAGTAAAAATGTCAAGTAGGTATTTGTGTCTGCGTCCCGCTAATCTATTTAGTAATTTGTAATGGCCCGGTATTGTATATGGTTTGGACAGCCCTGATAGATTATTTAATTGTACCTGATTATGCTGCGCAGCATATAGTCTTCCAGACGCATGCGGGAGATGTACAGATTTAATTCTGCTCTGCGTCAGGTCGTAGCGTATTATATCTCCAGGCTGACCTGACTCGTTGGCTTGGTAGAAGAACGAACCGCTGTACACTATGTGGCCGTTGCCCTGAAACGAGAACCAATATGGAATTAAAGACCGTTGTTCGTATTTTTTTTATGATGAGGTACGGCCCGCCTGATGTGGAGCGGTTACTGTAACCATATTAACGCTATTATACGCGTATGAATGAATATTTCTGGACAAATTACACACGGCTATCATCATCATCATCAGGTCATTTTAGTCTCCACTACAGGAGCACGACCCTCTCTCGTCCGTCACAGACAGGAGGATTTGGCCTACACTCCCCACGCTGACCAGACGGGTTGTGGAGGCCTGATCGATGTTTTATAATGTATTTCCCTTAGTCGCCTTGTACGACATCCACGGGAAGAGACGGAGTGATTCTATTCTAGTCTGCCGGAAACCACACGGCCAATACACACGGCCATATAGTCCCAAACTGAGCAAAGCTTGTACTATGGGTACTATATAACTGATATTATGCTTAAATACATTTTTTTTGTAAAGACATACAAATATAAAACACCCAAACCAAGACAAACAACCATGTTCATGCACAAATATTTGTCTTACGCGTGGATCGAACCCGCGACTCAAGAGTGAAAGTGGACATAACTAGCCATTCGACCACCGGGCTCGTCGGGTTGATCGGAAGAGATCCCTTATTGGGATGAGTCCGCCATTGTATACAGAGTAAACAGTTTATTTTACAAATGTTTTACAAACAATTATAAAGTATACAAATTTGACGAGTTCGGTGGCGTAGCGGTCGATGCTTCGACACCAACGTTCGTGGGTTCGATTGCCACACAGAACAAACATTTGTGTGCATGAACATGTCTGTTTGTCTTGGTCTGGGTGTTTTGTACGGACGTAGTATAAAAAAAATGTATTTACGTATGTTTATCAGTTGTATAGTAACCATAACACAAGCTTCTCTTACTTTGGGGTTAGGTGGCGCTGTGTAATTTGTCTGACAATATTTATGTATTTATTTAAATAGCTATCCAGTGAGGTAATGCAGCCAGCCTTACGGCACAGAATAATATCTTACGGGAACATTTACGAACAACGACCTTGAGGCACAGAATAATATACTCTAACTTGAGGACCTTTTTACCTATTTCAATCAATTGTCACAAACGTCAGTTTCGTCCTATTTTGGCAAGGTTTGCTTGTGCGAAATAATAATAGCGAAGTAAGACAATAGGTAATAGGCTAGTTGCCAATGTTACAAAACTATAAAAATTCTCTATCTGTAACGTAAAATACATAAAACTAGAACGATCTGCGATTTTAAAATTTTAATAACTTATGTCCGACGTGTTTTATGTTCGATCAAAGTTTAGTGGGAAAGTCCATTTTAAAGGTATGAAATTATAAAAAATAAATATTACCATCGTAAAAACAATAAAAAATACTATAACTTTTGTTACGGCGGCACTGGCTACATAAACCGAATATTTAACATCTGTCGAACATATAAAATAGCAAGGTGTGACGTCATAACGTGGTGGCCTTTTGTATCGAGCGTTTTCGGAATAGTCCAAAATTGTGATCTTCAAGTTGTCATATCTCGAGAAGTTTTTATGCAATCGAAGTAATTATTTTACCTATATTTCTATTATTGTGACGTCTTTAAATAACAAATCGAAAAAAAAATGGTATACAAGCCTACTATTACCTCACTATTCGGGTGTACGTTTCGGCACTTGTGGCTAGGGATGACAACTTTTTTTTTACAAGAAATAAAGTATATTTAGGTCTGAGAACAATATTAAACAGTATTTTAGAAAAATGAACAGTAAAAAATCATTTAATGTTTTAAATACATATTTTTACAGCTCTCGCACAACTTATTAATTTACAGTCTTTTTTAAATATTACATATGCTATTTTTTTTATGAGTATTTTTTTTTTATTAAATTAATAGTTATATACTATTAATGCCTAAATTAAAAAAAAAATGTGTGAGCGCCTAAGTCTAACACTAGTGTTAAGCATTTTGATGCTGAAAACAGGATTTTGTATACCTACTATTTTTGTTCAACAGTAAAAAGTGTTATAGAGTGAAAAACAGTATACTGTTTTTAACAGTATAGTTGGCAGCCCTACTTGTTGCATATCTTTATCATTGGTTTTACCTGAATTTAAATTGCTTTGATTTAGCTTTATTATTAACTTTTACATTCACGGGGTTAATTAACGGGATATGGATCCAACGCGTAGAGGCCCCTTTGAGAAGTTTCATGTAATGTTACTATTATGAATACATAACTTACAAAGAATGGTTTTTGCAGCTTATGAAATTCATCAACAGAGTTAGATTTGAAACTGACTTTGCTTCTGAATTCGTGAAGTCTTTCTGTATCGTTCTCTTGTGTAGTCCACAGCTTTTCTCTCTGGAAAATTTTAATGGTACAGTTTAGAGTTTTCTAGATCACTGATGTTACTAGCTTTCGTCCACGACCTTGTATGTACTTATTCTGATATTCCGTGAAGATATATAAAAAAATATTCTAATACGAGTTGAATACAAGACAAGAAATTCATCCTCATACCTTGGATCTTAAGTGGTCGCGTACTGTGCGGTTCCAGAGAAGTTCTCTCCCGCGTAATGTTAAATGTAATCTGTGGTTAAGCTGTGAATGAACTGTCTGTCGAGGTTTTCCCAGGAGACTACAGCATGGGGTTCTTCAAAAAGGACGTGAAGAGATTTTTACAGGGTCGGCAATGCGCGTTTGATACCCCTGGTGTTACAGGCGTCCATAGGCTACGGCTGCATTCCATCAGGCGGACCGTATGTTTGTTTTCCACTTTAGTGATATAAAAAAATTGAGTCGATACCTGAGCATCAGTAGCATTAGAATCTCGTAACCATGCACCAAACATCTCTTCTTTGTAGCGATGGTACACTGGTTTACCAATTGCGTAGAGTTGACAATCTAAAATAAAACTATTTTAATAAAATAAAGATTTAGAAATACTGCATGTCATTATAGTTTTAATTTTTACTCTTATTACTGAAATTTAGAGATTAAAAAAAAACCGGCCAAGTGCGAGTCGGACTCGCGCAGGAAGGCTTCCGTACCATTATCTATAAAAACGGCAAAAAAAAAACACGTTTGTTGTATGGGAGCCCCTTAAATATTTTGTTTTATTTTATTTCATTATTTATTTTTAAAGTGAACATATAACAAAATAATATGTAAGTATTTCAAATGTCTACCTATTGTCGTTATCAATTGCGAGCAAAATCACGTTTGTTGTATGGGAGCCCCCTTAAATATTTATTTTATTCTATTTTTTAGGATTTGTTGTTATAGCGGCAACAGAAATACATCATCTGTGAAAATTTCAACTGTCTAATAATCACGGTTCATGAGATACAGCCTGGTGACAGACGGACGGACAGCGGAGCCATAGTAACAGGGTTCCTTTTTACCCTTTGGGTACGGAACCCTAACAAGGCTAAAAAATCACGTTTGTTGTATGGGAGCCCCCTTAAATATTTGTTTTATTTTTATTTAATTATTTATTTTTAAAGTGAATATATAACTAAATATTATGTGAGTATTTCAAGCGTCTACCTATTATCCTTATCAATTGCGAGCAAAAACGAGCTAAAAAATTACGTTTGTTGTATGGGAGCTGCCTTAAATACCTATTTATTTTATTCTATTTTTTAGTATTACAGCGGAGCCGTCCGTAGTAATAGGGTTCCTTTTTACCCTTTGGGTACGGAACCCTAAAAAACCAAACACAGAATCATAATGTCAGTCTTTTACGCACAAGCCATCAAAATAAGTTTAAAAAGTTACTTTTCGATTCAACCAAATAATGAAACTTACAATTAAATTTAATTAATTTATATAAATAAACAGAAAGAGAGAAAAATATACTACTACTATATACAAATCAAAATTAAGTTAATTAAAAGTGCAAGAATGTTTATTCAGAATCTTTCATCATCATCATCATCTTCAGCCTGTATCTACCCACTGCTGGATATAAGCCTTCCCCAATGCTTTCCACCAGATACGATACTCCGCCTTCCGCATCCAGTCGTTCCCAGCCGCTTTCTTTACGTTCGAGGGCGCCCAACACTTCCTCGTCCTACGCGCGGCCTCCACTCTAATACTTTCTTCCCCCAACTGCCATCACTTACTCGGCAGATGTGACCCGCCAATTGCCACTTCAGCTTGCAAACTCAGAATCATTACTTACTGGTATTCCTCCTAGGCTTGTACCCAGTGGTGGTATTCATGGACAGGATGAGCAGCTGGGCTCTGTCACAGCGTGGACAGGATGGGCACTTCTGAATTTGGCACAGCTCTTCATAGGACGTTAAGGTGGGCGGCCTGGACCCGAACTCCATTGGCTGCTGAACTGGCATCTGTTGGTGGGGTGCTAACCCTGCTCAACAATTTTATGTTGGTTTAGATTAGATACTTGCATAATGTTAACTTGATACTTAATTAATTTGATAATAGATACTCCTTTAATGTTAACTTGATACTTAATTAATTTGATAATAGGTACTTGTATAATGTTAACTTGATACTTAATTAATTTGATAATAGGTACTTGTATAATGTTAACTTGATACTTAATTAATTTGATAATAGGTACTTGTATAATGTTAACTTGATACTTAATTAATTTGATAATAGGTACTTGTATAATGTTAACTTGATACTTAATTAATTTGATAATAGGTACTTGTATAATGTTAACTTGATACTTAATTTGATAATAGATACTTGTATAATGTTAACTTGATACTTAATTAATTTTATAATAGGTACTTGTATAATGTTAACTTGATACCTAATTAATTTGATAATAGGTACTTGTATAATGTTAACTTGATACTTAATTAATTTGATAATAGATACTTGTATAATGTTAACTTGATACCTAATTAATTTGATAATAGGTACTTGTATAATGTTAACTTGATACTTAATTAATTTGATAATAGGTACTTGTATAATGTTAACTTGATACTTAATTAATTTGATAATAGGTACTTGTATAATGTTAACTTGATACTTAATTAATTTGATATTAGGTACTTGTATAATGTTAACTTGAAACTTAATTAATTTGATAATAGGCACTTGTATAATGTTAACTTGATACTTAATTAATTTGATAATAGGTACTTGTATAATGTTAACTTGATACTTAATTAATTTGATAATAGATACTTGTATAATGTTAACTTGATACTTAATTAATTTGATAATAGATACTTGTATAATGTTAACTTGATACTTAATTAATTTGATAAAAGATACTTGTAAAATGTTAACTTGATACTTAATTAATTTGCTAATAGATACTTGTATAATCTTGACGAGCTCGGTGATCGAATGGTTAGCAATGGCCACTTTGACTCCGAGGTTGTGACAATGCAGCTGGCAATGAAAGCTTTAAAATTGTTAGTGCGATTTCGATTTTGTAAGAGAAATAGGCTTCACTTGGAAAAGGATTTGCTTAAAGATATGAGTTGATGTATTATTGAACAATAATCAGATCTGCTTACTTTTTTTTTACTACGTCGGGTGGCAGACAAGCATACGGCCCACCTGATGTGAAGCGGTTACCGTAACAATATTTACGCTCGCAAGATGAAATATAGCTCGCGTGCTGCCAGCCCCGCTGCCAACGCAGCAACTCCTTCCTGTCTGGTGACCTCACTCGCTCGCAGGAACACAACAATCCTCAAGGGAATTGTAATTTGGCTGCGGTATTCTGTGAGATGGAGGTACTTCCCCAGTCTGGCAGCTTAAAAAATACGCTACGCCCTACCTCTCTTTTCGCCAGAGCCTGTTCTGTCAGTCAGCAGCACCACGTGCAGGTGAGGTTGACTTTGGTTTGAAGATGTCGATGAACCACTTACACCCTTTGCGTTTTTTCTCCCGCTATGTAACTTGGAGACACCTGGGGGTCGCGACCCACAGGTTGAAAATCAGTGCCGTAGACTACTAAGGATACTAATAAAAACTACTTACATGACAACTTCATATCTCCCTTGACTGTTTGGTTGTTCAGTTCATTCTTAGCGACACAGCTGTATCTCCGCAAGTCATGCTCCCTCACTCCTGAGAACTCCAGCCTCATGATCCACCGCCAAGGATCCGCTGTCGTTGCTATCTCCGTCTTGTACCTGATACCTTCGAGTGTCGCTCCGTCACATTCCCAGGCAAATACTGGCTCTGGCCAGGCTTGAATCTAAAATTATTTTAAATTTCTATGAGGATATCATTCTCTTTTGATTTTTTTTTTCTTTTTTTTTTATAAAAAACTCCTTCCTTTCAGGTGATCTCACTCATTCGCAGGAACACAACAACTCTCAAGGGAATTGTTATTTGGCTGTGATATTCTGTGATGTGGAGGTACTTCCCCAGTCGGGTAGCTTACAATTACGCTCCCTACCTCTTCGTCAGAGCTTCGGTTGTCAGTCAGCAGGGTGAACCGCGTGCAGGTGAAGTTGGCTTTGGTTCAAAGATGTTGATGAACTACTTACACCCCAAAAAATATTTTAAGTGCCCAACACTAGCTTCCGCCAGTAGCTACGTGGTTATCGCGCCAAATATTTAGTCATCCCTGGAGAACAGGTAAATTTACTGGATTACGAATATCAGTATATTGCTGACGATCCCAAACTGACCGACGGTTTAGAATCTTTTAGTCTCAGAAGAGATTTTGCGTATCTTTGTGTGTTCTACCGATTGTACAATGGGGTCTGTTCCGAGGACTTGTTTGACATGATGCCCACGGCCTCTTTCTTATCGCACCGCTCGCCATTATTCATCATGGCATGAATTCATCCTCAGCCTAAGTGGTCGCGTACTGTACGGTTCCATAGAAGTTTTCTCCCGCGTACTGTCAAGCTGTGGACTGAACTGTCTGTCGAGGTTTTCTGCCTGTCAGGAGATAACAGCATGGGGTTCTTCAAATAGAGCGTGTAGAGGCTTTGACAGGGTCGGCAACGCACGTGTGATGCCTCTGGTGTTACGGCCTTCATGGGCTACGCTAACTGCTTTCCATCAGGCGGGCCGCATGCTTCTTTTCCACGTTAGTGGTTTAAAAATGATATTATTTATTCTGGACTTCTAATCTTTCGCATTTATACTAATAATAACGATTAAAAAATATATTTTATTTAGTTTATAAAAATTTTACTCGCCCTGATGGGGATATTCGTTTGAGTCCGACTAGTTTCGAAATAAGTCTGGTTTCCCGACAAATATGTTTTTTATACCACTAAAGCGGTAAACAAGCATACGGCCCGCCTGATGGAAAGCAGTTACCTTAGCCTATGAACCCTGTAACACGATGTGAGTGACCCGTTTAGTATAATTCATTAATTTATTCATAAAAAAATACATATTCGTTGCATAAAAAAATAGGTATATATTCTTACCTCGCATTCTAATTTGGCTGTTTTGTTATGAACATGAACTACGTTGGTCGGTACTCGAATATAAGGACTAACTGAAAAGCAATTTCAAACAAATTATTTAATTAAATCGCCTCAGCCACATATTGTATGATAAACAATAAGAACAATAAATATAATTTAATTTATTTTTATGTAATTTTTATCTTTTGTTAGCTATAGAAACTACAGGTAATAAATACCTACGCATTTATAACTAAAACAACACGACGACGACGGTAGCACACCTCTGCCACTCCATACAAATGTCGCGTAGTTTACTAATACAAACTAACATAAGCAATGGCGTCTGTGCAGAGCGTCACTAAGCGTGTGTGCGTGCGACGCCCTACAAACTGTTCCAGATTCGTCTTAGAGGGGAGGTGAGGTCGATACGGGAGAACGGCAGGGAGTGACCAATGTGACCATACAGTACCTACGTAGTATTATTACTTACACTGTGACGGTAGTGTCATGGATCAGTATTCCCCATAAATGATAATTAAATGTCTTGTGTATTATTATTTTATTTTGCGTAATGTTTAATACTTATTATCCCATTCCCGACGAAGATAAATCCAAAAACAGAAAAATCATAAAAATCGGTTCTGCCGTTCTTGAATTATAAATGGTTGTAACTAACACGAATTTGTTTATATATAATGTTTAAGCAATAGAATTGCTTATAGAATAGAATACCCTTCATTACACTAATATCACAATATATATAAGAAACTTGCAAAATTAGAAGTACAAGAGGCGTTCTTAGGGGCCATCCATAAATTACGTCACACGAATTTCATGATTTTTTGACCCCTCCCCTGTCCTTGTCACAGCTGGTCATATTTGTGAGACTCCCTCCTCCCTAGTTTGACGTCACATATTTTGCAAATTTACATTAGAGTTCCAGATGTTTTTGAGTTTTTCGTTAATAGTTCAAAGTTCGTGTTAACACTTAGATTATAATAGATTTTGAAATGTCACGTCACGAATTTTAGAACCCCTCCCACCCCCTTGTCACACAATATCACACTTCATCGACCCCCTCCCTGTCCCTTAAAGTGTGAAGTAATTTATGGATGGCCCCTTATCGCTAAAAGCAATCTCTTCCAGACAACCTTTACAATAGAAACAATGATAAAAATTAGGTAGGTGGCACAACATTAAAAGTTACAATATATATTACAAGCCATTACTTACAATGTACTTCAACGTCGGTAGTCTGGTTTGCTGACGGCAACATTCCGTTATTGGCCAGGCAAACATACTTCCCTGTATGCCATCTCGACACGTTGGGAATATTGAGCGCGTGCCCGTTTACTGAGGCATCCCTCCAAGAACCCTAGAACAAATTTAAAATTAAATTTTATTGCTGTATACATACTAATATTATAAATGTGAAAGTGTGTTTGTTTATTTGTTTGTCCTTCTTCACGTCGAAAGTAACAGACGGATTGACATGATTTCAGTTTAAGGCCTAGAGAGTAAAATAGGCTACTCTTTATCCCGGAAAAACATCTTATTCCCACGGGAAAAAATAAAGTTTGTAATCGTTTGTCCTTCTTTCACTAGATCACTAGATGGCGCTGTCTCATTTCTAAATCGCGCTATCAATGGCAGCTCCTCTGGGCCACGTGAGCGAAGCCGCGGGTAACAGCTAGTAAACTAAATATACAAAAATGAATCCCTATTTCTCTAGTCATGGCATCACGCGTGAACGGTTGGACCAATTTCACTGATTCTTTTTTCGTTGTCTTTGTTATTGCCAGGAGAAGTTTCTTATGAAGGAAAAAAATAAGAAAGTTGCGAGGAAAATTACAAAATTTAAGAAAACTGAAAGACCATATTCATATTTCTTCTTATAGAAGAAATTCGACGCAGAATTAAGTCGTCAACATAGCCTTCAGAGTTTGCAAGCTGAAGTGGCAATGAGCCGGTCACATCTGCCGAGTAAGTGATGGCAGATGGAGAGGAAGGTACTAGAGTGGAGGCCGCGCATACGACGACGCGTTGGATGCCTTCCTAGATGGTCCGATGACCTTAAGAAAGCGGCTGGATGCGGAAGGCGGAGGAAATTGGTGGAGTATTTGGTGGAAATCATTGGGGAAGGTTTATATCCTGCAGTGGGTAGAAACAGGCTGATAATAATGATGATGAAATGCAATAAAATTATACTATATATATAATATATATATTATAATACGCTTTTGTGCATGCATCAACTAAAGTACTGGACAGGTACACTCGCTCCATTTAATACGTCGGCTGTGTCCTAGCATAGTCGACGTTGCTTAACTTGCGTGAACGATTAGACTGACACACGCAATGACGTCATCGAACTCCTCGTTGTTTATCTCGAGCACCTCCGTGCTTCCGAGGGCACGCTAAGCAGTCGGTCCCGGTTATTGCTTAGACGACAGTCGTTAAGCCAAGCCTTTGGGTGGCTTGTAGCACTGGCCTCCACCAACCCGCAGTTGAGCAGCGTGTTGGAGTATACTCTAAAACCCCTTCGATTGAAGGGAGACGCGTATCCCAACAGTGGGATGATTATGGGTTGATGCTGTCTTAGATGGTGTGGTTTCCGGCAGACTAGAATAGAATCACTCCGTCTCTTCCCGTGGATGTCGTACAAGGCGACTAAGGGAAATACATTACTAAAGATCGATCAGGCCTCCCCAACCCGTTTGGCCAGCGTGGGGAGTGTAGGCCAAATCCTCCTTCTGTCTGGGACGGATGAGAGAGGGTCGTGCTCCTGTAGTGGAGACTAAAATGACCTGATGATGATGCCGTCTTAGTTTATGACCACGCGTGAACTCTCCTAGTTACGGCGACGTGAACAGCAAATGACACTAATTTCCAAATTAACAATTCAACCTGAATGATAGCGCTGCCATCGACTTTCCTCCATTCCACTGTAGGTTCAGGTCGACCCATAGGATTACAGCTGACGCGGAGGGTGTCACCCTCACGTACAATCACTCTAGTGTGGTCCTCTGAAAAAAAGAACACAATTTCGACATTTCAGAACATTTGAAAAACATTTCAAAAAATCAAGAACAGAGTATATCTCCTTCAAAAGGCTGGCAACGGATTGGCGACCCCTGGGTGTTGCTGATCTCCAAGGACGGAGGTGATTGCTTTTCACAAGGGGAGCCACGTCCTCGTTTGCCACCTTCTCATATATATAAAAAAAAAACAAATTGGAGCTGGACAAATTGGAGCTGGAAAAAACACGCAAATCAAGCAACGTCAGCCTGTCCATAGATGGTTCATTTATCTCGAGCTCCTCCGTGTTTTGGAAGGCACGTTAAGCCGTTGGTCCCTGCTGTTCTCATGACACGCACAACAACGCAATCGAGGTCCTCATTATTTATCTCAAGCTCGTCCGTGAATCGGAGGGCACGCTTAGCCGTCGGTTCCGGTTGTTGTCTTTAAGCCAAGTCAGTCAGTCAGACGACAGTCGTTAAGCCAAGTCAGTGGCCTTTAGGCGGCTTGAAAACATTGGCCTCTGCCAACCCGCAGTTGAACAACGTGTTGGAGTACACTCTAATCCCTTTCGATTGAGGGGAGACACGTTTCTAGCTATGGGATGAATAAGGGTTGACGTCGATCTAATAATCCCAAACTAAACTAACCAAAGCTTGTACTATGTCGCTCTCTTATTGTCTCTAGTCTTTCTTAATTGATGAGTCAAAGTAAACTTTTTGTGCATGTAGGTAGCCAATTATATAATTTCACTTGTATGAAATTTTCTGGAGGGTCAGGTTTATCGTTTGCTAACATTTTCACTACTTGAATAAAGAAGAAAACTTACGAGCAAACGTAGGTGGTATAAACAGTTCTTTCTCTTTGGTATAGTTATATATAGACAGTCCAGGTCTTCCTGCAAGGCCATCTCGACCGTCGTTTCCACGTTGACCCTTGGGCCCTATAGGACCTTTGTCACCTTTGAGGCCCCGGAGACCTGTAGGTCCTGGGGCACCTGTTCTACCTGCCAAACAAACACTTCATCATAGTAATAGGTATCAACGTTTACTTAATATGCTTGTTCCTATTATGCCTAAAGAATGAAGGCAAAAGCAGCCTGCCTAAAAAGATAGCTGTGGAGACGTATGGTAGTATTGCAGGTTGCGAGAGAGCCGAAGAATGGGACTACACTGGAGTCATAAATGTATCTAGAAAGAAACCAGTACAATTATGAGGAAAGATGTCGAAACCTCAGCATATCATCTTAAACTAAGTCGACCTTTCAAGACCAAATTAAAATTTGTGGTGCACGGCAGATGAGCTTCACTTGACTAGCCCGTCTCTTTAGACTTTTAATGCCTTATTTGCCATATACCTGTCTCCCACATTGCCAAGATGAGAAGTCAAATTCCAAAAGCTTCCTACTCCTACTCTGATTAAATTCGTTGTGAGTTCCAAGGCAGCAGTAGCTTTACTTTATTGTTCATTGCCTTTTTTGTGGTCGCAACTGTTAATCCTGGGTACATAGGAGACATGGCGGTGGAAATTGTTAGTGGGGTCCCTGTCACATTCAAACGCAAAGGCCAACTAAATGATACTACTTATATTACAAGCAAGGGCGTCGCCAGCCGATGGCCCAGGGAGGGGCAAGTTGATATGGAGAATGAGAAAAGTATTAACTGTAGGTAAAGTCAAGAGCTCATGAAGCTTTTCACTTACATCTACAGCGATTGTAATAATAACGGTACAGAGCTCAACGTATAAAGCTTCACGAGAGACTTTACAATAAATAAAACTTATAAATAAATAGAATCTCTATGGGGGGAAGGAGGGGGGGGGGGGGTGAAGCTGCCCCTCTTGCTCCCCCTTGGCGACGCCCTTGATCACAAGCACCTATATGCTATAGCAGCCGACGGCTACTGCCTGGCTGCGAGCTTCTGTAAAATAGAAGTTCTTTTCCAATTTAGTTGCTCCAAGTTGAGTGAGACCACACACCGGCCACTCCATACAAATGTAGCGTCGTTAACTATAGGTAGCATCTGTTGATCCTGGACTATTATCCTTATTTGCTGATCGTTAGAGCCCACGAGTTGTACTGGTGCGGTTGCTATTAACGCTGGGGATGACGGTCGACCAATTGCCTAACTGCAAATAAGAAAATGGGGAATTTTCTTCACTTACCATCTTTTCCGTCCTTGCCATTCTTTCCTGGACTACCATCTTTTCCTGGTATACCATCGCGGCCGTCCTTGCCTGGCGCTCCATCAGCGCCATTCCTGCCCGACATGCCGTCCAGACCTGGCTCTCCAGGGACACCATCTCTACCGTCCAATCCTGGGTTACCCGGGAACCCGCGTTCTCCTACATTTACATTTTAGGATAGAAAAAAAAACTGCGTGTTACGTTAATCAATTATCTTAATCAAAAAATTGCCTGGCTGACGTTATTTGAACGGAACTCTTATATACGCCGAAAAGTAATACTTGGAAATGAATAGGGTCCAAAACCACTAGACCGATTTTGATGAAACTTCTCACAATTAAAGACTCGATATGCTTGAGGTTTGTATCGGAAAAAAAAGAGATCGAACATGTCCTTCAGGAATGATCATCACATACATTTTCCATTGAAATCAATGAAAAACCTATACTCAGCGAATCTACTCGGTTCATTCAACATCGATTTCGGCCCCGATTTTGATGAAACTTATCACAAGACAAGTTTCGGTTCAGTAGTTTTGAAGTCTATTCAATTCCAAGAATGACTTTTTGGCGTATATAAGGGTTTACTTTATATACATGTTTCAATGTCGTTTGATTCGTATTGGCCTTATGTACAAATAAATATCAAACCTTTTGGTCCGGGAGGTCCCACCGGGCCTCGCCCTCCTCCATTGCCGGGAATACCAGGTGCTCCAGGGTCTCCTCTATCTCCCTTCGGCCCCGGCACTCCAGTAGGACCTTTTGGCCCTTGGACTCCAGGTGGACAATAATCTTGGGTTGATTTACAGAATCCTTGCACCACGTTGTACTAAAACAATATGACATGTGAAAATCCAGTAAATTTGTTTTTAATAATATAAATTTAAAATTAAAAAAAATCCCCCGACACAAAAACCTAAGTTCCCTTTAAAAAGTAAAAAAAAAACATATTATGTATTTTGTAACGTGCACGTGATGCGCTTTCATTTGAGACCCCCCCACTCGAGTATATTTGCAGACATTCGGTTATTCTTCCCCACTTTCACCCCCCACAACTTTTAAACGGCTCAACCGATTTTCATCAAACATGTATAAGAACACTCGCACATAAAGTCACCTTTAATAAAAAAAAAAAACTAAATTGAAATCGCTTCATCCGTTCGGGAAAGTTCGCTTCACCCCTCTTTTTGCGTCGAGGGTTAAAGAGAATGAAAAAGAACGTGCGTGCATAGTTCATCATTGTTTATACATGTATATTGTAAGTTATATATATTGTAATTAATATTATGTATTTGTTCATAAACCATATTCACACCAATCGTCATGAGATGCTTCATCAGCAGTGGCAGTGTCAGCGTGAACAATATTCGTTTATTACCAGCGTCTATAATCTACGGTAACCGCTTATAATCAGGCAGGCCATATGTTTGTTCGACTCTTAGGTGGTATAAAAAATAGATTTTGATTTTAAAGATTTTGGGTACTTACTGGAACTCTGGAGTAACTGGTCAACCAGACCCACGTGTCTCCCCCTGGAGCTGGTCCCTTGGCTCCGGTCCTGCGCATCTCTGCAGCATCCTTCTCTTCTAGTTCTTGCCGCATTTTTGGATTGAAGAATTCCACGTGTGGAGCTACTGTATTGTCTTCTTGTACTTGTGATTGTTTCTGATGAGGAGGGATGAGGTTTATAATTGGGTTATTAAAAAAAATTGGTTGCCTGTAAAGTCGGTTTACGGACGATATTTTTATGTAATTTGTATGTAATAATGTCATAAGAAAACTTCAACTGATGAAGTGGAAGAGAGATATATGCGTCACAAGTCAAACGCTTAGGCCGATCGTGTCTCTCTATCGCTTGTTCCGCTCTCTCGCTTGCACTTTCGGCTCAGGCGGAACGTGACAATGAGTCATGCTTTTTCGTGCGTGCAGCCGACGTTCATCGATTTATAAGACGTTATTACATCAAAAAATTGTATTAGTTAAGACCCCTCAGTAGTTACCACTCATTTCATGTTTTTTCAGAACAATGGGCTTATAACTTTCGAAGTATGGAAGTTTTTTTTTGTTAGATGGTATGTGTGTGTCCTTGGTGATCGACACTATTTATAGTGTTATTCACTTAATAAGAGTACAAATAATTTCAGTTACACAGAACTATAAATGTTTATGACAATATGTAAATCCAACCTATATTCGTAATGAACGCGGAGCGACGACGCGACTGGCGAGCGTGGCCGGGAATGCATCGCGCGATACCTATGCAATATTGCTGATGTCGCTACATAACAAAACAAAAATAAAAATAAATTTTTTTGGTTATATATAACCAAACCCCGGCCACTCCATACAAAAATGGCGCTTTTGCATGTAGTAACCAAATGACGTCTGTATACGTGTCTATGTTTGAGTGACGTTCTCTAGGGCTGACATTATTCAATTATTAGTCGTACATGTAAGGGGGTGTAAGTGGTTCATCAACATCTTTGAACCAAAGTCAATCTTACCTGCACGGGGTACACCCTGCTGACTGACAGACGAGGCTCTGACGAAAAGAGAGGTAGGACATAGCGTATTTTTTAAGCAGCCCGACTGAAGAAGTACCACCACCTCACAGAATACTGCAGTCAAATAACAATCTCCTTGAGGGTTGTTGTATTCCTGCGAGTGAGTGAGGTCACCAGAGAGGATGGAGTTGCTGCGTTGGCAGCGGGGATGGCAGCGCGCGAGCGATATTTAATGTTGCGAGCATTAATATGGTTACGGTAACCGCTGCACATCAGGTGGGCGTAGTGAAGAAAAAAAAAACGTGTGACACTCGGAGACTGCCGCGGTAAAGCTATTGCATAGCATTTTTTATCAACTAATGCTCGTTTGCTCGTTCATCCATCCATCCATCCATATCCATTCATCTATCCATCCATCCATCCATCCATCCATCCATCCATTCATCCACCCATCCACCCATCCATCCACCCATCCATCCATTCATCCATCCATCCATCCACCCATCCATCCATCCATCCATCCATCCATCCACCCATCCATTCAACCATCCACCCACCCACCCACCCATCCATCCACCCATCCACCCATCCATCCACCCATCCATCCATCCACCCATCCATCCATCCACCCATCCATCCATCCATCCATCCAACCATTAATCCATCCATCCATCCGTCCATTCATCCACCCATCCACCCATCCATCCACCCATCCATCCATCCATTCATCCATCCATCCACCCACCCATCCATCCATCCATCCATCCACCCATCCATCCATCCATCCACCCATCCACCCACCCACCCATCCATCCATCCACCCATCCACCCACCCACCCATCCATACATCCATCCATCCATCCACCCATCCACCCATCCATCCACCCATCCATCCATCCATCCATCCATCCATCCATCCATCCATCCATCAATCCATCCATCCATCCATCCATCCATCCATCCATCAATCCATCCAATCATCCATCCATCAATCCGTCCGTCCGTCCGTCCGTCCATCCATCTATCCATCCAAATTGTTTTTTTTTACTTTTCATGTGTTGAGACATCCATCCACTGCACAAATAACTCTCATCTTTTACATACTCGCACATTATTTTAAACTGAATGGAGAATAAAATACAAGCGACGTCAATTCGTACGTTGTGGCATTCCTTGCGAACGGTTCCAAATCGGTTCCATAGGGGAGGTGAGGTCGACTAGTGAGAGCGGCAGAGAGTGTCCATACTGTACGTTAGTACTATTACTTATACTGTGATATAACTACAAAGTTATGTACTGAAAATGAGGCCTCTCGAACGGCGGTATAGGCGAAGCCGTGTGACGTTACAATTTTCATTTTGATTATTTTTTAAAATATAACAATAATGGTGTTAGTTTTGTTACAAAATGTATATATTCAGCAATATATAAATAAAAAAATATTTATATGTACATCTTTCCACGTATATATAACAAAAAATATATTCAATTAAAGTAGAGATTACGAGGGTTGTCAAGAATGGCATAACAGAAACAGCTTACACGAACATCATCATCATCAGCCTGTATCTACCCACTGCTGGATATAGGTCTTCTCCAATGCTTTCCACCAGATACGATCCTCCGTCTTCCGCATCCAGCCGCTTTCTTAAGGTCATCGGACCATCTAGAAGGAGGGCGTTCAACGCATCGTCATCCTACATGCACATAATAAACGCATGAATGAGAATCTATGCTCACAAATAAATCTGATTCGTCTTCGTGAGATAAACTTATACATATACAAAATAAATAAATAAATATTTCTGTACAAATTACACACAAAAAGCTTGTAATATGGGTAGTAGACAACTGATGTAATACTTAAATACATTTTTTGAAATAGATACATACATATAATACATAGAAAACACCCAGACAAACAGACATGTTCATGCACACAAATATTTGCTTGTGTGATCGAATCCGCGACCTCGGAGTCAAAGTGGCCATTGCTAATCATTCGACCACCGAGCTTGTCAAATGGAATAAACCAGAACATATTCCACTCCAATTATTAATACCCATAGCTTATTATACTGTGCTCATAGTATGCACATATCAGGTTTATAGATTTGAGGTTATATGACTGATATATATTTTTTTTATTCAACATTACATTAAACTTTATTCAAATAAACTTAAGCCACAGAATAATATACTCTAACTTAAGCTATAAACAATACCTACTATTCAACTATAAAACTAAAGTACCTAAAATTAAATAATACTAAAATAAATTAATATATATATTGTAACTTATATTTCCTTGATACTTACCAACATAGCTTCTCTTTTCAGCCTACGAGGCGTCGTTCCCGTGAGTTCTGCCAAGTAAGCTTCGATTTTGTCATCCAATTTATCTTCTAAAACAATTCTCATTATATTTCTAGCTTCATTATCCAAATTAGCCTTAACATCTCCACTATCTATATAATTAACAGTGTGAACTAAAAGTGATACGGAAGCACAAACACAAGCGAAAATCGAGAGACGTCTACAGCACGCAGTTCCCACATTATCTATACTAACTTTTCGTTTAAAGTTTTTCATTGTGACTATCACTTCACAAGCATCGTAAACTGAATCGATAATACTTTTATTCACATTATTTACGTTTGGCCTAGGTTTAGAATCAAATTTTTGATTATTGTAAGTTATTTTCGGGAGTAAATCTGCTGGTTAGTTGACTGCGTGTTCCCTTACTGAGTTGTCTGTGTATAATCCGTACCAATGTGGTCCTTCCGGCACGATACGAGTAGTTGCACAACGGGTCCCCGATAACCACAATTGAGACCGTCGACTATTAAAGCTACAAACGAACTCAATCAGGCAATCGACAGCCGTAGTACCATGCCCCGATAGACTCGTCCTTGTTTGTTATTCGTCTGATTGTCTAGTACTTAAACAACAACTTTGTTAGTACTGTTGCTTTACGCCAATAATTTACGCCATTTAATATGATTTAGATTTAAGTTAAGAACACATACAATATGTCTATATATATATTTATTGTTTTCAGACACCTACTCGTACTTGCATTGTTCGCAATTTGAATTAATAAAAAAAGTATCTATTAATGGAAGTATAGGTCCATTTGTATAAATTAACACAATTTACAAACGAACTCAATAAGGAAATCAACAGCCGTAGCACCATGCCCCGATAGACTCTCGTCCTTGTTATTAGTCTGATAGTCTAGTACTATTATTATGTATCTCTTTTTAATCACGGGTCAAGCCCGGTCATTTGATAGGCATGCGCGGGGATATGGATCCAACGCATAGAGGCCCCTTTGAGAAGTTTGATGTAATGTTGTACGCCCGCCGTGACCCGCTCCAGGATATGTCAATGGAACGACATACCCATGAGCAGGTCTCGGCAGGCGTTGAGACTATTGCGAAGTGTGATGGAAAATAAATAGGCTATGGAGATGAGATCTGGGTGAACTTAATACCAGGCTATTACAGAAGAGGGACGGACGCCTGCCATAACTGCTTTTATTGCTAGTTATTTGCGGCAGGCGGTGGCTTGCCACTCACTAGATGGGCCCCCGAAATGCCAGGAAAACGGCCGGGGGCAACACCGGTGTGAGTGACTCAGGGATGTCGAGAGGTGTGCTGCGCTTTCTCCGAAGTTACTCGCGGCGTGATGCCCTTTAACACTTCCACCCCTGGAGCATATAGCTCTAGCGGCTCCTCTCTGGACGGCCAATGAAGGCAAGCCAGAGCTGAGAGTCCTGCGGGCCTTCTTGTGTTTACACTCCGACCGATGAAGACACGCCGGAGACGAAGGCCCTGACCGACTCTCTGGAGACTCGGGTCCGTGGTGTCGCTACTCACACAACAGCTCGCCACACAAGCTGCCCTGCGGACAAGCATTATTATTACTAGTATATCTCTTAATTCACGCGTCAAACCCGGTCATTTGATAGGCATACGCGGGGATATAGATCCAACACGTAGAGGCCCCTTTGAGAAGTTTGATGTAATGTTGTACGCCCGCCGTGACCCGCTCCAGGATATATCAATGGAACGATATACCCATGAGCAGGTCTCGGCAGGCGTTGAGACTATTGCGAAGTGTGATGGAAAATAAATGGGCTATGGAGATGAGATCTGGGTGAACTTAATACCGGGCTATTACAGAAGAGGGACGGACGCCTGCCATAACTAATAACATAATTAGTATATTATTATTATTACTAGTATTAAACGACAATTTTGTTAGTACTATTGTTTTTCTTCTATTACAAACTCTGCGTGTAATAGAAGAAAAACAATAGTAATCTAAGGGGAAGTAAAGTAATAAAAGGATGATCTGGTAAATGTTGCAGGGAATCGACATATTTAATTAGCATAAAACTGGTATAGTCGACTAAAATAATAGTCTATCGGTTTTGCAAAAAAAATTTAACACAGAGAAATGTTACTAAAGTTGATCTTATTATTTTTAATAGCGACAATAGACAGACCCTCTTAAATGGAAATGTTTCTTAATTCTCTAATTAAGAAACATAAAACATAAATAACTCTACATCGAACTCCTCTGAGTTCGATGTAGAGTTATTTATGTTCGGGTCGTTGCGCGTGCCACCCTAATCGAACACGCAAGTTAAGCAACGTCGACCGTAGTTTGTCCTTGGATGGGTCTATTTATATCGGTCTCCTTCATGCTTCGGAGGGCACGTAGGTCTTGGCTGTTGTCATTTAATAACAGTCGTTAAGCCAAGTAACTAGGGTTGGTGAGCCTTGAAAACACTAGCATCCGCCAACCCACATTTGAGCAGTGTTGTGGAGTATGCTTTAAGTTCCTTATAAAAATATGCTCCTTTGATTGAAGGGAGTCCCGTATCCCAGCACTGGGATGAATAAGGGTTGACGACAATTTGAAAAGTATAAACGAATGTCAATCGAAAGATATTAGACCTTTTATATGTATACCCGTTGGACGTTATCTAGATACCAGCTTGCACCTTGTGACTCGATTCAAAGGCGTGCTGTGAGGATTGTCGACGATCCCAAATTGACAGACGGTTTAGAACCTGTAAGTCTGCGAAGAGATTTTGCGTCCCTTTGTGTGTTCTACCGATTGTACAATGGGGTGTGTTCAGAGGAGTTGTTTGACATGATGCCTACGACCACCTTCTACAGACGCACCGCTTGCCATCGACAGGGAATTCATCCTCACACATTAGGGCCTAAGTGGTCGCGTACTGTGCGGTTTCAGAGAAGTTTTCTCCCGCGTACTGTCAAGCTGTGGAATGAACTGCCTGTTGAGGTTTTCTCAGGAGACTACAGCATGGGGTTCTTCAAGAAGGGTGTGAAGAGGTTTTTACAGGGTCGGCAACGCGCGTGTGATGCCCCTGGTGTTACAGGCGTTCATAGACTACGGTAACTGCTTTCCATCAGGCGGGCCGTATGCTTGTTTACAAAAAAAACACACATTAGAATGTATATATTCTGCATATATACATAATATGTATGTAGCTGTAGAAGTACAAGTCGACTAACCTGAAGCCGATTCCCATGGGATTAATTAATTGCGAATATCAAACTTCAGCTTGTATTTATGGTATCTGTGTTTACCATACCTGGTAGAACCCTGGAGCTCTACAAACTGAGCTGAAGATGTTTGTCAATAACTAAAACGTAAGACATATTTTTCTAATCAAAATATTCGACGGTAATCAGCTTCAGCTTCGGCGGTAGGGCCCCAGGACCTTCTTTTGGTTCAATATAATATAACACTTTGGTTCCATTATCTACTTACTTATCAGTAAAAAAAAAGAAATAATATTCTCCATATAATAATGCTGCCAGCGTTCTGTCTGGGCACGATGCCCTTTGACAGTGATGCGGAGGAATTTTTTGACGCGGTTTAGTTATTATTATTTTTTTCTTTCTTTTTATTTATATTTTTTTTTATTTTTTTATAATTTATTTCTAAAACTCTCACACATACATTTCAACACGTTAATGCCGTACCACGAAAACCTCACAGGGTTTATCTGGGTAGGCGAATAGTATAATAATATTCATTTTAAGATTAGTTTATTTTTAGTTAATTATATTGTCCATATTAAATTTATTTTTTGAATTTGAGATTTAGATCTTGTTTTCGAAGTACGATGTAGTAAAATAGATTCATAGCATAAATTGAACTGTTGTAAAAGTTTCTGAAATTGTAACATTTGGATTGACGAATTTCGACTAAGATATAGTCGTATGATCACTAAATTAACATACTTACTAATATAAAAGCCTTGACAGTAGATAAATAAGGAGTTTTGGGAAATGCCAATCGTCACAGTCATTATATATACCATTATTCATTCCCAGGCAATGAATGACTGGAACAGATCCGTTTAAGGGATATGTCTGTTCTTTGTATACACAGCCTTCTATGTCTCTATGTATGTATTATAAAAATAAATTAATATTCCTTGAAATATTACACAACGCCATCTAGTCCCAAACTAAGCAAAGCTTGTACTATGGGTACTAGGTAACTGATATATGTACATAAATACATTTTTTTTGTAAATAAATACATATAAAGTACCCAGATAATGACAAACAGGCATGTTCATGCACCTTCGATCAGGTTCTATATTACTGATCGAAGTCATGCACAAAAACATTTGTCATGTGCGGGGATCGAACCCGCGACCTCATTGCTAGGCATTCGACCACCAGGCTCGTCAATTCGTTATATAATGTTTATTTTTATATGCTTTAAGTTTTTTAAATAAGCAGTTATCTCTCCAGATCTATGTAATTATTAGCTTTAGCATTTATTATAAAAACTTTCAAAAACATCCACCCATAAATTTATAATGACTTCTTCATTACCAAAACGTCATAATCTTTTCATCTTAGAAACAATAAAGCACCTTTGAAGTTCCCACAAATGGTCTGCACATGAGCGCATGCGTCCTAAATCGGGTCAGGGACATGACCTGGCACGTCCTCAAGGTCCTTCGTGTTTAATACTCTCTACATGTCATTATACGTTGTAGTCTTCTAGAAGTAAGTCATAGTATTAACCATCTAGTATAGAAATGGATTTGGTGCCTCCTTTGCCAGAAATTCAAGGTAAGAATTTGGTAAAATCAATATTTTCTCATTCGTTGTTTGCTAGGGCTGTTTTAGGTTGTTGCTATGCGCCCAGTGATTGTTTTGTTTTACGATTGTTTTCAGCCTTTTATTACGTTATTTGTTAAAGATTATGTTTGAGAAATTTGTTTTATTTTTTTATTGTGAACACGTGATACCATTATTTCTTAAATTGCAGTTATTTTGATGACAATATTGTCCAACACGAATTAGATATTTTGAGTTAAATTATTTAATTAGTTTATGTTTATTATCGACATTTTCGATTATTGTTAAAGTTATTGAAATTGATATAACGTCTATGCAACATCAATTTAACTTAATTATGATTGATTTACATGCAATATTTACAACATATAGGTTATGAAAAAGATATTTTTTTTTAAACTTAAGTACCTACCTCGTGATTCGACTAATCGTTAAGTGTGTTGTCAATACATACGTGATAGCATTATTTCTTAACTTGATACAGTTATATTAAAAACAATATTGTCCAACACGAATTACGATATTTTAATCCATTTATTTATTTAGTTAATATTTATTATCGACGTTTTCGATTATTATTAAAGTT
This sequence comes from Hypsopygia costalis, assembly GCA_937001555.2. Lineage (NCBI taxonomy): Eukaryota > Metazoa > Arthropoda > Insecta > Lepidoptera > Pyralidae > Hypsopygia > Hypsopygia costalis. The sequence goes on from OW443342.2 coordinate 5,080,275, forward strand.
TAATTTAATTGTTATTCTTTGTAAAATGTTTATTGTTTGCTTCTCTAAGGTACTCATTTATTTTTCCCTTTAATTTGTCATTACTCTTCGATAAACTTCTATTTCAAACATTTTGCTCGTGATACTGTTCCTATAAGATATTTTCAGTATGTCCAGTTTTTGACGTACTAACGAAAAAGCATGACTCATTGTCACGTTCCGCCTGAGCCGAGTGCGCAAACGAAAGCGCGTCCTAAGCATTCGGCTTGTAACGCATCTATCTCTCTTCCACTCCATCTGCCGATGTTTTCTTATGACCTTATCACTTGAAATTTTTGTCCGTAAACGGACTTTACAGACAACATTTTTTTTAAATTTATTTTATGCATTAATTTGTTATTATTTTATACAGTGTACCATTATCACAGATCCAATCGTATTTTGTAAATTAAACATAATTTTCCAGCATGCAGTGTTCAACCATTAGAAGATTATGATGGTCCGAGGGCTCCGCTTCTTCGGCAAGTGTCTCTTGATGAGGAGCGGCGCGATGAGTGTCAGGGTCATTGGCGACGTGAACATCTTCAAGGAGAAGAGGAGGAAAGAGGTGTCCGGCTATTCAGGGCTTTGTTACTACAGCATTTAAGACTAGAAGATCTGCGACCACCACCCTGTTTCGTAGCTCCAGCAAAACCAGATTCCAGGTATGAATAGTACAACTTCAATGATTGGCAAACTTTCCAGGGCATTTTTAAGTATTTTATACTATGTATGGTTAGAGCATTTTTAAGTATTGCATATTGCGTTAGAGCATTTTTAAGTATTGCATAGTGAGATTGCGGAATCATCAAATCAAATCAAAAATTCTTTATTCCTTGGACTTTATAAAGCACTTAGAAACGTCATACAAATTAAATATAAGAACATGTATAAATCATTACTACTCTAAATCCGCAGAGCTTAGATTCACTTTCATCAACTATCTTGAATGTAAAAGTGAATTTAAGTGCCAGTTCCGGCGACGGGGCTTCTTGAGAAGAACTGGCAAGAAACTCACGGCCGACTCTTTTAATTGCCAATATCGTTACATTAAATACAAATACAATCATTAACATAACATAACAACAGCAATTCATTTCCAAATACTTTTATCATTTATGCAATCTGAGATACAATAGTAAGCCTTTTGACATAGTCTAGTTTTGATATATTTCTTAAATTTCTCCTCCATCCTCCCTTAATAGCGTTCTCGAACAAATACATGCAGCATTCAGAAGCAGAGTATCTTGTGCTATGCTTCAGCTGAGCCGGTAGGGCCCACCGGCGAAGCTGAAGCCGATTCCCATTTTATTTTTTGATTGCGAAAATCAGACGTCAGCTTAGATTTATGGTATTGCTAAACAGAAATACCATAAATCTAAGCTGATTTTCGCCAGCTAAAGTAAACACTTTAGCTGGTGGAAACCCTGGAGCTCTATGGACTTAGCTGGATATAATTGTCAATAACAGAAACGTAAGACCAGCCCCCTTACCACCATCTCTTATTGCGATTCAATAACTGAATAGATTGCTTATTCATACTAATGAATAAGCGACTCTATTCCATTTGAAATAGAGTCGCTTATTCATTGGTAAGGGGGCTAGGGCCCTATCGCCGAAGCTGATACCGATTACGATTAAATATTTTGATTCCAAAAATATGTCCTCCGTTTATGTTATTGTCATCTATCTTCAGCTCAGTCGGTAGAGCTTCAGGGCTTTCATTCTATCAGCTAAAGTAAACACCGATACCAGAAATCTATGATATTCGAATTCAAAAAACCCTATGGGAATCGGCTCCAGCTTTTTTTTTTATACTACGTCGGGTGGCAGACAAGCATACGGCGCGCCTGATGTGAAGCGGTTACCGTAGCCATATTAACACTCGCGACATAAAATATCGTTCGCGCGCCGCCTCCCCCGCTGCAATCGCAGCATCTCCTTCCTTTCTGGTGACCTCACTCACTCGCAGGAACACAACAGGCCTCAAGGGAACCGTTATTTGGCTGCGGTATTCTGTGAGGTGGAGGTACATTCCCCAGTATCCCCAGTCGGGTAGCTTACAATTACGCTCCCTACCTCTCTTTTCGCCAGAGTTTCGTTTGTCAGTCAGCAGGGTGCACCGCATGCAGGTGAAGTTGGCTTTGGTTCAAAGATGTTGATGAACCACTTACACCCCAATTAGCCAGTAGGGCCTCTGTTTCTCGATCAAAAATATTTGATGGTAATCGGTTTCAACTTCGGCGGCAGAGCTCCTGGTCGGTGACCCTTGTGTCATGCTGGGATCTAACACAACAGCAGTGGAGATTATATACCATTATAGGTTGATCAGGTTCCTTACGATGGCAATTTTAGCAAGAATATAAACGTGAGAGACCCGTTTAATGCAATTAATTGATTAGAATATCTCACGTGAATTTTAATAAAAATATAAATTATTGTTTACAAATGGAAAAATATCCATATAATATTTTTTTAATTTGGAAATTATATTTGTTATTGTTCTGACACGTTTACTATCTCTTGTACGATACATCATCTTTTCAGTATTAAGAATATTGTGAATATACATTGTTTATCATAATTTAATACTTTCTTTTCATGCATGCATTAATTTTGAGTTACAAATATAAATAATATGCCAACCTGCAAACTATTTCTTTAGGATAGTATATTCAAACGTTTTATGTCCTGAAGCTGATATTAATTCATGCTTTCTCATTCGTGACCGTCTAAAATATTAATGATTATTTTGATGTAAAACAAGGAGACAATACTATGCGACCACTATTACACACACAGTATTACACTGTCTTGACCCGATGTCGGGTCGTGACACGTCTTTCGGGATTTGGAGCCATTATACCCAATGTGTGGCGCCGGCATAACGCGTCACGCTCCGCTATTTATCGCTCATTCGGATAGAATCGACAGGTAAGGCAACCAGAGAGATGAAGTTATCACTTCTATCGTTTGGTCAAGCACCCACCCATTTTTTTTTACATCCATAAAATACAATCTACAATTTTGCATTAATTATTTTATATTATTTGCATTATAGGGGATGGTGGGTGTACTGGCGTGACTGGCGGGCACTGGAGCGAGCAGCGAGGAGGTTCAGAGAAACCAAGGCTCGGGCCAGATTAGCAGCTAGAGCGGAACATATAAACCTTCTAAGTCTAGATGAAGTCGCCTTTGAAGATATAATGCAGGAGTTGTGCCAGGTAAGGATTACGTTTTTTACCCGACTGACGAAGTAGGGAGGGTTATGTTTTACAGTGTATACAGTGTGTCCCTAAAATGAAGGATGGATTGGATGAAGTGTAACCCTGAAATGGGGTGAAAATATATCAAAAAATATCGACAAAAGAAAATTTAATTTTAAAATACATGCTTTCTATTTTTTATCATGAATAAAAATTTTTAACTTTCACTAAGCACTCTATGTGAAATATCGATTTTTCAAAGTATGTAGATTTAATAATTATTATATTAATTTAATTAATTAACTCTACGCATATCAATTTCGTTGCGTTTGGGACTCGATGTCTATTCCACCCACAGTTGTCCTTGCGGTGCTATTGTCGACCGCCTGGGCCACCACGGCCTTTCCTGTCAAAGGAGCGCCGGACGTTTCTCCCGCCACGCCGCTCTGAATGACATTTTGCGCCGTTCTCTTGCCAGCGTCAACGTACCGGCTATTTTAGAGCCGAATGGTATCGTGCGTGACGATGGCAAGAGGCCGGACGGAATGTCTCTCATGCCGTGGAAGACTGGAAGGTGCCTGGTTTGGGACGCCACTTGCGTGGACACCCTTGCCCCGTCACATCTTCAGGTTTCCACGGTGAGAGCTGGAGCGGCGGCTGAGCTGGCGGAGAAGAACAAAATCTTAAAATACCGAGGTATCGGCTCCCAATACCTATTCAGCCCTTTCGGAGTCGAAACCCTCGGTCCTTGGGGCCCCTGTGCCTTGAGTCTTTTTGAAGACATTTCAAAGAGACTTTTTCAAGCCACCGGGGACCCAAGAGCCGGCGCTTACTTGGGTCAGAGGCTAAGCATCGCCATCCAAAGGGGTAACGCTGCTAGCGTTTTAGGCACGCTGCCTCACGGACCTACTTTAGATAGTTTTTGTTAAGATAGGTTTACACAGTTTAGTTTAGTTTTTATTGTCTGCATTATATTATTTATGAATATTTTAAGTTAAATAATTATTTAATCTGTGTATTTAATGTACATACGGCTCGGTTACGATTTTAATATATGTGTAGAAAAAGAAAGCTGTAGATAGAAGATATATGTTAATGGTAAAATTATAGTAAATTAAAAGTTTATTAAAGGCTTATTTAAAGATATTATTAATGTTTGGTAGACGGCATGTATATGTTCACAAAAATGAGATTTTTTATAGAAGTCAAAACAATTTCTCTTTAAATCCTAGAACCTGCTTATGGTTTATTTGAGCTCAGTAGAAGCGGAGTTATTAAGTAATAATTAGCGACTCACCTCAACTTCGCGTGTGTGGGATTTGCCCCATTTTTGCAACGTTACGTTTCTGAGCGATGATCCGCTCTCATATTGGTCGTGCATGAAGTTATAGTCTTCTGTAGTCTTTCTCAATAAATGGGCTATCCAACACGAACTTTTTTCTATTTTGGCGGCTATTAATCAATGAAAAGTTGCATGTAGAGGTTCCGTGAGAAGTGTCTTTTAGACAAAGAATTTTTAACAGTCAAGGTAAGCCTTCTCGAATGGTTTTAATAAAGAAAATTATGTAATGACATGCAAGAAAGTCATGGTTATAACTTATAAAGCTGTAGTTTCGTAACTTGGTTTTGAAGATAACAAACTACGATGAACTTATGTGGGTATGAAAAGGTTTTAAGGAAAGTCTTTTCTTTTTCTTTATATAGTTTGGGAAAATATTGGGTATGTTTAACTTGTTTACGAATGTACGCGATTTATTTTTTATAGAGCATTATATATTTATGATTTTTGGTTAAGGTGAGTTTAATGAGTTTAATTTTTAATTAATATAAACATAAATAAAATTATAGAAACAACTGCTGGACATTTGAATCATAAGCATTTTTTTTTCTTAGTAATAGTAAATTAGAACACACAATTTTATTTTCCTTGACATATAAATAGAAAAGCAGATAAGTATTCAAATAATAAAACAAATGTGCCATTAGTGGCGCATTTGTTTTATTATTTGAATAGATTTTATTTATTTTGAAAAAAGAAAAATAGTTTGTCTCACATATATATGTGAAAATCTAAATTAAAATGTTGCTAATACGTCAGTATCCACAAAATTATAACGGGTTCATTAGATTTTTTATGTGTCTTTGAGTAGGTTTTCAAGTCTATGTTACCTATTTTAACGTTAACAAAAATATATGTCATGTTACAGGCATGTGCTCACATAGAACAGCGGGCGCTCGTAGTGCTAGCATTTCTGTGTGAAGTGTGTGCTCGGGCCGTCCGAGTCGGCGGATGGTGCAGAGCTGTTGACTGGGCTGCCAGCCACGTAGCCCAGTGTGCTACGCCGTGGGCTATTAAACATGGAGGATGGGTATGTGATTTTTTACACCACTAAGTTTTTTATATCACGGAGAGTGCTCGAATGAGCTGTTTGATTTGTTACCTGCCGCTGAATTCCACTATCACTCGCCATATATAAAAATTCCATCCATATCACCTTGATAATTGGCGATTTAATACAGTACGTTTTCTAAGGCATTTTATAGAATGAAATTGTGGAATCAACTTCCGTCAGCGGTATATGCGAACAATTACGGCCTTCAAGAATAGAGTATTTAATTCCCATAAAAGGCTGGCAACGGATCGGCGACCCTTTGGTGTTGCTGATCTCCATTAGCGGTGGTGTCCCGCCTGATAGTAAGCAGTCATGGCAACCTTTGGATGTTTGTACCACTGAAAGTATTACTCATACCAACCCAGTAAAAGCCTCTTTAGATCTATTGGAGCTGGAACAGTGAGAGTTTACAGAAGAAACTCCCCCTAAATTGGAAAATTTAGCAATAATTTCGATACCAAAGTGAATGTGAGTGAGTGAGTGATGAATTCCTTATTTATGGCAAGCGGCTACTACAAAAAGTTGCCATGGGTTAAAAAGATACTAAGAGAATTATTACTATGTGTAACATTGTTTATGCATTAGGTATGAATCAAATAATCTCAGCTACAGTTAAAATCAACATAGTTCACAACATACAACATCCTTTAAAAAGAGATTAAAAGAGTACTATTTAACTTAGTCACCGGAATAATATTATGTACCTTTATCTGGTTTATATATATGTATACTATGTATTAATAAGTTTATCTAATTATCATACTAAGTATGTTTCACTAGGAATATTTTCTATGTCAAACTGCTATGATTTGTTTTATATTAAAATATAACAATATTTTTTTTTAATCAATCAGTCAAGTTCTATTTTCGTCTTATGAATTAAGATTTTCATTTTTCGAAGGATTCTATGTACCTATATTGAAAAACTCTGTGAAAAAGGTATTTTTTATGACTTTTATGTAGGTAATGACAGTTACTTCAAAGAAATGAACAGTCATCGAACATGCCTAAATACTTATTAACATTTCAGAGTGCGGTAGTAGACCGAGCTGGCGGCACCAGAAGAGAAGATTCGACGCTTCTAGCTGGTGCAGCGTTCGCAGCACTTCTTGCATTCTTACTGTTCTGCCGTACGCGTCTTCGTCACGCATTACTCTAAACATACCTAGAAATATTTCTCGGGATCATGTCACTTGCCAGGCTCTATTTAGTGCCTAACGGCAGTTTGGGTGCTCAGTAAATACTGAATGGAATGTAATGGAAAATGGAATGTAGAGAAGCACTGAGGAACGTAATTGTTGGAAGATCATCGGTGTTTCCAACTTCGATGGTATTTGAAGAACGACACTATAGAACAATTTGTCCAGAAACGTATTGTCTACAGTTGAATACCATTGTCAAAGTTTAAATTTATTGTCTTTTTTAAAATATATTCTATACAATGCAACAAATATTATCTGTCAGTTGTACTCGTACATTATTATGTGCTTAAACTTTAATAACTCTTCAATCTCTTTATGAATTCTAATACTTATTTGGATTTTGAAGTAATAAATGCTGAATAATATATATATTAAAATAATCAAAATTATGTTAATTTGTTCTTTTTTAGCTGTTTTTTACAAGTGAGTGCGATGGCTTTTGTGTGCATATGTTGAACATATAAAAAAATAATTTAATGTTTATGTAGGTTAGAATTTTATGTCTCGTCGGCAACCCTTATCCATCCTGCTGTTGGGATATGGGACTCCCCTCATTCGAAGAGGTTTAGAGCGTACTCCATCACGCTGCTCAATTGTGGGTTAGCCGAAGAATTTTATGTCTATGTTAGCACAATGATCGGTCTAAGCTCTTGGATTCTCGGCCAAATTAAGAGGAACTGTTGTAGAATCGAGCAGTTTACGATATTTTTATATCAAATAATAATGTTATGTAAAGTATTCTTACAGTTATTTTTATATAGAATTAAATGTATTATTACAAATCGTCAGAATTTCTTTGAGTATTAATGTACTATTTTACAATAAAACGGATTAGAAAATACAATAGTTTCATTGGTTGTAATTGCCTTAATTTTAGAAAGTTCAAACCAATATGAAGGTGTAATATTGGAGACTAGCTTCTGCTCACTTGCCCGCATCGATATTCTACCGGGATAAAAAGTACTCTACATGTCAGTCTAGAACTTATTCAATCTGTGTGCAATATTTCATCCAAATCCGTTCGTGCACGTGAAAAAGGTGTATACATACACCTGTATTTCACCAACTTTAATTTTTAGAGATATTTTTATAGATTATTGATTTGGTAGATATCCTACGAATGTTATTAAATAATAGGATTACTACAGAATCAATCATCTAATAATATTAAATAAATCATCAATGTACGACGAAAATATGACATCATCTCTTATCGAATCCTTTTTTTATTTCCTCGATGACTTGCTGATGTGACCGCAATCGACTAAAAATTTTATACCAAGCTTTCATCACCCACTTCTTCTTCTTTTTCTTTTATCAACCATCCACTGTGGTGCTATATCTCTATTGCAACAAACGGCTAAATCAAAACAACACAAAAATAAAATAATAAATTGTTGTCTGTAAAGTCAGTTTACCGACGATAATTACGTGATAACGACATAAGAAAACATCGGCCGATGGAGTGGAAGATAAATGCGTCACAAGTCGCGCTCTCGCTTGTACGCTCGACTCAGGCGGAACGTGACTATGAGTCATGCTTATTCGTGCGTAATAACGTCTTATCGATTTATAAGACGATATCACGTCAAAAAATCATTCTTGCAGAAAGATTGCCACATATAAAATTTGAAAGAAAACACACGTTCACTCACTATTTTATTATTTTTATTGTAATTTTTCATAATACCGCCGTCAGACGGCGCGTGGGTACGCCGATGCTCATCAGATACGCGAAAATTATAAATTTAAACACTAATTACAAAATAAACTTATCTAATAAACATCTGAATGCATAAACTAGTTTATTACAGAAACTATCACATTATTTAATCATCAACAATCAATAGAAGCTTTGACAAGAGCAACAATATTACATAATATTGTACAGCAAAAATGTAATGTACAAAAAACTAAACTATCTCACTGAAACTATCGAAAATTCATGTAATACTGCTAAATATCCCAAAATCACAATAACCCGTTATAAAATTAAATCCATCCCAGAGCCACACATCCCATATTTTTTTATTTCTCATTACAACATGATGAAAATTCCTAAAACTTATCTACTTTGTTAAAATTAATAACATTTTTTTTAGTTTCACTTAATTTGTAATATCACTATTAACAATCTACGCTGACATCTCGAGTTTGGGCACTGTTTTCTTATTTGGGAAACGTCATAATCGAAGACTTAAAAGAAAAAAAATATCGCTGTTTTTGTAAGAAAAATACAGACTTTTAATAAAAAAGAAATATTTTGCATTAAAACTTTTTTTTATAAGATATCCCATTCTCTTCAGCATATTTCTTTTTCATAAAAGCAGGTACTTACTTCTTTTTTTAAAATTGAGATTTTTAATTTTTTTCATTTAATTTTTACTTTCTTTTTATATATAAGATCGTCATTTTAGTTTTATTGTGTAGACATGTCCTACCATTTGTAATTTTTATCGTATACGATTTGGAAGTCATTAACTTTAGAAATATTATTTTAGAAATTGAGAAAAAAAATAACATAGTAGAAAAGACAAATAAGTAATCGATTTAAATTCATTCGATTTTTTGTCGAACAGATTCAAATATTTAAAGACCGAGTCAAATTAAAATTACACATTAGTAAACTGTGAAAAAAAAAGGATAGGTGAATTGTACGCTTTATAATTATTATATTTAAATTTATACTCGTCGTCAACGCTTACCCATCCCACTGTTGGGATATGAGTATCCCCTTTGTAACTGAAGGAATTTAGAGCATACTCCACCACGCTACTTAACTGCAGCTTGGGCGAAATTTATACTCGGTAATCAATCTTATGACTGTAATAAATTACAGAATAAATTACGACATTTATTTGAAACTAGGCGGCCTGACCGGGCGACTCCAGCAAATGACGGGTAGAAGAACTAAACTAAACAAAACGCATAAAATTTTCCCGCCAGGCAATTTTTACGTTTCTTCTCTCCATAACAACATTCCTTATGCCTTAACGAAAATATGAAAAAAAAAACTTGGCCGATTTGATGCCGTCCTCGAGTTTTGCGCTTAGCAAAACATTTGGCGATTCATTTTTATTTATATAGATTTCATAGACTCGTCGTACCCGAAATCGAGATGCATCAGCTATAAACAAAATCGATGACCATATAATTCCACTGCACTTTTCTCGACACAACAATTTAAAGCTGAATTCCAAGTAAATAGCACAATCTACTAAACATACGAACGTACAATGGTGTTCATCGTGTCGTCTCAACAACAGTGCAATGCAACTATTATTATCTGCAATAATTTTTTATTTATAATTTTATATAAAAACCATCACTCTAGTAACAATCTCTACCTGGTTATTATATTATATTTTTTGTTAATAAACACTTTTAGTTTTAATGATAGCGTTACGACTATATCTTAGGCTACAAGAGAATTTGCAACGGTTACGAATACGGACACCTCCGACTGTGAGGTGCCTAGCGAATAGATAAATAATTTCAACCCTTACTGAACTAGTTATAACGAAGTCCCAATGAAATCTAGCTCGGTTGTGCTATTTGGTACTGAACAAATGCAAATTGATGTATCTAAGTGTAATGACATGCATGAGGCAGCGGCACCGCCGTGATATGATGTAGTCAAAATTTTGAACCAAATATCAGTTCAACAGGTTACCTAAGCGGGGTTTTAAACCCTAGAAACAATGGAAGGAGGGTAATATACAAAGACTACTTACATTATTCAAGATTTAGATAGAAATGGCTAGTGTATATAAGATAATATAAATATAGTTAGCATAGTCGTGTAGCAGGCATCCATACAAGTAGTACGATCAGTACTTGGTGCTTTCCATATATTTACACGAATGTAAACAGATATAATTCAATTTACAGCACTACATCACCCTATTTTTTTTAATTACAAGATGTATCAATATCACCGAACCTTAAAGAAATATTAATTGAATGAGAGCAAAGATCATTCGATTCTTAGAATACTTGAATAGAATGGCCACGTAAAGGTCTCACAGTCCAATTGTAAGATCGAGACAAAGTTATAATAAAAGTTGACAAAGTAGAAGGCATTAAAGTAACAGGAGAAATTGTAACTGCTCGACCGTTAGTGGCGCGCTAAGCGAACTACAGAAGTCTATCAAATCCAAGCTTAACTTTATATACAGAAACTATGTGACTTGTAGAGAGATGAGGTTCTATAAACACTTTATAAATACGTCATAAGCATGCCCTTATCACAGATTATCCTACTCGATTGTCCGGTAACTATCGATATGTCGTCATTAACTCGAGATCGATTCTAGTTTGTTCATTAGAATATTGTGCAATCGTATTCACGCTATTACAATTAAATATATCTCTCTATTTATTTAAAATACTAACTTTTAAAAAATGAAAGATATCAACTGGTTAAATGTCTGTTACAGAAGCGAATATCGTTTAGTATTTTCTGCAATACTTGTGCGTATATATAAGTTTTGTATGCTTGTTTGTGTTGTCGTCGTGTTGTCTTGTATCTCCACCATTTGAGCGTAACACCATGGTTTGAAATAGTTAAAGCTTAAAATACAAATATTTAACTATATATTCTAGACTATTTATTGCTATACAAATAGGCGGGTTATCAATATAAAATTTTGTGGGATGTTAACAATTGAACGTACAAAATTGTTGTTTAAAACTTCCGTTATTATCATTTGACCAGCTAATCACAAAGAATGAGACAATAATAGAAAAGCGAGAGCAAAAAGAACAGCGAGACTTGAAAGAAAAACTACGGACGGTTTTTTGATGTTCCAATTCGAATACAAAAATCGTTTACATCACGCCAATTTTTAAATTTTTCAAACCGTGCCTTTGAACGTATGAAGGGATACGTTTCTTACAACTAAGACGTTATTTTAAAGAATTGACTACATTGCCTGATGTTATATTTTGTAATCCAATAATTATCGTTGAAGGTAGAGATTAAACTTTTGAAAAATACGAAGAAATCAAACGTTATTTAAGTATAGGTAGATAAGTTATAAAGATAGTGTAAAATCTAACTACGGTATAGTATTCGAGAGCGGGACACATGCGCCCTGAAACTTTATAACTATTATAATATTCAAAGCCACAATGATATTAGATGAAAGTGATATTAAACACTTTGTTTCGGCTCATTACATTACATATAATAACGAACAATGTTACTGAGTTCATAGGAACTCTTAGGCACATTTTATGGAATAGAACTTTAATAAAAATTCTGTCACATTTGCCCCGCTCCATCAACGATGTCTTACGTCCTCTAATAGTGTATTTACATATCTTTCATTTCTAGCCTTTTGTGCTGAGACAACATCACCAACGCTATACCTCATTTCACGATACAATACAATTTAAACCTTCCGGTTATGGGTCTAAACCTCCTTTCGGACTTTAGTACATATTTGTTTACAAAAAAAATATTTACAAAAATAATTGAACTGACACGTACACGGACATTCTAATATTTCAGCACGCTTTAAAACATAATCGACGTTAGTTATTTAACATAATTTATTTTTATCCGTCAGCGATATCTTCTGTAACTGCGGATGTTTGTGCATTACTAATGTCGAGTGTGTTTCAAAACTACCGATTACAACATAATTATTAATAACGCTAAAACGTAATAAGCGCCATCAAAGTTATTAACGAACAACTAACATTTATATATTAATCTACAGTCTCTATTGATGGCTATACATCTTCAGTTAGTTTTGTATCTCTGATAAAAAAAAACGGTTGATCACATTTTTATATCATCGAAAGTCTCATATTATTTTGATTATAATCACCGAGCTTCATTGTAATTTATTGCATCTTATAGGAATATTCTGCGTACAATATGGGTAATGTTAATTACCGTTTATATAGCTTTAAATAAATCTTTATATAAATTGGTGCTCGTTTCTCTCTTGTACGTTTTAAAGGATTATAACTACGAAACAGTAATTTAAAAAATCTAAAGTAGTCTATCCAGCAAAGCAATCACAACGTAAATAAGTCCCTTGAGCAATTTATTTTTTTACACTTTGTGCTATGACGATACGACATCTAAACAACTAAATGTAATATTTAACAGAATTAATTAAGAATCCACAGCATATCTACATCACAAAGAAAGTAATATAGGTTTTCATTATTTAGAGTAGATACACATAGCCAACACACATAAAAATGAAGTCATGTTGAAAGACCAAAATCTGCGACGTCACCCTTTCTACGTTGCAACGCAGGAGTCAGCGAAATACATTTTATAGGCTTACTAGCTGGCCCGGCGAAATTCGTATCGCTTTTAAATATTTTTACGTAAATTTTTCCGATGAGTTTTAAATCCTATCCCTCAAGTTGGATCAAACTGCGCACACTGCGCAAAATTTTATTAAAATCGGTTCAGTAGTTTAAGATTCCATCGCGGACAAACAACGTGACATGATTTTTTTATATATTAAGATTATTCATGTAATGACTGTCTAGTAGTAACAAAAGAGCAACATCGATCTATAGCACATAAATGAAGACAATAAGAACGTGCCCAACAGAGTTTCTTGCAAGCCTAAGAACTCCACCATATATTACCATATTCGGACGCTTTGCGACTCTCGTAGAAACGTTAAAAGCGTTGCGTTGCGTTGCGATGTTCGTCGCAAATCATTGTAATACCTGCTACCAGTTGCAATGCACCGTTTTTATGTCCATTGGCACTAAAAGTATTGTCATTACTCTTTCCAAAACCGTGAATATTCCTGAATGTGTTGTCTGCACTTGTCTGCCTGATACGAATCCTAATATAGCTCTATTGCTATTAAGACGAGAAAAAAGTTCAAATTTAAGTAATCTAAAAACCACCAGAATCTTATAATATATAAGTAGCGAATTTTTCAAAAAATATAGGTAAATAATATTAAGTAGCTAGTGAGAAACTGTAATATGTATCTAATCTTTAGGCTTCAACATAGTGTAAAGCTTTTATATATAATTGTTATATGGAGAAACGGTTGATAGAACAATGTTATCATGTTATTACTATTGTTCGTGTTATGTGTCTCTAATCAAACTCTTATACGTGAAGACTTGTTATTGGCTTCCAATTGTTTAACCTTTTTAATGTAATAAGATTTAAAAGCTGTTAGTCTTCCAAATAATAAATAAATAAATAACGTCACTAATTTTGGCGGTGCGATGTACCATCACTTTTATGTGTATCGACTTTCTAGTCTTATTTCATAGCATGGTGTAGTCATGCTGAATATTTTACATGTCTTTTTAAAGCAACAACTTTTTTCTAAAGTTTGACTTCTTAAACCAAAATCTTCTTTTAGATCATTATTTTTCTACTCGAATATTGAGATAGTATATTGAAGAGGATTGTCTCCAGAGCGTGATTATATTAACTAATGAAAGTCAATATTATGTGGAGACATAGTTTAAAAAATATCAATGAATTGTTATGTAATTTCTGTAATCCTATATGAAACTAACACTTGAAAAATCATAGCTCGCATGTGTCTCTAAACGACTTTGACTTTCATGAGATAATTATGCGAAACAGAAACAAACTTCGTTTATATTAAGACTAAGCACGAGAGACATACCTCTTCACATCCTAGGTTTTATCCACTAGGCTTTTCATTTTCGTTCACGCCTTTTCTCTTTTATTTTGTAATTATTGTATTACAATTTAAGGCTTCATCATTAGTATAAAACGACTACAAAATAGTAAGTATATCTACTATTTGTTTTATCTTTTATAGCAATCGCCTAAGATGAGATTTTTCAAATTAGAGACTGGATTTAAGAGTACAACTATAAATTGCCAATGATTTTTGTTCCCAAATAGAGATGAAAACTAAAAATGAAACATTTATAATATTTAGCTAATGATTTCGTCTTTAGCTGTAGGATCGTCAACGTTACTTGGACCTAGTTACACAATAAAGAACCAGTTCAGTTTTTTCTGATGATTGAAGTGTGATGTTGATTTGATATAATTGAGATATTTCATTTTATTTCTACTTTACTTTGTTCCTATCTTCATTATATTATTGGGATTCACACATCATAAACGTATTTCATTCAACATTGTAATAAACCAGTTTGAAGCTTATGAATCGTCGTTTTGAATAAATTTTAATCAAATCTCCATTTCATTATTATCCAGCTCAATGATTTTATCAAGATTGTGCAATTTCATAAAAAATATGAATAGGTTTCTTATTGCATAACTACATCCACTTTAGCGTCAGTGATAGTTTTATTCACTAGGACAGTGTAAGTATCCATATTCAAGACCTAAGCTGACTGCGACGAAGACAAAATATAGCAAGAACATTGTGAAGCCGAGTCCCTTATTCATCTTCCATCTGAAGCAGGCGATGCTGATGATAACGAAGACTAGCATGGCGAAGAGCAGCACGATGCTGCACACCATGCCTTTGGAGTTGACCTGGACAGGCTCGCCATTGATCAGCCCGTACAACAACCAGGGGAGAGGTAGACTGAAAAAGTAATAGAATAAACATTTAAATTTTATTTTGTAGTGCTGCACTTTCATCCCACTGCTGGAATACGGATCTCCCTTCAATTAAAGGTGTTTAGAGCATACTCTACTACGTTGCTTAACTGCAGGTTGGCACTGGCTTCCAGTGTTTTCAAGCCGCCAATTGTCCACTGATTTGGCGTAACGACTGTCGTCTAATGACAACTGCCGGAACCGACGGGTTAACGTGCCCTCCGGAGTACGGAGAAGCTCCAGATAAATAAACCTTGCCAAGGACAGGTTACGGTTGACATTGCTTAACTTGCATGATTTACTTGACGATTAGGCTAACACGCGCACCGACGCCATCAAGCTCCTTAGCTGCACTTTTTGCACTTCGATAATTAATTAGTGATCATCTCAAAAGGTAATAAACTACAGCTTGGGGTGTAAATTGTTCATCAACATATTTGAAGCAAACAAAGCTAGCCTCACCTGTATGTGGTGCACCTGGCCGACCCGTTTGTCAGTCAGCAAGGTGCACCGCGTGCAGGTGAGGCGAAAAGAGAGGTAGGACATAGCGTATTTCTAAACTGCCCGACTGGGGAAGTACCTCCACCTCACAGAAAACCGCAGCCAAATAGCAATTCCCTTGAGGGTTGTTATGTTCCTGCGAGTGAGTGAGGTCACCAGAAAGAAAGTAAGGAAGGAGTACAGGCTTGTTGATCTCTATGGGCGGTGGTGATTGCTTTCCATCCAGAAGTGACCACACGCTCGTTTGCCTCCCTTTCACATAAAAAAAGGCTTAGTATAAATTATGGTACATTTTTTTGAAAGCAGTGCGGAGTTTCTCAACATATATATAGTATACTAGATTAGCTGACCTGGCAAACGTTATTTACCATATACATTATTTCTAGGAAATATTTTTTACTTCAATAAAAAATAGCTAACACATAATTTATGTTTTGTAGGTGTATGTATTTTTCAATGCTAAATCATAACAAAATAAATATAAAAAAAATTACATTAAAATATAAATAAATAAATATAAATATTCCTGGACAATGTACACAGCGCCACCTAGTCCCAAATGGTATCATGGGTACTAGACAACTGATAAATGTACTTAAATACATTTTTTTCTGGAAATACGTACTTATAACATAGAAAATACCCAGAAAAGACAAACAGACATGTTCACGCACACGAATATTTGTCTTGTGCGGGAATCGAACCCGCGACCTCGGAGTCAAAGTAGCCATTGCTAATCATTCGCCAACCGAGCTTGTCAAAAAAAAAATATTTAGGGGTGGGTCACCCTTATCATTTAAGGGTATGAAAAATGGATGTTGGCCGATTCTCAGACCTACCCGATATGCACACAAAATTTCATAAAAATAAAGTTGATACTGTTGATTGTTGGCACTTGGTGGAACATTATTATCATAATGTTATAATAACAAAATATAATAACAAAAACACTTTTTTGTAGAAACACAAACACCATCTGTTTACCTTGATAATGCCTTAGCGGCGAAACCGGTCGGTAATATTAAATATAATAACGTGGAATAATACAAGTGTTTTATTATAACATCTTGTTCATAAAAATCGGTCCAGCCGTTTCGGAGGAGTTTGGTAACAAACACCGCTACACGAGAGTTTTATATATTAGATTACTTTGTAAAGTCAAATATTAGTATTTTATGTATTTTAGTCAGCCTACCTGCTATACTTTGAGGTAACTATTATGTATGTCAATATTGTAATAACGCAGCCTACAATTATATTGTTTGTGTTCAGCATTGATTTATTTAAATTTAAATTTGGTACTGAATTGTCTGACTCAAACTGAGGTTAGTCAATATGTAATGTACATAAATAGCATGGAAAATTAACATTAAACGCTTTCCAAATATCACGGTATTTTAGTAGGATGGGCATTATTTTTTTTGACTTGCCTTGTTAGTTCTCCCAATAGTTTGAATTCAAATGTGGTGTAAATAACTGAGAATGCAATAATTCATGCAAATATATCATGAAGGCGGTTTCATGCAGCAGTTTTGTGGCGACCATATTCATTTCTTTCTTGAATTCATTTCTTGAGTTGTTATCCTTTTTTTTATACAGACTTCATTTTACACAAATGTATGCACCACATATGTTGTATCAGTATTTGCATTAAAACAAGACAATTAATTTTTCATTTAATTGTCTTGTTTTAATGGAAATACAAAAAAAAACCCCAACCTTCTAGTCTGTTGATTGTGGGAGTTGTGAAAAAAAAATCCGTACCTTCGTGGCGGCGGCCATCTTGGATTTGAAATTTATCATAGTGTTTATGTGTATTCTATTAGTCAAGCTCTGTCAATTGATACGCATATTGAAGGGGTTGTGAAAAAATATATAATCCGTCATTTTGTGGCAGCGGCCATCTTGGACTGATTTTCATTTCAAATAAATAAAAGTTCGGTTCATCCGTTCAGGAGCTACGATATTACAATACCCCACACCGAACACACACACATACACACACACCCACATACACGCACACCCTGGGAGAGAGTGAGAGTGAGAGAGAGAAATAGAGTGTGTGAGAGAGAGTGAGAGAGAGGAGAGAAAGAGAGTGAGAGTGAGAGTGTGTGTGAGAGAGAGAGAGTGAGAGAGAGAGTGAGAAAGAGAGGGAGAGAGAGACGGAGAGAGAGAGAGAGAGAGAGAGATTTGTAATTACAGTACATTGGTTGTTATATAGGTAAGATAAAAAGAGTACATAGTATCAAAATAAAGTACAATTTATTTTTCGTTATTATTATGTTTAAAAATATATTTATTATTGCTCTTTTGTATCAAATTTGTATTTCTACTAAACAATTGCGCAGTATCTTTACAGTCTAGTCTAGTCTATAGTACTAGTCTTACAGTTAAAATTTAATTGAAGTAAATAAGTAATTCATTTAAACTTTTCAAAATCTCAATGAAATCAAATCATGCGAAATAAAGTATTTTCGTATACTTTATTATTCTCATAAAGTATGTATAGAGTAAGTACAATTACCCTACATAACGTACAATACTTTATTATAAAGTACGGGTGGCAACCCTACGTGCATCATACGTTCATATTATAACTATATTCATCAGGAATTTCCTGCTAACTTAGTTATTATATATTCACAAGACACAAGAACTTTCTAGAAAATTGTTATTCAGTAAGTGGTCTTTGTGAACTGGCTGCTTTTAACTATCACTGTGCCGTCTCTTCTTTGCTACTAATAGGCGAGATGCACCATGCGCAAGTAAGGTTGGCTTTGACTCTAAAAACGTTGATGACCTAGTAATACTCCAAAGTCAAAACATAAAACAAAAATGTAACAGCTGAACAGGATCTATTTTTCTACTGAAAACGAAATGAATTTAAATAAATCTTTCTATATAAGTTTCGCATTTGTTTGACCTCATATTTAGGGCAAGGTCTCAAATTAGTAGATAAATATCAGAGTACGCAACTTTAGCGCTGCCGTGTTGTGCCGGGGGAGGTCGGCGGAACTAGGTTGATCGCGGTGGGTGGTGATCGCCCATTCTTGCACACGCAAGTACCCACTGAATATTGAGCTCTTTTTATGTAATAGTTTGTTCTGTGACTTTAACTCCGGTGAACTAGGATAAAAGCATTTTGACTTACCAACACTTAATTAAACCAATCTTTAACCAGAAGGCCAATTCTCGTAATTTTTATACGAACGCAGATTGAAAGTTGACCGAATCGAGATTGAATTGTGAATTGACTAAAATTATATACTTGATTTCATTAATAAATTTTTATCAATTCTTGTTGTTGGCAAAGTAACATTCTTAGTTTGTTTAATTTTCACTCATATTTCGATATAATCCCGCTTAAATTTAATTTTGAATTTACGTATTGTGTTACGAGAATACCAAATGTGACATTTGTGAGGTTACCTACATTACCAACCAACATGTACCAACACTTAATTAAACCAATCTTTAACCAGAAGGCCAATTCTCGTAATTTTTATACGAACGCAGATTGAAAGTTGACCGAATCGAGATTGAATTGTGAATTGACTAAAATTATATACTTAATTTCATTAATTAATTATTATCAATTCTTGTTGTTGGCAAAGTAACATTCTTAGTTTGTTTAATTTTCACTCATATTTCGATATAATCCCGCTTAAATTTAATTTTGAATTTACATATTTTTTTTACGGGAGATACCAAATGTGACATTTGTGAGATCGAGACTGGATCGAAACTGAATTTTGACTATATTTTAATTACGAGAATTGCCCCTCAGGTTACCTACCGCCGAAAGCTGAAGCCGTTTACCATCGGATTTTTTAATTGCGAATATCAAACTTCAGCTTCGGTTTTAGATACCATTATCTGTGTTTAGCTTTGCTGGTAGAAACCCTGAAGCTCTACCAACTAAGCTGAAGATGTTTGTTAATAACTAAAACATACGACCTATTCTTCGAATCAAAATATTCGATGGTAATCGGCTTCAGCTTCGGCGGGTCCCAGAGGGGTACTTCTAGTAATTAAAATGTAGTCAAAATTCAGTTCCGATCCATCTCGATCTCACAAATATCAAATATGGTATTCTCGTATCACAATATGAAATTTCAAAGTTTAAAGTGACATTAGATCGAAATACAACAGAGAATTAAACAAACTAATAATTATATTTTGTTAGCAATAAGAATTGATAATAATTACCTAGTTATTGAAATCAAGTATATAATTTTCATTCAATTTATAAATCAATCTCGATTCGGTCAACTTTCATTCTGTGATCGTAAAATAATTACAAGAAATTGGCCTTCAGATATTTTAAAATAATGAATGCGTTCTTCTCATCACTGCATTATTGGTTGATTTAAATACCTACCTCCGATTCAATCCTGCCGGATCGACGTTTCTACAAAAAATGTAGAAAAACCGGCTAAGTGCGAGTAAGACTCGCGAACGAAGGGTTCCGTACCATTCTCTATAAAAACGGCACAAAAATCACGTTTGTTGTATGGGAGCCCTCTTAAATAGTTGTATTATTTTTATTTAATAATTTTTTTAAAGTGAATGTATAACTAAATATTATGTGAGTATTTCAAGCGTCTACCTATTGTCGTTATTAATTGCGAGCAAAAACGAGCAAAAAAAATCACGTTTGTTGTATGAAATCCCCTTTAAATATTTATTTTATTCTGTTTTTTAGTATTTGTTGTTATAGCGGCATCAGAAATACATCATCTGTGAAAATTTCAACTCTCAAACTATCACGGTTCATGAGATACAGCCTGGTGACAGACGGACGGACGGACGGACAGACGGACGGACAGACAGCGGAGCCTTAGTAATAGGGTTCCTTTTTACCCTTTGGGTACGGAACCCTAATAAAAACTGACTAAGTACGTGTAGGCCACGCCAAGTGTTAGGATTCCGTAGTCGCTCGTCACAATATACTTCTAAATCAGTAGTATTGTGAATATTGTAATGCTGGCATTTGTGTGGTGTTTAGTGGTTTTAGCCTTACATGTATAGTTTGGTTAGATACGAAGGCGTCATCATAACTTGCCGCGACAAACCAAACACAAAATTGAGGATCCGCCTTTACCATTTATGAATCTCTTTTTAATCACGGGTCAAGCCCGGTCATTTGATAGGCGTGCGCGGGGATATAGATCCAACGCGTAGAGGCCCCTTTGAGAAGTTTAATGTAATGTTGTACGCCCACCGTGACCCGCTCCAGGATATGTCAATAGAACGACATACCCATGAGCAGGTCTCGGCAGGCGTTGAGACTATTGCGAAGTGTGATGGAAAATAAATGGGTTATGGAGATGAGATCTGGGTGAACTAAATACCGGGTTATTGAAGAGGGACGCCTGCCATAACTGCTTTTACCATTAATGAATTATTATTGTTACTAGGACTTTATTATTCCCTAATGTAACTGGTTCATAAACTTATGTTAGAGTACATAATAAAACATCGATCTACTTAGATCGATGGTTTATTACTTGTTGTACACACGTAACAACTTCATCTAAGTAATTTTCAGGCAATGATTAGGATGATGTACACATGCATGGCGAACAGCAAGACAAATCAAATAAAATTAAATGGTCTAATTTATTATTAAACTGCAATATCGCAAACACAAACCGTAGTAGGTATCTTGCGAATCCGACCGAAATTTAAATTTTTTATAAAGTTGATTGCTTTTTTTAAATAAACAGTCAGACGAGCAAGTTTATGTGATGGTGTATGACTATCGGCATTACCCCACCGTTTATGAACATGATGATAAAGAAGAAGAAATACAGCCGATAAAATCAAAGAACTAATCTTTGTTAACAAATAAAAAAGTCTACATTAAAATCCTTGTAAAGTTATTTAAGTCACAAAACAGATTTATGCAGCCAAACCCTAGGAAGCTATTATTGAACCAATGCCATAGCAAAAGCTCACATTTGGTAGTATAAAGTTAGTTATTAAAATAGTAGTTTCACGGCATAGTTGTCAACATACATGAGTGTTCCCAATACATAGTCATGTTGACGCGAAATCCAATAAAAGTTCAGCTGTACAACCACAAACAAACCACAGCCATCCATTCGACACCCGAGCTGATGCAAAACACAATGTTTTCCAACAGTATACATATACGAGTACAATAGGATGAAGTTTACGTCCAACCAACTTACTTGCCAAAGGGATTTAAACTTTATCTCGTCGGATTTAGGTTCGCGGCTGTCGTATCGACCGAGGTATGCACTCAAGACTAGCATCAAAAGCCTTCGAGATAAGCCTGCATCTATAGAGATAAAATTATGCTACGAAACTTGGCGCACAATTTCGACATTTTCGCGTGGCCTAAATAATATTCTCAAATGTGGATGATAAAAAATCGATTGATTTACTTTTACCCGACTGCCGAAGAAGGGAGTTTTTGAGTGACATATTCTAAGATCTGGCCACGACATGTATATAGAGATGGGCAAAATGGCAGGCATTTACACTATGTGCCCAGTAAGTACCTGTAAATGCCCAATAAATGCCTAGTTTTGGGCATAAATAGTTTGTAGTTTTGGGCATAGATAAGTACTTTTTGGGCATTTATCGTAAATGCCCGTCAATTCTGACGTCTGTGCAGTTTCATATTCCTTCTATCGTCTAACTATTTAACTCGTTTTTGCTCCATAATACATCGGTCTCTGTTCTGCGGTATGCATATTTCTTTGGCACGCTCTACATCCTAAACCAGTTTTAAAGGTGCCTTTAGATTCTTCTCTGCTGAGAATGACATAGGATATATTATATGTATTATAGTATGGCGTCCGCAGAAACCAAATGGAGAATAAAAACAATAAAATATTAGAATTTTGTTTGCAGCAGTTGGGTTTTTGTTTCATTTAAATGGTAATTTATGTAATTTCATTTACTAGTATTTACAACGGCATTGAAATTTTTATAAAAGTAGTTTGGATAATTAGTACTACCAATTGTCCATTAATACAAATACTACTATTTCCGCTCGCGACTTCATACGCGCTTATACCGGCATTCTGTAGGAAGTTTCATACATTAGACACCTAGCCTACAGCAGTGATTTTCAAACTGTGGGTCGCCAAGTTGTAATTTCCCCGCATCTCGGGGGAAAAAACGCAAATGTTTGTAGGTCAGACGTACAATAAAAAAACGTAAGCCGGCTTGATTATTGTTCAATAATTCATCAACTCAAATATTTTTCTAACGAAAGCTTATTTCTCTTCTTAATTTTTACGTCAACAAAATCGAAAGCAAATGGCATAAACTATTGTAAAGCTTTCGTAACCAGCTGATTATTGAAGTTTGGAGGAGTAGGAGGAAGGGAGAGGGAGGAGGGGGTCGCCTGAATTTTTTAACTTGTAAAGGGGTCCCGTATTCAAAAAGATTGAAAAACACTGGCATACATATGACAACAGCTACCATATATGTTTGCCAAACGTCATGTTGACCCTTCGATCATCAATATAGTGTTGGCATTCAATGGCTGGCATGCCATCTGTTATAGTCATTCGAGTTTTCCATATAAACTCCATATTATAATGTTTTCAAAGTCGTTCCAAGAGTTGATGTTACAATCATAGCTTAAACAAAGAAAACTTACATTTTTACTCGACTTTTAAAATTCATTTCTACATTTTTCTTCGTATATATTTTAAAACCTAATGGATGCGACGTTGGCAAGGAACATTCGACTTGCTTTGTTTATGTAACTGCGCGAACTTTTATTTTCTGATATACTGCTGAACTATTTTGCGGTGGGACTTTCAACCTTATTTGTTTGGAAATAAAATGTTGTGTGGTGAACAATATAAAGCTACACACGGTTTCGCAAAGGATTTATTTGGCGCTCTGTTAAATCTATGTATGTGAGATAGTATTTGCGGTTCACCGTATTGTTTGTAGTTTGAACTCTATAAGTACATGAATAAGGTCACATGAATCGAGAGCGTGTGTCTGAGTGCGGGGTTTTTCGATCCATTTTTCCAGAACGCTCAGGTAATTGAGAACTCGTTGAATATATTGCTTGACTGCGTATTTTATCTATATATTATTACGTGAAGCAAAAACTTTGTACGCATTTTTACGAAAATTGCTCGGACGTAGGAGTATGAAATTTCGCACACTTATAGTTTATATGGAGAAGGAGTGCAGAATGCTAATATATATTTTTAATTGTGCAAAAAACAAACATTTGTGTGCGTGAACATGTCTGTTTGTCTTGGTTTGGGTGTTTTCTATGTATTATAAGTAGGTATGTAATTACAAAAAAAATGTATTTAAGTAAATTTATCAGTTGTCTAGTAAGTACCCATAACACAAGCTTTGCGTTTAATTTGGGACTAGATGTCGCTGTGTAAATTGTTCGGAAAAAAAAATATATTATTAATATTCGCAATAAGATACAGTAAGCAGTTTTGTCATTAAAGTAACTGCTCTTAAAGTACAGTCGGTTTCCTAAATTATCAGTTTGCCATACAGAACTGTATCGCAGAGTGGTAGTCACTTATCTTGGGGCACCGGCTGTATGACATATGACGTCCCCAACGTGTGACGTACCTAATTCATGGATGGCCTGCGAAACAGCGGTGAAATTAAACATACGCTTGTAAAAAAAACCCATGCTCCGTAATCTAGACATCTCCACCCCGAGTGCTCGTTTCATTGGCCATCAATTAAGCTTTCAAGTGATATAGAGCTCCAAGGTATCAAGTAAGGTCGGGTGTCAGGTAGATTGAGTGAGGGCTGAAGGTCGAGGAGACTCCATTGTGCAGAGGTCAGGGCCACTTGCAATCCACCCCTTTATTTCTACCCTTCTGTTGATAGCTTGATTGGAATTTTAACTCTATAGCTCGTTGTTTTATAGGTGAAATTTAGGCATACTTTCAAATCAACGGCTCGTGACTTCGTCAAAACGTTCGTCGTAAACAATTTATTACTAACTTGCGCTCGCGATTTCGTACTCCCGTATTCAGCGGGAGTGGTGGTCCGCGAGCAATATATCATGTTGCGAGCGTTAATATGGCTACGGTAATTGCTTCATATCAGGCGGGCCGAGTGCTTGTCTGCTACAAGTGGGATAAGCCGATGTGGGATAAAAAAAATGGGGAGAAGGCATACAGTTTATGTTATTTAAGTACCTATTTGGTAATTCACGTATATTTTATGGTATTATGCGCGTACCTACGAATTTTTTGTCGTCAAAACAAAAAATAAAAGTTTTCGCGGATTGATTTATTTACAACAAAAATTAGCGCAGTTTTCAATAGCTTTGTAGTAGAAAAATATTAAAAAAAACCTGTATCTTTATCAGGCTGGCTTCTTTTGGCTCGGATCCAGAGGTTTCTGGCTAAGAGTGGGGTTTGCGTCATTTAGGAGCCGCAAGGACGCCTACAAAAATTCTTATCAGAATTTAGTGCGACTGAAATGCTACTTTTCGGAACAAATTCACTTTATCGCGTTTACCGAGAATATTTGGAGCATAACATTTTATCAGTGACGCTTAAGGTAGCTGCCTCCATAAATCCTTGAAAGTACCTCATTATGTACCTAGTGTACAGAATTTATATATACTTTTGTATTTCAAACAAGCTTACGGTCCGCCTGATGTAATGCGGTAACCGTAGTCAATGTAATAAACAATTAAACACCTTAATTTTTTTTTGCGTGATTATTTTCGAAATTCCTGAGAGACTTGATTTACTACTTTGTCGACTCGGCTTCATACATAAAGTTAATATATGTATATTAACATTAATTGAAGATGGAATTGAATTGATTGGAATTGAAAAAAAAAAACTGAATTGGCTTCAATTGACTATCTCTCACAGTCTTCTGTCTCATTCACTCGCTCACCTTTCATAGTGTGAGATTAAAAAAAATATCTATTATTGTCAGGACAAACCTTGTCCTGACAATACCGAAAAAGAGAGCTTTGGGATTTCAATAGAAGCGTGATATCCTACTTGTCTTTGTCAGTCTTGATCAGAGTATTTTCATTTTATCGGCTAGGTGAAGCACGCTGATTGGCTTTGATTCAACGATAATGATGAACCACGTTTTTCCAAAAATTTCAAAGAACATATAAATAAATATTTCTGCACAATTTACACAGCGCCATCTAGTCCCAAATTAAGCGCAAAGCTTGTGTTATGGGTACTAGACAACTGATAAATGTACTTATATACATTTTTTTTGTAAATACATACTTATAATACATAGAAAACATTCAGACCAAGACAAACAGACATGTTCACGCACACAAATGTTTGTCTTGTGCGGGAATCGAACCCGCGAACTCGGAGTCAAAGTGGCCATTGCTAACCATTGGACCACCGAGCTCGTCAGATATAAAAAAATCTATAGTGCCTGACTTAGAAATTTGCAATCTTCCAGTACTATATTCTGTCTTGTGTCCTCTCCATTGTACTTCAGAAGTGCTGGAATATGGGACTCCCCTCAATCGAAGAGGTTTAGAGCATACTCCACCGCACTGCTCAACTGCGGGTTAATGGAGATCAGTGTTTTAAAACCGCCTAAAATCCACTGATTTGGCTTAGGGACTGTCATCTAATGACAACAGCCGGAAACGACGGGTTAAGGTGACGTGAGTCCAGGGCTTGGCCGTTTTCGAGGGGGTGAGGCGCGGGGCTTGAGAGGAGCCGGCGCGGGGTACTCGCTTACAAGCGCGCGATCGCTGCCGAGACGCCACAGTATAGCGAAGCGACTCTCTACACCCGTGTAGTATTACACCTACACCCGTCAATACAATAGTTAAAAGTACTTACTGGAAATATAATTATTTGAAAATAAATAAACCACATGTAAAAATACATTTTTTTTATTAATGAAGTATATTATATTCAACATGCAAACAAGTGATGTTTTGGTATATTATGAAAAAGTAAAGAATTCAAAATAAAAAGAAAACTATTCAATAATTATTTTATATTCAATTATATTTATTATTGGTCAAACTAAAATAGGTACATACTTAAACTAACTAACTATCACGCGCCAGCATACACTATTCTTCATCCTTCTAGGAATCGATATGTGCCGTACAGCACGCGTCTGTCCCTAGCTACTATGCCCGAGCATACAGCGGTATTGATATTAACAGTGTTTATATTTGACAACCCCGGTGGTCCAATGGCTAACCATGTCCAGTTTGATTCCGAGGTCGTGGGTTCGATCCCCGCACAAGATACGAGTAATATTTGTGTGCATGAACATGTCTGTTTATCTTGGTCTGGGTGTTTTCTATGTATTATCTATACTAATATTATAAAGCTGAAGAGTTTGTTTGTTTCTTTGTTCGAATTGAAAAAATATTTTAGTGTTAGCCTATATTTCAAGGAGGCTATATATAGGCTATATAACATCACGCTAACACCAATAGGAGCGGAGCACCGATAAAAAACGGGAAAAAAATATTCCTTTTGAGGGCTTACGTTGCGTGCGCTGTGTAAATTTGCGCATATGCCTATCTTTTAAGATTAAATCACTATAGCATAATAGAGGTAAAAGGTTGTTTGTCCTTCTTTCACGTCAAAAGTAACAAACGGATTTACATGTTTTTTTTTATATATAGTTTAAGGCCTGGAGAGTGACATAGGCTACTCTTTATCCCGGAAAAACATTTTATTCCCACGGGAAAAAATAAAGTTAATCATTTGTCCTTCTTTCACGTCAAACACGAACCTAAGTACGGACGTGATTTTTTTAATGGGGATAGTTTACGATCTGGAGAGTGACATAAGCTACTTTTTATCACGGAAAAACATCTTAATCCAATGGGAAAAATAAACTTTGTAATCATTTATCCTTCTTTTACATCGAAAGTAACGACATGATTTTGACGAGTGGAGTTTTGGAGAGTGTCATAAGCTACTTTTTATCCCATCAAGTAAAAAAATGACAACAAGAAAAAAATATACACAAATTAATGGCAGCTTCCCTGGACCACGCGGGCAAAGCCACGGGTAACAGTTAGTATGTATGTATTTACAAAAAAAAATATTGATTTGATTTCATGATTGATTGAGAGAATTGTTATTTGGCTGCGGTATTCTGTGAGGTGGATGTAATTCCCCAGTCGGGTAGCTTACAATTACGCTCCCTACCTCTCTTTTCGCCAGAGCTTCGTTTGTCAGTCAGCAGGGTACACAGCGCGCAGGTGAAGTTGGCTTTTGTTTAAAGATGTTGATGAACCACTTACACCCTAAAATATTAATGATCCAACGTCCTAGCTCCTACACCAAAAAAATATTAAGCGTAAGTCGTGTCCTACACCAAAAACGTTGGTGGCGGAAGCACGCAAAGTAGTGTAGATCAAATTGCCTGTAAATTTGACTTCCGCAAAATAACACCTGAATCAATTAACTATCTACCTACTAATATTATAAATGCGAAAGTATGGATGTCTGTTTGTTCCACTATCTTTGGGGTTATCACTATATCTGGGCTGTAAGTGGTTCATCAACATCTTTGAACCAAAGCCAATTTTACCTGCTCGCCGTGCACCCTGCTGACTGACAAACGAAGCGCTGGCAAAGGGAGGTAGGGAGCGTAATTGTAAGCTACCCGACTGGGGAATTTACTTCCACCTCACAGAATACCGCAGCCAAATAACAATTCCCTTGAGAGTTGTTGTGTTCCTGCGAGTGAGTGAGGTCACCAGAAAGGAAGGAGTGGCTGTGTTGGTAGCGGGAGTGGCGGTGCGCGAGCAATATTTTAAGTTGCGAGCGTTATTATAACTACGGTAACCATTTCACATCAGGCGGGCCGTATGTTTTTACGGCCCGACGAAGTATAAAAAATAAAAATTATGACGCCTAAACGGCCAAACCGATTTCGATGATCGCGTACCTACATGTACATGCGATAAACTCAATCGCTACTGAACGAATTTCAATGTGGGTTTACAGATATTCCAAGAAAGATTTATAATAAAGTTTTCCAAAGAAACATCTAGCATGAGAAAAGAAAACCGGGTCTCAGTAAAAAAATAAATGGATCATCATCATCGTTGTTTTGTTGTCTTACTGATATTCCTACACTGTGTTTATTTCAACGTGTTTATTGACAACGCGTTGAACGGACGCGCGGCACAGGTCCTACCTCGAACGCAGCTCCTAGAGCACTAACGTTGAGAGCGATCGAGAATCGGGGAGGGTGCGCGACCGCAAATCGTTATTCTTTTAATAATTTTATTTAAATTATTTTATTTTTAAAAGTAATAGCATAGTGCTCTCGTAATTAAAATTATGAAAATTTTGGTATAATTTCCTTATAAAAAAATTGTATTAAATAGTTATAATTTTTACTTAGTGCAAATTTAGAGAGTAAGTTCGCGATTTTTTTCTATCGAGCCAAAAATTATTAATTGTGTTTTCAATAGCTTTGTGCCCTGCAGAAAGGACTTAAGATTTCATAGTTAAATTTCTAGGAACCAAATTGAAATAGTTTAATAGAACTATTCTTTCAATAAGCGTGTTTCCTGGACTCACTTCACCTTAATGTGCCCTCGGAAGCAATGAAGAGCTGGAGATAAATAAACCCAACCATGGACAGGCTGCGGTCGACGTTGCTTAACTTGAGTGTTCGATTAGAGTGACACACGCAACGACGCCATCGAGCTCTTTTCAGAATAGTGACTAGGAAATGAACATGAATTGCCGGTATCTCTGCCGTAATGCTTTCGGTATGTGAAAAGAATGATGCCGTTTTTCGTACAAACGGCATTTTAATTACAAACGGTACTAATGAGTTGGCGGGCTCTAATGCTGCTGTGATTCATTATTTTGCATATATTTGGAAATGGAAATTTTATGTTACCATTATGCTTAATTGTGATCTCGAAATCTAATTGGAGCGAATATCATTTTTTGTGTAGCCACCTTTAAGGATTGTTATGTTTGTGGCTAACTAGCACGTAAGCACAAATACAACAAAAAAGATAATACAGACAAACATACAAACAAACGTTTGTATGTTTGTTTGTATTATCTTTTTTGTACACTAGCTGACACGACAGACGTTGACGACTTCCTAACAATGAATATTGAATTCGAATTGGTTTCGCGCACGTTGTCAAATGACTGACAGTTCTGTCAAACGCCATGAAGTTATATTAGATATGTAATGTAATAGTAATAGTATATGTATATAACTAGCTCACCTGGTAGACGTTGGCCTGTCTTCTTAGCAATGAATATTGAATTCGAATGGGGATGTTGGATTTTTTTCTGACACCAGATGTCGCTAGGTAGACTCAGATTGTCAAATTGTACTGAATTTTTTGACAGTGAAACTTCAAGACGACAAGACAACAGAAGACGTCAACAAGACATTTGACAAGATGCTATGAATTGACAGATGATTGGACCCTACGCTACAGTGCTGCCAAAAGACCCTCATTGGTACCGCGCAATCTGAATCTGTCAAATTACTGTCAGTTCTGTCAAATGACATTAGAAAAGTTAATATTTTGGCAGTTTTCTTAAATTTTCTAATGTTCCGCTCAACTTTCTGTTTTTTTTTCTTTCATAGAAACCTTCTGATAATAACAAATACAACAAAAAAGAATTAGCGAAATTGTTCCATTCGTTCACGCGTGATGCGATGACATTGGGAAATAGACATTACTTTATATATATATCTATAGATATAGATAATGAACATAATATAAACACTTAAAATATAGATGTACAAAGGCAGGCTTATCTCTACAAGAGATCTCTACCAGCCAACCTGTGAGTGTTGGATATAAACTGTGGAGAATTATCTTAGCTGCAATGTGACAGTATGAATTTCCTGCCGATGGCGAGCGGTGTGACTATAAAACGAGACTGTAGGCATCATACCTAACAACTCTTCCGTACACAATCCATTGTATAATCGGTAGAACACGCAAAGGGAAAGTCTTTCCTTCAACTTAAGGGTTCAATCTTGCAGGAACGAGAAATCGCGCTGGCGCGGCGGCTGAATTAACTGAGAGACTTAAGATCAACAAATACAGTGTTATGAGCCCCGAATACTCATTTCTTCCATTCGGGGTCGAAACCCTTGGTCCATGTACCAGCACAAAAAGGTTTGTAAAAGAATTAGGAAAAAGATTGGTCGACATAACTGGTGACCCAAGATCTGGCACATTCCTCGCCCAAAGGATTGGTTTAGCCATCCAGCGAGGTAATGCTGCTAGAATCTTGGGAACGATGCCACATGGCCCAAACTTTTTACATTTATGTTAGTTTTAGTTTAATTTTATTTAGTTTTATGTAATTACTTTTATAGTTGTATTTTATGTAGCATCTGTATTTAAAAACTATATATCAAATAAATAAAGGATATGACCATGTGTAAGTTTAAGGTCTTTGATGTTAGTGAACCGTGAAAAACAACTATACTTATAGTGAAAAAAAAAGAAACTTACCCAACAGTAACATCAAAAATATTGCTGCCCACTGAGCTCGAGACGGCCATGTCTCCAAAGCCTTTTCTTGCAACGATGACCGACGTTATGAGATCAGGCACCGAGGTTCCAGCGGCCAGGATCGTTAGCCCCATCACTTCGGGTGGCACGTGCGCTGTCGAACCGACAACGTTCGCCCACCAAACCATAAGGTACGAAAAAAATGCTATCCAAAATATTGACCCTATAAATGTTACAGGGAACAGGTTCTTCCCTGAAAAAGAGAGACACTAATTTAGTACATTAGTTTAAAGATAAATCGTTGGCTATGTGTAAATCAAGGATGTTATAAATATTGTAGATATGGCATCATCACTATCAAACTCATCATCAGCCTGTATCTACACACTGCTGGATATAAGCATTCCCCAATGCTTTCCACTAAATACGATCCTCCGGCTTCCGCATCCTGCCGCTTCCAGCTGCTTTCTTAAGGTCATAGGAATAGGACCATCTAGATGAAGAGCGTCCAACGCTTCTTCCTCCTACGCGCGGCCTCCTTTCTAATACCTTCCTTAATGTGTGCTTAATCTACGAGTGCCATCCTTCCGGGTTTCCCCGGATTTGTACTAGTCGGACGCTCCCAGGACGCCCTCCAAGAGCGTCCTGGAAGCGTCCGAGCGGAGTTTCATTTGTAATCCAGGGTTAAAAGGTTTAAATCACTACCGCCTGCTCCATGCTGTGAATTGCCGTCTTGTCACATAATAAAAAAATATTACTAGTACTAAAAAACACTGATGACATGTCCGGGTTTTAAGATTCAAAATCCGGAGTTTTCACGCATCTTGTCCTGGTTGCTAGCGTTTAGAGATAGCTAAATCTTACTGTATTCAACGAAGAAAGAAATTTAAAGATTGGGGTAAAATCTGTTTCCCATCTACGACACATAAGGGAAACTTCATCATCTAAGGGTAGGTTGTTGGAGTGACAAATATGCTGACAATTGATTATATGTAATAAAGTACATCTAGTTTAAGATAATGATTGAAGACTTACCTCTCGGAGTCCGCGTATCCGGGAGGGTGATCCATAAAGGGAAGACAATGGGCGCGACTAACAAGTACGTCAGCCGCTTACGGAACCCTGAGGGCCACGACATGTCCAACGGAGTCGTGTCCTCCTCTAGGTCGCCTATCTGTAAACATGGTTACAAACGTTTCATAAACATACAACCCGCCTGATGTAAAGAGGAGAAAAAGAAAGAAAAATATTTTAATTGTTGGTAATTATTATTTGGCTATTATATACCGGTATGGGGGCCATTTTAGTTTACGTAAACAGAATATTAGCAATTTTGATGACTCTTTGCTTACTTATGATGGACTTTGTTAGTGGTAAAACACCAACCTTTGTTGCTTACGTTACTTGTACGGAAATGTCATATGTTGTGTCGTTGCATAAGGCAAGTAGTTAATGTATATTAAAATAATAAAGGTCCCAATACGCTACCTTGTGGGATGCCATAGCTTATTTTCTATAGTCAGATTGATAGATAGATTGCTGCCTCTTGTGTTTGAAGACCATACAGGTTTAAGGCGACTAACCAATGAATTAAAATTTATAGTTTGACATAGAATATATTATCGACAAGTTATTAAACATTAAAAGAGTGCAAACATCACCTTTGAGTCAAAGCCAACATCACTTGTGCGTGGTGCATCCTACTGATTAATTGATGCTGTGGCAAAACACACATTTTGCGACATTGCACAGTGCTTTAAATTTTCTTATGTTATAATCTTATTGTGTCTGTTGAACTAGTTTGTATAGTACTGTGTAATGTGTGCAACTAAATGTTTTTCTTCTTCTTCAAAAGAGAAGTAGAACACACCGTAATAATAAGCGGCTCGCGGGGAAATAAGTGATGTATTTCTATCTAACAGAAGAACGTAGGTAGGTTCAGAGGCGCTTCCAACATAAAGTTTTCCTACCGCGCCGCCACCAAGGCTGCTATCACGGCACCTTCTTTCTTCCTGGTAATATCACTCGCAGGACAACCAAGATCCTTTAGATCTTTAGGAAACTGTTATTTAGCAATAAATAAATAAAGTTCCTTTAGATCTTTAGGAAACTGTTATTGCTAAATAACTAATCCTAAGTGATAGAGTGATATTACCAGGAAGAAAGAAGGTGCCGTGATAGCAGCCTAGGTGGCGGCGCGGTATGAAAACTTTATGTTGGAAGCGCCTCTGAACGACAGTTACAGCTTTATTTCTGGCGAATCGTATGCTTGTTTGCCACCCGAGGTTGTATATAAAAATATAATAAACGAAATTTAGAGTCAGTAAGATGAATACCCAGAGTTATATGGATATTGCTACTTTGTCTGCGTCAATAATATCTAATCTATTAAAGCTATCATCACTCACTAGTATATCATTTATTAGGATGATTAATAATAACATAAATTACGTAGGTGCATGGTGTGGATATCATCACTCATTCGACTACCAGCTTTTGTAGTGCACTGACGAGCTCGGTGGTCGAATGGTTTTCAATGGCCACTTTGACTCCGAGGCTGCGGGTTCGATCTCCGAACAAAACAAATATTTGTGTGCATCAACATGCCTGTTTGGCTTGGTTTGGGTGTTTTCTATGTATAATATGCATGTATTTACAAAAAAAAACTGTGTTTAAGTATTATATCAATTATCTAGTACCCAACTATAACAAACCAATCTGTAATACTGCACAGATCTATAATAAACCAAAATTTGACAGCAAAAACAAAGAGGATCACGATTAAACAAGAGGATTCGATTAAATTCCCTTACGGGTAGATGTGTTCCTGTGAGTGAGTGAGGTCACAAGAAAGGAAGTAGTTGCTGCATTGGCAGTGGGGGTGGATATGATAGATAACGGGTGCCAAACAAGTATACGGCCCGCCGGATTTGAAGCTGTTACCGTAGCCAAATAAACGCTCGCAACATGAAATTACTATTCAGTTTTTGAATAGAGTCGCTTATTCATTGGTTTGAATAATCATTCTATTCAGTTATTGAATCGCAATAAGAGTTGGTGGTAAGCTTGGTCTTATAGGAATCAATTTACGGAAATTATTAGCGATTTTAAAGGTAATGCTTAAACAACGGTAGCTATAACAACATGAAAGAAATTAAAATTGTCACATTTCATCACCTCATTGAAAGATAACTAAACTACTCGATCAACTCATTGAAAGGTAGACTTTGATCAAAAATAGCAATAGGTCATAGTAAGGCTCTGAATGAGGACAAGACCAAGACATGCACGACACTTGTTTAGGATAAATATTGGAACTAAAAATATTTTCCTCCGCATCATCTGCATTCATAATCTAGATACGCACACATTCCCACCACTGTGTCCGTGGATTACATTGTGAGCAGACGTGCTACGCGCTTTTATTATCGTTCTTATAAAAATACGCACGCGATCTTAATTCTAAAATATAAGTGGCGATAGTGCGATAACTGTATACCAATAACAAAAAATTATTCCACAGTTAAATAAAATAATCACAGTTATTGCCGGCTGCGACCGATACATGCTAGCACGGGGACCGCATACCTCACCTCTGCGATAAAGGATAGTCGTCATTTTTCATCTCTTTCACGCAAGTGCACTCCGCCAGTGAATCATCGTCATTGTGTGCTACAAAACAACCAGTGCTACGGCAAAACAGCGGTCAACGGCGGTCTGCTACGAGAGAAGCTACGCAGTGCTACGACTTACATTTGTTATACGTCTGCATGTAAAGGCAACTAAGGTTCATTTTCGCATTCGTAAATCATATCACTTACCCCATTTTCACACTTGGTGTATCGTGCAACGTGACCATCGAGCAGCAGAGATGATGCGTACACCGGAGAAATCAAGCTCCTTCCCGGATGTGTCAACGCTGGATTCAACTACTCCAACTGGACAAAACTATATTCCATCTAGATTTAAGAGGAAGAGAACAGATGAGATATCTTTGGACAGAGTTCAAGAAATTACTACAAACATAAAACATGACATGATGGAACTCATTAATAAAATGCTTGAGGGCCAAAATACTCAAATAAACACAATTCTAAGTGCCCTCAAGGATATACATCAAACAAGCAGTGCGATCCAAACGACGATATCGTTTCTTTCCGAAGAGAACACAGAATTAAAAGCGAGACTCGTAAACTTGGAAATCCAGTCACAAAAAGACAAAGAGCAGATTATCTTATTAGAACACAAACTAGAAGAGAATCAACGAACAGAACGTAAATCTAATATAGAAATAAGAAACGTGCCCCTAAGCGGAAAAGAAAAAAAGAAAGATCTATTGGACTTAGTGTCAAATCTATCAGAAAGCCTGAAGGTTGGATTGGAGAGATCGGATATCAAGGATATAATTAAAACAAAAAAGCAAAAACAGGAAAGAAGCACTATTATAGTCGAATTCACAAATACTTTTATAAAAACAGATATATTAAAAGCCTCTAAAGATTATAATATGAAGAACAAAACAAATAAACTAAGTGCTAAACACCTGGGACTTAAGAATGATTCTGACTCCCCTATATTCGTATCTGAAAATCTCACTCCATTGTCTTCAAGACTATATTTTCTGGCCAGGGACTTTAAGTCTTCCAATAATTATAAGTATTGCTGGACAAGTTACGGTAAAATTTACCTGCGTCGCGACGACGACTCGCCTATCGTGAACATTACTAAAGTGGAACAATTACAACAATTGCCTAAGCAGTGACTATTTTTAAGTGTAAAACTAAAGGGAAATTACTATGTTGTTCGAATTAGTGTCAAATTTATACTTTTGCATGAAAATTATGTCAGGTTTGTATTAACTTCGACTATATATAGTGATATGTTATATTACACAATACAAGACATTAAACATTGTTCTATACATAATACTCATTGTTTAAAAAACATGCCATTACAGTTTCTATCACCACAAATCGCATTTATTATCTGTTCACTAAAATTTTATGAAGCTTACTTTTTAGATAAACACACAAAATATTACAATAACTACACGAATCCTAACTACTTAAAGTCAATCATTTGTACCCGCCATTATTCACACTACTTAAATGGATAATAAAACCACAGTAATACAGGAATTAGACTCGATAAATAATATAACTTCTTTAAATTGTTCTCTTTCTGATATAAATAACTATGTCCCCCCGGTTAATCTCAATTATTCTATTATTAGCCAAAACATCAGAAGTATACATAAAAGATCAAACTTTGATGATCTAGAATTAAATCTACAATTACTCAACCACACTATTGATCTGATCGTTTTGACTGAATGTAGAATAGATCCCAATAAACCACTACCAGTTAAAACGGATTATCAAACACATAGCTCAACTAAAAAGGTCAATCAAAATGACGGTGTAGTGGTCCTTGTAAAAAATACTATTCCGCATTCAGTTAAAGAAATTTTCCTGTATGGTGCCTCATGTCTGGAAGTTACCCTTCCCAACTGCATAATAATATGTATATACCGTCCACCGTCAATAAGAAATCCTGCACAGTTCATTAAATCACTTGATACCTTTTTAAACTCTCCGCATCTAAAGACTAATATTATCTTAATGGGTGACATTAATATAAATATTATTGATGGAAATCATGATGCTTCTTCAGACTCCTACATGGATATGTTAGCTTTACACGGTCTGTTACCAGGTCATCGTTACGACACAAGAAAAAATAGTTGTTTAGACCATGTTTTTTGTAATCTCGACACGTTTAAGACTTCGGCTATTGTTGCAGTTTTAGACACTTCAATCACAGATCACAGAATGGTGTTGACTTACGTTTTTCAACAAACAGTAAATAAGAAAAACAATAAAATAATTAAAACTATTACCAATTTTGATGACGCTTTAAAATCTCTCCAAAACAATGAAAAAACTAAAGAACTAATTAGAATACAGGACCCTAATATATTATGTAATAATCTAGTTAATATTATCTCTGAATGCCTTAACTTACATACGAAAACTGTTAAAATTCCCTCTAATAAAAATATAATAAAACCCTGGGTCACCCCAGGAATACTAAAATGTATAAGAAATAGGAACAAACTACAAAAACAATCAAATCTAGATCAGACAAATATAATTTTAAGAATAACATACCGTAGATATAGGAACTTTTGTAATGCACTGATAAAAAAGCTAAAAAAAGAATACGAAAGAGATCTCTTAAATAAAGCTAAAAATAATAACAAATTACTATGGAACAGTATAAAAAATATAACAAACTTAAATAAACAGAAGAATACAAACGTAGAGCTTACAGAACTTAAAAATAACTCATCTGAATCCGCTGAATATATCAACAGTCACTTTAATAACATAGGCAGAAAATTAGCAGACCAATTGAAACCTAATTTAGACTTGCAGAATAAATACCTTACATCGTTGTCTCGCCAGATTAACACAATTGGTATAATAGAACCTGATGTCTCTGAAATAGTCTCAATAATTAATAACCTGAAACCGGATTCGGCTGCAGGCTATGACAATATTCCTCCCAAATTTATACAAATTTGCCAGAAAGAACTAGCTCCGATTATAACCCATTTATGTACACTCTGTTTACAGCAGGGTATATTCCCATCACAATTAAAGCGTTCCATCATACACCCTGTCTTCAAGGGTGGGGACAAAAAGGATATCAACAATTACAGACCTATCTCTGTACTCCCTGTCATTTCTAAAATCCTAGAAAAACTAATTAACTCTCGTCTACTTAAATTCCTTAAAACTTACGACATTCTCTCTAACTCACAATACGGGTTCCGTCAGGGTATCAGCACCGAAGATGCTATAATAGATATAACAAATGATATCACTACATTGTTGGATGATAAAAAGAAAGCCTTATGCATTTTTCTGGACCTCAAAAAGGCTTTTGATACCGTTTTCATTCCCACGCTCCTATTTAAACTTGATGCAATTGGCATTCGTGGCTCGTTCCATGATCTACTCAAAGACTACCTACGTAATAGAACTCAACGGGTAAAGATCAATAACGGCATATTCAGTGCTGATACAATTAATTCTAACTTTGGCGTTCCGCAGGGAAGTGTCCTTGGGCCAACATTATTCCTGGTATATATTAATGACCTAACTAATCTAAATTTATCAAAAGGAAAAGTCTTCTCATTTGCCGACGATACTGCCTTATTATTCCATGGCAACAATTGGCAGGAAGTATTTAAAACAGCGGAGGTAGGTTTACACGAGGTTATCAAATGGTTGAACTTTAATTTACTCACCTTAAATACAACAAAAACTAATTTTATCCCTTTTTCCATCCGAAATTCCCAACAACCTGATCCTAGCTTACGTATATCTGCTCACTATTGCAATTATTCTGATAATATATCCTATCCCATAGGCTGTGATTGTCTTTCCTTGGACAGGGTGAATGCTACCAAATATCTTGGTATCATCCTGGATAGAAATCTTTCTTGGTATCCACATCTTGAACAAGTGGGGAACAGAGCTAGGAAACTCATTTGGATTTTTAGATACTTACGAGATATCACAGACACACAACTCATTACCTACATCTATAAATCTCTAGTACAATCTATTTTACTTTATTGTATACCGATTTGGGGAAACTCACATAAAACTAAATTTCTAACTATAGAGCGAGCACAAAGATTCATCCTTAAAGTTATGTTGAAGAAAAAGAAACTATACAGAACTGAAAAATTATATGCTGAAGCAAAAGTCTTAACTGTAAGAAAATTATATATTTTACAAACCATACTCAAAACACACAAAAAAGTAAAGATAGACCCAGACAAACTAAAAAAACGTAACCAATTCTCAGTGATAAACTATAAACGCAGCCACACAGTATTCGCCGACAAACAATTTTGTCACCAATCCATTAAACTATACAATAAAATTAACCGAGAACTAAGGATTTATACCCAGACCCTTACACAATGTAAAAGCACAATTTCTACATATTTAATCCCATTAACATACGAACAAACTGAAAACCTGTTAAAGTCCACATTCCGTCAATCTGCCGTAACGACCTAGCGAAATTTATTTACTTATTTATCTTCTTTTATTACATATTTATTTTATACAAAGTTATTTTCATTTTCATTATCATTACATATTATAACACTCACACTACACATACATATTGTATCTCGAACATACAACTACACAATTTATATAGGTATAAATGTTAAGGAGATACGTTTTTAGAATTAGATTAGAATAAGACAGTATAACCATAAAGTTTGTGAAATATTTTACCTTCAATTAGTTTTGTATTACAAGATTAAAATTGCCACGGAGAAGAGGGGGACTCCTCTAATACAGGTTATTTTAACTTAACAGAGGAGATCCCAAATCATTGTAAACCAAACTTGTAATTACCAATAAACTGAATTTGAATTTGAAAAAATTTGAAAACTGTGTCTCCTGTGTAGCCAGGATTAACAGCGGCGACCACCAAAAATGGCAACGAACAGTGAAGTCCATTGCATTCCTGGGGGTAAAACTACGGCTGCCTTGGGACTCATAACGAATTTAATCCGAAGAAATTAGTAGGAGTAAGAAGTTTTTGGAATTTGACTTTCCCTCTTAGCAATGTGAGAGACAGCAATATGGCAAATAAGACATTTTAATGTTTTTAAGGCTTTTAAGACTAAAGAGATGGCAAGTCAAGTGAAGCTCAACTGCCGTGCACCACGGATTTTAAATATCTAACACTATTGGGGACCTAAAACATTGAGTTGCTTCACTTGCTTCATAACATGTCGATTCCAATAATATGAATTGCAAAATCGTCTGAACGCTTGGTAATTCTCCCCTTGTTGCTACCAAATCAGAATAGTATACCCCGGATGCGGCAATATTTGTAAGAATAAACAATTTACTCGATAAAATCATAGTATAAGTAATAGTACTACGTACAGTATGGCCACTCCCTGCCGCTCTCTCGTGTCGACCTCACCTCACCTCTGAGACTAATTTGGAACCGTTTGTATGGCGTCGCACGCACACACGCTCATTCACGCTCTGCACAGACGTCATTGTTTATGTAGTAGTAAACGACGCGACATTTGTAAGGAGTAGCCGGGGTGTGATAATAAAATACAGCTTTATACATCAAAGATTTTGTTTCATGTAATTGTGAAATCGTTATTAAAACTGTTCGATTATATAGGGGTAGAACCTAATATATTATTGCTCAGTGTGATTTCTAGCACAATTTCCCCGTAGAGCAATGGTTGGCAATCCGAAAACACTTCCTCGCTCCCAATGGACGAACATTCATAATAAAACACATATAGGGCCACAGAAAGGAACCACCCTTGATACATTTTTCACCTGTCTCTAGAGACGTGACAGTTTCCGTTGCGTCCGTTCCAAAAAATCGAGAGTAGCTGTGTCAGTGCACATGGCTGTTGGTTGACGTGAAACGTCTATCTTTGAGTGTGGTTTCTTTTGTTCTACGCAATGCCCCTCCCCCATCACCCTCCCGGCCGGCCCCGATACAAACTTAAGGGCTTAGCAACGAGCTGACTATATATGTTAAATTATGACATGCGAATTATGTTTCTATGACTTCATCATCTCAGCCATTGAAAGTCCACTGCTGGACATAGGCCTCCCCTCTATGACTATTTCTATGACTTATAGTTTTGTAATTATTAAGGTAAGACGATATAGACCAATTCGTTACAGTCAATAAATATTGAGAACCTCATCTCAACAGCCTCAAAAAACTCGGGATCCTGAACAGGGTGCGGCAGTTCTTCGCGCCGGACCAGCTTTGTCTCTTGTATAATACTCAAGTTCGGGCCTGCGTGGAGTACTACTCGCATCTCTGGGATGGTTCCGCCCAGTATCTCCTCGAAGCTCTCGATAGGTTGCAGCGACGAGCGGTCCGCATAATTGGTGACGAAGAGGTCACCAAGAATCTTAAACCTCTTCAGCTCCGCAGGGATATAGGCTCACTAAGCGTATTTTACCGCCTATATCATGGTGAGTGCTCTGAAGAACTGTTTTCGCTTATCCCTTTCTCCCCTTTCCGACACAGAACATCACGTGCAGGCTCGCGATATCACAAGTTCACCGTTGGAATCATTCCTTCGCGTACTAAAAAGTTTGGCAACTCCTATCTATGTCGCACCATTAAAAAGTGGAACGCGTTGCCGGCATACGTATTTCCTCATTCATACAATATGGGATCCTTCAAGAGAAGTGTGAAGAAGCATCTTGTAGGCCAGCATGGCAGCGTCAACTGACAAGTCATCAAGGTCTCTTGTCCGTTGCCGATGCGATTGGGGCTCCTCTTTTCGCTTACCATCAGGTGAAGCGGAGCCAATATGCTGAGCTAATATATATATATAAAAAAAGTCAAGTTTTCTGACTTAGGGCCCTGCCGCCGTAGCTAGACCCCCAAAAATAGGTCTTAGGTTTAAGTTTTATAAACATTTTTAGTTTTAGCGGTAAACCTTCAGGGTTTCTGCCAGGCTAAGTTAAACACAATTGCCACAAATTTACTCTGGAGTTTAATTTTAACAATCAAAATATCCGATGGGCTTTAGCTTCGGCGGTAGAGCCCCTGGAACCCATATGTATTTGGAGCATATTTAAAGACGTTTCACCAGGCCTCCGTCACTCCATGTACTTGCGCGCTATAGTTACCTACCGCCCGGCCGAGCGGTCTCGGGCCGTTTGCGGACCAAATTCAGGCCCTGCGATTGCTGTGGGATCGCGTGGTGCGAAGCAATCACAACTGTACGCTTGAGCATTTAGGCACATTTTAGCATGCAGCGGTTGCTGACGCGACGGAGTAGGCTATTATAGCAGTAGGTATTGGAAATTTTCTACTGAGTGAAGTATCTGTTACGTAGTAACTATTATGTAATCTGTGGTTTCACGTCAAAATGTTTGAAATCAATATACCAAAAGTTAGATCGGTTCCGATCCTTGTATGACATCAGAACGATGAGATACACCTGTCCCTTGTAGAACACTTTTAGGATCGCCTTGAAGCAAAAGCTATTAATCTCACTTCGACATACTGTAATGTATTGTTGGTTGTTTGTAAAGCCATTGTGGATGATATATGTGACACTGCCACAGTCTGTGGTGTAGAAGGTTGTGTTATTTCAAGGCTGCTACCATAAAATTTGGAGTTAGATATTACAGTTTTCAATAAGGTAAATGCTACAAGGTTAATATAGGTTGCTTTATCAAAATTGAAAAAGAATAGAAGAATAGTGTAATGAATATCGGCATCAGCCCATAATCATCCCACGGTTGGGATAAGGGTCTCCTCGCAATCGCAGGGACTTGGAGTATACTCCACCACACTTTTTTTTTATACAACGTCGTGTGGCAGACAAGTATACGGTCCGCCCGATGAGAAGCGGCCACCGCAGCCACACTAACGCTCGCAACATAAAATATAGCTCGCGCGCCGCCGCCCCCGCTGCAACCGCAGCATCTCCTTCCTTTCTGGACACAACAACCCTCAAGGGAATTGTTATTTGGTTGCGGTATTCTATGAGTTGGAGGTACATTCCCCAGTCGGGTAGCTTACAATTGCACTCCCTGTCTCTCTTTTCACCAGAGCTTCGTTTGTCAGTCAGCAGGGTGCACCGCGTGCAGGTGAAGTTGGCTTTGGTTCAAAGATGTTGATGAACCACACTACCCAAACTCTGCTCACAAACACTGCCTAACTCGCGGAGGTAACGAATATAGGTATGTATGTATATTAAAAATAGAGTTCGCTTGAACTGTCATTGTGTACCACTAAATTGCGTTTATGTAGGCATTGTCTGTCTTTAATGAAATCTTTGTTATTCCTGTATTGTAATTTAGACGACTTCCGCTCATACTATCTACTATCATGGTAATTTTTGAGATGTTCACTATCCATAGTTCTCAGTTTTGGATTGTTATCCTTTATATTATGGATTGACTCCTAATTTACTATAGTTAATGTAATGTTACCAACTTGAATTTGTATTAGTTTATGCTAATTAGCTTTGCCAACCCTAGCTATATGCACTCCCAGAGAAATTTTTACTTTATCGAAGATTAATTGTTTCTTCTGGTTGGACACCAGCCAGAAATCCATTATTCGCCGGTCACAAGTGTTTAAGCTTGAGTGAGCGACGTACGTGACCTTACTTTGATAGATTTTCGACCCTTTGTGTGAGGAAGTGAACTAATAGTCAAATTGTAACCTTGTATATTATAAGCTGTGCTAAATATAGCTGGCTTTATATTTGGCCATTAAATCTTTATTTGTACTCGTAAACTACCCGACCACTCTAAAACAAGGGTATGAAATTATTAAAAATTTAT
Source organism: Hypsopygia costalis (assembly GCA_937001555.2). Taxonomy (NCBI): domain Eukaryota; kingdom Metazoa; phylum Arthropoda; class Insecta; order Lepidoptera; family Pyralidae; genus Hypsopygia; species Hypsopygia costalis. The sequence continues at coordinate 5,124,022 of OW443342.2, forward strand.
TTCTCTGTATTTACTATGTTTCGCTAGGTTATTCTATGCTATAGGTTTTTCTATGCTATTGTTAGATAGGAAACACAGGAGTATATGTTTGGAATGAGTACATCTACATCTAAATCTAAAGCAGAACCAGAGTTACCAACATAATTCTGAAGATAAGCAATCGATGGTCGTTGGAGAAAGAAGCAGAAAAAAACAGAATTGGCGATGATGAACTGTAAAGTACAGAGTTGGACAGCCCCGTAATAGAGACCTAGGATAAAGGTGACAGAGATCCGAAGTTCAAAATTGATCATGTTGGAGTTCTCATGGTGGCTTATGCTCAGCGCGGTGATGGGGCTGAGGTGCTGCTGCAGTAGATCCGGTATGTTCACAGGCACTTGCCGACAACTTTCACACAGTACTCCACAAGAGGTGCGTGGGTTTACACCTCAATAAAAATGATTTGTATGCAAAATATGGATTCTCGGGTCTGAAATAGATATATTTTATTTTATTTATTATTTAGCATTCTTTTGGCTAAATTGATGACCAACTCCTGTGTAATTAGAAGCAATAGTACCAGCGGAAAATTTATGAGCAGTATTTTTTTTAAACTTTGTCTGTAAGGTGTACAGACAACCGATTGTAAACTGTTATACTTCCGGTATAGGATGGTTCTACGCACCCAAGAAACGTAGCGTTACGAGGTATCTTCTTATCTTGGTATCTTATACTGAACATGAATGTTTATTGTTTATGGGAATATCTTACGATTGGATCCCGGTTCATTGTGTAAGTGGCTCACTACGATGTTTAGAGCCAAAGACAACCTGCAAGTGGTGCACTATGACGACTAGTGAAAGCAGCTTTGGAAAAAGAGTGCCTAGAAACTAATAATAAAGAGATTAGAGCATTAATAACACGTGTAACCATACTGAACTATACGCCTTATCGACTGTACGAGAGTACTACCGCATCATGTGTATTTAAATAATTGAATATTCCTGGACAAATGGACATACTGCCATTTACTAGATGGCTAGATGGCATCTAGCCCCAAACTAAGCAAAGTTTGTACTACGGGTACTAGATAACTGATAATACTTAAATAAATGTTTTTATTTGTAAATATATACATATAATACATAGAAAACACCCAGATCAAGACAAACAGATATGTTTCATGCACACAAATATTTGTCTTGTGCGAGGATCGAACCCACGACCTCGGAGTCAAAGTGGTCATTGCTAGCCATTCGACTACCGAGTTCGTCCGATTTCGTCTCTCTGTGCAGTTATGAATGAATGAATATTTTATTGAATTAAGTAACAAAAACACATGTTGTTAGTAATTCTTATAAACTACTAGCGACCCGCCCCGGCTTCGCACGGGTGCAATGCTGATACTAAATGTACTACAGAAGGTCTTTGCGCTTTGTCCTATCCAGTCCTTCCCCAGTTATAGGCACACGCCGCCGGCTCCGCGGCCGGTACCGCCACAGCCGTTATGTCCCTGCATTTTAAATGTGTAATTTCTTCTAAACTATTCATTTAAATTACATGCTATGAAGAGCCATATTGATCTATATTAAATGCGCAATGTATTTAAGGTACTTAATTGGATAAGGATTAATTCTGTATTGCTTAAAATCGCTTCGTAAATAAGGCATTATTTCTTGTAAAAAGCAAAGGATAAAATAACGGTTATTGTGTGTTACCACTAAGAGATAGACATATACCATCGCGAACTTTTTTGTAGACCATTTTAAGGTGAACAATACTGTACTACATTATTTTGATCTATCTCGTTGGGTTCAGCCAGCGTTTGCAATGAAAGAGCAAAAAAATGTGTTTATTTACGACATCACATTAGAAACCTCTAAATTATCAGTGTTTTTCTACTATGTTATGCATATATTATACATATAAACTTTCCAGTTGAATCACTCTATCTATTAAAAAAAAACCGCATCATAATCCGTTGCGTAGTTTCAAAGATTTAAGCATACAAAGGGACATAGGGACAGAGAAAGCGACTTTGTTTTATACTATGTAGTGATGTTAGTAAAGATATTAAGCTGATATATTAATTTAAAAGTGGCCATTCCTGCACCATTGCCCCCGAAATGGCACAGGAATGGTTGACATATATGCAGTCTAATCTGCCAGCAATCATATTCAGTTATGAATAAACAAAAAAAAAAGCGGTAGCCACCAATTTGATAGAGCAAGCTCATTCCAGTCTCAAGGGTAAAACTACGTCTATTTTGGCCCATAACGAATTTATCCTGACGAAGTTATTTACTAACTGTTGTGTTGTAGCGTTGAGGGAGATTTTATTAAAAGCTCCAGGGTATGTTATTCTGTGCTCCAGGTTCATTAACATTATTCACTGTTGTCTCTCACATTGCTAAGAGGGGGGAAGTCAAATTCCAACAGCTTCTTACTGGTACTAATTTTTCTGATTAAATTCCTTGTGAGTTCCAAGGCAGCCGTAGTGGACTAGCCGAGTTATACCCGGGACTGCACTGTTGTTTGCCTTTTTTGGCGGTCGGCGGGCGGCGGTCCAAGGGTCCTACCGGCTAAGCTGAAGCCGATTACCCTCGGATGTTTTGATTGCAAATATAAAATTTCAGCTTAGATTTGCGGTAACCGTATTTAGTTTAACTGGTAGAAACCCTGGAGCTCTACCGACTAAGCTGAAGATGTTTGTCAATAACTAATACGTAAGACGTATTTTTTTCGAATCAAAATAATCGATCGTAATCGGCTTTAGCTTCGGCGGTAGGGCTCCTGGCTACACAGGAGACACAGTGGTGGGAATGTGTGGCCCCCGTCCCTTTAGTATCACTCACCTCTTCTATCGCATCTAACTGGACATCTGCTAAGCCTCCGTTGGGGAGATCTAGCGGAGTCTCTTTCGCCTGGGTGGCAGCTGCGGAATGCCTCGCAGCCGTCGCCCCGGCACCTCCTGCCGTCGGCCTCGTCGCTTCCAGTAAGACTTTCAGCGACGCGATGGCGTGCAGTTGAGTTGCTTTCTCGTCCACTTTGCCTGGGGATGTAATTTTGACGTGTTGTATGATAATAACAAATAAACATTTCTGGACAATCTACACAGCGCCATCTAGTCCCAAATTAAGCGCAAAGCTTGTGTTTTGGGTACTAGACAACTGATAAATGTACTTAAGTATATTTTTTTGTAAATACATACATATAATACATAGAAAACACCCAGACCAGGACAAACAGACCTGTAAGTCTAACCATTCGACCACCGAGCTCGTCATATGATGAATACACTAATTATTATTATTAACTATAATATACTAATTATTACAATAATTATTATTATTTAAATAGTTCATTTCCGCCAACTTGCCAGAATATTATAAATATTAAAAAAAATGGAAAAAAAGACGTGTGGCACTCGGGGACTGCCGCGGTAAAGCTATTGCATAGCATTTTGTATCAACTTATGCAATTATAATTTTATTTATTTATTTTATTCATGCAGTATTGCTTTTTCTTTGATATTAATTCAAGTTACACTTTTTGAGCGTGGTGACCGATAAGAAAAAAAATTTTTCTATTATTAAATAAATAAAACGAGTTTCGTAGAGTCGTACAATACGTCTAATCGCACGCACACAACGCCGTGTCGAAGACTGCCGAACTGAAACGACGTTAGACGATGCACGGCCTTCAAGCCACACCTCCTTGCCCGTCGGAGTGGGGAGCGTGAGGTTTTTCGTTACGGAATTTCTGGATTCGGTCCCCGCGCTCAAGGCCCGCGATAGAAGCTATGCAATAGCTTAAAAATCTCGACAGTTTGTTCATTCCACAGCTTGATAGTACGTGGGAGAAAACCTCTCTTGAATCGCACAGTACAACGGTAGTTTGGGTTAAATGTGGTTCATCAACATCTTTGAACAAAAGTCAACCTGACCGGCACGTGGTGAACCTTGCTGACTGAAAAACAGCAGTGTGTTAAAGTAGAAAACACCTTTTCAGACTGGACTGCTTTAACTGCTGGTGTCCCACAAGGTGGCGTGCTATCCCCACTACTCTTCTCGGTATTTATAAGCCAAATCACGAACGTAATTTCTTCATCCTACCATCTGTATGCGGACGATTTGCAAATATATCGACATTTTGCGGTATCTGATATTCATTCGGCTATACAGTTGTTCAATACCGACCTGGAAGCAATTGCAAATTGGGCTAAGTCATTCGGGCTACTAGTTAATCCCTCAAAATCACAAGCTATGATTATTGGTAGTAACAGGTTAATTGCGAAATGTAACTCTTTTCCAAATATTTTTTACAATGGCATCAGTATACCCTATTCTACTAAATCTAAAAACTTGGGTCTAATCTTAGACAGTAACTTATCCTGGACTGCTCACATAAATGAAGTGAGTAAGCGCATTCACTTCTCATTCCACTCTCTCAGACGTCTCCAGAACTTTCTTCCTCTCGCTACTAAAGTTATGCTTAGTAACACTCTGCTTCTTCCTATTCTCGATTATGCCGACGTATGCTGTATCGACGCGAATGAGGAAATCTTAAATAAAATTGAACGACTCCAAAATCTAGCCATTAGGTTTATCTTTGGCCTAAAAAAATTTGACCATGTTACTGAGTATCGCAATCAACTCAAATGGCTCCCTATTCGCTTTCGACGTAATGTTCATATTCTTTCGTTCCTCTACAAGATCCTTAAAGATCCAACTTCCCCTGCTTATCTTCGTTCCCGCTTCCAAGTCCTTCCCGCTAGACCTCGTCCTCTTCGCCAGTGCATTACCAAAACGCTAGTTCTTCCTACTGCGCGTACTATTTTCTTCTATAATTCTTTTTCTTATCGTGCTGCACTATTATGGAACCAACTACCCTCTCATATCCGTGAGAGTCCGTCTGTCACTTCATTTAAAAAAAGATTAAAAGACCACTATTTATCGATCATCACGTAGCTATCTATGTATGTTTATGAGTATGAATAAGTACATTTGTGTGTATGTATGTATGTGTAGCTATTTGTATGTGTGTAGGTATAAATATATGTGGATATATGTATGTGTATATGTATATATGTGTGTGTGTGTATGTATGTGTATATATGTATATAGATATAATGTATTATATTTTGTATATATTTATAGATTTGTGGATTGTGTATGATGTGTAGACTATGCAGCAGTCTATATGGTAGTAATGTTCTTCATATAATATGTATACTTTGCTATCCGATATTTTTACAAACCATTCCACAGCACAGGTTAGCTGGAAGAGATCTCTTAAAGAGATAAGCTCGCCTTTGCATAACTATATTATGTATACTGCCTGTACTGTGTAATTTATATGCAATAAAGAATAAAGCACAAACAAGGCTCTAGCGAAAATAGAGGTAGAAGCCCTATCTCTATTTTTAAGCATAAAGTTCCTCCATGCCACAAAATACCGCAGCTAAATAACAATTCCCTTGAAGGTTGTTGTATTCCTGCGTGTGAGTGTGGTTACCAGAAAGAAAGGAAGGAAGGAGTAGGCTGGAAACAGATCGGCGACCACCTGGTGTTGCTGATCTCCATGGGCGGCGGTGATTGCTTTCCATCAGGTATAAAATGCTACTACTACTTTATAAAATGCAGTAAATCATTTTATATACCTAATATTATTACAATAATTGGCCGTGTGGTTCCCGGCAGACCAGAATAGAATCACTCCGTCTCTTCCCGTGGATGTGCGACTATACATTATAAAACATCGATAAGGCCTCCCCAACCCGTCTGGCCAGCGTGGGGAGTGTAGGCCAAATCCTCCTTCTGTCTGGGACGGACGAGAGAGGGTCGTGCTCCTGTAGTGGAGACTAAAATGACCTGATGATGATGACGATGATGATATACCTAATGCCTTTTAGGCATGATTAGGATAAAATCGGCAGAGTAGTATTACATTGACAACTAGTTTAAGCTAATTAAACTATGTAAAAACCATAAGCAGGTAGTGTTATATGCAACAGCTAGCAGCCCGGCCGCGTATATAGAAATGCTACTCCAATTATGCCCTCGTAGGCTAAAACGAACTGAATTAGCATTTATAATTCTTAAACACACGTAAATCCTGCGTCAATATGTTTCAGGTAGTGCCGTACTGGAGTAGGATTTTAAGTGGTGAAATTCGACATAAAATTACTTATACTTTTAAATACATTTTAATGTTACAGTTGTAGTTGTCATATTTATTGTAGGTATAATTCAAATAGAGTGTATAAAGTCGATATGCATTTTTAATTTTATTATATAAATTTCATTAATTTTACTAACATAATATATTAAGCACAGAAATAAAATACAATATGTTGTATGTTGGGCGACATGCAATGTTGGGCGACATTAACTTTCTTACTTACTCACAACATAAATATAAAAAATCAGTTTTTGTTTTATCAATACATATGAAAGAACAAGTGTTTATAACTATTGCAATGATAAGGTCTCAGGTCAGCATTGTCCGACATGGCCTGTTCAGATAGATTTCATCCTCCCAGATGCATTTTATCCTTGGCGTGAAACGTGTTAAGGTTATTCGTTTGCACCATTTATAGTTTCTCAAACACGATACAAACTAACAACAATTTAACGATTCGCAAAACGGCACGTGAACAAAATATTCAATAGCACGCTGTTTAAAGTGATATCAATAATGTCTTCGTAAAAAAGGTGTTCAAGTCAGCTTCTCTAAAAAAAAAATACTCTACCACATAACAAGAATCCTATGCCACTGGAGTATTAATGATCGAAAGCCACCGTACATGTATGTAAATGACGTATAGGATTAGGATTTCTAGTACATTTGAATGACATTTAACTCAGAAACCCTACTCCAGTATGTCACCGCCCGAGACATATTGAAGCAGCATTAATGCGTATAATCGTGCGTTTATCGTTTAGAAACGCTAATTGAGATCCTCATAGACAGAGGAGACGTATTAGAGTAGCATTTCTATATGCGCGGCACGTTCATTCTTCGCTGTAGCTCTATCTCCCGTTCCCACCTCATTCCTGTGGATTTCCTATACAAATCTTGTCCTGACAGTTTTAAATAACAAATACAGATTGTTGAAGCCAATTGAAGCGAAATGTTTTTAAAAACTAATTTTATTTATAACTTATTTGATATTTCATTAGCTATTCTGAGAATCACACCCAGAAGAAGAATGTTGTAAGTAAGGAAACATAAGACGGCACTAGCGCGCCACCAGTATTCCTTTTATTGCAAGCGTTTATATGCTACAGTAACTGTTATCAGACGGGTCATTTGCATGTTTGGCACGCGGCATGCCAAAAAAAATGGAAAATAATAACATGACCCACTAAAAACTACTAAATTGACGATCGAATAGTTGAGATTTTGTTTATTTATATCATATTTAATCGCCAGGTTCGTATAAAACTAGTTCAATTTCATAATATGATACTTTAACTTTAATTCCATCCTCCAAAAAATCTGCTGGCTATAAAACATACTTTATGAAATCATAAATACATATTTATGTATATTTGTTTATCTCCGAGAACAAGTTATACAATTGACAGAATTCAGTTTGCCCTAGATCTAGCAGATAAGGTCTTGCCAAGAAACGGAGGCCTTCTGCTTCGTTCGACAGCAAACGGAACGAAATTGTTGGCAACTTCATATTTCCGTACGATAACATCATTACCAGCTCTATGTATCAATAAAACGGTAAGTTCACATGCTGAAGAAGAAATCTAGCTTGTTAATTTTAACCAGACGAAAATCTATATAAACGAGCAATTTATTTATTGAAACTTCATTGACCACAAAATTACATAAAGATACAAAAGGCGGACTTACCGCTAAAAGCATTCTCTACCGGTCAACCTTCGGGTATAGCAGAAATTCATGAATGCGGTTCAAAAGCAAATGAAAGAAAATAAGATGTCGAAAATAGAGATAATAACTATTCAAGTAAAGGAATATTCTATTCAAATAAAATAAACATGCATATTGTATTAGGGGCCAACCATAAATTACGTCACACGAATTTCATGATTTTTTGACCCCTCCCCCCGTCCTTGTCACACTATGTCACACTTCATCGACCCCCTCCCTCCCCCTTAACGTGTGACGTAATTTATGGATGGCCCCTTATATCAAAATAATAAACATGCATAGACATAGGAAGATGATGATCAGCACTTTATTAAACCATCTAAAAGGTAAGCATGAATTTTATTTTTAAAATTAAATTTGTTTGATATCCTTCTAAGCGATTCAGGTGGCGTTTTCCAGAGACGTGAAGCTTCTTGTATAAATATAATTATGCCACAATGATCTTGCAGACGACTTAGTCAGATCTATAGTAAATATAGAAAAAATCGTTTTGTACTAAAACGCCAAGCAAAAGATGTATTGAATAGACAAATAGTTTAAAAGGACAATGCGGTTTTGGAACAAAACGCAGATAATTACATTTACATTCGCCTGTGCTAACTTTATGAAAAGTGCTATTGAATCAGCCATCGTGCTCAGTAGCTTCATCACAATAGTGACAAACAATACGCCAGAAAACTGTTTCCAACAAACCGTCTGTCTCTCTAGAGTTGTTGCTCACAAGTTATGTTTTAAACATGTTATAATCTCATTTCTAGATGCAACATTCAGACAGACGCGTGTCCAAAGTTTGTGCGAAGTGGGCCTCGACTGGTGGGCGCTCCACAAAAGTTCTGAACCATTGTAGGCCTCTGTTTGACCTATTTTTGTCGTATCACCAACTGTAATGAGTTCTGTCTGAGTGGTTCTGCATTCTATCATTTCATATTCGAATGTGTGAAGTTTGATATATGGTGAGCTAGTTGGAATCTATAGTAGAAGCGTATACAGAGAAAAATTATAGACGAATTGGTAGTTTCCATTGCATTCACACTTGAAAAATGAGTAACTTACGTCACTGTCATGTAAAGAAGTGAGACAGATTGATACGATTTTTTGTTTCACGTCTCGAGCTAGTTTTTTCAAAGGGAAAAGCTTAATGTGAAACAGTTATATAACAGCGCTATGTAAAATTTACTACATCCTCCATCTCAAGTTTGTTACACCAAACTGGCGTCTATAAAACGTAGTGTATAAGTAAAAGTCATCATCATCATTATCAGCTTGTATCTACCCACTGCTGGATAGGCCTTGTTTAGGGAAGGTTTTCTTGTGTAAAGTATTTTGCATCCCATGTGATCCTCCGCTTATTCGAGGACGTCGGTCAATCTAGATATCAATCTACTCATCTCTCTATACTCTCCCCATTCCTTTCCATCTCCAGACTTAAGGGCGTTTCTCTCAGTAAGCGAAATGGTTTGAATATGAAGGACATGGATATTCGCTGCAATCTTAACCAACGGGATTACATCGAGAGCCTCATATGACGTTTCTAAGTGCTTTATAAAGTCCAAGGAATAAAGATATTTTGACTTTTGACTTTTTTTGACTTTCATCTCATCAGCTTCCAAAAACTTTAAGTCCTGAACACGCATCGGACTAGCTTTCTCTTCTCTATCAGACTCAAGTTAGGGCCTGCGTGGAGTATTGCTCGCTTCTCTGGGATTGTTTCGCACTTATTGAGGGTCTCGATAGGTTGCAGTGACGGGCTATCCGCATATACGACAAAAAAGAGGGTAACAAGACTCTAGAACCTCTTCAAGTTGGTAGAGACATTAGCTCACTATGCGTATTTTGTCGCTTCTACCATGGTAAGTGCTCTGAAGAACTGTTTTCCCTTATCCCTCTTTCTCCCTTTCATCACAGAATGAGACGTGCAGGGTTGCGATGTCATTATTCCACTGTTGAGAACATCTCTCTTCGCTTACTAAAAATTTCGGCAACTCCTATCTCTGTCGCACCATTAAACCTTACTTGCACGTAGTACACCCTGCAGACTAGCAAGTGAGACTGGCACAAAGGAGATAGGGCACAGCGTATTTATAAGCAGCCTGACTGGGGAAGTACCCGCATCTCATAGAATACCTCATGCAAATAACAAATTCTCTTTAGTGGTTATTGTGTTCCTGCGAGTGAAGTCACCAAAAAGGAAGGAGGTTTTTTTATTATACAATAAGGCGGAAAACGGGCATGCAACCTGCCTGATGGTGGGCAGTCGTTGCAGCCTAAGGACGCTCGCAATACCAGAGGTATCACTCACGCGTTACGAACCTTTACGGCTTCCTTGAACCCCATGCTGTTAGGAAAATCTCGGAAAAAATGAGAGTTTGTATGAGAAACCCTCTGGGGAACCGCACAGTTCGCGACCATCTTGGCTCCAATGTATGAGGATGAATTTCCTGCCGATGGCGAGCGATGCGACTGTAGAACGAGGCTGTAGGTATCATATCGAACTACTCTTCCGAACACAACCCATTGTATAATCGGTAGAACACACAAAAGGAGGCAAAGCCTCTCCTTAAACTTAAGGGTTCAAGGTAAACGCTTCACATCAGGCGAGCCGTATGCTGGTTTGTCACCCGACGGAGTATTAAAAAACATACCAGTATACATGTGAATATTTGCGCTTGCTATCCCGAACTGAATATCCAAGATCGACGCTGAAGTTAGTTACTTCTGTCTAAGGGTTGAGACATCATCATCATCAGGTCATTTTAGTCTCCACTACAGGAGCACGACCCTCTCGCGTGTCCCAGACAGAAGGAGGATTTGGCCTACACTCCCCACGCTGGCCAGACGGGTTGGGGAGGCCTGATCGATGATTTATAATGTATTTCTCTTAGTCGCCTTGTACGAAATCCACGGGAAGAGACGGAGTGATTCTATTCTAGACTGCCGGAAACCATACGGCGAAAACATGGTAAACATTTAATCAATACTATCCAATAACAGCGAGATAGACTTCAGGACTTGACTACAATTGAGAGCTGCCAATTCAAACTTCGCTTGCCTAACTTCATGTCCAAATCAATGGTCAAATCTATTCTCCTAATATCTTTCAATGTTTGTGCCGTATCTCGCAATCCTTTCCTCATTGATGTTATGCTGGCTTGACACTTTATCAGTTTCATTATTGAACGACGTGCGTGTTTAAAATTGCTTCCGTAGGGAAGAAATTCGAAAAAACGAATGAAAACAAAATCGGAGGATAAAGCAAACTGTATCCCAGTATGAACATCTAGTAGTATGTAGTAACATCGTGTGCGGGAGAGGGGGAAGCACTGCCATTTTAATATAATTTTAGTGCATATAACGTATTCACGTATAACACATTGCTGTGTCCATGAGACAGCCACTCCTCATTTTTTTAATTAATTTCTTAGGAGGCTATTTAATATACTTAAGCTAACTTATTATATATATATATATATATATATTAAGTTTACAATGGGGATGATTGATATTTTTTCTGACATTAGATGTCGCTGGGTAGGCGTCGGGTCCAGATTGTCAAAATGTATCTACTGAAGTTTTTGACAGTGAAACTTTAAGACGACAAGACAACACAAGACGTTAACAAGACATTTGACAAGATGCTATGAATTGACAAATGATTGGACCCTACTGTAGCATAGGGTCCAATCATTTGTCAATTCATAGCAAAAATACCTTCATTTCGAAAATTCTTTCACCAATATTCATAAGCGCGGACTGTTGTCCGCGCTTATGAATATTGGTGAAAGAATTTTCGATCACCGAATCACCGAATGTCAACTATAAATCAACAGAAAACATTCTTAAAATCAGAGACAAAAAAAAAAGCATAACACCGCATAAATCAAAATTCTTTTTTTTTTCATAAATCCGAGCGTGAATGTCAATTATTTATTCATGGTGAAACTGGATGTGGCGTTACATTTTGCTCGAGAGTTTCGAATACGTCGGGTTTTAACACTTCAGAAAAAGGTGTTTTAATTCTACAAATTTTATACATTCGCCCTTAATCATTTATTATTGTGGATGAACTCTCAACATAATTTTCACAAGGCCGTGTTTACTCTCTAAATTATTTATAACAAAGCTAATAAAATATTCAAATGTGTGGGCTAAGTTAGGTATTTACGGATCACACACCGATTCCGTGCCCATGTTTAATTAAAGACTTTATTATTATCACAAATCCGTTGAGTTCGTTCAGACTTATAAATAGAAAAGGCGAATTGCCTTCTGAATTTGTAACAGTTATTTTTAGAGGAACCCGAGTTAATGTCAAATGAGTTTAATTATACTTTATTTACACTGGTATGAAAATTTTGATGGTATATTTATTTTATGCCCACGGTCTCTGTCAAAGTCAATAACGACAATCCATCCTCACACATTGGAGTCAAAATATTCGCGGATTGTGCAATTTCAAAGAATTTTTTTTCGGTTAACTCTCAATTTGCGGAATGAACTCCCTGCCAAGATATTACCAGGAAGATACAGCATGAAGTTGTCCAAGAGATTTCACAGGGTCTGTAACGCGTAGGTGTTGCCTTTCGTGTGACGAACTTACATTGGCTTAGAAAAGTGTGAATATTTTTGTTATTGAATAAAAGACCTACATAAAAGACCTGATATGGGAACAACAGAAAAAGAAAGAAAGAAGAAGAAGGGGTGAGGCTGTATTATGGACACGGCCGTGTGTTGTACGTGAATACGTCATATGCACTAAAATTATCTCAAAATGGCAGCGCTCCCCCTCCCCGCACGCGATGTTCAATAGTCCTTACCTAGCGTAATAAATTCTTTGATCCTTCATCTATCCAGTGGTGTGATTTAATTTTGAATGTAGAGCATACATTCGAAACTACAACGCCAAACTGTATCTCCCGATTTTGTTAGCATTAAATTTTTTGGCTTTGGTATCAAATTTAAAGAGGTATTCATGTCAAATCATACAGATATATTTACGAACATAGGCGCCTTATCACTCGAAAACAACACATCTGTTTCGTGTAAAAATGCAGTGCACAAACGAGTCTTTATTTGAAGTGAGCATTCACCATCAATTTCCTAGTTCAGCGTTTCTTAACCTTTTCCGATCCGCGGACCTCTAGAAAATTAAGCACGATTTCAAGGAGGGGATCCTTGAAATTGTTAATAAAAAACACAGAAATAATAAGTTATTCCTGTGTTGTATGTTAGTACTGAAAACGAATTACATTTTTATAAAAATTAAAAATACTGTATTAATGTGAAGCTTGGTGCTACTTTTTTTGCAAATCTTACTGGCATTATTAATTCAATTGTGTAAGGGTGTAAGTGGTTCATCAACATCTTTGAACAAAAGCCAACTTCACCTGCACGCGGTGCACCCTGCTGACTGACAAACGAAGCTCTGGCGAAAAGAGAGGTAGGGAGCGTAATTGTAAGCTACCTGACTGGGGAATGTACCTCCACCTCACAGAATGCCGCAGCCAAATAACGATTCCCTTGAGGGCTGTTGTGTTCCTGCGGGTGAGTGAGGTCACCAGAAAGGAAGGAGATGCTGCGATGGCAGCGGGGGTGGCGGCGCGCGAGCGATATTTTATGTTGCGAGCGTTAATATGGCTACGGTAACCGCTTCACATCAGGCGGGCCGTATGTTTGTCTGCCACCCGACGTAGTATAAAAAAAAAAATTCAAATGTTTATAGATAAGACGGCGGACCCCCATAAACATACTCGCGGACTCCTACTGGTCCGCGGACCACAGGGGGCCTACCGGGGAAATCAGTGAATTTCATTCAATTTCTTGGTATTTATGTCCATTCCCACCCATGGAATTTCATCCAATTGGTACCGGGGAAACGTTGGACAACTGGGTGGTAATCACTGGGTATCGCCATAGACAAAATTCTAGACGTATTAGTGCGGACAGTTCTTAAACGAATGATTTATCTAGTTTTAAGACCTGCGTTTCGTAATAATGTTGTAGCTTGTCTAGAATTTGAGAAATACTTATAATATATAATTTTTAAGAAAATATAGTTTTTATTTTTACTGTAAATTATTATTTTAAATTGTGATTATTACTTTGATAAAAAAAATAAAGCAAATTAAACACAACTAAACGCAAAACTACAATGTTGTGGGGTATAATTTATAATCTGTGGTAAACGAAGTATTTTTAGACTGTGTGTCTTTGTTTACATAACCTACATTTAAATTCTTATTTTTATTTGAAATTATTTGAAGAAGGTGATATTTCACGGCTTTTTTTAAACATCTATCTGTAATTAAATAACATAAGAGGTGAAGTGTACAAGTGACTGACTACGGTCGACTTATATTTTTCTAGATGCCAGCGCTTATGGTTGTATCAAATGCCCAAGAGCGTTTGCTCTTGGATTATATGCACGCGAATCCTGCGCTGGCAACTGGGCGTGTTTCCTCGCATGCGGCACCCTTGTCCAAACGACAAGTGGGTGTCACTTGCAGCTAGGCTGAACGCGGTGGGGTCTGGAACCACCAAACCCCCCATAAAATGGAGAGACGTAAGTACTTTTCTGATGTTTTGTTATGAATTTGCATTATTTAAACAACATACAGTCAACAAAAGAGATATATAATCAGGAGCCGAGAATCAGACGTACAGATATCTTAGTAAATAATTTCTGTTTGATACTGTAGGTATACCTACAAAACAATAGGTGGACTACCTATTGAAATGGTTTAATCCATGTCATTAGGCAGTTCATACGTATCTCTTATAAGTGTCTGTACCTACTATAGGTATGTATCTAGTCAAAACTAAAAATACTGACAAGTTACATCTATTAATGACTGCCAGGGTTATGGTATAACAAGGCTTACGCATGTTTTTGTTACTTTCTTCCTGTCTTTGTTTATGTGCTAATAATCTTATGACAATAATTTCTACTTTGGTTCATTCCCTATAACACCACCAATATGACAGCACTGACTATCTGATGTAACAAGGCATATTATTATCATACAATACATTATTTCAAAAATACACCGGGGAAGGAGAGGGTAGGCCAAATGTCATCATTACTTCAATACTAATGAAAAAATATACAACGGTATGTGTTATGTTTCAGGATGCACCAATAAAGTTTATACAATTTAACTTTTTTTTTTCAGGCAACCGTTTTAATGTTGGTGCCCCGGAAGGATGAAAATAGATTGGCGAATGCAATTGACCGGTTAGCAACAGCAGCCGAAGAGAACAACAGGGTAGCTCAAGCTACTGCTTCGACACTGGAGCGGCTAGCTGTAGCCGCCGAAGACCTCGCAGATGCTGCTGTTGCCAACAACCAAATGTTGCAGCGACTGGTGAACGCCTTCGCAAGTCCGCGGCCGCAAGTTCGCCAATCCTTTAACTTGTGATTCGTACTATACGTAGTACTGTGACAGCGTGCCCAAGTAGTTTGTTTACCTATTTTAGTTTATAAATCGCAATTTACCTTTTTTATTTATTTTAGTATTTTATAAGCATACATGACAGAGGAATTCCTCTAATTATTTTATGTAAATTGAGCGTATTATATTTGTAATAAAAAAGATACAATTGTCATTCTGAAATGTATGGTTATCGTCAGCTTAGAATGTTGTTTAGCATAATACGAATTGTTAATAAATACATTAATTTTGAAATAAAAACGGAGATGGGTGCAAACGTATGTTGTAACACACACACACCCCGGTCACTCCATACAAGAAACAGACCGCGTCTGCATTTGTGCAAATGTGTGTGAAGAAGCCTTAGGGTTGACTGCATATGCACCTTGCGCTGTAACGTAAGATGTTATACTTTTGATAATATTGTATTAATAAATATCTCTAAACGTTTATTTTGAATGATTGTGATTATGAGACTGCATTAAATACAGTTACCCTGATACAACAAATATTTCACACATTTTGTAATTGGTTATTGTACAATCTAATGTCAGTTCTTTCTTCCCTTTGATTTGTTTTGCAAACTGCTATATGTACGTATCTTATATTTTATAGTGCCTGTCTATACTTAAAGTTCCGTGACTTATGTATGGTATGTAAATTGTTCCGTCTTGACCGAGAGGTGAGCACTGGTGCGCTGAGATACAGGCTTATGCCTAGTTCATAGGCTCCAGTCTCACGCAGTCGATACTACCAATGTTTATTGTCGCATTGGTTGTGTTTGTATTGATTAGTGAGAAAATAAAACATTTTATTATTTAAAGTTGATACTGTTGATTGTTGGCACTTGGTGGAACATTATTATCATAATGTTATAATAGAGCACTTGTACTATTCCACGTTATTATATTTAATATTACCGACCGGTTTCGCCGCTAAGGCATTATCAAGGTAAACAGATGGTGTTTGTGTTTCTACAAAACATTTTTTGTAGAAACACAAACACCATCTGTTTACCTTGATAATGCCTTAGCGGCGAAACCGGTCGGTAATATTAAATATAATAACGTGGAATAGTACAAGTGCTCTATTATAACATTATGATTTTATTATTTTATTATTATTATTAGTTATCTATAAAAATTGTGGAATATAAAAATCCAAAAATGTTGACCTGTCAAATCAACGATTACATTGATATAATGTGTAAAATTCGTTGTTAAAACTGGAAAAAAATAATTTAAAAACAAATAGTTTAATTGTATTGATTAAAAATAAGAAATAAATCATTTTACCATTTAAGTTTAGTTGAGGATAGATTATATACTACGAACGAATTTTCGTAATAGGCGGCGCAGTTCCACATTCGACTCGAGGTGGGGTCGCCATACTGTTTGTAGTACTATTATAACTTATGCTGTGGTTTAAAACTAACTCTGTGATTTACGTACATTCTTGTTTTTATATATGTACTTACTGTTAAATAAATGATTTAATTCTTTATAAATGTATGTTATTACGAACGAACTATTTATTTTCCTTGAGTTATTTAAATTATAGTGTTTGCGACCGTGCCGTTTTGGGGTGTTCATCAAGATCTTCGAACCAAAGCCAACTTCACTTGCACGTGGTGCACCCTGCTGACTGACAAACGAAGCTCTGGCGAAAAGAGAGGTAGGGAGCGTAATTGTAAGCTACCCGACTGGGGAATGTACCTCCACCTCACAGAATACCGCAGCCAAATAACAATTCCCTTGAGGGTTGTTGTGTTCCTGTGAGTGAGTGAGGTCACCAGAAAAAAAGGAAGGAGATACTGAGTTGGCAGCGTGGGTGGCGGCGCGCAAGCAATACTTTATGTTGCAATCGTTAATATGGCTACGATAACCGCTTCACATCAGGCGGGCCGTATGCTTGTCTGCCACCCGAAGTAGTATAAAAAAAAATAGAAGCTCGCTGTTTTGTATTACTATAGGCTACAGTGATTACTTTCCATCGACCATCAGGTTTTTTATAGCTCTCGTGATAAATCAACCTACTTTGATTTCTGGGTGCACTGCTGATGAGCGTTGGGCCGTTGACAAAAACGGAGCCAAATCGTTGCACAAAGTCAGAAAATGCGACTTTGATAACCTAAAATTATCAATAAAACTGCTCTCTGACAAGAGCATAGGCTAGCTGCTATCACGTAGCATCCTGCGCTCTAAGGTCTCGAGCTTCTTGAGCCGTTCCTCTTCCGCTGCAGCAGATAATGCCGCTAACGCCATAGTTCGTGTAAAACACAGATTACAAGACACAAACATTCAATATTGCACTAACACACTATAGTAATAATAAAAGCCTTTATTCAGACATATTACATGAAATAAAAATAAAAATAACTTCTTCAACACATTTGTTGCATGTTTCCATTTAAATTGGCAGTATCAAGTCCACTTGTTTTTTTCCATCGATAACCATGCCTGTTTGCCTTTTATAGGCAAAGGCCTCCCCCAACTTTTTCCATTTTTGTCTATCCATTGCCGTTGTTGTCCAGCCTACACCTGCTGTAACCCTTATTTCATCGGCCCATCTTCGAAATGGCCTGCCTCTTTTCCTTTTCCTGTGTCCAGTAAACCAGTGCATTATTGTCTTTGACCATTTGTCTTTACCTCTAATGGTATGGCCTGCCCATTTCCATTTTAGTTTTCTTATTATTACTGTAACGTTGTTTGTTCTTTTCGTTTGTTCTATTATGGTTGAGTTCCTGATTCTATCTGATAGCTTTTTTCCCATCATGCTCCTTTCCATAGCGTTCTGGCAAGTATCCAGTTTCCTGTCATGGGTTTTATTAGTTGCCCACACACACAATACACTATAGTAGAAGGGTTTAAAGAGAGACGAACTTCTTAGCTTCCATGGATTCACCGTGCGGGTGCCAGGTCCATCGTGTGGCAGAGAGAGAAACCCCAAGTAGATCCCGAGACTTATGACACGGGTGTAGGTTTAAGGGGCCCCTTTCCGACGTACATCAACACTCACCTTCACTTCACTTGTGTTTCTCTCCCTGCCCTGCCAAATCTGGTATAAACCTGCTAATGCAGCTTTAGATACTCGTTCTAGTATAGAACTTACTGCACTTCTGGGCAAGCCAAGGTCTTTCAGCAGGTTATAGAGAGATTTTGCTGGTATACCTCTCGCTCCTACTTTTACATCGTATAGATTAACTACATAGCCGCTTTTTGTTAATTCGTTTAGGAGGTCATAATATTTGTAGAAATAGAAACAAAAAATAAGTAATAACTAGCAAAAGTTGGTAGAAATACGAATATTCAGTTCAAACCGACCACAGTAAGGTAGACTGTTTCAACTGACAGTTCTCATTACCGGTGGATCTTCACCCATCGATATTCGTTTTTTCGGCGGTAACTACAAATGTCAAAGTCTAAGCATATCATTCATTCAAAGATCCCTCGAACACGTGTCACTGGTAAAGGAATTGAAGACCGGCGGACATCGTTTCACCGGTGCGACGATATCCGTTTAGTGGACGAACGGTGTCATTTTAGCCAAATGGTAATCGTATTCACGTTGCGCGGTAGACTCCCAGGTTGAGAAACATTATCCTAGTTAATTAAGGAAAGTGGATTGACGTTTTAAGTGACAATTTCTGCTTTCTGATTAATCGATGCTTGTTATAGAATTAGAATCGATATGCGACGTTACAATTGTACAATAGAATATGAAGATATCTCTATATCTAGTTACAAATTAAATTTACCCATCGAGTCAGGTATCGAGTTGATCAAATCCACATGCCGTCTGTCATAATTTGCACACAATTTGTTGATATTGTTTTGTATAGAAAAGCTCAGCATAGGACTCTCCTCGTCGTCATCAATCCTTATTCATCCCACTGCTGGGATTCGGGTCTCCCCTCAATCGAAGGGGTTTAGAGCATACTCCACCACGCTGCTCAACTGCGGGTCGGCGGAGGTCAATGTGTTTAAGCAGCCTAAATGCCACTGACTTGGCTTACCGACAGCCATCTAACGACAACAGCTGGGAGCGACGGCTTAATGTGCCCTCCAAAGCACGACTCTCCTGCCCCTATAAAATGTTAGAGACTGGTAAAAACCGCCGGATGATGGATAAAACCAATAATTGTCAAAGTCTTGATAGAAAGCCTATGTTCAGAAGTGATCGTTAGCATTAAGTTTAGTTTAGTTAGTTAGTTTAGTGTAGTTGGGGTGTAAGTGGTTCATCACCATCTTTGAACCAAAGCCAACTTCACCTGCACGCGGTGCACCCTGCTAACTGACAAACGAAGCTCTGGCGAAAAGAGAGGTAGGGAGCGTAATTGTAAGCTACCCGACAGGGGAATGTACCTCCACCTCACAGAATACCGCAGCCAAATAACAAATCCCTTGAGGGTTGTTGTGTTCCTGCGAGTGAGTGAGGTCACCAGAAAGATAGGAGGTGATGCGTTGGCAGCGGGGGTGGCTACACGTGAGCGATATTTTATGTTGTGAGCGTTAATATGGCTACGGTAACCGCTTCACATCAAGCGGGCCGTATACTTGTCTGCCGCCCGAAGTAGTATAAAAAAAAAAGTTTATTCATGAGATTGTGTGCAATACATTTAAATGAATGAATAAGCACAGTATAAGTAATAGTACCCAAAGTAAGCGCAAAGCTTGTACTATGGGTACTAGACAACTAATAAATGTACATTTTATTTTGTAAATACATACTTATAATACATAGAAAACACCTAGACCAAGACAAAGAGATATGTTTATACACACAAATGTTTGTCTTGTGCGGGGATCGAACCCGCGACCTCGGAGTCACAGTAGCCTTTGTTAGCCATTCAACCACCGGGGTCCTCACTATATTTACTATAAAATAATAATTTTGAGCTTTACCGCATTCTCTCTCTTAATACTTCAGTTAATTGAAGACAAAATGTTCAGTTTTGCTGCAACAATATTTGCGTGTATCCACAAACCACGCTGCAAGTTAAATATGTTATTTTTCAATTCAATTTCAGGATTGCCAGTGAATTCACTCAGATGGAGTATTGTGGAATGATTCATTTCATCTGTTCATTAACTTCAGCCAACAAACAAATGAAATGAATCATTGCTGAAATGAAATATAAACGTTATGACGTTTAAGTAACATTATTTTGTTATTTTCGTTATTAAAGCGTTTAACATAGTTATCGTAATTAAAAATGTTTTAAAATCCATCTAACTTAAATTATTGACTTATTATTAAATTATTTGACTTGCCCGGTCACTTTGTCTACGGGAACAAAAAAATGTATTTAAGTATAATACTAGTGATATAATACCCATAGTACAAGTTTTGCCTAGTTTGGGACTAGATGGCGCTGTGTAATATCCAGGAATATTTATTTATTTAATATTATTCGATAAGAAAGGAAACATAATTGAAGATTCCCTCGAGGTACAGGGGTGCCAACCGGCAGTTGAGCAGCATGGAGGAATATGCTTTAAACCCCTTCGATTAAGGAGAGACCCGTATCCCAACAGTGGGATGAATAGGGGATCAACCCTTGTTCATCCCACTGTTGGGACAACGGGGGTAAAGGTAGAGTAGACCCTGAAAATTTTAGTCTAATTTCACATGTGTGATTATATATGTGTAGATTGTCTGCCTGTTCGTAATGAAATCTTATGTGCTCACTATTCATATTATTTACTTCTTACATACACACCTTGTTCTTACACGTCTCGTGTTTCTATACATATGTTTTAATATTTGAACAAAGTCAAACTCAAATTTCAAAGTGAAAATATGACTATGGATATAGTCATATTTTCACTTTGAAATTTGAGGTTCCGCCGTGCGTTGTACTGGTATTTCGGAATGTTGCTGCAGTGAATTTGTTTATTTTGCTGCAGCTGACGGGATGCTGGTAATTACTGGCAAACTATCCTCTGTTTAATTTGCTTAGTTGCTTACTACTATACCTTGCTGTTACGAAATTCCTTATATTTATTATTTACTGTCCCGACAGACGTTGTTCTGTCTTCCTAACTATGAATATTGAATTCGCGCACGCTGTCAAATGACTGACAATTCTATCAAACGCCATAAGGTTATTTTATTTTATGAATTTTAATTAGTTTGTGTTATTTCCGTTTTTTTTGTTTGTATATATAGTCATATTTAGTATTTATTTTAATTGTATATTTCACAGAATGTTGTATTTTTGTTGGAATAAATATTTTCCATAGAAATTCCATTAGAAAAGTTAATATTCGTCGTTCAGTTTTCTTAAATATTCTAATTTTCCATGCAACATTCTTATTTTTTTTCTTTCATACGATTTCTTCTCCTGACAATAATATATACAGCATAAAAAGTAATAGCGAAATCGGTCCAGCCGTTCACGAGTGATGCCATGATTGAAAGAAATAGGGATTCATTTTTTTATATATAGATTTATTTGTAGGAAAACCAACAACTATATAGAGCTTATAGGTTTCACATATAACATTACAAAATTTGTCAATTCGTCAAAACAATGTTCAAACAAAAACCTTCGATGATTAATCGATAAGAGATTGAAGAACAAATATATATATTGTATGCATTGTTGTAGATGTATGTAGATGTATTGGTACATAAACATCGTTTGGTACATGCATATATTTATGGATTAAAATGTAAGTGGATTGAGAACAGAAGAAGTCGACAGCGCGATTCAAAGGTACAGTTTTCGAGTGGTGGTGAGAATATATCCAAATCAAATGCGTCACCTGGAAAGGAGTCGCTGCCGACGCAGCTACTCCTTCTTTCCAGGTTCCAGGACCTAACTCACTGACAGAAACACAATAAACCTCAAGGGTAATGTTATTTGGCTAAGGTATTCTGTGAGGTGGAGGTACATCAGTGGCTTGCAAAATACGCTAAGTCCTTCCTCTCTTTTCATCAGAGCCAGGTTTGTCAATCAGCAGGGTGTACCACGTGTAGGTGAGGTTGGCTTTTCGTGATAATTAATTAATTAACTGATTCATAAATTTTGATAACAAAATAGTGTAAAGAATTATCTAACTGGTCATCTTTGTCAGTGTGAACTAATAGGCATACAGGCAACTGATTTTCCTCACTAGAGATCAATGTCTATAATAACTGTGATAATGTTATTATCCCCTTAGTTATGGGCCATATTGAGACGTTATGATACTCATAAAGGATATTTATCAGTTTATTAATAGACCGTTCCGAAATTATTGAATCTAAAAATAAGTATGACCTAATATATAATAGAGTTATTATTAATGAGCTATTAAGTATCCTTAATAGCTCATTAATATTAAGTATCCTTAATAGCTCATTAATAATAACTCTATTATATACCAACGCTAGCGAATTTGGTTGAACTATTTGTAAAAAAATGGACTGCAAATCTCATACTTATTCAATTAATGACACTATACAAAAGGTGTTATGTCAGTTTCATGTTATGTTTAAAAGCATATAAATTTACACTACATATTGAATTAACTAAAAATAAGCTACTCTTTTGGAGTGTAAGTGGTTCATCAACATTTTTGAACCAAAGCAAACTTCACCTGCACGCGGTGCACCGTGCTGACTGACAAACGAAGCTCAGGCGAAAAGAGAGGTAGGGAGCGTAATTGTAAGTTACCCCACTGGGGAATGTACTTCCATCTCACAGAATACCGCAGCCAAATAACAATTCTCTTGAGGGTTGTTGTGGTCCTGCGAGTGAGTGAGGTTACCAGAAAGGAAGAAAATTCTGCGTTGGCGGTGGGGATGGCAGCGCACGAGCAATATTTTATGTTGCGAGCGTTAATATGGCTACGGTAACCGCTTTAGATCAGGCGGGCCGTATGCTTGTTTGTCTGTCACCCGTCGTAGTATAAAAAAAATGGTTAATCTAGCAAATTGGTATTTAATCATCAATCAGTTAGCTAAGCGTCGTTCAGCCGTACTGTTGAACGTTGTGTTCAGCCTCTCGTCTAAACGAAGTTTAGACGCGTGATTGAATCATGTTATTCAACGAAACATCTAGCCATTCAAATGAACGGCTATATTTAACTAGTTGAGAAGTACATAACATTCATTTCACTCACTTTTTCCCTTTGCTATGCCATTCTATTATCAAAAATATTTGAAAATTGTCGCATTTAGAAAAACACGTCGAAGACATCTCTTATTCACAACAAAATTAACTTAGCTGGGTTGGATTTCGCCAAGGCCCGAATTAGCCGACTTTCGCCGAGGGTAGCCGTAATTTGACCCCGCCGTGACCCCACTACTCATTCCCATATATCGATTTGTATGCCGTGGCGTAAACAAATTCTTCATAGCTAAGAAATAGGAAGACAAGTTTGCTATGCATATTTAGCATTTAAGTCACGTGAAGTCGAATAAATTATATAATTCCGAATATGTATATAATAAACGAATATTTTCCGTAACATTCGCTTATTAGCTATATAAATTATAGTATTTTGACGAGCTCGGTGGTCGAACGGTTAGCAATGTTTGGCCACTTTGAATCCGAGGTCGCGGGTTCGATCCCCGCCCAAGACAAATATTTGTGTGCATGAACATTTCTTTATTTTGGTCTGGGTGTATTATATGTAGTTACAAAAAAAAGTATTTTTGTATAATTTCAGTTATCTAGTAACCTTAGTACAAGCTTTGCTTAGTTTGGGACTAGATAGTGTGTAATTTGTCCAGAAATATTTATTTATATTTATTTATTTATGCATACTAATTTGGGTACAATTCTACTTAAATTGGGGCTGGTTTGTGTAGGCACTTTCGTATTTACGTTTAATTATAGCTGTGTATTATATGCCATTATTTGTATACTAGGTACTTAACTAAAGTTATAAACTCTCGAAGTCGACAAACGGTCATTGACAGGAATTTGTAGGTATAGAGTAAGCATGTAGCAGAAAAAGAATTCCCGAATGGAGGCCACATACGGACGTAGCCTCTATTTGGGAAGCTCAACCTCGCTTTCGCTGCAGCCGCGGGTGCATCCATATGCAATAGGACTTTTGTATAGAGATCGATAATTTTAAAATTATTGGACAATAAAGATTTTTGGTGTTGAAAAAAAGGAGAATACTTGGGAGCTTTTCCGGGAGTTTTGAAAATTGGTGATTTTATAGATTTCAATGCGTTCTTTCCGAATATCTACTTACGGCTGGTATTGCTATATCGGAAAAATGGCGCTTAAAAACAGTTTTTTGAGAATGTCACCTTTCCGGCTCATTTTATGATGAGTGTGTAATAAGATAGTTATGTAATAAATTGGAGTAAAATTCCTTCAATTTGTGTGTTAATATATACATATTTTTTTTGCAGAATTGTTAGTTTTCGTGTACGAGCGTCCTAAAAATCTATCAAAAAATACACATTACCCGCGATGTAATAATCAGTTTCGTTATAATACTCAGTTTTCATGCTGTTCAGTGACTGAACTCCTGAATTACCACAGGCTTACTCGCGTAATTTTTTGCACTTGCAAGAAATAAGTTTTAACAACGTTCAGTGAACTAGAAGCTTGATAATGGGAACATGAATTAGTCCTTGCTATTTTTTCATGCCCATCATGAAGGCATCGATCGGGTTGAACTTTGGCATGTAATGACAGATTTTTAAAATTCCCCTGGGACAAAAAAATATTATGCAGCACCCTCTATCCTCAAAACAAGCAAAGCTTGGACTATGGGTACTAGGTATCTGATAAACAGGCCCCCCTAGCCAAGTGTAATTCGTAGCGTAACGAACGTTGGATAGATCACGTGACATTTGTCAATTCTCATACTAAAATGTTCGATTTTGCCAAATGTCACGTGATTTATCTAACGTTCGTTACGCTACGAATCACACTTGGCTAGGGGTGCTGATATATATAAATAGAAAACGCTTAAAGCAGCCGCTCGCCATAGGCAGGGAATTCATCCTCAAACAATGGAACCTAAATGGGCGCGTACTGCGTACTGTACGGTTCCAGAGATGTTTTTTTACCTCGAGCTGTCAGAATGTGGAATTCACTCCCTCCCATGGTTTCCGCTTTCCATCAATGCGTATTGTATGCTTGTTTGCTACTAGTGATATAAATTAAACCAAGAAGAAGAAGAAGAAGAAAAACATTTATTTGCTCATTACACAGCACATTATGTTTACACAAGACAACAAACAGATAATATGGTGTTAAAAAGAAGAATAATAAAGTACTGTGCAATGTCGCAAAATGGTCTTAACTCAGCATAAAGACCGAAATCTGCAACAGACTCGGCACTGATTTTCAGTTAGGACCAGTTGCAACATCACGGACATACAAGCAAAATAAAAAAATAAATTAAAACAACAAAAAAGAAACTACACAAATTACACACAAAATCAAAAAAGACTCAATAACAACTATTCTAGACACTTCTTAAAACGGATACATTAAAAATATTTGAAATAAGTGAATGAAGGTGCATTATAAAATATTAAAAGAAAAATAAAAAATAATATTCTTTCGTCATCAATCAAAATTCAGTCATTCGCACTCAATCGACAATCGACTCATACACAACACTCAGACGTCCCATCTCTAATCCGCATTTCCATCGCAAGACAAACAAACTTGTCCATTAATGTCCATAGTTCCATACACACAAAGTTTGTCTTGAGTGGCGAAAACCTCGACATGCTTCAGGTTTGTGGTATGTTCCACAAACCTGAAGCATGTCGAGGTCTTTAATTGTGAAAAGTTTCATCAATATCGGTTCAGTGGTTTTAGAACCTTTTCATTATCAAGAGTGACATTTCGGCGTATATAATAAACGTTTCGGTCGCTCCACTCAATGATTTTAAACTCCATCACTTTATTACAGGTTTGTTAAAAGTTGTTTAGTTAATTGCTTCAGGCTATGAACATAAAAAGCTTATGCGAAAGATAAAAACGGCGCCGTCTTTACGCCGCCGTTAAATTTAACCAAAAATTATCTTAATTATGATGGAGCGTGGTATAACCGGCCCTAACTCAATTATGAGAATCTACTGGGGTCAATTTACTTAATGACACCGCCCTACCACAATTTTTCTTACATTTGCTCGTCTTTTACATAATAAAATATTCTTTAAAATATCTTACGTTGAATATTTGTCAGTTTTATAAAATTTTCTTTAGTAACATCGCCTCGAAGTTTTATGAATTTAACTGCTCTTAGCATACCTATTTATTTTTGGGATTCATGCTGTTGTCAGTCATAAAAAAAATCAATTACCAAATAACCATAGAATAGAATAGAATACACTTTATTCCACCAATATGACAAAGAGTTATATTAGTGCAATAAAGTGTAAGAGAAGTCTGTTTCTTTATCTAAAACAATTTATATAATTTAAATAATATAGAAAAATGTTATTATTCAATTAATGATTTTTTTAATCACATTCTTTGACTTATACTTTTAAATGACATTCTTTGATTTATATTGCTATTATTAATTATTACCTAATATTGCATAATCTGATATTTAGTAATTATTTAAATTGATATTGTTGACATTCCAGTACGACATTTGAGCATAATTATTTTAATATTTTAATAGACACAAATATTTTAAATGGTTGTAATTTATATAAAAGACTATGTTTGCATGTCTTATACAAGACAAAATGTATATGGGAAAATGTCTAATGCCATTTTTATATGTACCTACATTTTGAACAAATAAATGTTTATTGATTGATTGGAAAGATATATACAAGAAACTTGGAAATGAAAAGTACAAAATCTTATCGCTAAAAGCAATCTCTTCCATAGTACAACTTAGTACTAGTAATCTTAGCACCCATAGTACAAGCTTTGCTTAGTTTGGGACTAGATGGCCGTGTGTAATTTGTCCAGGAATATTTATATTAATTAATTTACTTATAGTTCTTTTTTATAACAAGCATACTGCCCACCTGAAAAGCGGTTACCGTAGTCTATAGATGGTTACAATACAGGCTGTTATATAAGTAGTGTCACTCGCTTGCACCTCGCCACTAACGCAGAAAGCCCTTATGCCTCACCAGACATCACAGTGAGGTCACGACCTCACTCACTCGCAGGAAAACAACGATCCTCAAGGGTTTTGTTAATTGGCTGCGGTTTTTTGTGAGGGGGAGATAGATATATTCTCCAGTCGGGCGTGATATGCATCTCTTTCAACAGAACCACGTTAGCTAGTCACCATTTCCAGGCGAGGTTAGCTTAGTCTCCGAGGATGGTGGTGATGATGGTGATTATGGTGGCTCCTTACACCACAGGATGTTAGTTAATGATCACCAGCAAGAATACCTAAGGTAGTACCCACAGTACAAGCTTTATTTGGTTTGGGACTAGATGGCGCTATGTAAATTGTCCAGAAATATTTATTAATATATGCATATAGTGGTCGATCTAGAAATATTTATTAATATATGCATATAGAGGGCGGCGTCCTATTTGACAATAATCTAAAGTTATAAAAAAAATATTTATCAGTATCGTCAAATACACAAAACTAGAATGATCTGCAATGTTCTGCATAACTTAAGTCCGACTTGTTTTGAAATGTAGTGGGTAAGTCCATTAAAAAAAAAATTGTCGGTTAAGTGCGAGTCGACTCGCGCAACAAGGGTTCTGTAGAAACTTGTAGGCATGTAAATTGTGTGAAATAACTACAAATTTACGGGTATTTTTCTTAACTTGTACTACATGGCATTACTTCTTGCCAAATTTCGTGATTTTAGGTCAACGGGTAGTATCCTATACGTTTTAATTCCCTTTGCGAATGTCACAATATGCGATAAAAATGGAACATAAACGACCGTATCTTTTCATTGTGTCTATCTAGAAGCTTGATTTTTTCAATACTTTAAAATATTGCAGACCTGAGTATGTGATATTAATTTCACTTGATACCTCCAAGCGTTCCTAAGAAAAAGGGTCTTGACAAACGGACGGACAACGTAGTGATCCTATAAGGGTTTCGTTTTTTTCCTTTGGAGGTACGGAACCCTAAAAACAAGCCTATTCTGCTATTCTCGTTTACAAAGTCTAGTTAGCTAAAAGGCTAATAAAATAGGAAAGAGTTTTTTAAATTCAAACCAAATGGTCACAAATACAGTCCGCTTCCACCGCAGAAGCCGGAACGTGCAATTCTCACGGGGTCGTGATTAACAGAGCTTGGTTTTTGAGCTGTGTACTGGCGAACCACAAGGGACAGATTGCTTCAGTAGTATTTATTTTATATATAAAGCGAAGTAAAGTAGTAAGAACTTAAATATTCCAAATTAAATCGCGTCGAGAAACTTTTATTTAGTTTCACCGCAGTGCCTGTACACAAATCTTGTTAATTTAACCTACTTTCAAGTATCCGATTCAAGAGCTAAACTTTGGTACACTCGTTTGGTCTTCCTGGAAATATACGATTAGCTAAATGCTGCCATTTATATTTGAATATAGCGGCGGCCACAAAAGGGCGGTTTATAATTTCCGTTTTAACTCCTATGTTATGTGTATCAAATGAAAGTGCTTCATAACGGGGACCCACCACACATTCCCACCACTGTGTCTCCTGTGTAGCCAGGTTTAACAGCGGCGACCGCCAAAAAAGGCGATGAACTATTAAGTCCATTCCCGGGGGTAAAACTACGGCTGCCATGGAACTCACATAGAATTTAATCAGAAGAAATTAGTAGAAGTAAGAAGCTTTTGCAATTTGACGGACGGCTTGAGCGGAATACAGTAAGAATATTTTCCATTTTTTTATTATTAATAAGTATTTTAAGCATGTTAGGGCGGCGTCCTATCGGATCGACCAAAATATAGCTGGATCTGTGCGAGCTTGATGTTAACAACTGACAAGAGCTTGCGCAAGACAGGGACAAGTGGAGGGTTCTTATTTCCGAGGCCAAGACTCATTTTGGGTCGCTGTGCCAAAAAAGTAAGTAAGTAATATATTAAAAAAGGTAGGTCATAGTGTATTTTAAAAGCTGCCCGACTGGGGAAGTACTACCATCTCACAGAATACCGCAGCCATATCACAATTCCCTTGAGGGTTATTCTGTACCTGTGAGTGAGGTCACCAGAAAGAAAGCAAGGATGAAAGTCCTAGAGTGAAGGCCAGGTATGGAGCGACGAAGCGTAGGGCGAGACGATCTCAAAAAAGTGGTTGGTACTGGTTGGATGCGGAAACCGGAGGATCGCATATAGTGGAAAGACCTATATCCAGCAGTGAATAGATACACGCTGATAATAATGATGATGACGAACTGCATAAACTCAAAGATACCTAAAACACCGGTAATTACACTCGTTCAGGCTTCCAACAGATTGGCGACCTCTTGGGCGCTTTCATAGCACATCAAACTAAAAAGTAAAAAATAAATATCAATTAAACAATTCCCGTACACTTACAAATAGACACTACTCAGACACAAAAATTCCGTATAAGGGCATATGTGTAAACAGTACAGAAATTATTGTCTGACATTTATGTCGCAATTTCTGTCGTAGTCTAAAGTAACCGTAAAAATTAGTCTATTTACTGTTATTTTAAGTTGCAAAATATACGTAAAATATGGCACAAAGCGCATCACGCTTTTTTCACAATAATGCTAGTATTTTTCAGTCATTATTATTTTCAGCTTGTATTAAGAATTATTTTTCACTTTAAAGTTTGATGTGCTTTAAGAGCGTGTTTTTTTTTATTTTTAAAACTATATTACCTTGCTCAGAGAATAAGTATAGCTATCCAGCGAGGTAATGCTGCCAGTGTTCTGGGGATACTGCCGAAAGACAACGATCTTGGGGATATATTTTGTTTGTAAGTATATTTGTATTTATTTATATATTTATTTTTTATCCCATAACTTTTTCTTTGGTTTATAGATAAATTTGATAGGCTTTTAGATTAGTTTTAGTTTAATATACATTTTAGAATATAACAGTGATTAATTAATTTAATAATATAGAAATAAATTAAATGATGTAATATATTTATTATATTTTATAATAAACAAACAGGGCTTGTAAACCAGTTTATATTTTGAACTGACGGGTGCATAGGTTTGTGGCCGTCACAGTACTTAAACAACCACTTGTAACTATAACATTTTCAGTATAAATTGGTAGTCCGTAGCTAAGAGATACTCCGTAGTACGTGGTATTCGTAGCATTACGCGAGACTCTCGTATACTGGAAGTATTACGGTATACAAGGGTTTACCTATACAAGTATTATGAACGAGTGTAATTACCGGTTTTTAGGTATCTTTGAATTTATGCAGTTCATCATCACCATTATTATCAGCCTGCATCTATTCACTGCTGGATATAGGTCTTTCCACTATATGCGATCCTCCGCTTACCGCATCCAACCAGTACCAGCTACTTTTTTGAGGTCGTCGCGCCCTACGCTTCGTCGCTCTATACCTGGCCTCCACTCTACGACTTTCTTCTTCTGCGATCACTGACTCGGCAGGTGTGGCCAGCCCATTGCCACTTCAACTTGTTGACTCTGAGAACTATTTATGTAGTTACACCGAAGTAATTATTACGTAATCTGTGGTTACACTGCGGAACGTAGAGCGTAGCAGGCGTAGCAGGGGTAGCCACGAGCCGTAGCGTTCGTAGTACTACACATTATGCTCTTATATTGGTCTTAGAACGCTCTACGCACCCTTGACCGTCGTTAGTCGTCGTCGTCTACAACTCTTATTCATCCCACTGCTGGGATACGGGTCTCCCCTCAATCGAAGGGGTTTAGACCATAGTCCAACATGCTGCTCAACTGCAGGTTGGCGGAGGCCAGTGTTTTCAAGCCGCGAGCGATATTTTATATTGCGAGCGTTAATATGGCTACGGTAATGTCGTTTAGGAGCATAAGGTCAAAAGAGCAAAATGACAAAGGATCGCAAATTGTCAAAAGAACAGAATGTCAGAACCGCACATAGTCAAAAGCGCAGAATGTCAAAGGCGCACAATGTCAACAGCGCACATAGTCAAAAGCGCAGAATGTCAAAGGCGTAAAATGTCAAAAATCAACTTAAACGGGCTTATTGTTTTTTGAGTTAAAAATATTTTTGGTGAGTCCGACTTGCGTTCGTAATGAGAAATGAAATACTTATTGACAAAGGGGTACAGTGTCTCAATGGTAACTCTATTCTGCGTAGTGTATGTAAAATTACTGTTCACCCCGAAAGAATAAACGGTTCGATAGTGCGGTGAGATAGTGACAAAGTTGTATAACTAATATATACTCGTAAGTGGACGGATCATTTTTTACCAGACTAACGAAGGAGGTTTCGAGTGTATGTATATTTCTTTGGCACGCTCTATAGAATAAACCTCTTGAGAGATATCAACATATGAGGCGTCATATGTTGTCAAATTCTAAAAGCTTCCTACTCCTACTAATTTCTTCTGATTAAATTCGTTGTGAGTTCCAAGGCAGCCGTAGTTTTACCCCCGGGACTGCAATGGACTTCATTGTTCATTGCCTTTTTTGGCGGTCGCCGCTGTTAATCCTGGCTACACAGGAGAAACAGTGGTGGGAATGTTTGGTGAGCCGCCGTCCTGGTATATAAGGTGTCATTTGATATTTCAATATGGCATCCGCTAAAGAAAATGAAAAGAAAAAAATAATTTGTTTCGGTTTCTAATTTGTTGCGTATAAAAAAATACATTAATTTATATGTTTGATTTGAGAATTTTTCCTAAACTAGTTAGTCTAGAATCATTGCAACATACTGAGAAATATATATATATTATATTTATACAAACTTATAAACTAATAACAACATACATATAAAAATATATTTTGATGCGAATGCAACGTTGCAAGCGTTGGCGCGGTACACTCAGGTTATAGTAATAAAAAGTACACGATCATAATAAACTTTAGTACTTTCAATTACTAATACTTGCGAATACCTTCTTCTTTTTTCATTTGCTGTTTGTACACGGTTGGCGGAACTGATGATCTTGGCAACATCGACAAGTGATAGCTGAAATATGTCTTAGCACACCAATGAAATTGTAATAAAAAAGAGGTTAACATTGCTTGTGATTAATATGTTACCACATATCGTAAAATATGACGTTAAAAAAGCATTTTATAGTCTCACAAAATAATTCAAAATTTGAGATGTAAGTGGTTCATCAACATCTTTGAACCAAAGCCAACCTCATTTGCACATGGTGCACCGTGCTGACTGACATACGAGGCTCTGGCGAAAAGAGAGGCAGGGCATAGCGTATTCATTAAGCAGCCCGACTGGGGAAGTACCTCCACCTCACAGAATACTGCAGCATAATAACAATTCCCTTGAGGGTTGTTGTGTTCCCGCGAGAAGCTATCGTTCTTCTGCCAGAGCTTCGTTTGTCATACGTTGTACCCTACTACCTATTTTGCCAGAGCCTCTTGAGCTAGGTGGCAAGGTGCACCGCGTGCATGCGAGGTTAACTATGACTCCAAAAATCGTGATAAGCCATTACACCCAAAAATTTAAAATTAAGGCAATTTTGTTTATTTCTAAATTATTACTTCTGCAGTGATCTCTCACATCACTGACGTATCGACTCATCCATAGAACAGAGTCCTATGTGATCATTTAACAAAAACGAGTTAAGCTAGTTAGACTAAATGATAAATAAATATTTCTGGACAATTTACACAGCGCCATTTAGTCCCAAATTAAGTGCAAAGCTTGTGTTATGGGTACTAGACAACTGATAAATGTACTTAAATACATTTTTTTTGTAAATACATACTTATAATACATAGAAAATACCCAGACCAAGACAAACAGACATGTTAATGCACACAAATGTTTGTCTTGTGCGGGAATCGAACTCTCGGAGTCAAAGTGGCCATTGCTAACCATTCGACCACCGAGCTCCTCATAGACTAAATAAGTTTTTAGATGTACCCTATCTCATTTATATTCCAATATTTAGAATCACATAACATAACGTTCCATAAAAATTCACGAAGGTGAACTATCAACAATACAGATCGACCTTTATTCTACGGACGAGTCGAAACGCCATGCAGTACGAAACTTATGCACCTCTTTTTTAATTCAATATTATAACACATAGTATACATTGAAAAGGCATCACTTACATTAAGCACACGGTACATATTTTGAATGAATTTATACAAAAATACAACGTTGTGATGGCAGATGAACATTGTGTGTGATACAATGCAGTTTATTATATCTCGCAGATGAAATAGCGGATAAGAGCTAGTGTTTAAGAAGTCTACAAGGTAAAATAATAAATAATCTTTTTTTTAAACATCTATTAGTTCTTAAATAAAAAGTTTATTTAAAAAAAAAAAATTTAAACCGACTTCAGTTGGCGAGCGAAGCTTATTGGTGGAATACCCCGATAGACGCTGCTGCCCGTCTTCCGGGAGAAAAGTTATTGCGTGAAAGTTACAAGATTCTTTAGTCGCCTTGTACGCGCAGAGCAATGGAGTGGCACAATTCTATTCTGCCGGCTACCACAGGGCAAATTTAAGGGATTCCCTCGATTTTTCTGGGATCCCATCATCAGACCTTGACTTGGTGAATATGGGACCACCGCGCAATTACCCTTTCAAATAAAAAATAATAATTTGACCATACGTGCTTATAAAATTTAAGGGTTTCCCTTGATTTCCCTGGCATCCCATCATCAGATCCTGACTTGGTGAATATGGGACCACCTTGAAATCATACCCTTTCAAATAAAAAAAGAACTATGAAAATCGGTTCACAATTCGCAAAGAATTCGAATAACATACATACAAAAAAAAAATCAGTCGAATTGTGAACCTCCTCCTTTTTTGACGTCGGTTATAAAAAGAATTAATAAGTTTAGTTTCTGTGTTTTACTCACAATCCCTTTCATTCCATATGAGTGTGCCAAATTTCAGCTCTTTCAGACATTGGAATCGGAATTGGCTCTAATTTGTCTTGCGAATTTGATTTGATGAAAGATACATGAAGACATCCCGCTGAAAATAAACAGAAGCTTGTAAAAACATTCAGCAAAATTATTAATTATTGAATGTTTTCACAAGCTTTTGTTCTCTGGCTGGGGCAATCTGGGGCATTTTCTTAATATGTAAATTCTTAATAATTCAAAACAATAATAAAAAAAAATAAAAAAAATCAGGTAATGCTGCCAGTCATCGGGGGCACTGTCGACAGACCGAAATTTCGCTATTGAGAAGAAAATATAAATTTAAAGACCCAAAGAATTTAATGTTTAATGTATAGATTAGGCTATTTAGGCTAACCTAGCAAGTTAAAAATAAAAACAATTCCGAGGAATTAAGTTTAAATAGGGGAAAAAGTCTAATTGTTAAGTAATAATATGCATCCGGCATCAGCCATGGTTTACATCAATTATTATCATCATCGTGGACCCTACTGCTGAAGCTCAAGCCGATTTCCATCAGATTTTTTATCTCGTAGATCTATAGGGCGCAACCGGCCAACAAACAAATACAAAATAACTTACTGACAATTAACAGCTTCGCCTCCACCACACATTCCCACCACTGTGTGTAGCCAGGATTAACAACGGCGATAAAAAAATGGCATTGCAAAAAAGGCAATGAACAATGAAGTCCATTGCAGTCCCGGGGGTAAGACTACGGCTGGTTCACACTTTCAGTACCACCCACAACGAATTTAATCAGAAGAAATTAGTAGGAGTAAGAAGCTTTTGGAAGCTTGAGACAAGACTGCTTCTCTCATGATCAGTTGTATGTAGCTTGCTCAGGAGTAAGTTCTCCTGGAAGCCTTGCAATTTTGGCTCCTGGTGCGAATGCCAAAAATATTGTTTACAACCGGGACGTCTTAACCTAAATGGTGTATGTTTGTAATAATGGTCAATACGAAACCATCCTTTATGGGGAAAAAATGAAATATCTGGAATCTTAACAAAAATAGACGCAAATCAGGAGTGTTCCCGTAGCGAAGCACGGGTACTTTGCTAGTTAATATTATAAAGCTGAAGAGTTTCTTTGTTTGTTTGTTTGAACGCGTTAATATTAGGAACTACTGGTTCGAATTGAAAAATTATTTAAGTTTTAGATAGCCTATATTTCAAGGAAGGCTATTCGCTTTATATATCTAACACTATAAAACCGGTCAATAAAATAGAATTTAATTACCTTACATATCATAACATACATCACCATTATACTTATCGTATCATTGTTTTTAGGGTTCCGAGCCTCAAAAGGAAAAACGGAACCCTTATAAGATCACTTTGTTGTCCGTCTGTCTGTCTGTCTGTCTGTCTGTCTGTCTGTCTGTCTGTCTGTCAAACATTTCTATGTCGAGAATGCGTGGAGGTATCAAGCTGAAATTTGAACTGTATACACAGGTCTACGGTCCCATGAAGTTAAAAAAAAATCAAACTGCTAAGTTTACGTAGAAAAAAGTTACGGCCGTTTATTCAGCAAAAAACGCATATTTCGACACACTCAAAGGAATCAAAACCTATAGGGTACTTCCCGTTGACCTAGAACTATGAAATTTGGCAAGTAACATCGTTATAGACTACAAGTACAGGAATAAATCTCAAAACTATACATTTGTAAATAGATCTAAAAAAATAGGGGGTCTATATTTTTTATAGGGTGTCGAAATTTCAAATTGAAACTACTAGTTCAAATGGGGTATCATATGAAAGGGCTTGATGTGCACATTGCAAAATATATTTTATTTATTTTTTTCGACGCATTATTTCTTATTTATAATGAAAAATATCAAATTTAATAATGATACTACGTACCTACGGAACCCTCGGTGGGCGAGTCCGACTCGCACTTGTCCGGTTTTTTTTATTCATATGCCCGTAATAAAGTACAATACAATACAATACATTACTAAAGTTGATACTGTTGGCACTTGGTGGAACATTATTATAATATTGTTATAATAAAACATTTGTACTGTTCCACTTAATTATATTTAATTTTACCAACCGGTTTCGCCGCTAAGGCATTATCAAGGTAAACAGATGGTATTTGTGTTTTCACTATAGTGAAAATTTAAAAATATAGGATATATAAATTATAAAAATTTAACAATGCAGTACCAATAATTATATAGTACAACATACGGACTTATCGCTATATGCAACCTCTTCCAGGCAACCTTTGGGTATAGGCAAAAACAACATTACATCAAACTTCTCAAAGGGGCCTCTACGCGTTGGATCCATATCCCCGCGCACGCCTATCAAATGACCGGGTTTGACCCGTGATTAAAAAAAGAATTATATAGGCAGGCAGGCAACCTTTGAGTATAGGCAAAAAAGTAGTCGTCATATGCCTACATATGTATTGATTACAAAGAAAAATATTACAAAATATTGTGTTCTAGGTTTACTTGCAAGTGATTAATACACATTTTAAAAACATTTTAAACATTGCAACAACATAAAACTTACCTTTTTGGCGAAAGTGTGAAGCTGTACTTGGCGTGCTTTGCCAGTATGTCAATGCAGTAGCGTGACCCAATTGGCACATTGGCAGAAATTGGCAGGATTTGGTATTGTATATCGGCTGATCTGCGTTGTGGTCGGATCGAGTAATTAACAATTCCGTGGCACATTATGAATGAATGAAAAAACTAACAAGCACCAAAACACATTACGATCCATTTTAATAAGGCATTAATAGTATGGAAGTAGCACGTTTATCTAAAGATGTTAATATTGTCAAGTACGTCAAAACGCCCATTATAAAAGGATGATGTAAAAGTAATGATAACGTGATAATAACGATGAGGAAAATAGACTAATGGTGGTAACCATGACATTTTAAATAACCTTATCTATCAGTGAATTACGGGATATGGGCAATTACAGAATCTTAATAATTCCAAATCAGTAATTACGCTATGGAGAATAAAAGTATCTTAATGTAAGCAAATTGACATAATTTGATTGAAATAAATTCCCCATCGTTATTAGATATTGAGCGCTGCATGTTATATAAATGTAAATATTAAAAAAGACCGCAGTGACTTAGCAACATGATAATCCGGCAACAATCCGGTGAACCGAACACAGCATTGGCCTTTAATTATTAAATTAGGCAATTCACTGTTTAAATAATGCACGTTTTTTTTTATACTACGTCAAGTGGCAGACAAACATACGGCCCGCCTGATGTGAAGCGGTTGCCGTAGCCATATTAACGCTCGCAACATAAAATATCGCTCGCCGCCACCCCCGCTGCCAACGCAGCATCTCCTTCCTTTCTGGTGACCTCACTCATTCGCAGGAACACAACAACCCTCAAGGGAATCGTTATTTGGCTGCGGTATTCTGTGAGGTGGAGGTACATTCCCCAGTCGGGTAGCTTACAATTACACTCCCTACTTCTCTTCAAACGTACGCACGTAAATAAGGAACGAAATATAGATGACATAAAACAAGTAATAAAGATCGTGTCACAAGGATTGTCTTCATTGTTATTTAACGAAGGTAAACAAAATAGTCACAGGAAAGTGTTTTATATTCCCTACACCGCTGATTGCATTATAAACTATGATGGACGACATGGTTAAAAAGAATGAATGCTAAG
Source organism: Hypsopygia costalis (assembly GCA_937001555.2). NCBI lineage: Eukaryota > Metazoa > Arthropoda > Insecta > Lepidoptera > Pyralidae > Hypsopygia > Hypsopygia costalis. The sequence goes on from OW443342.2 coordinate 5,161,963, forward strand.
ATAAACTGACTAAAACCATGCTACAATAATGAAATACAATTATTTCAACTCTAATATAATATAAATACTTTTAAATGTACGACATGAAATAATGGTTACCACGAGGAATAAAATATTTAAAACACTGCTGAACTAAACTTTGGTGAAAATTATCACATCAATGATTGTAACAAATGTTATAATAATTTGTATTCTATATAACTACACAGGAAGTATAGAAAGAAAAGAACTTAAATTCTGGATGGTCAATGATCCTCGTCCACCAGACCACAACGCAGCAAAAGTGAGGTGTTAAGCGAAGCGCGGTGCGTACCTAACTCACCATCGTGCATCGGATCGATGGTATGAATCATGAGCTGCAGCAGACCGTGGCGGAACTTAGCAGTTGGTGGTGGGCCCTTGCTGGACCCTGCTGTGGCAGCCGCTGTCGCTGTCACGGTGTTTGTGCCCACCGATGTCTCGCTTGACGTTGTCGCGTTGCCATGCTGTTGAAAAAATAATTACGTTAATCGTATATTTTGATTACAGACTCATTAGGGAGAAAAGCGAAGATCTGCATATACTGGACAGCATTGGGGCAGGAATATTATAATGTAGAGCAATTTCATATATAATCTGTGTATTTATTCTATAAAGATTAGTGTTAGTATGACATTCGGTGGTTTCATTACTCCCAAGTATACATGGCGACCCTGCCAGGATTCAGCAGTAGGTAAATGATAATGTTCAAAATGTTATTTAAATTATATTCTGATCAACATTATATTCTGATCCAATTAGGTGTCAAATTTTTCTAGATGCATAGTATAGCTTGTTAATATATGTACTTTTTATACTCGTTATGATGCAACTGTAGCATTCATTCAGACTGTACGTTTAGAAGACTTGTTCCTCCTGGCTACAAAGCCATTTCAGCCACTTCATCTATATCTATACTAATATTATAAAAAGGTAAAGTTTGTGAGTTTGTCTGTATGATTGTAGGGGGTATCTCTGGAGCTACTGAATCGAATTTGAAAATTCTTTTATCAATAGAAAGCCACGTTATTTGTGAGTGTCATAGGCTATATACATAAAGACCGATGGGGTGTAAGGGGTTCATCAACATCTTTGAACCAAAGCCAACTTCACCTGCACGCGGTGCACCCTGCTGACTGACTAACGAAGCTCTGGCGAAAAGTAAGGTAGGGTGCGTAATTGTAAGCTACCCGACTGGGGAATGTACCTCCACCTCACAGAATACCGCAGCCAAATAACAACTTCCTTGAGGGTTGTTGTGTTCCTGCGAATGAGTGAGGTTACCAGAAAGGAAGGAAGGAGATGCTGCGTTGGCAGCGGGGTTGGCGGCGCGCGAGCGATATTTTATCTTGGGAACGTTAATATGGCTACGGTAACCGCTTCACATCAGGCGGGCTGTATGTTTGTCTGCCACCCGACGTAGTATAAAAAAAAAAGACTTTAAAAAAGGTTTACCGTTCAACGAAATGGGCACGGGTCAGCTAGTTCTTTTATAAACCTAACAATGTCATGATCACTGGTACAAGCAATTTAGAACAAATGCAGTAGCATATGAAATGCGATATATGGAAGAACTTGTGAAAATAAATTAACCCGTCGTTTTTCATACGAGGATCGAATGTTTTGTTTAAATTAAAATTATTATTAGGGGCCATCCATAAATTACGTCACACGTTGAGGGGGAGGGAGGGGGTCGATGAAGTGTGACATAGTCTGACAAGGGGGTGGGAGGGGTCCTAAATTTCGTGACGTCACATTTCAAAATCAATTATAATCTAAGTGTTAACACGAACTTTGAACTATTAACGAAAAACTCAGAAACATTTGCAACTCTACATGTAAATTTTCAAAATATGTGACATCACTCTAGGGAGGGGGGGAGTCTCACAAATGTGACCAGCTGTGACAAGGACGGGGGGAGGGGTCAAAAAATCATGAAATTCGTGTGACGTAATTTATGGATGGCCCCTTAGTATATCCCGGCCGCTCCATGTAAATGTCGCGTCGTTTACTACTACGTCACTACTACATGTATGATGAAGTCTGTGCAGAGCGTGAATAAGCGTGAGGCATATTTGTTTCAGAGGGAAGGTGAGGTGAACACGAGAGAGCGGCTGGGAGTGGCCATACTGTAGTACTGTATAGTACTATTAGATAGATAGATATTTCTGGACAATTTACACAGCGCCATCTAGTCCCAAATCAAGCGTAAAGCTTGTGTTATGGATACTAGACAACTGATAAATGTACTTAAATACATTTTTTTTTTGTAAATACATACTTATAATACATAGAAAACACCCAGACCAAGACAAACAGACATGTTCATGCACAGAAATGTTTGTCTTGTGCGGGAATCGAACCCGCGACCTTGGAGTCAAAGTGGGCATTGCTAACCATTCGACCACCGATCTCGTCAAATTATTATTACTTATACTGTGGTATTAGTGTAAATCGCGTTCAGTTTTGTCCAGTAGCGTGATGAATGTATTAACATACAGACAAAAAGATAAAATTCTTAATATAATTATTTTGGCTTCTATTGCTCCTAAAGACTCACTCATATAAATTTTTCTTATACATCTCCTATGTACAGACTTATTAAATGTTTAGATAATATACATAGTTACTTCCATAATCAACTCCAATAAGGTTACTAATAATTTAATATCCAAGTTACCTATAAATTAGTATAGTTTCGAATAAATGTACAAAGTTGAATTAGTTCAATCATAGTTAAAGTTTGATGGAGTTTGAGTTCAAGGTCTAGATTGGCTGGTTCGAGATCTAGATTGGTATAGATAACATAGTACTATACTAGAAGTTAGCGAATAACGACAAATACTATTTCTGTTTTTCGCAGTTGAGTGCCTTCGCTAACTCGCAGTTGAGCAGCGTAGGAGTACACTCAAAACCCGTTTGACTGAGGGGAGACTCGTATTCCAACAGTGGGATAGTGATGGGTTGATGCCGATACTATATCTGTTTAGGCTGTGCCTTCATTTGACAAACAGTTTGGAACTGACTGTTGATCAGATGATTCTGAGCTGCAAATTGAATGCACTCAAGTTCAATGACGTCTGAAGAACAGCCAATTGTAGCAAATAGCCAGCAAATAGATCTCAGACTAAATGAATCGGCAAGCGAAACGCCGCAAACTGCGTAGAGGACGCGCTATATGAACGGTCAATTTAAAACATTAACCAAACATTCTGTTGCCATATTCCTTCATGAAAAGAATCGACTGGCGATATCACAAATAAAAAAATTGGTTGTCTATAGAGTCGATTTACGGACGATAATTTTACATGATAACGTCAACCCATAGACCGATCGTGTTTCTTTATTGCTTATTCCGCGCTCTCGCTTGCACGCTCGGCTCAGGCGGAACGTGACAATGAGTCATGCTTTTAAGTGCAGCCGGCGTTCATCATTTTATATAACGTTATCACATAAAATAAAGTTTGAAATACAATCAACATAAAAATAATACAAAAGAGACAAATCAAAAATAAAAAGGAGTCAACATTGCGCTATAAAATATAAATAAATATTTCTGGACAATTTACACAGCGCCATCTAGTCCCAAATTTTAAGTTAATTTCTAGTCCCAATTTACTTAAGCGCAAAGCTTATACTATATACATTTTTTTTGTAAATACATACTTTGTCTTGGTCTGGGTGTTTCCTATGTATTATAAGTAGTATAATACATAGGAAACACCCAGACCAAGACAAACAGACATGTTCATGCACCCGCGAGCTCGGAGTCAAAGTGGCCATTGCTAACCATTCGACCACCGGGCTCGTGAAATAATATGAAAGTGATATATTTTATTGAACCTGAGTGAATAGTAATCCAGCCTCGTAATAAAACGGCTCATTTAATACACTAACTAAACTACGACGCCAACAATCGCCTTAATTAACCTAAATCCGTGTAAATTAGAGCCTTGTGTAACGTGTTAGCACATTTCACTCGTCGACGTGATCAAATTATTTCGTCTGATTAATGCCCAGCTTGCGCGGTTGGTTCGAGTATTATGCGCGTCGTTCGCGGAATGGCCAGACGAATCGCGGGCATTATGCGTAATGGCTGGGATAAGTGGCCGTATTGCCGTAGTTTCACTTGATTTGCCGTTATTAATTATTCTTCTACCGTTTTTACTGCCACGTTTGGACGTATGTTTTTGCTTAGTTTCTGTAGCAGATTTTCGTACTTTCTTCTACTGTTTGTTATAATTGTACTGAATAAAGTCAGAGCGAAGTGGAATGTGAATGCGAGAGGTAGTAATATTTCTTTTTTTAATCCTATTACATACTTTACGTAAATAAACTCTTACAAATTGTATGCAACTAAAGCGTTAGGTGCAGCTAAACCAACGAAAACCCATTTCAATTGAATTCCATTTATATAGCACCGCGATATGTTCAAATTAAATTCGTTTTCCATTTTTAAGAAATTTTAAAATATTGTCAACTTGTCACGTCATCCTTGTCATACTGCCGTCAGAGACGCTTTCAAATTCGCTGCGTCCAAATGTTGGAATGATTTGCCACCGCCCTTAGCAGTCTTAATACAATAATCACATTCATATACAACAGTATACAGGAGGGCGAATTGTTTTCTAATTACTCTCAGTAATCTGAATGAGTATACGAGTGTCTTGTATTGCATTTACACCGCGGTACTATTTTTTTGCAGTTACACCACGTTACTATTTCTTATTCTATGGCGCTACATTCATGATAACGACAATAGCGACCATTCTCCTAATTTATCTGCAAATTATAAATAAATATTGTCAGTCAAATTACACAGCGCCATCTAGCCCCAAAGTAAGCGAAGCTTGTGTTATGGGTACTAGACAACTGATAAACATACGTAAATACATTTTTTTTTGTAAATACATACTTACGATACATATAAAACACCCAGACTAAGACAAACAGACATGTTCATGCACACAAATGTTTTGTCCTATGCATGTGGGAATCGAACCCACGAGCGTTGGTGTCGAAGACATTGATTGACATTGATCGCTACGCCACCGAGCTCGTCAAATACATTTTCCATTGTTATTCAATAATTTTGATTAATTGTATTCTTTTATTTCCTTTTGAAAAAGTCCGTGGATGGTGGTTCGTAGTCACACTTGCCATACTAAAGTTTCATACACAGAACACCAGCGCCAGTATTTGCGCAATGGTTCAAGTTGAAATAAGTAATTATGGGCGACGGTTTGCGAACTTTGCTCAAGCTCTGTTTATGTATAGTTCATATTCCACATCAGACGTATTGTCCGGCGCCGAGCAGACTCACTGTCATCTCTAGTCTCTAGTGTGAACATTTCAGACAGCACGTTTCATTCGCATCATACTGACAATACGCTGTAGCGCACAATGCGCCGCTGGCGTCATCAAAAGGGTAGAGCTGTGTACGTTTACACTTCGTTGCGAGACGTCTGGCCGATGTGAAACATCGAAAATATTTTAATTGACTAAAAACTTTAGTGGTTATTAAACCTATCGTTCGCGGACTATGAGTGGGTCATGACAGCGTCCCAAGTGATACGTGAGTACCTTGAGAAAGTCGTTGAAAATTCTATTAAAATAGATTTCCTGTCTGAAAGTTTTAAGCGAAACGAAACAGACACGTAAGTATATTCGAAGATGCTATACGTATTGAAGACACTGGCCTCCACCAACTGGTTGAACAGAGTATGCTCTAAACCCCTTCGATTGAGGGGAGGCCCGTATCCCAGCAGTGAAATGAATGAGGGTTGACGACGATACCAAACCAAATCATTATAACCACAGATCAAGTCATTTCTGTGAATATAACATACATACAAATGACCCAATTAAGAATAGGCCGAAAGATCTGTGAAAATTTTAAAATATAGTTTTGTAGCGTATGGGTGGCGTTTACATACCTAACCCCATCTTAATTAGGAATTAACGAGGGACTTTAGTGATATAATGAGATACAAGAGAGAGTGGGAAGAGAAACCAGAAATCTTGGGGTGTAAGTGGTTCATCAACATCTTTGAACCAAAGCCAACTTCACCTGCACGCGGTGCACCCTGCTGACTGACAAACGAAGCTCTGGCGAAAAGAGAGGTAGGGAGCGTAATTGTAAGCTACCCGACTGGGGAATGTACCTCCACCTCACAGAATACCGCAGCCAAATAACAATTCCCATGAGGGTTGTTGTGTTCCTGCGAGTGAGTGAAGTCACCAGAAAGGAGATGCTGCTTTGGCAGCGGGGGTGGCGGCGCGCGAGCGATATCTTATGTTGCGAGCGTTAATATGGCTACGGTAACTTCACATCAGGCGGGCCGTAGGCTTGACAGCCACCCGACGTACTATAAAAAAAATACAAGAGAGAGTGGGAAGAGAAACGCAGAGATACGAGAGCACGTGGCGAAGCGTTACCACGGGCTCATAATAGTCGACGTAATGCATTTGAATTTCCGCCTTTCAGTCCTAAAGCAAGCATTACTAAACCATATGCCGCAATGTATCCAGCAGATAATTTATATGCAATTCCCACAAGGAATTATATAGGAAGAGTTTAATATTTCACGTCGGATAGTGGTATCAGATACGATCCACCCCCGTAAAGATAGGGTGTTTATGATTCCACGCCGGATTCTCAGGATACTATAAATTCCACGCTAATGTTCGGATATCGCAAATAAATTCATATAAACATACTTTGCGGATTGTTCGTGGCAACGGGCAAACTTGAGGCATTTCAGGCGGAGTCTTTACATTTTTATACGTTTCCTTTTTTATAAATAAATGTGGCGTATTGAATACTAAAGGTTAGTAGTTTTTTGATTTTGCATGTACTTTACTTCTATATATTGTCACTTGTCTTTTTTTATGACTACAACAACAAAGAATTTTTGCTGGTATGTATGTACACTAATGTGCAATCAGTTAAAGAAATCAGAGATTTACATCATCAATAATATTTATTAAAATTTATTTAACTTTATAGACTACAAAATTACGTAAGAGTACAAAAGGCGGCCTAAACCATAAACGCTGAATGTTTTCAACGTTAAGTCCGACTTTTGTACTTTTACATAATTATGTTGGTACCCTAAAATCATTCTCTGTCCCCCCTTTTTTTTATTTTTTAGTATTTGTTGTTATAGCGGCATGAGAAATACATCATCTGTGAAAATTTCAACTGTCTAACTATCACAGTCCATGAGATACAGCCTGGTGTCAGACGGACGGACGGACGGACAGCGGAGCCTTAGTAATAGGGTGTGTGCCTTATTTCGGCACTGCCCAGGTCTCAGATCTTGATTTTAACTAGACAAAAAATTAGTCGTTAATTTGTCGAAATTTGTCGCCCAAAGCAAAAAATTTGTCGGTCTCCCGTTACAGAGTTATAAGGTTTTATTTGTGGCAGTGCCGAAATAAGCTTATTTCGGCACTGCCCACTCGGGATCTATTAAACTACAAAACATAGCGAAGATATGATTTGCTCCAGAATTAGTCGTCAATTTGTCGAATTCAGACACCAAGTATCAGAATTAGTCCACGTCCCGTTAAAAAGTTATAAGTACTTCTTTGTGGCAGTGCCGAAATAAGCCTTATTTCGGCACTGCCCAAAAAAAACTACACCACCTAGCGAAAATCTGATTTCACCCAGATGTTGCCTTGAATTTGTCGAAATTTGTCGGATATAAAACACAACTGGTCGATGCGTAATTAAAAAGTTACACGCATTTTAATAATTCTCATAATAAGTATAGTCCGAGATCTTGCATCAAAATTATATCATGCACAAAATGCAACAGTAAACGTTTTATTTCCTTCCTTTTTCAGTCTGGCAAAGCTTGTCAATGCATGATACTGTTTTCTGATCTACGAATGCTTTAGGTGTTCTTTAGCACTACTATGTTGCTTTTTACGATAGCCATATGTGAATGGGGTGGTGTTATTCTACTCTGCCTACGTTAGGCTCTCTGACTACAACGTGAATTATTAAAATGCGTGTAACTTTTTAATTACGCATCGACTAGTTGTGTTTTATATCCGACAAATTTCGACAAATTCAAGGCAACATCTGGGTGAAATCAGATTTTCGCTAGGTGGTGTAGTTTTTTTGGGCAGTGCCGAAATAAGGCTTATTTCGGCACTGCCACAAAGAAGTACTTATAACTTTTTAACGGGACGTCGACTAATTCTGATACTTGGTGCCTGAATTCGACAAATTGACGACTAATTCTGGAGAAAATCATATCTTCGCTATGTTTTGTAGTTTAATAGATCCCGAGTGGGCAGTGCCGAAATAAGCTTATTTCGGCACTGCCACAAATAAAACCTTATAACTCTTTAACGGGAGACCGACAAATTTTTTGCTTTGGGCGACAAATTTCGACAAATTAACGACTAATTTTTTGTCTAGTTAAAATCAAGATCTGAGACCTGGGCAGTGCCGAAATAAGGCACACTAATAGGGTTCCTTTTTACGCTTTGGCTACGGAACCCTAAAAATGAATATACTATTATTTTTGAGAGCGAAAACAGGTCTTCATTTGAAAAATACAAACGAATATCAATCTAAATGTGGTAGGCTTTTTTGTTGTGGTTATTTGGCCGACTGTATGTGTGAATACAAAGCAAACTCCTTTATTCCATACTCTTTATCTTACCGAGAGCTCGGACCGGTAACCAGTCTTTTAACCCGAATGTATCTATCTATCTAGTTGGCATAAGAATACCTATTATCTAGCACAGAGCTGTCTTCATTCAATTCGACATGACACAAAGCATTTACCCGTTTTGTTCCTAAAGTAATAATCCAGTTGCTTCAATTCAGCACTTAGTAAATGTATCTCAAGTATTTGTTCTATAAATATCAGTTCGTACAAGGTTTTCGCAAAATGATCGAGCAATTCTCCACTTACTTAGTGACTCGTGGATTTCGGGGCTATTGTGTACTGACATTGAATGATATGAGACATAATAGTGCAAAACGGGGCTAAAGCTGCCCGGTCCTGGTCTAATTGTAGGGAAACTGTTTGTCATCGCCATGGGCCTACTTTTAAACGTTAGTTTATAAAGAGTTTTAATATTACTACGCAGTTTCGTCACTTTATCCTTGTTAGACCGACTCCATGAAGTCTTTTTATTCTATACTACGCCGGGTGGCAGACAAGCCTAAGTACTGTATTACTTGTGAGTATTTATTTTATTTATTTATTTGTAAAACTTTATTATATAGAAAACATAAGTACATAATATACAATGGCCCGTCTATATATGCCATTTTGAGACCACGAGGTAGAGGTGGGCGTTGAATGAACGAACCGTTTTTTTAAACTGTTTTTTGTGCGTGACCGATTAAACTAGTTTACAGTTCACAGATAAACTAGTTTATACTTCGACTGGTTGATGAGTCCGTTGCGTCGCGTCGCAATCGTCTCGTCTGGTCTAGTGACTTGACAAATGAGATTTTCGTTTGTTTACCCAGTCGACGCAACGAGACCGTTTACCGTCGACGATGAACTATTTTAAAAAACAGTCTAATTTTCGACTAGAACGGTCTCGTTGCGTCGACCGTAAAATCGTCGACGACCCACCACTACCACGAGCATAAAAATTATGTCGTTATTTAATATTAACTAATAATAAAATTGTTTATCTTTCTATTCATGGTTTGCAATCCAATGTGCAAATATTTGGCATTGTCGAATTGTTATTTTACCTAGGTCATGTATATAGAACTAAAGACGACAAATTCCTCTACAATAGAACAGCGGAACCAAATTAAACTTTAACATCATAATATTCTGCAGAACATATAGTGTTATCTTTAAATAAGCTTGAAATAACACAATACATTCCAGTTTTTACGGGGAGGCGGTAATAGAAACGGTGTCAATTGTAATATTGAAGATATTTGAGGTGAGATTACTGAGACTATTACCACTCCCCGGCCACTTCATACATATTTCGCTTCGTTCACTGTTACATAAACAATGACGTCTGTACAGAGTGAGAATGAGCGTGTGTGCGTGCGCCATACAAACTGTTCCAGATTCGTCTCAGCGGGGAGGTGAGGTCGATACGAGAGAGCGGCAGTGAGTGGCCATACTGTACGGAGTACTATACTGTGTTATTACAGAGACTACGCTGTCTATCTGTCCGTCCATCTGTCACAGGGCTCTATCTCTTGAACCGTAATTGACAAAGCTGCTAATAATAAAACGATTAATAAAATTACAGCCAATTTGATCTACACTACTTTACGTGCTTCGCCACCAATTAGTTCATGCAAAATACTGCCGGCCGGCAAAGGTAATACTATAGATTTGTCATTTGTAGGTTGATGTTCTAACCAACAACATCTACAGATCGCCTGAGAATGCCTCGCGTAGAGGCGAAGCACGTGTCGCAGAGACGTCCATGGCAGTCGGGGCGGCAGCAGTCGCACGTTTCGTCCCATGTTTCTTTTGTTTCAGATGTTGGAGATTCGCCGAGACGACCGCAGCAGCTGGAGCAGAGACGACCAAAGCAGCCACGGCAGTCGCATGCATCTACTAACGGTAGCGGGTGGGTAACCAGCAGCAATTTGCATGAACTATTTGGTGACGGAACCACGCAAAGTAGTGTAGATCAAATTGCCAGTAAATTTTACTTCCGCAAAATAACACCTGAATCAATTAACTATTAATATAATTTTCACCTATTATGTATTATTGTGGTGTGGACAACACAACAAATTATAATCATTTTCTAACACATTACTTCTAAACATATACAGGTTTAAATTAAAAAATTACAATTAATATTGACGAGCTCGGTGGCGTAGCGGTCAATGACGCGGCTTCGACACCAACGCTCGTGGGTTCGATTCCCACACACGACAAACATTTGTGTGCATGAACATGTCTGTTTGTCTTGGTCTGGGTGTTTTCTATGTATCATAAGTATGTATTTTTGTACTATGTACACGTGGCCAGAAGGCTAGCAGCATTGCCACGCTGGCTGGATAGCAATGCTTATTGCTATCCTGCGTGGCAATACGCTGAGCGAGAAATAGGCCAGACCTCTGGTCGCGGGAAAAGTCGACCAAACGTTTGGAGATGTCTCTAAATAAAATCCTTGCGCTCGGACCATTATTGTAGCCGCTATAATAACAAATACTTTTTTGTTTGCGTTAGCCTAAGCTCGACCAACATTGTTGCTAGCTGTGCGGTGAGTACCAATGCCGTGACCAGCGCAGTTGGGCGTCGATATGTTATCGAACTTGCCGTTTAAACAAAAGAGCGCGTGATAGCGAAATAGCCCGAGTGATTAACAGATAAAAGCTGGTTGACACACGAGTAATGTTGTTTGGAAAATGGGAATGGGAAATATTTGACAGGCTTTTGAAATTTGAAGCTGTTATTATTGTCAGTTAGTTAGTTTGTAACGTAATATTTGTACAGTATCAATGCGATTGTAACTCTAATTAGAACAAGTCAATTTTTTGAATTTAAAAATGGAATCCAAGGGAAGTCGAAGGGGGCGAGGGGGCATTCAAACAGTCACTTGCCATTTACCGTCTCGGCAAGACGTTAGCGCTAATCAAAAACAATTGAAAAGTTGTAAACAAAATACCTTCCTGTATTTTGAGACATGTATTAATTATACATCTACAGTAAGACATACAGTTTGATTATACGCTTTGTCGCTACTTTTTAGTGTTGTGATGTTCGCCTATTTATAAAATCTCGTCCGCAATACGCCGCAATCTTCTATATATATAAAATTCAAAGTCCTGACTGACTGATATATCAACGCACAGCCCAAACCGCTGGGTCTAGAGATTCCAAATTTGGCACATACGTTGAACATGAAACGGGCGTCCAAAGTTTGTATGGGGAAACAAGATTAGTTAGACTATTTTATCCGAAACTTTACATGAGTACTTATATAGATAAATGAGTAAACACGTGTTTCAGGATTTTTCAATATTTAACCCCTAAAGGGGTAAAATGGGACGAAAAATTCTGAAAATCGTCATGGTTATTGTTTTTATAGTTTATCGGGTCGCTGGTTACGAAAACAACAACGATTTTAAAATTTAACGTTTTGGGTGACAATCGTCCCCCATGACTCAGACAGTCACACTAATCGTCATGGGTATTGTTTTCATGGTTTATCGTGTCGCTGATTACGTGACATAAATTCAACCCTTTTGGGTGCGATGTGGTTGAAATGTCATAATATCAATATGGGTGTTGATGCTACGGTTTTCTGGAACGTCAATAACGAAAATGGCATCGATTTGGAAATGTCGCAGACAACTGGTTAAAATAGCCGTTCAATCAAATAGCTTTGCCGTTGTTAAGTTAAAGGGCTATCTGTTTGATTGAACGGCTATTTTAACCAGTTGGCTGCGACATAAATATAACATAGTGGCACGAAATTACTTAAAAGAATTTCTTAAATTTTACCTCTAAGAGAGTGAAACGGATGACCACAGTTTGTATTGGGTTGTTGTGTTCCTGCGAGTGAGTGAGGTCACCAGAAAGGAGGGAGATGCTGCGTTGGCATCGGGGGTGGCGGCGCGCGAGCGATATTGTATGTTGCGAGCGTTAATATGGCTACGGCAACCGCTTCACATCAGGTGGGCCGTACGCTTGTCTGTCACTCGACGTAGTATAAAAAAAACTCGATAGATGGAGCTTAGCGAAAAATCCTAGTCCGTGATAGGTGCGAATTTTTGACATTTAGTCTAACAAGCCTTATGCAATGTAGAAAACATTGATGTATCACTGCCAAGAATGGATATCAAATTCCAAAAGCGTTCTACTCCTACTAATTTCTTCTGATTAAATTCGTTGTGAGTTCCAAGGCAGCCGTAGTTTTACCCGGGACTGCAGTCCCCCATACTCACCCCCATCTCACCCTGCAGCGGACTGCGTTGTTCATTGCCGTTTTGACAGTTGCTGCTATTACTCCTGGCGTATCGCCAGGAGACACAGTGGTAGGAAGGTGTGGTCTTTTTTTTTTTTTTAACAACAATCGACTTAATTGTCTTTCGTTCACCTAATTTTAAACAATGAAATGAAATAATAATGAAACAATTGTTGTACCACAGAATTAAATATAGTCTCGTAATCAAAATCAGTTAAAATAAAGTTTTAAAGATTTTATTATTAAAAAGATATTACTTACAATATTTAAAATATAACGGTTACATTACATACTTTGTTAACTCGTACGAGTACACAATGCAGTCAACCCTAAGGCATCTATCTACCAACGCACTTGCACGTATACAAACGCGGTCTGTTTATGTAGTAGTTTTTTATATTTAGTGGCCAGTGTGTGGTAAAAGTTAGGGTTGCCATCCATCTGAGTTTCTTCGGATTTGTCTTAATTTACAAGGCGGCCGAGGAGCGCCCGAGCGGGGTTTCATTCGCAGTCCGGGGTTACAAGTTTTAAATCTCCAACCACCATCATAATCAGAACAACTGTCTTGCACAGAATAAGGAATAGTTCGAGTTTTAAGGTTAAAATCTGAAAAAGAGTTTTCAGGCGTCTCGTCGTGAATGCCAGATTTCAGAGATGGCAACTTTGCTAAAAGTCAACGTGAGGCTCTTTTTTGCTTCTATTACTGAAGTTTCAAGCTGAAGTTCTTTATAAAGGACATTTCCCATTAATACTCTGTGTAACATTTAACTGCAATAAAGGGGAGCGAACAAAGAAAACACATAATAATTTGCTACTTTTGTGAAATCACTTGTGAAAAGCAATCGTTTCGAGTGAGGCAATATTTCAATATTGTTGGAAAACGTTGCGTTCGTTATTGCTCCCAAATTGTTTTACGATCAGATACTTCGACCCTTTTTATTTTGGTGAATAAAAAGAGTTCCATGAGCTCTAGCAATGCCCGCTTTGACTCTGGTCGCAGGTTTGATCCCCGCACAAGCAAATATTTGTGAACATGAACTTGTCTGTTTGTCTTGGTCTGGTTGTTTTCTATGTATTATATGTAAGTATTTATTTAAGAGCCATATTACATTTTGACTGTGATTTTTGCGTAAAATGGCCAATTTCGGCGTTCTTGATCTCGGAAATAAAAATACATTAACAATGTTGACTTATTGAATAGTATAGAATAGCTATTGGCATAGTACGTAGCGGCCTCGCTTTTTGTAAATTTTGCTTAACTTTTTAAATAAACCCAAAATTGCAGAGAAAGATTTTCATAAAATGCGCGCATTCACTATTTTGAGCTCCTGGATTGTACTACTGTTCCAAACAAATGAAATTAAAAAAATTGAATGTTATTTGTTATATAGTCGTACAGTACATAGCGGCCTCGAAATTTTGAAATATCATTGATTTAATATAGGAAAAAAACATTCTTTTAACCAAAAAAACTTCGAAAATCGCTTTAAGTAAACTGTTAATTTCTCGAATAAACGACAATATTATTGAGCAAAATTTATACGAGAATAATTGTTACTTCATGATAAATAAACTTTGTAGCATGAATTTATTATCTTATTTCAATAAAAACGATAAATATTACTACAAAAAACGATGCACCGGCGGCCTTCGCGGGTTTAGTACTGCGCAAGAGCTCGTCAGCGTGCAAATGTAATAGGGCTCGTAAGTATATATAAAAAAATGTATTTAAGTATATTATCAGTTATCTAGTACCCATAGTACAAGCTTAGTTTGTGACTTTGCTTATATGGCCGTATGTAATCTAACACTAAAAAGTGAGTGATATCTCTGGTATTGCGATTGTCAATAGGCTGCGATGACCGCGTACCATCAGACAGGTCGTTTGTTTTTTTTGTCTGCCTTCCGACGTAGTATTAAAAAAAAGTAGTTGTATATGTCTTCATGCCTGTCCATGGACGAGTTTAATTATCTCGAGCTCACGTGAAGACATCAGTCCTAATTAGTTTTCATTAGATGACAGTCGTTAAGCCAAGACAGTGGCCTTTAGGCGGCTTGAAACACTGGCCTCCGCCAACCCGCAATTGAGCAGCGTGGTTGAGTATGATCTAAACCTCTTCGATTGAGGGGAGACCCACGTCCCAACAGTGGGATGAATAAGGGTTGACGATAATGAGCCCAATGGATATTTCTAATCCATCTTGAGAGAGGGTGAGCACTGGAGCACTGAGATACAGGTTCCGGTCTATTTCTGAAGCTCCGGACTCACAAAGTATTTTTCACATTCTGTAAATTAAAAAATGGGGTATGTCTGTGTCATGGACACGGCCGTGTGTTGTACGTGAATACGTTATATGCACTAAAATTATCTCAAAATGGCAGCGCTTCTCCGTCCCCCGCACGCGATGTTCCATAGTCCTTACTTAGCGTAATAAATTCTTTAATCCTTCATCTATCCAGTTGTGTGATTGAACTTTGAATGGAGATGATAGATTTGTAAGTGCAACACCAAACTGTATCCGCCGATTTTGTTATCATTCGTTTTTTTGAATTGCCTTCCAATGGAAGCTATTTTAAAGCCGTATTTACGTCAAAAAATAATGTAAAAAATTTTGTGATGATAAAATAAATCATTGTTATTATTATTTTGCCATAAAATTTTATGATATTTTATAATATAGTTGTAATTTAGTAAGTTCAAGGCAACGGCAGACAGTCATTACGAACTTTGTTCAGACTGAACTTTCTTAGGAAATTGCATGTCTTTGTCAATTCGTTCATAAACTTTGCTTCTAGGAATATAATTTTTATGAAACCTAGTAAAGAAACGAATAATGTATTTCGACTCAACCGTAGAACTAAGCATGGCTTGTCCTATGGGTACTACTAGATAACTGATCATATACTTAAATACCTTTTTATGTGAATAAATCCATATAATACATAGAAAACATCTAGACTAAGATAAACATATATGTCCATGCACATAAATATTTGACTTTTGGTTTTTTTCCGATGGAATTAATAATATAAGTATTGTTGGTTTTACTGAGTTTCAAAATTTTCTGGAAAGGAATTTTTTCTTAATGTTTTTTTTTGTTTGTTTATATCTTTATAAAATATGTCAACATTTTTACAAATCATTTACATGAATAAATATTTATAATTATGTATTTTCTTTTTCTTCGTCAACTCTGGGATAGGGGCTCCCCTCAATCGAAGGCATCTAGAGCATACTTCACCACGCTGCTCAACTGCGGGTTGGCGGTGGCCAGTGTTTTCAAACCGCCTAAAGGCTTAGCTTAACAACAGTATAAGTAATAGTACTAACGCTTAACGATTGGTTTTTAACGACAACACTCGGTACACAAGTGCCCTCCGAAGCACGTCGGAGCTCGAGATAAATAAACCCATCTACAGACAGGTTACGGCCGACGTTGCTTAACTTGTGTGTTCGATTAGGCTGACATGCGCAACGACGGCCATCAAGCTCCTATAATACAAACATATAAACATTTATAATACAAAGGCGGATTTATCCCTATAAGGGATCTCTTCCAGTCAACCTTTGGGTATTACTAACACAAACATCTACCAAATTCTTTCGCCTGGACTCGATATTTTATATACAAATACTATATATGCAATTATTTTGCATATTGTCGGCAATTTACTGCCATTTTTGTTCACATAAAACTTGAGTCAAGTATTTCCCACTGAAGGCTAACCCACGGCCTGCCATAAAGCAATGCCAATAATCACAAATTCTTGCTTTCTCCGCCTTCCTAATTGACCATTAGCCATCCGGTTACGACACCAATAAATTATAGTGAATCAGTTTTTTCTCTTTAAGTACCTCATTTCACCCGCTTCTGAACAAGTATTCAGGGAGCAAACGCTCAAAGATTTTTAGCTCTTTTTCGTACACTGAAATTTACAGATTTACAATGTTTTAGGTACCTACGGAGTTCAATTTCTCATAAATAAATATTCTTGGATAAATATTAACACTGCCATCTAGTCCCAAACTAAGCAAAGCTAAAGCTATGGGTACTAGATAACTGATATTATACTTAATTTTTTTTTTTTTGTAAATACATACATATAATACACAGAAAACACACAGACCAAAACAAACAGACATATTCATGCACACAAATATTTGTCTTGTACGGGGTTGAACCCGCGACCCCGGAGTCAAAGTGAACATGGTTAGCCATTAGACCACTGCACCGGGCTCGTCAATGTGAAGTGATAGAACTTTGTTTCGTTCTATTCACCATTTGTCCTCGAGCTGTCAGGTTGTGAAATGAACTCCCTAACTCCCAGCCATGGTTTTCCCAGGAGTTTATTCAAGAAATCGTTTAGGGTTAGGTTAAATTTTTGCATGGCCGGCGACGAGTGAGTAATATCTCTGGTGTCACCATGGCCCATAGACTGCGATGACTGTTTTCATCAGGCGGGTCGTACGCTTGTTTGCCACACGAGTGGAATAAATACGGAACCCTAAAAATACCGAATTCTACAAAATTGGCTGCGGTTGAATAATTTCGTAACCTGTTTTTAAGTTGTCTTTATATGGGTCTTCCCAACCCAGGTTGTCTGGAACAGATCGCTTTGCGATAAGGCCTTTCTGCTTTATATTTTAGGAAATTACTGTAAAAAAAATTACCTGTTATTGTGGTGAAATAAATAGTTATCATCACCATCAGCCTGTACCTACTCACTGCTGGATATAAGCCTTACCCAATGCTTTCCACCAAATACAAACTTCCGCTCTCCGCATTCAGCCGCTTGAAGCCTTTCCCAAGGTCATCGGACCATCTAGAAACGTCTCCACTCTAATACCTTCCTCTCCATCTGCCGTCACTTACTCGGCAGATAGCCCATTGTCACTTCAGCTTGCAAACTCTGAAGGCTATGTCGACAAATTTGGTTCTCCGTCGAAATAAAGAGCATTGTATTTTTTTACAAGGCAGAGCTGTTAAATAGAGAAATTCATAATTTACGAGCATCATCGCTTTAAATCGAAATTACCATAAAAAGTTACATTAACAACAATTTGACTGAAAAATGTTCACATACGTAAGTACTCATACATAAGTACATCGTTCCCATAAAAGCACATCTGTACATAGTTTCATGGGACTTGCAGTAGACTCATTTTTGCATTTTACAAATATCATTTTTGCATATTCGTTTATTTTTTTCAATTAAGTAAAGCATTTATCACTTCATATATTACACCGTTTATTGAACTACTATAAAACATATTTTAGGTAATTCGTTAATATTTAGTTACTTTTGGGGTGTAAGTGATCAATCAATATCTTTGAACCAAAGCCAACTTCACCTGCACGTGGTGCACCCTGCTGCTTGACAAACGAGGCTCTGGCGAAAAGAGAGGTAGAGTATTGGGGAAGTACCTCCACTTCACAGAATACCGCAGACATATATAATAACAATTTCCTTGAGGGTTGTTATGTTCCTGCGAGTGAGTGAGGTCACCAGAAAAAAAGAAAGGAAAGAATATAGGCCGGCAACGGATCGGCGACCCCTTGGTGTTGCTGATCTCCATGGGCGTTGGTGATTGCATTTCATCAGATGACCCACATGCCCCCCTCTCATATGAAAAAAAACTTATATTTAAACTGGGTGAGACTCCTTTTAAATAAATAAATATTCTTGGACGAATTGCACACTGCCGTCTAGTTCCAAATTAAGCGTAAAGCTTGTACTACGGGTGCTAAACAAGTGATAAAATATACTTAAGTACATTTTATAATTTTATTTTAGTATACTTTTAGTTTCAGTATATTTTTTTCTGAATTAAATATGTATAATAAATGGAATCTCACCCTAAAATATTACACACTATTATATAACTAACAATTATAGGTTAGCTCGCCCGCGTTTAAGGTATAAGGTATAATCTAGTCTAAAATGGAAACTAGTAAACTTTTTAATTTCTAGATCATGCTTGATTAAATCTAGAAATAATGGTTTTCGACGAGGATGCAAGTTTATCTAGAATATAACAGACACGATGAATAAACTTGCTAAGTTTAAACTAATACTAATTTTATGAAATGGTATGGAAATGAAAATTATAGTAGAAACAATTATAAAGTAAAGTAGAATTACATATAAATCAGTTAGAGTTGTTATAGTACCAAATATACACGATATTAATAAAATTCTAAAACAATCTAAGAGATTACAATCTTTCTAATTACTCATTAACGTACAATTTTTGTTTGTAAACGTAGTTGTAAAATTCAACTATTTTTGTTCAATGATGTAGGGTAATAATCCTACAATATTAAACGAAAATTGTTGGTATATAGAAAAACATTACGGTCTCTTTTTTGGCAGTAGGATAATAAATGTATATGCCTCGACGTTTTCAAGCAACATGTTAAGAGCCCTATTACATTTGCACGCTGACGAGCTCTCGCGCAGTACTAAACCCGCGAAGGCCGCCGGTGCATCGTTTTTTGTAGTAATTTTGAAGTTATATTTATCGTTTTTATTGAAATAAGATAATAAATTCATGCTACAAAGTTTATTCATCATGAAGTAACAATAATTCTCGTATAAATTTTGCTCAATAATAATATCGTTTATTCGAGAAATTAACAGTTTAGTTAAAGCTATTTTCGAAGTTTTTTTGGTTAAATGAATGTTTTTTTTCTATATTAAATCAATGATATTTCAAAATTCCGAGGCCGCTATGTACTATACGACTATATAACAAATAACATTCTATTTTTTTTATCTCATTTGTTTGGAACAGTAGTACAATCCAGGAGCTCAAAATAGTGACTGCGCGCATTTTATGAAAATCTTTCTCTGCAATTTTGGGTTTATTTAAAAAGTTAAGCAAAATTTACAAAAAGCGAGGCCGCTATGTACTATGCCAATAGCTATTCTGTATTATTCAATAAGTCAACATTGTTAATGTATTTTTGTTTCCGAGATCGAGAACTCAAAATAGGCCATTTTACGCAAAAATCACAGTCAAATTGTGATATGGCTCTTAACCAACCACCCAAATATCTGTCTACTTCCTATATGCTCACATGCACGCAAAAATGCATTAATTCTGGCAAACGAAATTTATCTCTTTAATCTACAATAAGGTTGTATAATTTATTTTTGTCATTAGTATTACGTATCCATGTTGTAACTTTGTTCAGGTTTTTCTTTTTCCTTTCTAATAAAAATTGCAAATAATTTAGTTATTGCAAATAAGGAAGAGCAGGTTTTTTTTTATCACAAGCATATTATTTTACTTTCTTTTCGAAACCCTGAATATGTACTATGTAAAAACAAATTATCGGAAATAAAATCGGATATTTCACGACAAACACTTAGTGAGATCACTTATCGTTGCCATCATGTATAAATATATACCACGATGATCTAGCAAACCCAAACCAGTCGGACATCTTATAATAATATGCTGTGCAGTATCTCTCTTTTACTACAGTCTCGTTACTTTGCAAGGGTACCACAGAGAGGTGAGGTCGGTTTTGGAATGGTGAAACACTTACACCTCACTGAATATACAAAATAAAAGGAAAATTCATAAATCATAATTGCGGAGAATACAGAAAGAAATTCAAACTAGAGAGATAAGGAGATGTGGGCTCTAGAGGCCACTTGGTATGATTTACAGAGGTCGTTTTTCTAAGTACCGCAGAAAATCGTCCCCGACTTGCTCCTTACTTACATACTCATAGCCCAGTCATTTTATTTTAATACACAATAGCAACTTTCGGTGTTTAAAAGGACGATAAAAGAAAGATTTAAACGAGTGGTTAGGGGAACACTGAGAGGGTTTTGTTGTGTGTAGGAACCTCGACTATCATGTAAGTTCATTATTGTTTAACTCGAGATTATATTATTTTGTATAATAAAACTCAATTACTTTCGTTATAGGTTTGTATCACGACCCTTAATTTAGCTCTGGCCAACCCCCGGTTGGGATCCTCTGATGTTAAACCGTTTAGTTGTATACATTTTTTCGTAATTACGTAGTTGTTGTTTTATTTTCTACTAGCTTGCATCATCGATTTCAAAAGCGCGTAATCCGGTATCGCGTGGAAATTTTCAACAGTGGTTCTTAGTGCACCTCTAGATGTCATAACGCATGTGCTAAATTTAGAATCTCCAGACCCGCGGTTTGGGCTGTGCGTTGATATGCCTGTCAATCGCTCAATCAGTTTCGTTTATAGATATTTTCAATAAAAAAAAAAACGAGTTGCACTCCGAAGTGTGTGCCGGCAGAAGTGAAAACTTAAAAATTAACGTTGTGCATTTTTGAATATTTTGGAATGGTTAGGGATTAATTTCGCACCAATTGCTTTATTTATCAGTATAGAAGTACTATCATTTATGTGGTAAAATATAATATTCATTTATTTAGCTATCGTACACAAACATGACAATTTATATTATATTAAAAATAAACAGCAGGAGCAGGCATACATTTTCGCCGCGCCGTAGAAAAAGAGGGGGATATTACTTTCTCTCCTACGCTGCGCCGGTCCGTCTTACGAATTTTCGATCAGGCTACGTGTCCTGACACGAGTTTAACATTTTTTACATCTCTCATATTCGGTAAGTAGGTCCTTATTACCCCCAAATGGGGCTTGTAGGTGACCAATTAGAGCTCTAGGGTAATAATGTAGCTATAAAAGGCTCTAGGGCGGTAAGTAATTAAAAAAAAAACACTTCACTCTTTCAAAAAGTTCGCGTACGTCTAACCATCATACTGGCAATAGACATCATGCATTCAGCCCAATGACAAAAGAGGTCGCTTCGCTATTCAGCCTTGTCTTCGTATGAGTATAATAGTCATCAATTTAAATATTGAACGGCGAAGCTGAATTTCCTTCTAGAAAAAAAAAATAAAATAAAAAAAAAGAGATGAAAAAAGGCGGGAATAGAAACTTTTACTTTTAATATTGTTTGTTTTCGGGATTTTTTTATAATTACGTGCTAATTAAGAAAAAAACATGAGTTCTGCAAGTGATGAAGATATAAGCTGCACTCCCGATTCAATAAAAATGGAAGCTGAAGCAGCAATTAACAATATTTTGTTTGAAAGTTCTAAAGAGAGATATTTGAAAACTTACGACGAGTTCATGAAGTGGCGAAAAGAAAAACAAGTAAAGTCTTTTATTCTTGTAATCCCGGTTTTTTTCTATTTACCTCACAATCGAGATGTAAAGCAGAGTAGTTAGCTCGGGTGTAAGCATCAATTGCACCCTCGAACTATAGGCGCCCTCGCTGCGCTCGTGCGCCTAAATATCTCGGGCTGCAATTGATGCCTTACAGCCCTTGGCTACTAATCTACTATTACCCCTCCCATAAAGGGAACAACGCGACGCCGCTAAAGAAGTTTTCACTTCAGAAATTCGTTCTAGGTCCTGGGTTTATTGGATATTCATATTCGAATATAGCAACCATTTCTATTACGAGGACGGAGACTAGCTCTCCCAAAGCCGCGGTCTCTCGTCATAACTATGTAAAGGTTACGTTACGTTCCCCAACCAACTTAACTAACCACAGTGAGTACAAAATATCAAATAGCCACTCTTCAATACAGCCACAGGCTGCATCTACTACTCTGCTAGTCGGCGTTCTAATTAAGTCTCGCTCCATTGTTTGGCGAATATTTGTCATTACATTAACTATTGTATACCTCTTTTGATTACAATTTTATGAAATGTACATATTTTTTCTTATCAAAACAAGTGCCATATTGATTTTTTGTTTAAAAGTAGCAGTTTCATTTGTAACGTTAGTAAAGCTTAGCTAAGTTTTGTTATGTTTTGGAGCGCAGTGTGTAAACTAAAGTCAATAATGTACATTTATTTATGTCGATATGTAGCTAGAATCTAATTAAATAAATATTAAAGCAAAAAAATAAATACTTCACGTGTTTTTATTTTTTTATTTTTAGGTTTTAGGTACAAGGGTTTTTATAAAAACACTAAAATTAAAATATTTCACGAATGGCCGACTTTTGCATATAGGTGTTCATATTCAAAGTTGTTGCACTTGACCTGTGCTATAACCCCTTACAAGAGTATGCTATAATTCCAATTCTTCCGGTATATGTAATGACTGGAAATAGGCGAACATCGTAGCAGTAAAAAATTGCCTCGAAGCGCGTACTTAATACCTATGTATGGAGTACCCAAAGAAAAGAACGTGAACAAACAGTAAGGCATTTTATCTACAGCTTTTCAATATATTTTGGCTGACAGGGACTTAGTGAATGGCGGGCAATTACCTTGCTTTCTTCTTGATACAATAAAGGCAGGTAGAACGTAGGTAAAAAGATCTTAGATACAATGTAAGTCTTTGGTAAACAAATTAAGAATATAGGTTACACCCACATCAGCATACACATGTTTGGAATGTCTATTGTGTGGATCTGGGGAGGCAATGCCATTAATACGTGTCATCAAACGGGATAGATATTCCCAACATTGAGTAATGGCTAAGTTTGCCAAAATTTAACTGAAGACCCAGCATATTCTCGAGAAATTGTTGGACAATAAAACGTGTTTCCTAAACTTTTGGTTAGTTAACCGAAGTTGTCTTAACTGCAATCTATCTAGCCCAGAGTAGCTCAAACTAGGCGTAACTGCCCCTCGGGATACAGTTGCGAAGTTTCCCCGTGTGAAGCCCAAAGTGAGACCATCCATTTTCCTAAGTTTATGCAAGTTTTTACGAAATTAATATTTTAAAACAAGTCACTAACTACCACTAAGTTTTAATATGATAAAGTTAATATCCCTCGGGAAACATGTATTGAGGTATAAGGTTTTTTTTTCACAGTTAGCTAAGGTAATATTATGAAGTTAGCTGTCGCCTCAATGATTAGGTATATTCCAAAATTAGAATTCAAAGAAGCGGATGAAATTCAAGACTTACTCACTCACGAAATTTTTTCGAAATCGATTCCACAGTTTCACCGTTCGTGGTATAAAATGTCTTAGGAAACGTAGTGTAGTAGATCGCCAATTATAATGGGACGGGGGCCCACCACACATTCCCACCACTGTGTCTCCTGTGTAGCCAGGATTAACAGCGGTGACCGCCAAAAAAGGCGATGAACAATGAAGTCCATTGCAGTCCCGGGGGTAAAACTACGGCTGCCTTGGTACTCACAACGATTTAAATCAGAAGAATTTAGGAGGAGTAGAAAACTTTAGGAATTTGACTTCCTCTCTTAGCAATGTGAGAGACAGCGATATGGCAAATAAGGCATTAAAAGCCTAAAGAGATGGCTAGTCAAAGATCGCCAATTATCAAGATGATATGAATAGAATTTAAATTTATGGCTGGTTGCACGATAGTGGAATTCAACGGCAGGTATCAAATCAAACAGTTCATCTGAGCACTCCCCGTGATATAATTTGTATAGAACGCAAAGAGACGCTACATCTCTGAGTATGGAGAGAGAGTCCAGTCGATCCGTGACTATTGGGACATCGACGATTCGAACAGCTCTTCGTTGTATGCGGTCAAATAGAGCAAGCAAGTACTGGGGCGCACCGGCCCAGAGATGCGAACAGTATTTCATGTAAGGTCGAACCTGGGCTTTATATAATTGAAGTCGATGGATGTATGTATGTTTATATTTACGTATGTTCTCCATTGCACAAATAATATAGGTTAGCTTAGCTTTGATATGCATATAAACTTTAGTCACTAATTTTCCCCTTTTTTTTATACCACCTCTGTGGTAAACAAGAATACGTCCCGCCTGATGGAAAGCAGTTACCGTAGCCTATGAACGCCTGTAACACCAGAGGCATCACACACGCGTTGCCGACCCTGTAAAAACCTCTTCACGCCCTTTTTGAAGAACCCCATGCTGTAGTTCCCTGAGAAAACCTCGACAGGCAGTTCATTCCACAGCTTGACAGTACGCGGGAGAAAACTTCTCTGGAACCGCACAGTACGTGACCACTTAGGCTCCAATGTGTGAGGATGAATTCCTTGTCGATGGCAAGCAGTGCGACTGTAGAAGGACGCCGTTGGCATCATGTCAACCAACTCCTCTGAACACACCCCATTGTACAGACGGTTGAATACACAAAGGGACGCAAAATCTCTTCTCAGACTTAAAGGTTCTAAACCGTCTGTTAGTTTGGGATCGTCGACAATCCTCACAGCGCGCCTTTGAATCGAGACACAAGGGGCAAGCTGGTATCTAGGCGCTCCCGCCCATAGATGGCAACAGTACTCCATATGCGGCCGTACTTGAGCTTAGTAAAGAAACCTCTCGAACAACTGATCCATAAGGTCACAATAGTATATAAAAATAATAGATAAGCTGTATGTATAGTGCGTATGTGCGTCCATTTTATCTCTTGGCGCTAGTGGCGAAGAACGCGTGCCTTATTTCGGCACTGCCCAGGCCTCAGATCTTGATTTTAACAAGACAAATAATTAGTCGTTAATTTGTCGCCCAAAGGAAAAAGACTTATTTCGGCACTGCCACAAAAAATACCTATAACTTTTTAACTGGAGGTGGACTAATTCTGATGCTTGGTGTCTGAATTCGACAAATTGACGACTAATTCTGGGGGAAATCATATCTTCGCTATGTTATGTAGTTTAATAGATACCGAGTGGGCTGTGCCGAAATAAGGTTATTTCGGCACTGCCACAAAAAAAAACCATATAGCTCTGTAACGGGAGAGTGACAATTTTTTTCCTTTGGGCGACAAATTAGCTTGTCTGCCGCCCGAGGTCGTATAAAAAAAATTAATAATTATAACCAAGTAGCAATTATAACGTAACGTAATGTAAATAAAAGAAAAGTATCTACAATTAGATAATTGTTTCGAAAAAGTTTCGGTTTCGGCCGAAACTGAGACCGTTGCCGAAATTCGGTTTCGGTCGTAAAAACCAGTTTCGGTCGGACACTAATTCTTGTCTATAATGACTAATATTTTGTAGTCATTAAATAAAAGTCGCAAAAGCAAATAATGTTCTTCGAAAATACGCAATTGTTTGCCAACTGCGTAATTTCAATAAAGTTGAACCGAGAACCCCGCTGGCTTATTTAATTTGATAATGGTGACGATAAATTGCACAAAATACGGTATAAAAAATGACCAATAGTAAAATTTGTACACATAAGTAGTAAGTAAAATTCATTAGACAAAGCGGTCGTTGTTAACCATCGTCTTTGCCGCGGATTGAAGTACTGCTTCGCCCTGTTGAGCACACCTAGTTTCTTC
Source organism: Hypsopygia costalis (assembly GCA_937001555.2). Lineage (NCBI taxonomy): Eukaryota > Metazoa > Arthropoda > Insecta > Lepidoptera > Pyralidae > Hypsopygia > Hypsopygia costalis. Next base: position 5,188,191 of record OW443342.2, read on the forward strand.
GACGCCAGCTTGACCTTCCCCTCCAGCTGACAACGAAACTGTACGGCGCTTGAGATTTCAACTTCAAGAATCCCAATGTTTTTGGCGATGGTAATTGGGTGTGTTTTGGAATTGAGGAGCCACAGCAAAATGGGTTTTTTTAGCGGTGAACGCGCAGTTTTGTGTGTTAGTGGGATTGAAATGAATTCTTTCGCCCCCAATCGGTCACACTATTCACTTCAGTGTGCTCTCGATCTTCGACACAAGCTGTTCGCGGATCTCCTCCACCAGAGAGCGGGGAATATTAGCACGGCCCGTGTAATAAGCATCCCCGGTGCTGTCGTCGGCATAGCAATGAATGCTGTCAATGGATATCATTGATATGCAGCAAAAACAGCGTCGGGGACAATACCGAGCCTTGCGGGACGCCAGCACTGATATCCATGCTATCGGAGCAACTGCCATCCACAACGGTTCTAATGCTTCTCCAGGACAAGAAGCTAGCGACCCATTCGCATAAACCCTCTGGTAGACCGTATGCAGGTAACTTCGAAAGAAGACCACGGTGCCAGACCCGATCGAACGCCTTCGCCATATCAAGACGCCCTCTAATAGTCTCCCAGCTTTATATTTTTACAAACTCGGTTTATAAAAATATAAAACGACCCTTTAAAGAGATCAACACTTTACCTACCTATAATATAACACATGCTACCGATAGATTATTTCCCAAACAGCTTTTCAGTCAAACAAATACAGACACATTTGCAACTTTCGTCTCATACATGACCCCGATTCCAAACCCGCACGGAGCGTAAGCCTTTGTCTGTAAGCTTCATACATTATGCATAAACGATGCCCAGAGAGGAAGACTAAATAGGAACCTTTCAAAAAAATTACGGTTAAAAATTAATATCGGAGGAATCTGAAAACGGTTGGGGTGTAAGTGGTTCATCAACACCTTTGAATCAAAGCCAACTTCACCTGCACGCGGTGTACCCTGCTGACTGACAAACGAAGCTCTGGCGAAAAGAGAGGTAGGGAGCGTAATTGTAACCTACCCGACTGGGGAATGTACCTCCACCTTACAGAATACCGCAGCCAAATAACAATTCCCTTGAGGGTTGTTGTGTTCCTGCGAGTGAGTGAGGTCACCAGAAAGGAAGGAGATGCTGCGTTGGCAGCGGTGGTGGCGGCGCGCGAGCGATATTTTATGTTGCGAGCGTTAATATGGCTACGGCAACCGCTTCACATCAGGCGGGCCGTATGCTTGTCTGCCACCCGACGTAGTATAAAAAAAAAAACGGATTAGTGGTTGACGATTATTGAGTGGAGCGAGCGGAATGCTTAAAATATACGACGAGCTCGGTGGCGTAGCGGTCAATGACGCGGCTTCGACACCAACGCTCGTGGGTTCGATTCCCACATAGGACAAACATTTGTGTGCATTAACATGTCTGTTTGTTGTAGTGTGGGTGTTTTCTATGTATCATAAGTATGTATTTACAAAAAAAAATGTATTTACGTATGTTTATCAGTTGTCTAGTACCCATAACACAAGCTTCGCTTACTTTGGGGCTAGATGGCGCTGTGTAATTTGTCTGACAATATTTATTTATTTATTATTTATTTATAAATAATATAAGAAATAAATAAATAAATATTTCTGTACAATTTACACAGCTCCATCTAGTTCCAAATTAAGCGCAAAGTTTGTAGTATAGACATAAATAACTGATAAATGTGCTTAAATTAATTTTTTTTGTAAATACATATAAAACAAACAGACATGTTCATGCACACAAATGTTTGTGTTGTTTTTATATGTATCACGACTTATTTTTTTTTCCATTTCATACAATTTCACGGTATGTGCTGTGGTATGTGGTAGAAAATGTCATCAATTAAACATTTCAATGTTAGTGTGGAAGGTTTTTAGGGTTCCGTAGCCAAAGGGTAAAAAGGAACCCTATTACTAATGCTCCGCTGTCCGTCCGTCCGTCTGTAACCAGGCTGTATCTCATGAACCGTGATAGTTAGACTGTTGAAATTTTCACAGATGATGTATTTCTGCTGCCGCTATAACAACAAATACTAAAAGACACAATAAAATTAATATTTAAGGGGGCTCCCATACAACAAACGTGATTTTTTTTGCTCGTTCTTTCTCGCAATTGATAACGGCAATAGGAGAAGGCTTGAAATACTCACATACTATTTAGTTGTATATATATTCACTTTAAAAATAAATAATTAACTAAAAATAAAACTAATATTTAGGGGGGGCTCCCATACAACAAATGTGTTTTTTTTTTGCCATTTGTATAGATAATGGTACGGAACCCTTCGTGCGCGAATCCGACTCGCACTTGGCCGGTATTTTTTTAAACCACGCCGGGTCGCGTACAAGCTCACAGCACATGAGTAAAGAACTCACAGCTCGCCTGATGTGAAGCGATTACCGTAGCCATATAAGCGCTCACAACACGAAATATCTCTATATAAAATATTTCATTTCTGGCGACTTCTGGCGACCTCACTCACTCGCAGGAACATAAAAACGCTCAAAGTTATTGCTATTTGCTGCTGGGGTATTCTGTTAGATGGAGGTACTTCTTCAGTCGGGCAGCCTCTTTTATTAGTCAACAAAGCGCCCCACGTGTTGGTGAAGTTGGCTCAAAGGTATGGTATTATATAGAAGTATGGGTATTTCAGATAATAGACAGGTAATCATGCCCCCTCATCTCTATCGCCTCGTTATCCCTCTTCACACCACTTGAACAAATGTTGAACATCTCTTGTGAGAAAAAGTCGTTGATATAGATTGAATATTGATGAAACCTGTTGATGTTCCTTGTGGATTTTTATGTGGGAAATATTTTAATTTAGACGAGCACCGGATGGATGGTTAGCTATATCTGCCCCCTTACCACCATCTCTTATTGCGACTCAATAATTGAGTAGATTGCTTATTCATACCAATGAATAAGCGACTCTATACCATTTGAAATAGAGTCGCTTATTCATTGGTTTGAATAAGCAATCTATTCAGTTATTGAGTCGCAATAAGAGATGGTGGTAAGGGGGCTGCTTTGGCAGTAGGGTAGCGGATTCGTTCCTCTCATAAGTTAAACATTTGTAGTCATATCGGATTGTCTTAGTTTGTACGTTAACATAAAGAAAATACCTTTTTTAAATACATATAATGTATTTAAAAAAGGTATTTTCTTTATCAATTTATTTAAGAACTCATCTTCAGCACACTCTCACTGCACTGGAACTCCAATGATTTTAGACTAGTCTTCAATCAGTACAACCTCGCCGTTATGCACTTACGGTGCAGAGACTTGGACTTTGACCGTTGAGCTGGTCCACAGACTAAAGGGCGCACAGCAAGCGATGGAGAGAGCTTGGGGTTTCTCTAAGGAATTCAAAAAGAAGAAATTTGATGGAGCACCAAAGTTCTCGACGTAGCTCTCAAAATCAGTAATCTGAATTGGTAGTAGGCCCGCCAAGGTACTAAAGTGGAGGCCGCGTGTAGGACGATGAAGCGCTGGACGCCACCCTCTGGATCGATTACCTCAAAGAAATACATCTGTACAATGTGTGAATGCGTGCGTGTATGCGTGCGGTATCGAACAAACTGTTACAAATTCGGTTCAAAGGTGAGGTGCGATGAGAGAGTGGAAGAGAGTGTCCATGGTGTCCTTACTCTACATAAGTAGATACTGTAACTTAGGCTGTATTTAGGAGCTCCGCAGGACGGATCGTCTGTACGCTGGACCATTTAGTGCTCTACGTACCATCATAAGGCTCGGACGAGTATAGACGCGAACAGAGTGTTAGTTAGAACAGTACCGACCACAGGTCCAGTCAGGTGTTCGTCCGCACAGCACTAAGCGCGTATATTAGAGGCCTCGCGCGTACGGATACGGCCGTACGGATCACGGACGCGCTCGACGGACGGTCCTCGACCGGATGGACGGACGCTCCGCGGGCCGTGCACTACTAAACGCAATAATAAATTTCTGCACGATAGCTCCGGACAACGTACGTCCGTACGGACCATCCGTATAGCACTAAATACAGCCTTACACTGTGCCATGCTGACGTGCAATGTCATTGTTTACCATCAGGCATATTATAAGCATCATGCTTCGGAGGATACGTTAAGCCGTCGGTCCCAGTTGTTATCTTTAGACGACATTCGTTAAGCCAAGTTATTGGCCTTTAAGCGGCTTGAAAATACTGGCCTCCGCCAATCCGCCGTTGAGCAGTGTGGTGGAGTATGCTCTACACCTCTTCGATTGAGAGGAGACCCGTATCCCACCAGTGGGATAATTATGGGTTGAGGCCGTTAATTATAAGTAATTTACAAAAAAATGGTATTTATGTAAAGTCATGTTAATTAGGTATAGATAGTAGATCTAAGTATATAACACATTGCGAGATGTTAATGCAAATTTCCTGATAGATTTTTTAATAATCTTATTGTTGCGACCTAATTCTGGAAGTTTATCTGCCGCCGAAATTCACTGCTCATTTCAATTGTAGGCCACAAAAATTGCTTCGGCAAATTTAACCTTGCTCTCGTTATTCTAAGATCCAATTTCGAATAAGTATAAAGTTACGTCATTGTTCCAAGGAATTTCAACCTCCTTTCGTCGAAGTGGAGAAGTGTTATTCATCGATAGACACGCCCTCTTTGTGTTCTACAGTGTCAGACTCAGAGTACAGTTTCCTTTAACAAATATTGGATTCAATGCTAGGGTTTTCGCAACTGGAAAACGCGAAGGGCTCCTGTAACGCTAAAAGAATCGTAAAATCCGTATAGATGAGAGGATATACGCGGGCTCTTATCTTTGAATTTGTTTGATGGTTTCGCATTTTCAGTTTTATTGGAATCGCTCCATTGACAATTGTTTTTTTTTTCTTTTACTTTGTTGCAATATCACATTGGACATTGGAGAAATTTCACAGTTGTAACACAGTAGATTTATGGAGCAGTATACCATTCCAATACAAATGCAGATTCTCGATAGATTCAAACTTTATAACATCTGTAGACGATGTGGGGCAATTTGTGTATTAATTTCCATCAATTAAATTTAAGAAATAAAAACAAACTCACTGTGCATATTACTAGGCTCGTGCCCAGGTCAATGTATACGCTTCTAAAATAAACTTCCAAACGACGCGTTTAATTTACCCATGGGTAATTTAAAAAAATATATATCAGAACTAGACTATGTCAAAAGGTTTACTATTGTATCTCAGATTACATAAATGAGGAAAGTATTTGGAAATGAATTGCTCTTGTTATGTTATGTTAATGATTGTATTTGTATTTAATGTAACGATATTGGCAATTACAAGAGTCGGCGTTGATTATCTTGCCAGTTCTTCTCAAGAAGCCCCGTCGCCGGAACTGGCACTTAATTCACTTTTACATTCAAGATAGTGTGATGAATGTGAATCTAAGCTCTGCGGATTTAGAGTAGTAATGATTTAGATACATGTTCTTATATTTAATTTGTATGACGTTTCTAAGTGCTTTCTATAGTCCAAGGAATAAAGATATTTTAATTTGATTTGAATTTGACAATTTTGAACGTCAGGGTTGAGTAAAAATGTTTTTTTACTGTAGTCATAACGTAGTTATCCTACTCCTACTAATATAAATGTGAAAACTTGTACGGTTGATAGTTGTTGATGAATATGTTCTGGATAGAATGTGAAGACATTTTATCCAGATTTTTAACTATGTACAGTACAAAACATAGTATACTGCAGCGAAGTAGCCTGGAGCCCTGCCGCCGGAGCTGAAGCCGATTACCATCGGCTTTTTGATCGCGAAAATAGATCTTATGTTTATGTTAATGACAAACTTCTTCAGCTTAGTTGGTAGAGCTGCATGATTTCTACCAGGTAAGCTAAACACGGTTACCGCTTACCTAAGCTAACATGCCACAGCTCATTTTTTTTATATGAGATGGGGGCAGACGAGCATGTAGGCATGATGGAAATCCAATCACCACCGCCCATGGAGACCAGCAACACCAAGCGGTCGCTGATCCGTTGCCAGCCTTATAATGGAAATAAAGACTCTTGTCGTTCGGGAATAACTCTGAGGGAAGTTGATTCCACAGTTTCACCGTTTGTGGTATAAAATTTCTTAGGAAACGTACTGTAGTAGCTGCCATCTATCAAGATGATATGGATGGACACTAATATAAATTTACTGCTGTTCAATGCGCGGTAGAAAGAGAGGGGGATATCACTTTCTCTCCTATGCCGAGCCGGCGGTCTACACTCCCTCCGTCTTACGAATTTTCGATCAGGTCACGTGTCCTGACGCGAGTGTAACATTTTTTAGCCATCCCAAAAAGTGCACATCGCCGCTAAAGAAGTTTTCACTTCAATAAAAACTTTTTAACAAAAAAATTAAACCGCCGAAAAAAATGAAAAGCAAAAAATAATAAACTTTGTTTTTATTTACCTTAATAACTAAGTTCTTAAACTAATTTAAGTACACCTAAGTAATTTTGTGTCGGCGCCAAACACGCATTTTTTGGAATATTTTTGTTTATCGTTGGAGATTTCGCGTTGCATTGTTAATATGATTTGGTTATTTTTATTTCTTTAAATTTGAGGTAATTTTGTGATCTTTGTTCATTGATTGTTTCGTCCTCTTTGACCTCTCCATCTAAAATATGTAAGGCATTCAGTCAGTTACTATTTACCTAATGGATTCGAAGCCGAAAAAGTAATCCAACATGATTATTACATTGTTACCCGACATCAATCAACATTATTCAAATGTAAACTTAAGGCTGGGTGGGATTCAAATTTGAGTTTTTTAAAACCATCTGAGACTTAGATAATAATATTTTAAATTCTGAAAAAAATATATGTGTTAGGTAAGGATCTTGTCTAGTCAAAATCGCATTCAATGTCACGACCTAATCAACTTCACTCGATAAAAAAAATTCCCAAAATCACCCCTTTGTGTTAATGTTTTTTCAATATTGTGACTATAATACTGAACGAATACATTTAATTTTTGTACTCAATTAAAGCTAACAAATAGTTACAGACAAATTCGCAGAGTACGATTAAATAATATATATATTTTTTTTACTGTGTGCAAATTTCCACTAAATATGAGAGCGCGGGGGTTCGGCAGCCCATCAGTCGCGTGCTGGCGCTTATAGACGACGGACCTGTGCTCGGTGCCTGCGCATCAGTATTTTTTTTGAAAAATTTGTGTGCTTCAAGTGATTCTTAATGGGCAATAAACAACGTAAGCGAAAGAAGTCGTCCAAAGCAATAAAAATAACTAACAGAAAGAATGCACTGCGAAGATATACAAAGAGGTAAGTACCTTTATGTAGATGTTTGATTTTTAATGTAATGTGGTATTTAATATATTAAAATTAGATTGTTTTATATATTTGTGTTTCATCAAAATCTTTGAACCAAAGCCAACTTAGTTAAAGTAGGGAGCGTAATTGTAAGCTACCCGACTGGGAAATGTACCTCCACCTCACAGAATACCGCAGCCAAATAACAATTCCCTTGAGGGTTGTTGTGTTCTTGCGAGTGAGTGAGGTCACCAGAAAGGAAGGAGATGCTGCGTAGGCAGCGGGGGTGGCGGCGCGCGAGCTGTGTTTTATGTTGCGAGCGTAGCCATATTAGGCTACGGTAACCGCTTCACATCAGGCGGGCCGTATGCTTGTCAGCCACCCGACGTAGTATAAAAAAAGTCTGATTGATAATTTACAAAAATATATTATGGCTAAACTTGCGGCCATCATGCCACAGTATAAGAATATCCAGTAAGTACTAAAGAACGATATGATTTTTGATAATTCATGTTTTGTCTTTATCGGTACATATCTGCCTGGCGTTTTATTGTAGGTCAATGCAGCAGTCTCCAATACCAGACATCATCGCCGAAGTAATTAATATGGACAGCGGCGAATAATCAATCTGTTATCTGCGGATACAACTGAAAATAGGTAAGTAATTACCATAGATCGAGATAGGTACGCAGCGCTTTTTAAACAGTTTTAATATGTCCCGTTTATACATATTTGCTTAGTCATGTCAAGTCAGGAGGCGCAACGTACGTACCCAATACTTACGGACTTCTGACGGACAGACTTATCTATACTTCTATACTAATATTATAAATCTGAAGAGTTTGTTTGGTTGAACGCGCTAATCTCAAGAACTACTTATTCGAATTTGTAAAATTATTTTAGTGTTAGATAGCCTATTTTTCGAGGAAGGCTAATAGGCTATGTAAGATCACACTACCACCAATAGGAGCGGAGCACCAATGAAAAATGTTGCAAAATGGGAAAAAAATATTCCTTTTGAAAGCTTCCGTTGCATGCGCTGTGTAAACGGTTCAAGTTACGCAATAATTATAACAGAATTATTCATCTTAAAAAGTTCTAATAAAAAGTCAGTGATTGCATATATCTACTCGTTCTTCTTTTAATTTTCTTCTTTTTTTTTTGCTATCCTTCTTTCAATTAATATCACCCTGCCTTTAGGACTTTTATGTAAAGAGAGGTGTACGACTGAAAATGCGGATTTAATGTTAAACGAAACAACAGCTGCTGAGCTCTTGCTTGGTAACCTCCTTTCAAAGGATTTTTTTTGGTACGACCAATCAATTTCACGCTGACACTATTATAACACTGAACAGTGTTTGTATCATCGTAACCGAAAAATCTGCGTGATTTTGCTGTAATGTATAAAACAATCGTGTAGAAAGACAAATTCTGGATCTATTTCAGCTCTTCGTTGTCATTTCCATCTTTGCTACAAATATTCTTGGTACATACATTCTGCACGGTTAAAAAAATAATTGTGCAATTTTGACATTGCTGTGTTGTGAGAACTTTTAGAGGCTTTGTGATGTATTCTTACATACTGTACAATTTGATTTCTATATTATCAAATTTTTTACATTATTAAGCGATAAAATAATTATTTCAAATGCGTCCATTATTTAGTTCGGTAAATGTCCCGTATAACTTATTATATATTATAGACAGTTATAATTAATATAATATGATAAATTTTCAGGCACATTGATGTTCCGACGTGTAGCTACACAGCTGACGTTTCCAAGAATTCTTTTATGAGATTAGATCCAGACGCTCCACTACGAACTAACTTTTACGTAAGAATCATATTTTATTTGATTGCATTTAATATAGTTTTTTTGGGAGTTTATTAATTTAGCATAATAAAAACTATAAAAAAGTTAGATAATGTACATCCAAACAAAATATTATGTTTTATTCCGAAACATGTAATTATTTACCATTATGTTTTAGAAATACTGAGGAGACATCCCTTATCGAGACGAACCCTTGTTTACAAAACGCATCGAAAGGGACGACAACTTCTGGAAAACGCAAATGGAGCAAAAGTTGGTCAAATTTTATATGAAGTGTTTAATGCCAGAAATTGTTGATAGTCGACACGCACGTGGAATAGCATTAAGCACATTGTCCTTACAAGATGACAAGGAAAATGTAAATTATGTAGACTCCCCAGACTTGCCATCACTTGAGCGAAATGTTAATTCTGTAGAGCCTATAGTTCTATCATCTTCTGAACTACAGTCAGATTTGCACCCGGGTACAAGCTCACGAGAAATATATTTTAAACAATTTTAAGAGTAAATAAATATTTTTTATTTAATACTATCTTTTATTTATTTATAATAAAAATGTACAGAAAAACTCTTAAAAGAATCACCATGACATTCATAGTTTTTTAAAAACACCGGGCCTGCCATACGCACATTTATGCCTCCTATATGACAAGAAAGATGAACAATGGATTCTGCTGTAATATTAGCTTCCTTTTCTAATATCTCAAGTCAAATCTAGGAAACGCGAACAGGTTGTTATTTTTTTTTAATATTCTATACCTAACCTACATTACTTATTATTTACGAAACTCTTGTCACTACTATAAAAATATAAAAGTGCATTTCTGAAGTTTTAAAATAAACTAGTTACTGCTTATTCCTATACTGTGTGACCGGGTGGGGTGACGCGAGTTCATCGCGCCGCTGCCTCCGCGTGAATAAGTTCGCGCGGTGCCGGCAACGCTGAATGCCTACTTTTGCACGACTACCTAGCCTTAATCAGTTTTTATAACGTGTTGGGCAAACATAAAAGTGGAGCCATTGTTTTGCATAACAAAGTGCAAAGGAAGTGTTTGCTATACGTATTATATGCTCACCGTAATGTGGTGAGCACAATGCCTTACATTAGGGTGAAAGTGATTAATTACCACCAATGTATACCTATAACCGTAATTTATTCCTTTGTGTACCGGCCCGGTTTCGTTCCTAATTGTAAGTCAGTTAAAATAATCTGATTTTTGTTACTAGGTATCTGGATTTTAAATACTTTTTTTATGCTGTTAGTAAAATAGATGGTTGATTTAAAAAAAAAGGGTATGGCTGTATCGTAGACACGGCTGTGTGTTAAATGTTAAATTAAAAAAAAAGTTAATATATCTCAAAATGGCATAGCTTTTCCCTCCTCCTTGCCCGATGTTCCATAGTCCTTACTTAGCGTAATAAATTCTTTGATCTTCATCTATCCATTGGTGTGATTGAATTTTGGATGGAGATAGATTTGTAGATATAACACCAAACTGTATCCGCCGATTTTGATATCGTTCGTTTTTAGGGTTCCGTACCCAAAGGGTAAAAAGGAACCCTATTACTAAGGCTCCGCTGTCCGTCCGTCCGTTTGTCACCAGGCTGTATCTCATGAACCGTGATAGTTAGACAGTTTTAATTTTCACAGATGTATTTCTGTTGCACTATAACAACAAATACTTAAACATAGAATAAAATAAATATTTAAAGGGGGCTCCCATGCAACAAACGTGATTTTTTTGCCGTTTTTATAGATAATGGTACGGAACCCTTCGTGCGCGAGTCCGACTCGCACTTGGCCGGTTTTTTTGAATTGCATTGAATTTGAATTAAAGACGTATTCACGTCAATAAACCATCGTGGGGCGCCTGAGGGATGTGCAACATAGTCTAACAGTAACTACAGAATAAGACATGGTACTACTCTATCATCATTATTATCAGCCTGTACCTACTCACTGCTGGATATGGGCCGAAACGCATAACCACGTTGCAGCACCGCACCGCCAAAATCAGCAGTGCCATCCGCGCCGCTACGCAGAATTTTGCGGCGTGCACCTCGCCGCAAATAGTGTAGAAAAAGTAATAAAACGTAAACGATTAATCATCAAACTTTAACGTTAACAAAGTTTATTACTTTTTGCTATTTTTTTACATACGTCTACCAACACTCAAAAATCACAAAAAATAGTTGCCGGCAAATACGGCAGTAGAACGCTTTGTTTCGTGGCACCGCAACGCAACGCTCGGTGACGCGTTGCGTTGCGGCGCGGCGCCGCAACGTGGTAATGTGTTTCGGCCCTATAGGCCTTTTCCAATGCTTTCCATCATATGCGATCCTCCGATTTCCGCATTCAACCGCTATCAGCCACCTTTTTGAGGTCATTGATCCATCTAGAGAGGGGGCGCCTCACGCTTCGTCGCCCCATAGATACGTGGCCTCCACTCTAGGACTTTCCTCTCCCATCTGCAATCGCTGATTCGAGACCTAGCCAGCCTTTCAACTCGCTGACTCTGAAAGCCATGTCGACCTCTTTGTCTCTCCGTCGAATTTCTTTGATATCTTTAGAAAGAGCAAGCTTATGAATTTATATTATACTAGTTTCTACCCGCGGCTATATCCGCGTTTACTTATTTTTTTTAATAAAAAGTATCCTATGTTCTTCCTAATACTTTTGAGAATATGTGTACAAAGTTTCATGATGATCGGTTGAGTAGTTTCGGCGTGAAAGCGTAACAAACAAACTCACATTCACATTTATAATATTAGTAGGGAAGGGATTAATTGATTTATATATTAAAACATGTAGCTGCATTATATATTAAAGCATGTATTAACGCAGCCTAGGACGACAGGGAGCCGATGGATGCAAACGATTCAAAATGGATTGTTTTGGAAGTCTAAGGGCCTTTCCTAAAGCCCTATGTTCAGCAGTGGATGTCCTTTGGCTGGATTGATGATGATGACATGTATAAATTGTTGTGATACTAACGGGACGGAGGCCCACCACATGTTCCCACCACTGTGTCTCCTCTGTAGCCGAGATTAAAAGCGGCGACCGCCAAAAAAGGCAATGAACAGTAAAGTCCATTGCAGTTCCAGGGGTAAAACTACAGCTGCCTTGGAATTTTCAACGAATTTAATCAAAAGAAAGAATCAAAAGAAAGAGTAAGAAGCCAGTAAGCCAAGCTGCTGCCTGTCTTTGGATGGGTTTATCTCGAGCTATTTCGTGCTTCAAGTGCAAATTATTATTGACGAGCTCGGTGGCGTAGCGGTCAATGACGCGGCTTCGACACCAACGTTCGTGGGTTCGATTCCCACATAGGACAAATATTTGTGTGCATGAACATGTCTGTTTGTCTTGGTTTGGATGTTTTCTATGTATCATAAGTTGTATTTACAAAAAAAAAATGTATTTACGTATGTTTATCAGTTGTCTAGTACCCATAACACAAGCTTCGCTTACTTTAGGGCTAGATGGCGCTGTGTAATTTGTCTAACAATATTTATTAATATTTATTATTTATTATACCGGTTCAGCTACTGTTAATATTCAGGGTTCGCTGATAAATATCAACAGATATTGTATCATGATATATATTGACTGACTTATATGTTGATTAATATTAATTGATATTCATTGTCGCAGCTAGAAAATTTACCGGTCCAATGTTACGCTGGAAATATTGGACAAAAATTGTGGTGAGCCACCTATGCCTCCAAAGGTTCTCGACCATCTGCAATTTAGATCCCTCATACCTTTATAGAGTCAGTATAATCACTTTAAAAGTTGTTAAGTACCACCCCACAAATCTGTGGCCTGCTAATAAATACAATAACATGAAAAGTTCATAGCGATGAATATCTGTTGGGGACCACAAACACGGCGAATTTAAGTAGACCCTACCATCGGTTTTGGCAAACAATTTCGATAATGAAAAGATTCGTAGAAGTTCGGTTTTAAGGTACTGCATGTGACTTTCAAACGACAAATTGACAATAGGCTATTTGACCAATGTTTTTTTTTTCGGTTTTATATGTAAGGATGTCACGATAATAAAACCACACGTGAAAGAATTACTTTGATAGCACAAAAACCTCACGAGATATGTTAATTTGAAAATTACAATTTTGGACTTTCCTGAAAACGCTCCATACAACAGGCTATTAGGTTATGACGTCACAAGCAAGTATTTTGTATACAGCAAATCAGAAATTTGTACGACACCTATGTAAAATATTACATTTTTGTAATTCACAATCAGGTCATTTTAGTCTCCACTACAGGAGCACGACCCTCTCTCGTCGGTCACAGACAGGAGGATTTTTTTTTTTTTTTTTATACCACCAGTGTGGCAAACAAGCATACGGCCCGCCTGATGGAAAGCAGTTACCGTAGCCTATGAACGCCTGTAACATCAGAGGCATCACACGCGCGTTGCCGACCCTGTAAAAACCTCTTCACGCCCTCTTCATGTCCTACACTCCCCACGCTGGTCAGACGGGTTGGGGAGGCCTGATCGATGTTTTATAATGTATTTCCCTTAATCGCCTTGTACGACATCCACGGGAAGAGACGGAGTGATTCTATTCTAGTCTGCTGAAAACCACACGGCCAAGTTAAAGTTATTGAGAAACATCTTCAACTTAGTCGGTAGAGCTAAACACATTTACTGCAAATCTAAGCTAAAGTTAAATTTTTGCAATGAAAAAATCCGAAGGTAATCGTCTTCAGCTTCGGCGGTAAGGCACCTGGGGCCCTACCGATTGCCGAAGCCGATTCCCATCGAAAATTTGACCTGGAAAATCGGTGGTAGGTTTGCATTATTGACAATTATTTTTAGCTTTGTCGGTAGAGCTTCATGATTTCTACCAGTTATGCTAAACAGAATTGCCACTAATGTAAGCTGAAGTTATATTTTCGCAATAAAAAAAATCCGATGGGAATCTACCAACTCCGATTGGTTCTACCAACTGTCTGAATGTTTGTCAATAAATAAAACGTAAAACCTATTTTTCGATTCAAAATATTTGATGGCTTAATCTAATAAATAGTGAATCGACTTCATCTTCGGCGATAGGGCCTCGGGCGTCTATAAAACGTAGTGTAAGGATAATTCGTTAATTTTAATCGGAAATACAGTAATGTCAATCCTTTTCCAAGAGATATTAATGTAATTGTAATAACTCTTAATTAAATACGATAATTCACCGAATGTAATTTGAACGTCTATAAATTAGTTAAGATAATTTTCACAATGTTCTTTTAATTTTAAGAGTAATTTCATATTACCGCAATCTGCCGCTTCCGGCGGCCGAGGCGGGATCGTGCACGATCGACATTAGATCGTGGACGACCGAGGTGAGATCGTGGGCGATTCCATGGCGGTCCGCATTCGAATAACGACAGTGGCAGAGTGAAGTTGATATGGTTGAGATATCTGTGATGCATCGTTGTAATCGCTATAATTGCCTTAGTTTGTGAGTGTTAAATCGAGGAATAAATCTTGAAAGAAATACCGGTTGTTTCCTGACTACTCCTACAGTAGTATACTATAAGTCTGTCTAGAAAATGATTAAATTCTTTGTAAAATGTCATATCAGTAGAAATAACCGCTTTGCATATGTAAAAAACTCCCAACGAAAATCCGTAGTAAAGGCAACAAAGCTACAACGAAGAGCGCAGAAGCGCTTGAGCCCTGCCCGGGATTTCCTGCAGTTTGTCACAAAGAAAACCATCATTTTATGAAACCAGCGGTTAACACACAAGCAAATTCCAACTCTAAACCCGATGGAGTAAGTCTTAAGTTACTTAAAAATCTGATGAAATTTTATCCAGCTTAAACCATAGTCGTTGAAAATGCGACTCGATTGCTTTGACATAGAGATGGTAATAGGCTTTCGAGTTTATAGGATTAATGCAACGTGACGGATAATACGAGAACTGAGATAAATTGTATTAGGCTGGTGAGTTAAAAGTTAACAGAAAGAGCGGTCTTGAGAATCTAAATAACTATTAATACATGTGACTTAAAGATTGATAATACCAAATACTATTACCTAAACTGTGGTAATACCGTTAGTACTATTACTTATACTGTGGTAATACATAGACTTACTGTCGGTAATAGACAATGTAAAAAATGAAGACAGAGGTAGCATAGACAACAGGGACCCTACAGCCGAAGCTGAAACCGATTACCATCAGTTTTTGACGTGACAACGTCTTATACTATTTCGATGGAGCCGGCTGCACGC
The DNA here is from genome assembly GCA_937001555.2 of Hypsopygia costalis. Classification (NCBI taxonomy): domain Eukaryota; kingdom Metazoa; phylum Arthropoda; class Insecta; order Lepidoptera; family Pyralidae; genus Hypsopygia; species Hypsopygia costalis. The sequence goes on from OW443342.2 coordinate 5,203,630, forward strand.
ACAAAAAAACATGACGTATGCGGCGTTACCTCGCTCTGAGGCGTTCCATTAAAATTTTCTTTTGAAAAGTGCAAACATTCCATCAGTATTTTCTTATGACGTTGTCACGTTCAACTATCGTCAGTAAACCGACTTTACAGACAACCGATTTTTTTTTTATTTCATCTGCAGATTAATCGGTAGAGCTCTACATCTACCAGCTGAGCTAAGTATATAAAAAAAAAATGTAGTATAAAAAAAAAGTAGTTTCATTTTTTCAGTCAAAAATTCCGATGGTAATCGGCTTCAGCCACGCCGGTAGGGCCCTGGCTGATGTGACAAACTTGAGATAGAGAATGTCGAGATATTATATAACGCTGTCATATAACTGTTCGCACATTATTGTGCATTCCTTTGGGAAAACCAGCATGTGATGTGAAACACAATATACTAACGAAGCGGCTCTGGAGAGGAAGTCTCTCTAGGGAGGTAGGATACAGCGTATTTGTAAGCTATCCGACTAGGGAATACCTCCACCTCACAGAATACCGCAGTCAAATAACAATTCCCTGGAGGCTGCATCCGGTGGGCTATATGCTTTCTTGCCACCCATAGAATTACCCGTAGAAGCCGAAGTAGTATAAAAAAAAAACAGGATGATGGCGTAATATTTTCTTTTTCTCGTGAAACTATCAGTTTGTCTAAAGTTAGGTCTTTTTTTTAGGGATGGAGGCCCACCACTCATTCCCACCACTGTATCTCCTGTGTAGCCAGGATTAACAGCGGCGACCGCCAAAAAAGGCAATGAACAATGAAGTCCATTGCAGTCCCAGGGGTAAAACTACGGCTGCCTTGGAACTCACAACGAATTTAATCAGAAGAAATTAGTAGGAGTAGGAAGCTTTTGGAATTTGACTTCCCCTCTTAGCAATGTGAGAGAAAGCAATAAGACAAATAAGGCATTAAAAGCCTAAAGAGATGGCTAGTCAAGTGAAGTAGAAGTAAAGTTAGGTCTGTCTATTTAGTTATTGATCCGGTAGTATTGATTCTAAAAAGTTTATATATCCCTTTTTTGTTTCTATGCTATTTTTTATTTTTAGCCATGAGTTATCTGTCAATAAAAGACTTCAATTAGTCATCAAAAATCTTTACATCAGACACAAAATTTTAATTGATTTCTGTATTAAATTTATCATTGATAGATTACCATTTACATTTGCATTTGGTGTTAATAATTATTCACAGGAATACTTTATATAAACTACAAATAATTTTTTTAGATAAATGGAATCGGGTAATTATAAAAACATGCATTTTTCATAATGTATCACCTCATATTCATCAATGTATTGATCCCACTATACGTGCTTATTGACATTGATTCTATATATCATTTACAAAAAAAAAATGTATTTACGTATGTTTATCAGTTGTCTAGTACCCATAACACAAGCTTCGCTTACTTTGGGGCTAGATGGCGCTGTGTAATTTGTCTGACAATATTTATTTTATTATTTATTTATTTATATACGTCGAAAAGTCATTCTTGGGAATGAACAGGCTCGAAAACCAAGGAACCGATTTTGATGAAACTTGTCACAATTAAAGACCTCGATATGCTTAAGGTTTGTGTCGAAAAAAATTGAGATCGATCATGTGCTTTGAGGAATGATTATCAAATACATTTTCCATTGAAATAAAAGGGAAAACATACACTCAGCGAAACTACTCGCTCCTCTCAACCTCGATTTCGGCCCCGCTGGCTAGAATCCGGCCCCGCTGGCTAGAATCCGGCCCCGCTGGCTAGAATCCGGCCCCGCTGGCTAGAATCCGGCCCCGCTGGCTAGAATCCGGCCCCGCTGGCTAGAATCCGGCCCCGCTGGCTAGAATCCGGCCCCGCTGGCTAGAATCCGGCCCCGCTGGCTAGAATCCGGCCCCGCTGGCTAGAATCCGGCCCCGCTGGCTAGAATCCGGCCCCGCTGGCTAGAATCCGGCCCCGCTGGCTAGAATCCGGCCCCGCTGGCTAGAATCCGGCCCCGCTGGCTAGAATCCGGCCCCGCTGGCTAGAATCCGGCCCCGCTGGCTAGAATCCGGCCCCGCTGGCTAGAATCCGGCCCCGCTGGCTAGAATCCGGCCCCGCTGGCTAGAATCCGGCCCCGCTGGCTAGAATCCGGCCCCGCTGGCTAGAATCCGGCCCCGCTGGCTAGAATCCGGCCCCGCTGGCTAGAATCTGGCCCCGCTGGCTGGAATCCGGCCCCGCTGGCTAGAATCCGGCCCCGCTGGCTAGAATCCGGCCCCGCTGGCTAGAATCCGGCCCCGCTGGCTAGAATCCGGCCTAGTATATTACTGAAATCATTAGTTATGGGTTGTTATAGGTCTCCTCTCAATCGACTGGGTTTTGAGTATTTTCATATACCTACTTACTAATACATTTTTGTTTCTATAATAGAATCCAGAGTCTGTTTATAAACTTAGTTAGCTCGTGCGTGCGTCGTAGTCTTGTGGGCCTGTGGCGTCGCTTGCATGGCCAGTCTATTATGCGATTTGATTGACGGTTATCGTCACTGTTTATTTCGTATATTACTTGTGGAACCAAATGTCTTTAAGCTAGCTAGACAACATAATTAGAATTGAAAAAAAAGAAGTTAATTTGATGAGTGGTACCCTGATGAAAAGGACATAATTAAAAGGACAGACAAACAAATAGGGAGCTGCTGAGATTTAGGTGTATAGTACATCTCGTATACAATTTTTGAAAGTGAATGAAAAGGGTTCTTCGCCTGTTTATCTCGAGATTAATATTAATACTTGCGATTATTTTGCAGATTTGTTCACGACTGGCGGGATTTGTAACGGGATCAATTTAGCTAATTACTTCCCTACCCATCGTTCATTCAACTCTGTAGTATATACTCACAAAAGATTTCTAAAAGATGCTAAAGAGTTTGAAAATCAAGGGACTGTTAAAAGTAATTTAAAAATAATTAAACCAAAATGTAAGAAAAAGAACAAAGAAAAACATGATAAAACTCAACAGTTTGATGGTATCACAACAAATGAACAAATTCATCAACAAAAGAGATTGAACAATACGAAGTCCAAAAACAATTCTATATTGAATCAAACTATTAGGTTTGCAAAAAACCTAGTCCCTTTAGCAATACCCCCTGAAGATGCTTCCGCTCCAGTCTTTTATACCATAGGAACAAAAACATGTAAAAGTAAAGATAAAAAAACATGTACAGATGATATTGAACAGAACTTAACATATAACAAACCTATAACTGAAATGCGAACCGAGTGTTATAGAAAAGAAAACAATATCCACCATGATGAGAGCAGTATCAAAGATTCTATAAGTCAATCACCGCAAAATACCATAGATGAGATAAATGAATCATTATCATGTACCATTTCAAATTTATCGGAAAAGAAATATCACAAGAGAATCAACCATAACAGTAAATATTACAATAGTGATAATGAAAAAATCGTCATATCACAATCCTTTGAAGCCTTAGCTGCAGAGACTGTAGATACTAATGATGGTTCTAAAATTAAAATACACCTTATGAACGATAGAGAAAAAAACTTTTTCAGTAAAAGCTTACAAATGCCTATAATAAAAGCTATTAAGGAGTGTATTTCAAATCATTATGATAGTATTATTAATAGTGAATTGAAAATAGTGCATAGGCAAATAAAATGCAATAGTGAAAAATTGGATGTTATTATGGATAAGGTAGCAGGCATAGAGAACAAACTTGATAATGCCAAGGAAAGTATCAAAACTATTAAATACCCCAAAACACATTCAGTCAAAGCATCAAAATTAGAGCAGCTAAGTGAAGATCTAATAGAGATAAAAAGAAATAATAGTACCGAAGAAGAATCTAGAGATGAAAGTGAAATAGAAATAAGAAACTTTAGAGATAAACGCGCAGTGATTGCATTAGATTATAATGAGAAGAAAAGAAAAGATGACATAAGAAAACATGTTTTGGCACGAGGAGAAGACATTCCAGAGCCTTTGCGAATATCTTCAGTAAGACATAATAGTACCGAAGAAGAATCTAGAGATGGAAGTGAAATAGAAACAAGAAAGTTTAGAGATAAACGCGTAGTGATTGCAGATTATAATGAGAAAAGAAAAGATGACAAAAGAAAAGATGTTTTGGCACGCGGAGAACATATTCCAGAGCCTTTGAGAACATCTTCAGTATCCCATTTGGGAGAGAAACTAGATCGCCCCAACAGAATACCTGCGCGATTTTGTTGGACAGAAGCAGCAAGCAACGAATAGTAAAGATAATAGAGTTTTTAGAATAATATTGATGTAGTTTGTTAGATTTTGTTGTTTAGTTAATAACTATGAATTTTATTTCCAATAAATACCATCAATGGTTAAATATTGTTTTACTAGAAGATACGTCAGCAAGTTGGGAAAAATGGGAAAAAAATACGATCGCAAATCTAACCGGTGTAAATGTAAAACACAGGGCGGAGTACTGCATTTCCGAGAACCAGTATTTGGTCTTGGAAGTAAATACAATCACATTACGTAGTTCACGCAGTATTAACTATTTTTTTTATAAGAGAGGGGGACAGATGAACATGTGGGTCGCCTGATGAAAAGCAATCACCACCACCTTATACTCCTTCCTTTCTTTCTGGTGGCCTCACTCACTCGCAGGAACAACAACCCCACAAGGGAATTGTTATTTGGCTGCGGTATTCTCTGGGGTGGAGGTACTTCCCCAGTCAGACAGCTTAAAAAATACGCTATGCCCTACCTCTCTTTTCGCCAGAGCCTTGTTCGTCAGTCAGCAGGGTGCACCACGTGTAGGTGAGGCTGGCTTTGGTTTAAAGATGTTGATGAGCGACTTACACCCCAAAATTGTCACGTTGTAAAGTCCATATCCTGACGTTTCTTTTCAATGTTCTTTTTAACCTAAACTAAAAGACCGGTTTCATTATCAAAATGTTCATAAACACATTCAACATAGTCATGATCCCTCCGGTCGACTCTTCCCGCGACCAGAGGATTGGCCTATTTCTCGCTCAGCTAATAAGCATTGCCATTCAGCGTGGCAATGCTGCTAGGATTCTGATCTCTTTATCTTTTGATGGCGATGCGGAAGAATTTTTTGATGCTATTCATCATCTATATCTATATATTCATCTCTATAATTATATTTTATTAATTTTAATTAGTTTTTGTTATATCCGTTTTGTTTGTATATAAACTTAGCCCTATTTAGTTTTTATTTTAACTGTATATTTTTAATTATTAGTAAGTTATTTTCATTGTGTTAAATTTATATGAATAAATTACTAACGACATGATCCCATTTTGAAACTTTTATAACTCCTTTTATAACTCATTTACTGTACCAGCTGAATGGATAACACTCCCTCTCTTGAAATAAACTGAAACTTAGCGATTGCTCAAATCCATGATGAATAAATCCATCACTATAAATAATATTACACGGTAATTTTAGCGAACAAACAAAACTTCTTATCATAAGTCAAACTTAAATCTCAGAATATATAGTTAGTTCACCAAATATATCAATACCAATGTCGATACATTTGCTATTCCGTGCGAAAACTCTGATTCTTAAGGCACAATAAAATCTTTAACTTAAAAAATAATGCCAAGGTTAGAAGGTTTCCTTGTATTAAGCGTGCATCGCGTGCCTTCGCCTTGTAAATCATCGTTGATCGATATTGTTATTCCAAGACTGTTCGGAGGTATCCGAGATAATAATTTAACGGTACGATCGCAATGTCTCGTTTCGCTTAGCTTGTGCCGAATTACAATTGAATAGCTTGTTCCGCATGGTTTCATTTCAAATATCTGCTTTGTGAGGCTTGTTTCATAAAATAATCCTTTTTGTATTTTTTATCTCAACAAAGGGCTAAAGAAATAAAGAAATACATTTAGTTCAACATTACAGGGTCTAAATATTAAAAAAAAAATGGGGTGTAGCTGTGTCATGGATACAAGAGACCTGTCCAGTGTAAAAGAAAATAGTTGGCTTAATTTTATATAGAAAAAATTCTTCGTTTTATTGATGAATCATCGATATTAAAATTGTAATACCAAACGATACACCCAGCATGTTCTAATTAATAAATATTTCTGGACAAATTGCACAGCGCCATCTAGTCCCAAATTAATCGCAAAGCTTGTGTTATGGGTACTAGACAACTGATAAATGTACTTAAATACATATTTTTTTTTGTAACATATACTGTTGGATTTAAAATCGACTCTGGAAATCGGTCGATTGTATAATCGAGTTCGTTGACCGGCAACACTCGTTTCGCCAGTGCGCGCCGTCAGAGGGCGCGCGCGCGGCAGTCTCACGTTGTCGCTAATGGTCGCGGCGCGCGGCGCGCCTTCTGGAAAGCGCTCATAGACTCCCCGTTCTGGAAAGCGGTTGTTGTGTTGTGTTGCTTCGGGATAGGCCTCACGGGAGTCTCGCGACCTGGAGTTCGCGTAGCTGTCGATAGTGGTCGCCCGTAATTCGCTGGATAGACTCGCGGGGCTGACAAAAATATAACCTAAGCAACGTGGCGTGCGCGGGGCGCTTCTGGATCGCCGGGGTTTTGTTGCTGTGCTTAGCTTCCGGATAAGCTACATTAGCCCATACGGGAATTCGCGACCTGGAGTTCGCGGAACACTCCTGGTACCGCGCGGGACCGCGGATTGACGCCGGGACGCGTCGAAAGTTTGGACAGTGTTAACAATGAGTGATTGATCGCTGGACAACCTTGTAACTCTGGATTATTACTCTGGTGAACGTACTCCCTATTATCCTCCTGTCCTGTTCCTGTCCTTAAACCCTTATTCCTGTCTGCGTGAACCCGTCTGGATTACGGTGAATCAGCGTCCGGAATCGGGTAAGTTTAGTATGTAAGTTATATTGTAGTTATTAGTGCTTGAGTAGGCAATTACTAAACATATACTTTATAATACATAGAAAACACCCAGACCAAGAGAAACAGACATGTTCATGCACACAAATGCTTGTCTTGTGCGGGAATCGAACCCGCGACCTCAGAGTCAAAGTGACTATTGCTAACCATTCGACCACCGAGCTCATCAATATAGAATATAATAGTATGGCTCACAATACGATTGGTACACGTGTTGGGCAGTTCTACACTTTAAAAAAATATAACATCTATCTTGAATTGACAACTGCATTCGCGGGAACTAGCAGCTGTTAAAACTGTATAATATAATAACCTTTAATCGATATTATTACCAGCCTGTATATTTAGCTTAGGGACCATCTATAAATTACGTAACACGAATTTCATGATTTTTGACCCCTCCCCCCGTCCTTGTCACAGCTGGTCACATTTGTGAGACTCCCCCCTCCCTAGTGTGACGTCACATATTTTGCAATTTTACATCAAGAATTGCAAATGTTGAGTTTTTTGTTAATAGTTCGAAGTTCGTGTTTTAACACTGAGATTATAATAGATTTTGAAATGTTACGTCACAAAATTTAGGACCGCCTCCCACCTTTTTTTTGCTTGGTCATGAAATTAATTATTTTGCCAATATAATTCCGTCCAGTGCATCTGTTTTAAACGATATTTGCACCATAATATTATTAATACTCACGTGAGACATTATACTTAATCAATTAAATGAATTCAACGGGTCACTCACGTATTTTTGTCGGGAAAGCCGACTAGTTTCGATCACTTTTGAGATCGAAACTAGTAGGAGACCTTCATCAGGGCGAATGTCCAGACACGTCCACCGTTTGTCTCTCGCGCCGGACACTGCGCGCCAATGCGCGCGCCGCCCGTCTGGAAAGGGTGGTGAAAAGGACCCCTTTTGAGATCGAAACTATTCGGCTTTCCCGACAAAAAGACGTGAGTGAACGATTGAATTTATTTAATTAATTTGATATTTGCACCGCGTCAATCGCGTCAACTGTGAAATGACATGACAGTTATGTCAAACGCTATAAGGTTATATTAGAAAAGTTTAATTTGTCAAAAGCGCATTGCATTATATTTGGGTTCCGTACCCAAAGGGTACAAAGGAACCCTATTTCTAAGGCTCCGCTGTCCGTCCGTCCGTCCGTCTGTCACCAGGCTTGTATCTCATGAACCGTGATAGTTAGACAGTTGGAATTTTCACAGATGATGTATTTCTGTTGCCGCTATAACAACAAATACTAAAACAGAATAAAATAAATATTTAAGAGGGCTCCCATACAACAAAGGTGTTTTTTTTGCTCGCAATTGATAACGGCGCAATTAATATAATAGGTAGAAATACTCACATAATATTTAGTTATATATTCACTTTAAAAATAAATAGTTAAACAAAAATAAAAAAAATATTTAAAGGGGGCTACCATACAACAAACGTGATTTTTTTGCCGTTTTTATAGATAATGGTACGGAACCCTTAGTGCGCGAGTCCGACTCGCACTTGGACGGTTTTTTCTTGTATTAGAATCATCTCTTGACAATAACGAACACCATGAAAATAGAATTAGTGAAATCGGTCCAGCCGTTCACGCTTTCACTATTCTTTTTTTCAGCACAATATGTATATAAAATTTAACCCGCGACCTCGGAGTCAATGTGGCCATTGCTAGCCATAGATAAAATGCAGTATTTATTTCCTCTGTTGAAGTCAAAGTCAAAGTCAAAATATCTTTATTCCTTGGACTTTATAAAGCACTTAGAAACGTCATACAAATTAAATATAAGACATGTATCTAAATCATTACTACTCTAAATCCGCAGAGCTTAGATGCACTGTCATAACACTATCTGTGAAAGTGAATTTAAGTGCCAGTTCCGGCGACGGGGCTTCTTGAGAAGAACTGGCAAGAAACTCAAGGCCGACTCTTTTAATTGCCAATATCGTTACATTAAACACAAATACAATCATTAACATAACAAGAGCAATTCATTTCCAAATACTTTTAGTATTTATGTAATCTGAGATACAATAGTAAGCCTTTTGACATAGTCTAGTTTTGATAAATCTTTTAAATTTACCCATGGATAATTTAAACGCGTTATTTGGAAGTTTATTGTAGAAGCGTATACATTGACCTGGGAACGAGTTAGAGATTTTATGGAGCCTAGTAATATGCACAGCGAGTTTGTTTTTATCTCTTAAATTTTATTGATGGAGATCACTGTTTTTCCTAATAGAAGGAAAATTAAATAGTTACCTACCTGTGCTGTAAAATGCGAAGGCGGCGAAGCAAAGGGAAAACAATTTCTTTCCTGTGATTTTTTTAATAGACATTGGTTTAAGTTAGTGCTACCTCTGCTACTTTGCTACGTAATGGAGCGTCCATTAATTATGTGAAGTGTTTTTTTTTTTTTTTTAATTTAGACCGCTCTCTTCCCCTTGGCACACCGCACATACCGACCACTCTATACAAATTTTGACTTGAATATGTCTTTTTTTTATACTACGTAGGGTGGCAGACAAGTATACGGCCCGCCTGATGTGAAGCGGTTACCGTAACCGTATTAACGCTCGCAACATAATATATCACTTGCGCGCCGGCACCCCCGCTGCCAACGTAGCATTTCCTTCTTTTTCTTAGTCTTATACGTATTGGTGTTCGTCTAGCAGCAAATATTTCTTTCCTGGTTTTGCCAATGATTTAGGGAAGTACTGCTAGATGGACCTCCTTTTGACATGAACTTTAAATTTGCCACCATACTGGGGGAATCCAAAAAATCTAATAATAACAAAATCGGGGGATGGAGTTTGGTGTGTAATTTCGAATCTGTGCTCTACATGCAAAATTCAATCATACCATTGGATAGATGAAGGATCATAGAATTTATTACGCTAAGTAAGGACTATTGAACATTACGTGCGGGGGAGGGGGAAGCGCTGCCATTTTGAGATAACTTTAGTGCATACAACGTATTCACGAGACTGACACAGCCAGCCCCCATTTTTTATTTATTTATTTTCGTACGTACAGCCATGACAAAGTTAAGATCTGTGTAAGCAAAGTTTACACAGATCTTAACATTAATAGGCAAAGTACCGAGATAATGCCACAAAGCAGCCACAATATAAACATTGAATACATGCCTGATAAATGATAATAATATGATTATAATTTTGGTTCAACAACTAACACAGACTTTATTTTAGACTTAAATAGTTTAAGCGTATGATTGACTATGTCAATATTTTCGTCAGTAATTTGGCATAGACTAGACTGGCGAGGGACAGGTGAATATTTACTCAGGTTCATCACCATCATCATCAGGTCCATTTTAGTCTCCAACACAGGAGCACGACCCTCTCTCGTCCGTCCTAGACGGAAGGAGTTTGGCTTACACTCCCAACGCTAGCCAGACGGGATGGGGAGGCCTGATCGATATTTGATAATATATTTCCCTTAGTCGCCTTGTACGACATCCACGGGAAGAGACGGAGTGATTCTATTCTAGTCTGCCGGAAACCACACGGCCAATTACTCAGGTTTCCGAGGCAGCTGTAACGGAACAATTAAAGAACAGAAATTAAGTTTTGTTACATGGACCACCTTAATTAGCGAAAGAAGCTGAGAAGATAATGCACATCAGGCGTACTGTATGTTTGCTGGCAATTTGATCTACACTACTTTGTGTACTTCCGCCATTAATTATTTCATGCAAATTACTGCCGGTCGGCACCTACTACTGTTAGTAGTTGCAGCGACTGCCGTGGCTGCTTTGGTCGTCTCTGTTCGAACTGCTGCGGTCATCTCTACGACTCTCCACCATTTAAAACAGAAGAACCGTACGGCTGCCGCCGCCCCGACTGTCTCTGTGACACATGTTTTCTCGCGTACAGGCGGAACACGTGTAGATCGAATTGCCTTTAAGTTTTATAGCATGGATGCCCTTAATTAGCGAAAGAAGCTGAGAAGATGATGCACATCAGGCGAACTGATATTTCTTTGCCATTCAACGTGATATAAAACAAAATGTTGACTGCATCCTAAGAATCTTCAATAATCGAAGTTTATATCCGTTTAGAGGAAAGTTATGCCAAGCCGACAGAGAGCGTGTCTCTCCTGCGTGCTCGCTTTACTAATATTATTCGTTTTCATGGCATGGAGCAGTGAGAGAACCACAGAATAAATACATTTCTAGAGTTCATATCAAGTTGCTAGTTGGCATCCATCTGGTTGAGTTATGTAATGCTTTAGCTAGATGGACAGAATATGCTTTGTTTGTACTATAGATACTATTTCCCATCATCATCATCATCACCCAGTATCTACCCACTGCTGGATATAAGTCTTCTCCAATGCTATCCACCAAATACCTTTCTTTGTCTACTGCATATATACATGCGTAGGTATTGACTAAGTGGTCACGTACTGTGCAGTTCCAGAGAAGTTTTCTCCCGCGTACTGTTATGCTGTGGAATGAACTGCCTGTCGAGGTTTTCTCAGGGGACTATAGCATGGGGTTCTTCAAAAAGAACGTGAAGAGGTTTTTACAGGGTCCGCAACGCGCGTGTGTTGCCCCTGGTGTTACAGGCGTTCATAGGCTACGGTAACTGCTTTCCATCAGGCGGGCCGTATGCTTGTTTGCCACAATTGCCACTCTGGTGGTATAAAAAATGCCAATTTTTACTGCCGTAATAGGTTGTAAAATGCTTTTTTTTTTTTCATAGGAACGCACACACTGGAATAATACAAGTCCATTTAGCTGATATTAAACAAAGGCACTATTTCCAGTTGCAATAACTGAAGATACGTAGCATATGTATATGAATAACCTAATCTTGTGAACGTATCTTGGAATTGGAACACCTGTTCCGATATTTCGGTGTACGTAGATACTAGATATTGAAAGGTACTGTTACGTAATACCGGAAACTAGGCAAGGATTTTAAAGAAAACTGTTATATCTGCTCTACATAATAATTTTTACATAGTATAAGAACTTTTGACGTTAATACGTCTTTAAAATTACTTTCATAGTTCATATTCATTTCATACTTGTTTATATTCGTTTCATAATTTCGATTTAAAGCGATGATACTCGTAAATTATGAATTTCTCTATTATACAGCTCTGCCTTGTAAAAATAGTAGTTTATGAAACTGTCATATAAGAAGGGGTATTAAAACACGAGAGTCTGTTTATCCGAAGGCGAAGCCGAATGCGATAATAGGTTGACTCGAGTGTTTTAATACCTAAGTTATATGCAGTTTCATATACTACTTTATCTTCACTCATAGGAAAAATATTGAAATTAAACAAAGCAGGTAGGTTCTTTTCTGGCAGGAGACTTTCAGTTAACGCCGCCGATGCCGCGTCTAGAATATCTAGCGGAGTGAAAATCTCGCCGTCACTACTTTCTTCTCCAATCATATTTTAATCACTTACAGGATTTTAGTAAACTTTTTTGGAATCCCGAATATAAAAACACGATCTGCAGAAAAATGTATGGGAAGCGCGGGAAATTAAGTTCAAAATACTCATGCGTGCGCCATTTTTTTCACAGTTTTTTTTCATATTCAGCATCATAAATCATAGACTAGTTTAATGAATTAATAATAAAAAAAAAAAGATAGCTGTACTGTAATGAGTTTTATTTTTAATTTTATGTATATGCGTTTATAAACTGCGTCTTTATAGAACCGTCTTTGAATTCGTAATTCGAATTTTTCGATTTGAGTGTAGATAAAATACAATACAATACTCTTTATTTCGACGGAGAACCAAATTAATCGACATAGCCTTCAGAGTTTGCAAGCTGAAGTGACAATGGGCCGATGTGACTATCTGCCGAATAAGTGGTGGCAGATGGAGAGGAAGGTATTAGAGGAGACGTTTTTAGATGGTTCGATGACCTAAGGAAAGCGGCTGCAAGCGGCCGAATGGTAGGCGGAGGATTCTATTTGGTGAAAAGCATTGGGGAAGGCTTATATCCAGCAGTGGGTACATACATGCTGATGAAGATGATGATGATGAACTTGTAAACTTGCTTCAAGTTATAGCTACATATTGTTAACTAACCTTGCAACTTGCAATATGCAAGCTATGAATTCGTTTTAAAGTACATTAGAGCAATTGTGCAGTCGTGCCCTAGATAGGAACTGCAGCGTTTGAGAAAATTCTGCTTAAGACTTTTAGAACTTGTATAGATCAGCATTACCCTTATAATGGGGTTTGCTTGCAATTTGTCGGCATTAGTTTCTTTTTTTTAAGTGCTGTAAGTGCCGCAGGAATTGTATGTTTGTTTTTACCCGGCTGCTGAAGGAGGGTTATGTTTTTCGAGCATATGTATGTATGTATGTCTTATTATTTAGCACAGCCTAAACCGTTTGACAGATTTCAACATAAGAGGTGTCGTTAGATTCGTCTTAATCATGCGAGTGACATAGGCTATATCAAATATAAAAAAAATCAATATGGCAATGTGCGCCCCAAAAAATGTAGTGGGAGTATTTTTTTTTCTTCTAAATATATCGATATGGGTATCAAAATAAAGGTCTCGATTTTCAAGGGCGAAGGTCAACTAGGAACCGCGGCCGTGGATATTCTAATCAGCATGAGGAAAATGAGCTCATTAATGAAATAAATAAATCAGATGGTAGTTCATTAAAACCTTTTTTTCCAGCCTAATTAAATAAATAATAATAATAAATATTGTCAGACATATTACACAGCGCCATCTAGCCCCAAAGTAAGCGAAGCTTGTGTTATACTACTACTAGACAACTGATAAACATACGTAAATATATATTTTTTTGTAAATACATACTTATTATACAGAAAACACCCAGACCAAGACAAACAGACATGTTCATGCACACTAATGTTTGTCTTGTGCGGGAATCGAACCCACGAGCGTTGGTGTCGAAGCCGCGTCATTGACTATACTAGTACTATTACTTATACTGTGATATTAGTAAGGATAGTAGGGATATTATGTTATTCGTGTGTTTGCCGTTCCAGCCTAATATCGATACGAGTATATCAGCGCTGACCTCTCAATATCATAGTATAATCTAAATGGCGTATGACCCTATTCAGTAATTACATTTAATAGTTAATTGATTCCTGATCGAACTATCGCCGTAACTGCTAACGATATGTCAATTATAGCGGATAAATACTCGTATAACTTCATGACAGTGACCGGTAAACGGCAGTTTAATTACCAAAGTTATAGATAAGATGCCTGATGATATATAGAGATGGATGGTTGGCAAATATTTTGGGATTAAATCTCATCCTATGAAAATTATATCTACCACAAAGAACAAAGAATTGTATAAGTTGATACAACTAGTAGGCCGTCGGATAAATTCGCAAAGTGCGAAGTAGTTCTGCATTTTTGGTCTCTTGTATGGGTCTGTTAGGGTAGTGTGAATTCAAATTTGCAACTTCGAAAAACTTGTAGAAACTGAGGAATTCGAGAAATACTTCGATATTTTGGGACTTTTGTCACTATTTGCTCTTCAGGGCTAAAACTATGCGGTTTCAGGGAACAATGTTTTCTGCACTTATAAACTGTATTAAATTATCTACAATTTGAGCTTAATTACAGCTGTTGGATTTAAAATCGACTCTGAAAACTAATCGATTGTTAGTTAGGGCGTAATCGAGCTTGTTGATTGGCAACACTCGTTTCGCCGGTGCGCGCCGGCAGGTGGCGCGCGCGAGCAGTCTCTCATAGTCTCTCGTGTCCGCTGGATAGACTCGGGGGGCTGACAAAGAAATAATAACCTACAACGTGGCGGCGCGCGGCGCGTTTTTGGGACGCCGGTTGTTTTACATACGGGAATTCTCGCGATCTGGAGTTCGCGTTGTGACTTCTGGAACCGCGCTGGACCGCGGATGGTCTGATGTTCTGGTAGATTGTGCTATGACGCCGGGACGCGTCGAAACTCTGGACAGTGTTAACAATGAGTGATTGATCGCTGGGCGACCTTGGAACACTGAACTGTGCAACTGGTGAACGTATTCCTATTATTATTATATATATATTCCTGTCCTTAAACCCTTATTCCTGTCTGCGTGAGCCCGTCTGGATTACGGTGCACTCGCCTCAAGAATCGGGTAAGTTTAGATTAAGTGTTAATTTTAATTAAGTAATAATTATTGGTAGCGGAGACGTATTTACTCACCAACAGCTCTATTGATTTCATAGGAGCCAGCTGTTCTTATTAGCACTTCGAAGATGACCAAATTTTCTCGAAAATTTAAAACATGCAAAGTTTGTTGTCTTTGTGATGTTCGTTTAGTCTCTATTATATTTCTTGTTTTAATGTAGTTGGCAGCTGTATAAACGAAACAACATAAACAAACGAACACAAGTTTAGGACAGGCTGTCGGATAAATACGACATAGGCGATTCGCCCCCGAAAATATTTGTCGGATAAATCAGAATAAATCAGACTGGGGCGGTCAAAAGGTTAATTAATTTCGATGTAATTTCGCAGAAGTCGATTTTACAGACAATTTCGTCTGCACTACTTTGCGTGTTTGCGCCTTCAGCTTCTTAATACCAAGTGACAGTTGCTCAATAAAACTGAATCTAACGACACATAACATCGCAATGCAGCTATTTAGCAGTAACGAAAACACATAGGGACGGACCCTTCCTACCTTCCTTCGTTTTATTTAGCATTTCTTCTTTTTATGTCGGCCGCAGTCGGGTAAAAAGATACTCCATGCCTTTTCAATATCTCGTATTTCATATACCCATGTAGGGGCCATAATTCTTCCCATTTTAGAGAGCAGTCACCGATCCAGCGCGCTCCCACCTGTGCCTTGTAGGCTCTGAAGCCTATTAAAATTCGTCGCATACCGTAGGCTTGGATGCTTACATTGTTGATACTAAAGAATTTTTGGGTTTTGTTTTAATCTCTAACATAATTTATCGTTGTAGAAAAATTACTTTGAAATACAAACATCTTTATTACAGTACCAAAATATTTAACAAAAGTCGTGTGGTTGGTTGGTGTGGTTTCCTTTTTAACCCCTGACGCAAAAACGACTTGGTGTTATAAGTTTGACGTGTCTGTGTGTGTGTCCGTCTGTCTGTGGTATCGTAGCTCCCGAATTGATGAAACGATTTTGATTTTTTTTTTATTTGAAAGGTGTATTAGTCAGGTGTGTTCTTAGCTATGTCTGATGAAAATCGGTCCAAGATGGCCTCCGCGACAAAAATGACGGTTTAGATATTTTTTTCACAACCCCTTCAATATGGATATCAAATGAATGAAGTTGATTAGTAGAATACTATACTCTATGATAAATTTCAAACAGAAGAAGGCCACCACCACAACATGGCGAATTAAATATATTTTTTCACAACACCCTCAATATGGGTATCAATTTATCAAATGAAAGAGCTTGATTAGACTGGAAATACGGGGTTTTTTTTTTAACTTTTAATTTAATTGTCTTGTAAGTATAATAAATTTTCCATAACTGTACCGTGTTCATTAAGGCACCTAGGACGTACATTATTTCAAAATAAAAGTAGGTACGTATAAAAAATAAATTACAAATAATAAGATACAAGTATAATTGAGCTCGATGTCGTGGTTACGCGTGTCAGTGTAATCAAACACGCAAGTTAAGCAATGTCGTCTGTAGCCTGTCCATGTATGGGTTTATTTATCTCGAGCTGCTCCGTGCTTCGGCACGTTCTGCGTTCAGTCCCGGCTGTTGTCATTATAGATGACAGTCGTTAAGCCAAGTCAGTGGCTTTTGGGCGCCTTGAAAATACTGTCCTCCACCTACCTGCAGTTGAGCAGCGTGGTGCGGTATGCTCTAAACCCTTTTGATTGAGAAGAGACCCGTATCCCAAGTAAGGGATGATTGAGGGTTGATGCCGATGTATATTTCGACCCCAGCACATGACAAACACTTGTGTGCATGAACATATCTGTTTGTATTAGTCTGGATGTTTTCTATGTATTGAATGTACATATCTTAGATTATCAATTGGTCTCCGCTCCGCTTCGACTAGATGCCGCGGCGCACTTGTAAAATGCGGCAACAAATACTACGCCGAACTCGGCGTACCCGAGCCTGTTGCAATACAATTATATTATTATTCCTGGTGACCTGTAACACAGGCTTTTTTTAAAAAACCTACTTCAGGCACCAGCCTCTCACTTAAAATGGCTTAGCTTTTAAGGAAACGAAAATTTTGTTTAGAAATTTAAGTTTAGTTTATAAGCCTTTTATTGTGGGAGGAAATAAAGATTTATTTATTATTTATTATAATTCTTCACGCACACTAGCATCTCGGCACATCAGTTGCAATACAATTATTCACGCACACTATCATCTCTGCACATTGTTTTACGCACACTACAATATTGAGTTGCCGCATTCACGGAGCTGTTGTTTTTAGATAGTTGTAGTCGAAGCGGAGCGGCGACCAATTGTTAATCTATGGTACATATGTATTTACAAAAAAAATGTTTAAGTATTTTATCAGTTATCTAGTATCTACAAGCTATTCTATGTATTATAAGTATTTATTTACGAACAAAAAAGTATTTATGTACATACTAGATGACCCGGTGAACTTTGTTTCACCTACATCTATCTACTTAACAAATATATACGATCTAAGATCTGTCTCTTTAAGAAGTGCCTACCCTGTGTGCCCGAACCTGGAGGACGTGCCATTGCAAGACATTTGTTTCCTGACTTGCCGCTTCCATAAAATTTGACAATACCAGCTTAAATGACTCTCTTGCAATTTGCTTGCCATGTCCGAGAATTCCTGACGCGGTCCTTCTACGAAACTTCGCGCATACTGCGCAGCATATTCAACTCCATGAAAGACAACACCAGTACGTGTCGCTCAAGTATTGACGATTTTTTACAAACTTATTAAATGGTCTTATCTTGGATTTATATATTTGTCCTTTCAACTTGACGAAATTTCGGAGTCACAGATGTCACTGGTTACCTCAAACCACTTAGTCCAAGCTACTGAAATCTCGCAGTCGATTCTATCCGATGATCGAAGAACAGATCCCAAGTACTTAAACCGTCCGTGCAATCGATCATATCCTTAAGTGCACGGTCGTGGGATCTGTTGTTTTGCAGCCCAAGTCTTTCACGTATTCGGATTCAGCCCATAGTTCTCAAGTGACCTCTTCCATTAATTCACTCACCGCATCAACTGCACTCTATCCGCATTCGCCAGTGCAATTATATCGCCATACATGAACACCCGTCGACCCACCGCACAGAGCTGGTCCATGTGGATACATGATACTACTTGACAATTCGTCTAATACGACGAATGTTAAATGAATGAAAAAGCCAGACAACAATGTATGGTTTTTTCTTAAATTTTTTTTTCTTGTAGAAGCTTTTTTCTCATTCTTCTTTTAGCGTTAGAGTAGGATTTGTATCAGTAGCAGAATATGTTCTAGCTATAGGTGTATTTTCCAAGACGTCATCTGCATATTTCATCGTCTTGAACTACGACTTTTTCTATAATTTTATTTATTTCTTGGCGTAAGTATTGCAACTTTTCTTGGCATGAAGAATGTATATGTACGATCTGTATTTTTGGTTTCTTCATCGTACTTTTTTGGATTTTGGAAATAAATAAAAATTTACTTAGTTTTAGCGCCAAATTCTTTATTTGCGGGATCCGCGGATCCGCCCTTTGAATGTGCGGGATCCTGCAGATTAATTAAAGCATCGTGATCCCGCGGGAATGCGGGATCCCGCTTTGCGGGTTTGCAATCCCTAGTCACAGATGACACTGGTTACCTCAAGCCACTTAGTCCAAGCTACTGAAATCTCGCAGTCGATGCTATCCGATGATCGAAGAACAGAACCCAAGTACTTAAACTGTCCGTGCATTCGACCATATCCTTATGTGCATGGTCGTTCGGGGATCTGTTGTTTTGCAGCCCAAGTTCTCGATCTTTCCCGTATTCGGATTCAGCCCATAGTTCTCAAGTGACCTCTTCCATTAATTCACTCATCGCACCAACTGCCCTCTATCCGCATCCGCCAGTGCAATTATATCAGCATACATGGACACCTACCGGCTAAGCTGAAGACGATCCCCACCGGTGTTTCTGATCACGAAAATCAAACTTCAACTTAGAAGTATGATACTTGTGTTTAGCTTAACTGACAGTAACTCTGGAGCTCTACGGACTAAGCTGAATATGCTTGTCAATAACTTAAACGTAAGACCTATTTTTGGAATCAAATTATTCGATGGTAATCGGCTTCAGCTTCGGCGGTAAGCCCCCTGGTCCTTGTGGATCCATGATACTACTTGACAATTCGTCTAATATATAAGAAACCACAAATGTCTAATATATAAGAATATGCCTAATATGAACAAAAACAGACTAAGACTGATCGCTGGAGGACACCGACGTTAATGGGAATTTTGTCTCTCCTCTCCGACAGAGGTCTAAACTATGGATTTGGAATTTCGGTACATGTCTCGAATGATGTCGATATAAAAACCTGGCAGCCCTTTAGACTTCAGTAAAGAAAGTTCTCGCCAAATAAATTTATGACTAAATGATAATTAAATTACAGATTAGTTACTTCAGAAAATAATGAGGATCCGTTTTATTTTGTAATAGGTATCACCTTGGTTAACATGACAGACCTATATAATGTGATGTAGGTCTTACCATATGCAAAGTTATACAACTCTTATGTGAATCCACAAACCTCGTTCTGCGTTCAGCCCCCATTTTCTGGTCTATTCGCATTGCTGACACTGATTACATTTTTTGCAATCATTTTTGTAATTTACAATCCGAGTGTTTATGATATTTACAAATTTCTATTATAATATAATCGTACTGTACAAAGCATGATTTACCATAAACAGTCACTACATATTTCAACTCCTTTCTTGATGTCTATTAGTATTGTGTCATTTCTATGTCACTTCTGAGAAAGTCATATTTGACAACCAACAAATATGACGTCGATTCTTTGTGACAATGACACTATTGATAGGTAGGTTCGCCATCTTTGCTGTTATGACATTCGACTATAGTAGGAACACTTTGTATGGGAAATTAAAATTGTTGTTTTCACTATCTTACTTGAATTTTTTCGAAAATTTCTCACCGTTTAAACCTTCCCTGGGCTAAGATAAACATTTCAAAACCAAAATCAGCTAAATCGGCCTGGCCGTTCTCGAGTTTTAGCGAGACTAACAAAAAGCAATTCATTTTTATATGGTACATGTCTCGAATGATGTCGATATAAAAACCTGGCAGCCCTTTAGACTTCAGTAAAGAAAGTTCTCGCCAAATAAATTTATGACTAAATGATAATTAAATTACAGATTAGTTACTTCAGAAAATAATGAGGATCCGTTTTATTTTGTAATAGGTATCACCTTGGTTAACATGACAGACCTATATAATGTGATGTAGGTCTTACCATATGCAAAGTTATACAACTCTTATGTGAATCCACAAACCTCGTTCTGCGTTCAGCCCCCATTTTCTGGTCTATTCGCATTGCTGACACTGATTACATTTTTTGCAATCATTTTTGTAATTTACAATCCGAGTGTTTATGATATTTACAAATTTCTATTATAATATAATCGTACTGTACAAAGCATGATTTACCATAAACAGTCACTACATATTTCAACTCCTTTCTTGATGTCTATTAGTATTGTGTCATTTCTATGTCACTTCTGAGAAAGTCATATTTGACAACCAACAAATATGACGTCGATTCTTTGTGACAATGACACTATTGATAGGTAGGTTCGCCATCTTTGCTGTTATGACATTCGACTATAGTAGGAACACTTTGTATGGGAAATTAAAATTGTTGTTTTCACTATCTTACTTGATTTTTTTCCAAAATTTCTCACCGTTTAAACCTTCCCTGGGCTAAGATAAACATTTCAAAACCAAAATCAGCTAAATCGGCCTGGCCGTTCTCGAGTTTTAGCGAGACTAACAAAAAGCAATTCATTTTTATATATAAGACTAGATGACCCGGTGAACTTCGTTTCACCTACTTATAAATATATAAGATCTAAGATCTGTGTTTCTTCTTAAGCCTACCCTGTTTTCCCGAACCTGGAGGATTTGGCATTGCAAGACATTTGATTCCTAACTTGCCAGTTTCCATAAAATTTGACCATAACAGCTTAGATGACTCTCTTGCAGTTTGTCTGCCATGTCACGGACATGAAGCTATATCCGATTTGGGAATTCCTGACGCGGTCCTTCCACGAAACCTTGCGCATATTGTGCACCATATTCGACACCATGAAACGCAACTCCCGCACGTGTCGTCGCTCAAGTATTGACGATACTTTACTGATGTATAAAATGGTCTAATCATCGATTTATAGCTTTGTCCTTTTAACTTTGGCGGAATTTTGAAGTCACAGATGACACTGGTTACCTCAAGCCACTTAGTCCAAGCTACTGAAATCTCGCAGTCGATGCTACCCGATGATCGAAGAACTGATCCCAAGTACTTAAACCGCCCGTGCATTCGACCATATTCTTATTGTACTCGATCTTGACCGCATTCAGATTCAGGCCATAGTTCTCAAGTGGTTTCTTCCATTAATTCACCCGTCGCACCAACTGCCCCCTATCCGCATCCGCCAGTGCAATATCATCAGCATACATGAACACCCATGAACCAACCGCAGACGTAGTCCATTTGGATCCATGATACTACTTAACAATTCGCCTAATGTCACGAATGTCTAATATATAAGAACATGTCTAATATGAACAAAATCAGACTAACGACTGATCCTTGGTGGACTCCGACGTTAATGGGAATTTTGTCTCTCCGACAGAGGTCTAAACTATGGAATTTGAATTTCTGTACATGTCTCTGATGATGTCGATAAAAGCCCCTGGTAGCCCTTTAGACCTCAGTAAAGAAAGTTCTCCCAATAAATTTGTGACTAAACGACAAATGTGAATTACAGATTTAAGTAATTTTGAATAAATAATGAGGAATCTGTTTTATTTTGTAATATAATCTTGGTCTTTGGAATATGATTTTGGTCTTACCATATGCGAAGTTATATAACTCTATGTGAATCCAACCGCCGTTCTGCGTTCAACCCACATTGTCTGGTACTATTCGCACTGCGGACGCTGATTACAATTGCAATCATTTTTGTAATTTCCAATGCCAGTGTTTATGAAATTTGCAGATTTCCATTATTTATTCTAAAGTACTGTACAAAGTATGATTTACCATAAACAGTCACTACATATTTCAACTCCTTTCTTGATGTCTATTAGTATTGTGTCATTTCTATGTCACTTCTGAGAAAGTCATATTTGACAACCAACAAATATGACGTCGATTCTTTGTGACCATGACACTATTGATAGGTAGGTTCGCCATCTTTGCTGTTATGACATTCGACTATAGTAGGAACACTTTGTATGGGAAATTAAAATTGTTGTTTTCACTTTCTTGATTTTTTTTCCAAAATTTCTCACCGTTTAAACCTTCCCTGGGCTAAGACAAACATTTCAAAACCAAAATCAGCTAAATCGGCCTGGCCGTTCTCGAGTTTTAGCGAGACTAACAAAAAGCAATTCATTTTTATATATAAGAATATATCAGTTATCCAAGCTTTGCTTAGATTGGGACTAGATGACGATGTTCAGGAATAATATTTATTATTTATTTATTTCTGTTTATATATCCACAATATATATTTTTTATTAGCTAATACAAGCAATAATTAGATTTATCGATAAGTTATATCAGCAGGATAATGCCAGTCCACCCCTGGGGGTATAATTAGTTCCCCCTGCTAGAGTCCACGAGGTCGTATTAATCATGCCACAGGAAGGCGTGACTTGCAGTTCGTGGCGCCTGAAACTTACATTAGCACAGCAAAACTGAGATTATAAAAGGCTTTCGGCCTTAGTTACCCTATTTGTAACTTATTTATTTATTTATTTAATGTTGGAAAATATTAAATGGATCTACTAAAATAACCTGTTTGCACATCAAATTAAATTGACAGCACATCATTATTATTTGTTTTGCTTGTAGTAGTTAAGTATTTTTTGATAAATAAATAAATAAATGCTTCTGGACAATTTACACAGCGCCATCTAGTCCCAAATTTAGCGCAAAGCTTGTGTTATGGGTACTAGACAACTGATAAATGTACTTAAATACATTTTTTTTTGTAAATACATACTTATAATACATAGAAAACACCCAGACCAAGACAAACAGACATGTTCATGCACACGTATATTTATCATGTGCGGGGATCGAACCCGTGACCTCGGAGCCAAAGTGGCCATTGCTAGCCATTCGACCACCGGGCTCCTCAATTTCATTGTCTACCTGACAACCATTGGGAGTGGAGAAAATCACGTGCACCTATTTGCACTACAAAGACAGTATAAATATCATAATCATCATCGTCAGCATGTATCTATCCATGGCTGGACATAGGTCTTCCCAAATGCCTTTCAAAATATGTGATCCTCCGCTTTCCGCATTAAGCCGTTCCCTTGAGGTCATCCCTTGAGGCGCCCCCCATCTAGATGGACCCATCTAGATGGGGGGCGCCCGACGCTTAGTCGCCCTAAACGAGGTCTCCATTCTAGGACTTCCCCCATCTGACATCGCTCGGCTCTCGGTAGATGTGGCTGGCCCATTTCCACTTCGCCTGCTAACTCTGAGAACTATGTCGATGTAATATAAATATACATAGATAAATTATAAACGTATCCGAACCTGGTTTCTATAGAATACCTAGGCAAAGTACTCATAGCGCCAGCTTCCAGTGCCTAGTCTAGTCTTGATCTCAACCAAAGTAGCTACAACGCAGGGGAAAGTGGAGTTTTTTTTACACTACGTCTCGTGGCAACACAAACCAAGTAATCTACTTCCTGGTACCTGGTACCTCATTCATTAGCAGGAACACAACGATCTTCAGGATTTTTGTTAATTTTATTAAATTAAAACAATGAAACTATGAAAAATGTTTCAAGTTGTGTATACCTACCGTAATGTGTAATTGTAATAAAAAGGAAAATATTAAATTGATCCACCGTATAATAACCTGATTTGCACACCAAATTAATTTGGATTATCACATCAAATCCTACATTTGATGTGCAATAAGTATTTTTTGATGCGCAAAATAGGATAGGTTAGCAATGATGTTACGTTAAATAGTATCCTAATAAAAATATATTTGAATTTGAAAAATATTTGTTACTATTACGAGTATATTGCAATTTAGTCACAGTAAAAATTTTGTTACCTAATATAATGAAAAATATTTATAGATTATACAAAGTTTACTCGAAAACATAGGTACTTAGATAATAAACAAATTAAATAATATTAAATTTTAATAACATTTTTGTTCTATGTAAATACAAGAAAATACAATTCGAAAGAAGGATTTCTTTCATTATCAATGCAACTATTTTGTAAAATTTTCAATGTGTTTAATATGAAAGTATTGTGCTTATTCTATTGTAATTGCGTAAATGATAAATGCGTGTTGTAATTTAATTATTAATAAACATGCGATAATTTTAAAACAAGCAATAATTGTAGTATTGGGTAAGAAAATTGGAAGAAAGTAACTTGGATAAGGATTCGTTTCCAATAAAGCGGAGTTGAGCAGAAATGCGTTTTGCATTCATACATTTGATATCGTAAGCAGTGTTGCTAGATTTATTTTACATCGAGCGGCAACTTTTGAAAGTAAAAAAAAGCTTTTCTATAGAATGAATGAATAATTGTTTTAACATGAGTATCAAAAGATCAAAAATATTTCAATGATATTAGATATATAAAAAAAAATTAAAACTTTTAAATTGCTTATATTTTTCCAAATATTCAAATTCCGTCCATTAATTTTATTTGACGAAATCATAATTTAAGCATCTGCCGCCAAGAAAGAGCATGACGTATGGTTTCCCGCGTGATCATTACCTTTTAGCCTTAAAAAGCGGGCCTTTCCGTCAAAATCGGGTTGTCTGGTAACACTAATCATAAACGTAGTTGTGAAATATATGAAAACACAGCATATCTCCGCCCAGCTCTGCTTTAATTAAAACGCACCATAAGACTAGCTTTACAAAATGTTACCTGTATTACTATTACTCCCTAGTAACGAGCCCGTGATAGAGACATTGCTTTATATTCCAATCAAAATTATATGAGACAAAATATACAGAAGAACTTGTGATTATCAATGTCATTATTGTTACTCAATTCCATTTCGTTGTCAATCAAAGTTTGTTTCCGCGGTAGTCGTGGCTGAAGTGAAACGAATTTGGGTAATACTTTAATTGTAAAGAATTAACTGTCTACCATTATAATTGTTCATGACATTGACAACCCCTGTTTTATTATTTACATTTTATATCGTATCATTGTGAATGGAGTTCATTAAAATAAGTTGTCTGACTAAAGCGTATTGGAATAATAGTAACAAATTTGAAGTAGGCACCTTAAAATTTATTGGAATCTACATTGGAGTTGAACGGATATAGAAATGTGTTAAAGGCATGCATAATAAAATAGGATTTACTAAGCGACAAGGCGAAACTTTCATTGGCTCTGCACAGTTTCGGAGGTATTACTTCTGAATCAAGGATGATTAACTGAACTCAGAGACATAAAGCCAATTAGAAGTTTCACCTTTAGTAAGCAGAGACGAAGCGGATCATTCCGATGTGCTAATATAATTGGCAAACATTGCACAAACTCCATCAATATAATGGCTTATAAACGGCTTATAAACTATCGGAAGGTGAGAAGCGAATGTGAAGCAAGGAGCGAGTTAATAAAACCTGAGTATCCACTATGTTCGCAAATGAGATTCGCACGATAATTGGCATAAGTCACATGTTATATAATAAGACACATATAATTTACTTTTAAGGGGAAATAGGAAGCAAATTGGCTCTATATTTTGATCTTGATGATCGAGTTAACTCCCTCTTCAAAGATGAAGGTACTAAATTAGTTATTTACTTTAATAACTTTTAAACGCGTTGCATGATTTATGAATATAATAACGGGAAGTAACGCGATCATGCATAAGGGTATTTACATACCTATTGCCTAACGTTTCGACCAGGTTGCACCGGCCGTGGTCACTGACAATATTTAAAGACCCACCGTACCACCCTCTGGTGGTTCCTCTGTACGGCCACGGGTACGGTGGGTCTGAAGCGCTGACTGAGTATTTTATTTGTTTGAGTATGTAGTTATTTACTTTCCTGATATTATTTTCCGTTTAAGATGTCAGGTTGTTGTGCAACTTTTAAGTATCAAAGTCAGCTAATAATCATCATCCAATTTGATATGTCGTCGCAGAAAATATAAGACAGGTGCAAATACTAAGCGACACTAAACAAATATTATATTTTCGATTTATTTTAAGCTTACTACGTTAAGGTTTACATTGCATTGTTGCTTATTAGTAAACGTTACTATATGTGCCTCTGAGCAGCACTTGAATTTTGTAATAAAAACAAATACTTAGGAAGTACATCTTACAGTCGCAATGAGCAGCGGCCATTTGCTTGCTGTTGCACACATGCATCTTGTTATTCTACGTTCTGTTTGCCAGTGTACAAGTTCTCTCCTTGTTTTTATTTAATTTAATTTCTGTATGTGTGTGACTGTAGGTAATAAAGGTATCTATCTATCTATATGACTGAGTTTACAAATTCACATGCTACAAGTGGATACGCAGCTGAAAGTACGAAAAAAAAGAAAAGTGAAAAGTGGTATTAGGCAATCACTCACCAACGTCTGAGCGGCCGACTGGTGCTGAAAACAGGCTCTAGTCAGTTAAGCCAGTAAGAAGAGTTACATAAGCAGAGAGTGTGACAGCCCAACTTCAATGAACGACAGATATAAGCTGCCATATATCAGCCAACATGTTAGCCATGTTGGTCACATTGGCTAACAATTTAGCTATGAATGCATTTAAAGTATCTGGCAGGTGGTAGATATTTTATTGTATTAATTATTTAATTAAAGGTGAAAACAAGTAGTCCATGTCCTCGTCGCCATATGTACTCTATCTCACACGGTTCACTGGCTCGGCAACTCACTATATGTGCAAGCTAACACGTCTGCTCTCTCTCGTAGCTCACGCAATACTGACGTGCGCCCCACCATACGATGAGCACGAGACAATGTTTATAACTATGATTTAGTTAGTTAGTAATACAAACACTACACCATCAACATCTTTGAACCAACGCCAACGTGCACCCTGTGACTAATAAACAAAGATCTGGCGAAAAGAGAGGTAGGGCATAGCGTATTTTTTAGCTGCCCGACAGGGGAAGTACCTTCACCTCACAGAATACCGCAGCCAAATAGCAATTTCATTCAGGGTTGTTGCGTTCCCGCGTGTGAGTGAGGTTACCAGAAGATAGGAGGAGTGGCGGCGCTGCAACTCCTTCCGAGTTGCTGCGTTGGTAACGGGGGTGGCGGCGCGCTATCGACATTTCATGATACTAGCGTTTATATGGCTACGGCAACCGCTTCACATCAGGCGGGCCGTATGCTTGTCTGCCTCCCGACGTAGTATAAAAAATATGATTTACAACACCTGCATACAAAGCTTAATTGTTAGCCTAAGTAATCATCATGACTACCATATTGCCTGATGGATGACAGCTTTCATATTTTAGATCACATTAATGACAAAACACCTCACAGTTTTAATATTAAAATTATTAAGTGTATGTATTTCACCATGATTTTCACGGCCCTGGCAAAAGAGAAGTAGGGTATTTGTAAGCTGCCATATTGGGGAAGTGCCTCCACCTCACAGAATACCGCAGTCAAATAAAAATCCCTTGAGGGTTGTTGTGTTCCTGCGAGTGAGTTATGTCACCAAAAAGATGAGAAGAGTAAGGAGTTACTGACAGCGGCGGTGAATAATATATTATGTTGCGAGCGTTAATATGGCTACAGTAACCGCTTCACATCAGGCGAACCGTATGCCTGTCTGTCACCCGACGTAATAAAAAAAAATAACAATGACAGCACTGAAATTAAGTTTCATGTTTAATCACAAATTTTAAATAAATCTACTCCTAATATGTCAAATGTTTAAAATGTTATTCATAATTAGGGTCGCCAATAGTATTATCGAGTTGGCCCCATCATGGGAATGAGATTTAAAGTGACTATTAACCAGACAGCGTAAGGATTAAATTTGCTTCGTAGTCAATGTCAAAATAATATGAATCCATCCAGGCTATGTTACTACATTAATATAATACATTAATAGGCCTAAATAGTAAAATTTCAGAAGCTACTTACTCCTACTAATTTCTAACTTAGTAACTACTTAACCACTGTCATCTAGCGACAACTACCGGGACCGCCGGCTTATCGAAGCACTTTTTTAACGTTTTTAGAGTCTGCCTACATCATAATATCTAACTGTATGCCAAATTTCAATCCAATCCTTCCAGAAGTTTGGGCTATGCGTTGACAGATCATTCAGTATCAGTTTATATCTAAAATATATAAAACAAAGTCGGGTTTGTTCGAACACCTAAAACTCGAGAACAGCTAGACCTCAAAACCTCAAACCTCAAAAACATTAGAAATACGACGAAAAAATAAAATAGAAGAAAAACCATGTTCCCATACAAATAGCGTCAGTTGAAAAACCATTAAGATATTTATTGGTTGTCAAATATTTAGGCGTGTGTTAAAAAAATTATATCAACCTCCTTAAATATTTATCTTAATAAAGTACTGAACTTAATATTTATTTTATATTCATTGTATTACTTCCATAAATCTATAAATTTAGTTCAGCTTGTGAGCAACACGACATTCATTGACTGTTAGGCGGTACGAAGTTCGCCGAGTCAGCTAATAGAAAATAAATTATAATTGTCAAGACCCTATCCATGGTTGATGAAT
This sequence comes from Hypsopygia costalis, assembly GCA_937001555.2. Classification (NCBI taxonomy): domain Eukaryota; kingdom Metazoa; phylum Arthropoda; class Insecta; order Lepidoptera; family Pyralidae; genus Hypsopygia; species Hypsopygia costalis. Next base: position 5,232,573 of record OW443342.2, read on the forward strand.
GAGACGAGTGAACTGTATCTATTTATTGCTGGTTTATTTCAGCGAAATATCAAACTAACGTTTGGTTAGATCGACGCCATAACAAAGACAAGACACGCATAGAAAATGTGAGTCTTTATAAGTAGCCCGCCATCCCTAGCGATGAGGGGCAACAATGGCGGGCACAATAATAATAACGTCCAATGTATACCTAAATAAATGTACTTCATGTATTCGTATATAATTGTCAAACTAGATTACAACTTAGTAATTTAGACGCTAAATCTTTTTAGTAACTAAGAGTTTGAAAAAGTTTGAAACAAAACCAACCAAATACCACCGAGGATTCTAATTCTTTGGCTTTCATCTTAATTATATTTTCCCTACTTACTAATAAATCAGATTTATACATATTCTCACTAGCAGTCATTCCACTTGCGGGGAAGTCCCCGCTTGCTTTGTATCAACCAATCGGTCGAGTTATCGAGCATTTAGAAATACTATAACAAAGTTATGGGCTAGCATTTTCGTTCCTAAAATCTTTCAATGCAAAAATTGTCATTCACAGCATGTTTAACATAATATTAATATTAATAGCCAATACCTGTAGTATATTTTTGAGTCATTAATCTTATAGAAAAACTTATCGCTCATTAATATGAATTTGAGAGCCTCCTGTAACTTTGAGCCTGTAATTTATTCCAAACGGAATCCACCGCAAATTTTCACAGCTCAGCACTAATTAGGGTACAATGACTACAAAATTTTGCTTTAAACATTTTTAGAAGGTACATTTTTAGAAGACTTGATTACTCATATATTATTAGCCTAGGTATCGCTTTTAAATAAATAAATATTTCTGGACAATTTACATACCGCCATTTAATCCCAAATGAATCGCGATGCTTATATACTAATACTAGACATCAGATAAATGTACTTATCAATATTTTTTTTGTAAATACATACTTATAATACATAGAAAACACCCAGACCAAGACAAACAGACATATTCATGCACACAAATGTTTGTCTTGTGCAGGGATCGAACCCGCGACCTCGGAGTCAAAGTAGGCATTGCTAGCCATTATTGCTTTAGTATTACTAGATTAGCAGTTTGACTCATCCGAAGAAGAGACTCCGATGTGATTATGAAGCAAAAACAAGTTATAGAGCTAGACGAGGTTAAGGGATATGAATTGAATTCTATAGATGTACATTTGTAGAATTTTCTTGTCTCATCTATTTTCCTATATTTAGAATCGAATAACGTTCAATCTGACATTAGCTCTCCATAAAAACGCACGTAGTGAACTATCAACCCTATAAATTGGACTTAGGACTTTTATCCACGAACAAGTTAAGTTAGGTTAAGTAGCAAAACCGTCAACCCGCAGTTCAGCAGCATTGCCGAGTATGCTCTAAACCCCGTCGATTGCGTAATGATTGGAATGATTATGAACTTGGTGCCAGGTAGCTAAACGTTGGGTGCTATGACAAGAAAACTTCTTCGTGTGCTGACTGTTGTTGGGTCGTTTCTCTTGCTGGATACGTCCAGAAGGTTAACGTCGGATTAGCAATAACCAGAGTCTAGTGCACCCTGGGCAGCAACGGTCAGCAACTTCTCTTCGTGAGGATCTTGCTGACCATTGCTGCCGACCAGTTTAAATAAATAAATTCGTCCTATTAGCAAACGATCTGCCTTCATTATGTTCTTTTCATATGAAGGTAGATCGTTTGCTAATATATTTATTTAAACTTTCATCATCATCATTATCAGGTCCATTTTAGTCTCCACTACAGGAGCACGAGCCTCTCTCGTCCGTCCTAGACGGAAGGAGGATTTGGCCTACACGGGGAGTGTAGGCCAAATCTTCCTTCCGTCTAGGACGCTGGTCAAACGGGTTGGGGAGGCTTGCTCGATATTTGATAATGTATTTTCCTTAGTCGTCTTGTACGACATCCACGGGAAAAAACGGAGTGATTCTAATCTAGTCTGCCGGAAACCACACGGCCAATTTTTTTTTTTTTTGGTCAATTAAGTTTAAATTGGCTAATTTTTATTGACCACAAATTTACATAAAGGTACAAAAGACGGATTTAACTCTAAAAGGGGCCGTCCATTAATCACGTGAGGCTCGAAAGAGGGGGGAGGGAGTTCGGCAAAAATCACGAAACATCACAAGGGGGGAGGGGGGGTGTAGTAAGATATCACGTGTATTTATTTTTTTAAGTGCTTTTCATCAGGCGGACTGTATGTTTGTTTGTCACCTTAGTGGTGTAACAAAAATCCTTATTAATATTCTGAAAATTTTAAGATTCTTTGTAAATACAAAAATACACGTGATTTAAAAATGCAAAAATAAACCTCACGTGATTAATGGACGGCCCCAAAGCATTCTCTACCTTTGGGAATAGCAGAAATACATCATCAATTCTTATACATCCACCACAAAATTTCGATCGAATTCACGGGCATTAGTTAGTTTAATATATTATTTCCAACTAAGGCGCTAGCAACATTAACGCTTCTAAATCAAAACAGACCTATTCTCCGATGGTTCTCTAGGGATATCTCAGTATTCAGCTAATTCATACCTATTGATCCTGTCAGTTGAGCCTCTCCGAGCTGATTACTCCATTAACCAATAACGCAAGTCACTTCTCAATCAACGTTTACGTGTAGCCTATGCCATAACTTGAATGGGTGGGGCACTTTTGACGACTCAGCCTCTAGTATTCAGGGCGAAATGGTTTTGGCCAGGTGATTAACAAATATTCACAAACGAAAATTCTCCAACCATCAAATTCTTTAAAAACAGAAACTTTTAAGATCTAAGTATTAACTTAATTCTGTATCCAAATATCTAATAGTCTGTAACCTATAAATTATATCACCTTTACAAACTAACTATATATTACATAATGAAATGCAATATATTATAATAACAATATAATATATTGAGTATTGAGAAAATAAAGACTTTAAACAATTTAAATCCCCTGACATGGCTAATATTGTAACTTATGGATTGATTTCCATGCGGTTTTCGTATCAAATCAGCTGCTCTCGCGATACAGAAGACCCCGACCACTCCACACAAAAATCTCATCGGTTACTACTACATAAACAATGACGTCTGTGCAGAGCGCGAATCAGCGTGTATGCGTGCGGCACCATACAAACTGTTTCAGATTTGTCTCAGAGGGCAGCAGGTGAGGTCGACACGAGAGAGCGGCAGAGAGTGGCCGTACTGCACGTACATACTTACGCACGTACGTACATAGTAATAGTACATACTTATGCTGTGACAGAAGTTTGTGATACGGGCGAAAAGATTCTCTAAGATAGAAAATCTGACTCAATTATAAAACAGTCAACTCATCTGCAATAATCAGGGGGCCTACCGCCGAAGCTGAAGCCGATTACTATCGGAATTTTTGAATGCGAAAATTTAACTACTGCTTAGATTGTCGGTAATTATGTTTACCTCAGCTGGTAGAAACCCTAGAGCTTTACCGACTAAGCTGAAGTTGTTTGTCAATAACTTTAATTGAAGACCAATTTTTGAAATAAATAAAAACGATGGTAAACGGCGCCAGCTTCGGCGGTAGGGCCCAGGATCAATTTTTTTTTTGACAATTTACACAGCGCTATCTAGCCCCAAATTAAGCGCAAAGCTTGTGTTATGGGTACTAGACCACTGATAAAATGTACTTAGATACATTTTTTTTTTTTTGTAAATACATACATACGCGACCTCGGAGTCAAAGTGCTCATTGCTAACCATTCGACCACCGAGCTCGTCGACATTTACGTAAAATATTGTTTACATAAAATATTGTTATATATTCTTATCATCCTAATTCTAAAAGTATTGCTAGTGAGATAAGACACGGCTCAAAGCTTTACAAACATTTTTAAGGATAAAAGTGACAAAAACACAATTTCTTGCATTATAATGTTTATATTGTTTATAAATAGGGCACCCCAACACGAGACCGTGGCTATAGTAAGTGCTATTACATCATAAATTAGAAGCTTATCCTAAAAAATGAGACTTGAACGCGTTCAACTCCTACAATCTTAAGTCTGGTTTCTTCGTGGTCTGTGCAGATAAACGCTTACTGTATTTTTAGTCTGTATTTTTAAAAGCTAAAAATATCTGACTATGGACGTCAGATTTAATCTTGTAATCTTGGTAATTTACATTTTTAGTATACCGTACAAAGAAAACAGCTGGCGCATAATATAATATACTAGCCTTTGCCCGTGACTTCGTACGGGTAGATGTATGAAATTCAGTCATACCCCTGTTCACTCACTTAAGGGTTGAATATCGAAAAATCGTGAAATACGCGTTTACTTATTTTCTTTTATGACTACATACATTTATACAGTTCCAAACCGAAATGACCATTTAAATTTTTTTCCCAATACAAAGTTTAATACCCCTTTATACCGCTTAAGAGATTTTAAAAAAAATATTGAATTAGAGTTTTATTGATTGATCTGACCACAAACAAAAAAGTAAATCAAAAGTCATTATTTAGATCATAACAGATAATAATAATATGTACGTGTGGCATATTGCAAATTTCTGGATCTGGTCACTTCCAGTAAAAAAAAAAAAAAAACAATTATGGAATTCGAAAATGGAACTCTTTGAGAACATGTTACTTTTTAATTTACGAGACTTGTTTTTTCATGGTGGCAACGTCCTCTCGAAAATTTGTTTGTCGCTATAAAAATAAAATTTTACTCGTGGACGTTTTCGTTCAATGATTTTTTAGGATTTTCGCTTTAGCTTAATTCAACAAAAGAGTTGCTAGAGACTTCAATTAGCATTTTGGTGATGAAGCACGCAAGCAACATTTCTTTTTTTTATACTTATTTCGAGAAAAGAGGTTGGAATATCGTATTTTTCTATAACGCTGGATACTTGCAATACAAGGACTATTTTGCCGTGTGGTTTCTGGCATTGCCGTGTGGTTTCCGGCTGACTAGAATAGAATCACTCCGTCTCTTGCCGTGGATGTCGTACAAGGCGACTAATGGAAAAAAATATCAAATATCGATTAGGCCTCCCCAACAACACGTCTGGCCAGCTTAGAGAGTGTAAGCCAAATCCTCTTTCTGTCTGGGACGGACGAGAGTGGGTCGTGCTCCTGTAGTGGAGACTAAAATTACCTGATGATGATGAAGTTCGCAAACTAGCATATCGCTTCAACGAAAGCGGTCTCGGCAGCCTGTGGATGCACCAAGGGCATCACCATAAAAACCCTGTAAAAACCTCTATGTTTCTTTTTAACGTGATAACATTTCTCTTGATTCATTGTCACGTTCCGCCTGAGCCGAACGTGTCCACGAGAGCGCGGAACAAGCGATAGAGTGGCATGATCGTCCGATGTTTTCTTATGACATTATCACGTAAAATTATCGTTCGTAAACCGACTTTACGGACAACCAATTTTTTTGAAAACTCCAGGGTCATAGAAATTAGATGGGCTATTTTGAAATTGTCATATCACTGGAACATCATCATCAGGTCATTTTAGTCTCCACTACAGGAGCACGACCCTCTCTCGTCCGTACAGACAGGAGGATTTGGCCTACACTCCCCACGTTGGCCAGACGGGTTGGGAAGGCACTGGAACATAATTTCCTGCAATCAGCAGTTAATAATATCACGATGAACACGCCAGTAATGAACGCACGACCGATTGGCGATTATTCCGCTGTCGGATTCCGATAGCTGGAATTGCATCGTGGAATAATTATTGCTGAATTAGCAGTATTATTAAATCGTATTAATGAAACGGTATCGGGTAAACTACCGATTTTATTGCTGCTATATGCATTGTTGGGATACGGGTCTGTCCTCTATCGAAAGGGTTACTCCATCTCGCTTCTCTGTCTGTTTACAAGCCGCCTAAAGGCTTGGCTTAACGACTGTCATCTACTGACCGTGACCGACTTGAAAATACAGGAAAATAAAGGAAGGAAGGAGAAAATCTTGAACTTACAGGAAGATTTTTTGATGGCATCAGGTATCTATCAAAGCACAGGTCACACCACAGAGACGGATCGGGTTGTAATTTGGCAATCAGGTAGCTATTATGACGTAGGTAATCCAAGCCACCCTAAAGCCACTGAACTTAACGACTGTCGTCTAAACAACAACCGGGAGCGACGGCTTAATGTGTCCACCGAAGCACGGAGGCGCTCGAGATAAATAAACCCACCCATAGACAGGCTACGGTCGATGTTGCTTAACTTGCGTGTTCGATTAGAATGACACGCGCAACGACGCCTCCTCGATGCTTTGGTAAGAAAGGAATTTTGAACATTTTCACGGAATACCGGGATACGCGCGTACGAAGCCGCAGGCGCAAGCTAGTATATCATAAGCCTGTGTATATTACCAAAGAAACTGAAGCCAACTTTATTGACATTTTTTAATTCACTTAGTCGCATATTTGAAATTCAATCTTGGCAGGCTGTGAATGACAGGCGTGAGTGGAATTTCAACAAAATGTAAGCCAGAATACACTCTCTTTATTAAAATGCCAGCCAGATTGATAGCTTATTAATCTTCCTGTATTTTTATTACTCAACTGTGCAAAAAAGTAGTATAAAGTTTTCAGGAATGTATGAAAGTAAGTATATATATCTGTATGTGTCTTTATTCCACTGTAACTGAATGCCTTAACCGATTTTCAAGCATATGGCTATTGTAAGAATCATCATCATCATCATCATCAGGTCCATTTTAGTCTCCACTACAGGAGCACGACCCTCTCTCGTCCATCCTAGACGGAAGGAGGATTTGGCCTACTCTCCCCACGCTGGCTAAACGGGTTGGGGAGGCCTGATCGATATTTGATAATGTATTTCGCTTAGTCGCCTTGTACGACATCCACGGGAAGAAACGGAGTGATTCTATTCCAGTCTGCCGGAAACCACACGGCCAATTGTAAGAATCCTTATATGAAATAGACGTTTACCACACACCGGCCACTCCATACAAATCTCACGTCGTTCACTATTACATAAAACATGGCATCTGTATAGAGCGACATTGAGCGTGTGTGTCTGCGGCGCCATATAAACTGATTTAGTTTCCTCTCAGAATGGAGGTGAGGTCGATACTAGAGAGCTAGTAGGGAGTGGTCGTACTGTCCGTAGTACTATAACTCATGCTGTGCTTTTACAATATACTGTAGAACAAAATAATTGATTTAATTGCTCATTATGTTCGTGATTTTTCACAGAGAAAATGTTAAGTTCATGTATGACTTTAAATACAAATCAAACTAAATAAATATTTAATTCAATCCATCACGGATTCCACGGTTAGTTCCAAGAATTTCATTCACAAACAAAAAGTTCAAATTACCAAACAACTTAAAAATATTACCCACATAACTGTTCAGAAATAAATTGAAATTATTTTTGATTGAAAAATGTTACTATTCTGTTAATGATTATATAACTGACGTAAATATTATAATTTAATGCTTAATCTATTATTGTTTGTATTGAATCAATTTTAATGTAATTTTAAGAACTTGACTTTATGAATTTAATATTTAGTATTTTTTTTTTTGACATATAATTGCAATTGTTTTAATTTAATAATTATCAAGTTTATGCATGTCTTATTTAAGACGAAATGTATAAGGGTCGAATTCTGTACATCCCCTAATTATTGTACCTACATTTCTAGCAAATAAATATTTATGATTATGATGATTATGATTAAAGTAAGTAGTTTCACCCTACAGCGGCTACTCCATTCAAAATTAATACTGCGCACCGATTAACGAGTATTTGCCAGAAGCTCCGACGTCGGACACCACAAGTCATAGGCTTAGGGAATTTTCGTTGGGGCAGAAATATATTATGTGAATACAGTAGAGACCGGGTGGCCTACCGGCGAAGCTGAAGCCGTTTCCCATCGGGTTTTTTTATTGCAAATATCAAACTCAAGAATAGATTTGTGGGAATTTGTGGTTAACTTAGCTGGCAGAAACCCTGAAGGTTTACCGATAAAGCTAAAAATGTTTGTTAATAACTTGATATACTTTATAATAAAGTATTGTACGTTATTTCAAGTAATTGTACTCTATACTTTATGAGATAAACACGAAAATATTTCGCATGATTTGATTACATTGAGATTTTTAAAAATTTTAATTAATCCCTTTTTTTATTTTAATTTAAATATAGACTCTAAAGATACTGTGATATTGTTTAGTAGATATACAAATTTCATACAAACTGCAAAAAGCAATAAAAAATATGTTTTCAAACATAATAATAAAGAAAAATTAATTGTACTTTATTTTGATACAAAAGAAAGAAAAAAGGTGGCAACCCTATGTACGTGTATGTTCCAAAATGCAAATAAACGTTATATCTATTTAATATCACTCTGTATTACGGCTTCTTGCTAAGTCAACTTAATTCCAGAAAAAAGTAATAACTATGTAAGTGCAATGTTCAAAAGTATATTCTGTCCGGCAATTGGTCGAAACTATAGACATAGTAGGTGCACTGCTTGGCGAGCTGCCAATTGCGAAGTGCAGTTTCAAACATAATGGACGAAAGCACGATTTGCAAACGAGATATACATTTAACGTGTCTGTTAAATACTTGTAAGCTGTTCATATATATTATTTATTATATTATATACACTTGATCGAAGGTATCCGACCATCCAGGTGGATTCACAGTGTCGATTCACATGTGAATCATGACATACTTCTTTTTAATTAATGGAATCTGAATTGCAATAAAATATATAGCTACCTCTACCTATATATATCTATATAGATTTTTTTTAAACGATGCATAATTGACCATAAAACAGAAGTGAAAACTTCATTTCTCTATCCGTCTCGCTCCCTAGGAACATTACAGACCCGAACGTTATGGCTCAATCTCAGACTTTACTACAAACAATCATATAACTTGCCGGATGGTAAACAGTTATCGAAACTTAAGGGTGCTTGCAATACCAGAGGCATCATTCACGCATCTATCATCCGACCCTGGCAGAAAACTTCGGCAGGGAGTATTTTGCAAAATTTGCAATGAAAATCCAAGTTGATGGTGAGCGGTGGACTAAAGAAGGAGCATCGTATCGAACAACACCCCCTAACACAAGCTATTGTATGTGTAAAATACACAAAGTCTTTCCTAAAGGCTTTATATCAATATCATGTGTAAGAATGTTTGTTGTTGGTATTCTGTTATTAGTAGAGCACTTGTACTGTTCCACATAATTAAATTAGGTGGAACAGTACAATTGTTTAATAAACAACAAAACACCATGAGTAAGTTTGGAGTCATCAACATTACTCTCAACTAAAGCTACAAGAACATATCTAGAACTAACGTAGATCTATCCACGACCTAAAAAGAGGAGTGTTACCTCGTTGAAACCATTCTGGATCTGGGACCTCACCGCCGAAGCTGATGCCGATCACCATCGAATAGTTTGATTCGATAATTTTAACAAAAAAAAAACCGACTCGAACCATTACTCTACATTTACGTATGTAGATACAGGCCGATGATGATGATGATGTATAAAAAATTATGTGACCAATCTGGAAGTATACTCTTTCAAATGAAAAAAGAATTTTTCAAATCGGTTTATAAATCACGGTGTAATTAAGTAACAAACATTAAAAAAAAAACCGAATTGAGAACCTCCTTCTTTTTGGGAATCAGTTAAAGAATAGGTCTTACGTATTGACAAACATCTTCAGATTAGTTGGTAGAGCTCCAGGGTTTCTATCAGTTAAACTAAATACAGTTACCATAAATCTACGCTCAAGGTTTGATTTTTTTTTATACTACGTCGAGTGGCAGACAAGCATACGGCCCGCCTGATGTGAAGCGGTTACCGTAGCCATATTAACGCTCGCAACATAAAATACCGCTCGCGCGCCGCCACCCCCGCTGCCATCGCAGCATCTCTTACTGGTGACCTCACTCACTCGCACGAACACAACAGCCCTCAAGGGAACCGTTATTTGGCTGCGGTATTCTGTGAGGTGGAGGTACATTCCCCAGTCGGGTAGCTTACAATTACGCTCCCTACCTCTCTTATATTATTCCGATATATAGCCGATTCCCATCGGATTTTTTTATTTTCGCAATCAAAAAATCCGATGGGAATCGGCTCCAGCAGAATCGGTAGGGGCTCGTTTATGTATTCGTGTCACCGATTGCCATCAGGTAAAATGCTTACTAGGAAAAATCTAAGCAATTTCTGAAAATGTATCCGAATTTTTAGAAACTACTGTAATACCTATAGGTGTAGGTACAGAGTCTGGCTGAGTGCCAAATGTAAAGTGTAGTTTGAGATATAACAGTCGAATGCACAATGTGCAAACGCAGAAATGATTACCTAGTCTGTGATACAATTTTACTATATATACACTATATATATTTGACGAGCCCGGTGGTTGAATGGTTAGCAATGGCCACTTTGACTCCGAGGTTGCGGGTTCGATTCCCGCACAAGACAAATATTTGTGTGCATGAACATGTCTGTATGTCTTGGTATTTTCTATGTATTAAATGTATGTATTTACAAAAAAAAAGTGTATTTAAGTATTATATCAGCTATCTAGTACCCATAGTACAAGCTTTGCTTAGTTTGGAACTGGATGGCCGTGTGTAATTTGTGCAGGAATATTTATTTATTATTATATTTATTTATTTATATGTCGCAGCCAATTGGTAGAACCGCCACATTACAAAACAGCTAACTTTAGGCAGATTGTATTTAAATTATCTTTTGGTTAGGTTTGGATAGGTCTGTGTTCTGATTAGAAATAGCCAAGTTATTTAATTCTATTATTATAGTATTCTTGGTGATGCACCATCAGGTAACAATTCACTCGTGTAATCATATGATAACAAGGCGGGTTGAAAGAATGGCTCCGACATTTTTTAAAACAGCTAGACGTTATGTAATGCGGCGAATTATACGAATTGGCTGCGACATATAGTTGACGAGCTCGGTGGTCGAATGGTTAGCAATAGTCACTTTGACTTCGAGGTCGCGGGTTCGATTCTCATCAGCCTGTATCAACCCACTGCTGGATATAAGCTTTCCACCAGATACGATCCTCCACCTTCCGCATCCAGCCGCTTTCTTTAAGGTCATCGGACGATCTAGAAAGAGCCCCAACACTATACATACAGCATAGCTCTCTCCATTGCTCGCTGATTAGAAAATTAAAGCTATATTATCAATAAAAAAATATTGATCAGGGTCATTTGAATAAAAATACAAATGACCCTGATGTTCCAACATCCTATAGTCTACGATTACTTCTTGCTTTGTCAGGCAGGCGGTATGCTTGTCTCTACCTTGATGTATTTTTGTTTTAGCTTATCGACGCGGACGAAGTCGCAAGCGGTCGCTAGTTCACGATAAAGGAATAACTTAATTTTATTCTAGAACCTTTTCAACTGTACGATTCGTAACAAAACCGTCTTACTTACTACCTAGGAAGTTACGTAATCTCTACGAACATAATGGGTTCCGTCCCTAAGGGCGTTTTCGATTACTTCCACGACCTCGGCGTAGGCCTATTATTGCTGTAATAATCTATACAAATTCTGTAACAATTTGGTATCATATCAAAACATGGCAACGTTTTGACATGATAATGTAAATGGCCTTAATAAAATCGATCCACATTATTAGAAACTTATTTCTATAGTTATTATGTCAAACATAGCGGCGTCACAATAATACCCTGCAGAAGCCACACACACTGCGAGAGGACAGGACAGGGGATACTCTCCCTCGATATTCATAAGTCTGCTGAGATATTTTTTATATTAGCTCTAAGTCACCTAATCCTGAGTATCTGGAACTTTCAGCTCAACGTACTTTACGTTACGTCTTTTAGATTTTCAAGACAACGGCGAACCACTTTAAAAATTATTACATATCATTAAAAACTTTGGATTAGTCGCGTATGCACTATCGGGCGTGTTACATACGCAGTACATGCATGCATGTGTTACATGCGTATTTGCGTACTCTACAATCTTCTGGCGTATCCCAAAGGATACGCGGGGATACTCGTATCCTACTTTTAACTCGTGACACGAAGAGCTACCCATGCAATGCAAACTGGCTATCTCACTGATAATAAACATTTTTTAAAGACATCAACGTGCACCCATTTGTCAATGGTCGTATTCAGTACTTTTGTGTGTTAAATATAAAAACCAATTGTGAATATTCACAGCATCTTGCCGACATTGACTACGCCGACCCGAAAACCTGAGTAATCGATTAATTTTCATTGATGCAGTGACTGAAAACTAGCCTATCTTAATACTAGACAGAAACTGTAATATATTTCTCGAAACCATCCCCTCATTAAAAGTGACTCCCTTTTTTCGTATATCTCCTAAAATAATGTCATTCAAGTTCCTCCTTGAAAATCAGAAAATATATACTCAAGAGTTATTCTTTGTGAAAACTTAAACTTGCACTTGGGGCTCTGGCCGGTTAGCAAATAAAGAAGCTACGAGTCTACACTGCTACGCTGCTACGTCGAAGCTACGCCATTAAGTATAATGCACTGTATTGTTATATACCAGCACTGAAAATGGAGGGATTTTAAAGCGAGTTCATTTTTTAATGTTTAAAATGAAATATTTGTTTAGTGTTTTATTTTAATTTTATACTAGTCTCTTTTTACTTAGCTGGCGATAAAGGGGATGTTCGATGATGTCTAAATCTTTGGCACGTTCTACATCCTAAACCGAATGATGGATTTTAAAGTATTGCTCTAATAAAAAAATCGGTTTGCACTCGGAGAGTGCTGACAGAAGTGAAAACTTGAACTTTAACTTTGAACATTAACGTTGTGCGTTTTTAATATTTTGGAATGGTTAGGGAATAATTTCGCACGAATTGCTTTATTTATCAGTATTAAAGTACTATCATTTATGTGGTAAAATACAATATTCATTTATTGCGCTATCGTATACAAACATGACAATTTATATTACATTAAAAATAAACAGCAGGAGCAGGCATACATTTTCGTCGCGCGGTAGAAAGAGAGTATGTGTGTGTGTTAATGTGTGTATTAAAGCATATTTCTATGTATGTATGTAATTTTATGTTTTCATAGGTATTTATTGTGTGTACGTTCATAGCTGTTATTTTGTAAACCGCATTCGTGTGTTATCTGAATTTCCCAAAGGTTGACTGGTAGAGAATGCTCTTAGCATTAAGTCCGCCTTTTGTACCTTTACTCTATGGTCAATAAAGTTTAAATAAAATAAAAAAGAGAGGGGGATATCATTTCCTCTCCTACGCCGCGCCGGCGGTCAACGCTCCCTCCATCTTACGAATTTTCGATCAGACCACGTATCCTGACGCCAGTTTAACATTTTGTACCCATCCCAAAAAGTGCACACTGGACGCTGTATCGACTATCTATCTTTAATAATTTACTATAGTATCGAATTTACCGTTTAATAAACAGTAAAGTCGATACAGTGTCGATGCAGCTTGTCACTACATAAGGTTCGTCTATAGAATATATGTTCCACCAGAACGGTCTCCTTTCGGAAGTGAGCTAAATTAAACAAATTATTTTGTGTTTGAAACTTCGAGCGATGGTCTTGCGTACTCACTTACATGTTGTGGCACTATCCGCAACTTTCCCACACTTAAAGTGCGAACGCGATTGTCTGTACTACTATTACTTATACGGTACTACCTTGTTTATACCTCCTACTGTAAAAGTCGTAGCTCGTAGCGCATTGCTCGGGCCCTCGCATCTGCGTGCGCTACGACGGTGCTACGAGCTATTAAAAATAATGCATTCCTTTGTTGTGTGGAGTGGGGCGGTTTTTAGAGCACTATTATGTACTTTATGTGTGTTAAAAATGCAGTAAAGAGTTTAAGTACATAAGTATTTATCATTTAATACCTTAGTAAATTCTGTGGAAAATATAATAATTTTCTTTTTACACCAAAATAGCTTAAAAACGATTTTGAAACGAAGAATGCGCCTATTCTACTTCTTGTGTCACTACATTGCGAAATATGAATATAAGTATATATTTTTAATTTCTGTTTTTTTTATTACAAATACAGATGTTTCATTATTATTGATTTTTTTAAAATCAATAACTGCTTACCATTAGGCAGGTCGTATGCTTGTTTGCTACCTGAGTTACTTACAAAATGGTATGCCTAATTTTTTATTGGAGACTCAATGTCGAAATCAAATAAGAAGAAATTTCAAATTCCTTCAAATCATAAATAAATACCTCAAAGACCAAAAACAAACCGTTGACCCTCAAATCTTAAATTCGTCATAAACATTCAGTGTTTCGTGTAAACTTTTTCTTGAATAAATAATTTGAGAGCGATGGCTATGGTAAGACGGGAAGCGAAGATTGAAAAAATGAGACCTTTTACCAATGAAAGATATTCAATAGCAAAACTCATTTTCTGTATTACTATTTTCTTTTACATTGAGTATTTCGTTTATGTATCACACTAGCACCGCCAATACCTTTACTGTATAAAAGATGGGTTGTAAATGATGTGATCCTTGTAAACATATAAACTAGAATATATTTTAAAGTATTTTATTAAAGTCACAGATAATATTCAAAATATTGTCGTTGAGAAATCATGTATTTTATTTTGTGTATTTTTTAGCATGTATTTTTTGTGAAACAGAACAAGTTGCGGACTTCGGGAAGCGTACTTTTTTTTAACAATACATATTTATTTTAAAAAGATTTACTACGTGCACGTCGCTACACTATCATCTCAAGCAGTTCCATCCCCCCATGGGGCAACTCAACTATTTTATTGGGAATACGGCGACCCGCCACACGACGCCACACGACTCCAGTTAGGACATATTCGATGAGCTTGACTGCATGGTTTGTTTTTAGTTATTAGTACACTAACAAACATCCACATGATTTATAATTATATTATTTAGGTAAACTGGCTGTTGGCTAGGTTTTTTAAAAACTACTATTGTTAAAAAAATACTTTATTACTAAAAAAAATACAACGGGTTGCACTCCGGGAGTGCCGGCAGAAGTGAAAACTTGAACATTAACGTTGTGCATTTTTGAATATTTTGGAATGGTTAGAAAATAATTTCGCATGAATTGCTTTTTCCATTAATAGAAACACTTTGTAAAATTTCAAGCGCAAGCATCCTGCGCCGCACTAAAATCTACTTTACATCATTTAAATATACTATTTTATATAACCTTTCTAGGCATAGATTTATTTAGATTATTGTCGTGGTGGTAGAGTGAAGTGTCGTGGGACCCAAGTGTCCAAAACCAAGTCCCTGTATTGATCCAATCGAGGAAGCAAGAACACGACGTCAATTCAAAAAAAAAAATTCAAAATTCAAAATATCTTTATTCCTTGGACTTTATAAAGCACTTAGAAACGTCATACAAATTAAATATAAGAATATGTATAAATCATCACTACTCTAAATCCGCAGAGCTTAGATTCACTTTCATCACACTATCTTGAATGTGAAAGTGAATTTAAGTGCCAGTTCCGGCGACGGGGCTTCTTGAGAAGAACTGGCAAGAAACTCAAGGCCGACTCTTTTAATTGCCAATATCGTTACATTAAATACAAATACAATCATTAACATAACATAACAAGAGCAATTCATTTCCAAATACTTTTATCATTTATGTAATCCGAGATACAATAGTAAGCCTTTTGACATAGTCTAGTTTTGATATATTTCTTAAATTTACCCATGGATAATTTAAACGCGTCGTTTGGAAGTTTATTGTAGAAGCGTATACATTGACCTGGGAACGAGTTAGAGATTTTATGGAGCCTAGTAATATGCATAGCGAGTTTGTTTTTATTTCTTAAATTTAATTGATGGAGATCACAGTTTTTCCTAAATTTGGTTTGATTTTTATGAACGTAAATAAGATTTTCATAAATATATTGAGAATGTAATGTCATAATATTTATCTCTTTAAATTTATTTCTCAGTGTCTCCCTGGGACTCATCATATAAATAGCACGGATAGCTCGCTTCTGGAGCACAAAAATTGAGTCTACATCCGCGGCACTACCCCAAAGCAATAAACCATATGACATAATGCTGTGAAAATAGCTAAAATAAACTAAACGCGCAGTGTCAACATCAGTTAGTTGACGTATTTTCCTTACGGCGTAAGCTGCTGAGCTGAGTCTAGCTGATAACGTTTCTATATGTGGGCCCCATTGTAATTTAGAGTCTAATGTTATACCAAGGAAAACAACCTTATTGACCAATTCCAATCTCTCATTGTCCATCACCACACTGGTTTTTACTTGTTTAACATTTTTTGTAAAAAATCTAACATATTTGGTTTTATTACCATTTAAAAGCAGGTTATTAGCACTAAACCAGTTTACTATTTTTGAAAGAGCATTGTTTACATCGTCAATTTCTGATTGTTGTCTATTTACCTTAAAAACTAAAGAAGTGTCATCTGCAAACAATACTATTTCATGATTATTCTTTACAAGATGAGGTAGATCATTAATATACACGAGAAACAGGAAAGGGCCCAAATCAATCGCGATTGCTAGATTATTTTGTATTAGGTTTTTTTTTAAGTGAAAACTTCTTTAGTGGCGATATGCACTTTTTGGGATGGGTAAAAAATGTTAAACTCGCGTCAGGACACGTGACCTGATCGTAAGATAAAGCTGCGAAACTACAAAATTCAACTTTAAGAAAAGACGATAA
This sequence comes from Hypsopygia costalis, assembly GCA_937001555.2. NCBI lineage: Eukaryota > Metazoa > Arthropoda > Insecta > Lepidoptera > Pyralidae > Hypsopygia > Hypsopygia costalis. The sequence goes on from OW443342.2 coordinate 5,249,364, forward strand.
GCTAGATAATAGATTAATGGAATACGTAGTGTCACCACGTTCTCGAACGAGGTAACACTACGTATTCCATCAATAAAAATCAGTAAGAAATATAATAGATTGATATCACCTTGATATTTGGCGATCTACCACAATACGTTTTTTAAGACATTTTCTACCACGAACTGTGAAGTTGTGGAATCAACTTCCCTCAGCGGTATTCCCAAATAAGTATGACATGGGGGCCTTCAAGACAGAGTCAATATTTCCCTTAAAAGGCTGGCAACGGATCGGCAACCCCTTGGTGTTGCTGATTTCCATGGGCGGTGGTGATTGCTTTCCATCAGGTGACCCACGTGCACGCTTGCCCTCTCGTAAAAAAAAAATATATGTTATTGTTATTTAGGTACCTGTAGGGCGGTTCTATGTTCGACTGTATGTATTTTTTGAATATAGTTTCAATGATTTCTCTGTCAATTGTACAGCAATTTTAATAATTCTTATTTGTTTGAGAGAAGAGTGTACCCCTCTTCAGGTGGTCCTATATTAGTCAAAGCAAGATCTGATAAAGGGCTCCCTAGAAAATCGACAAAAGGGTTGAAATTCATAGACATGGACATGAATACAGTTATTAATGAGTTTTATGATGTTATTAAGTTACATAATTTGCATTTGGAAGTCATCATGGGACACTGCTGAGCTGATGAGGAACGTTTAGGAGTTAAGCAATAGTGTTGAGTTTTCGTAATTAGGTTATTCATGTATTTTTGTCTAGAAGCTACCATGTCACTACTACTTACCCATTATTATAGTTAAAAAAAAAATCACTAAAAAAGAAATAAACTTAAAAAAATAAACCAACTGAAAAATCCTGACACGAAAAGCCAAAAATAACTGCTACTTATCTCTTGAGATTTTTGAAGTCGGTGTATATTTTTAAAGTTTGATTTATCCTTTTTAAGCTGATGGAATAAGACTTGTGTTATCCTAATAGGTATAGGCGTCAATCAGTGCTTATGCGATTGCGGGCGGCGCGGATTGTTATATGAAGGTGGTTGCGTTGCGTGTAAGACTTGGCTTGGATAATCCAAAATGGTAGAATTTCACGCGAGCGAAGCCGCGGGCGAAAGCTAGTATAAGTTGCAATTTCAAAGCCCAAACTCTACGCCAAATACAAATGACCTCAATTTATAGAGCGAACGGTAATATATTCAGCACTTCTAATATCCTTCGCTGTGGAAGAGAACGAATGTAATTCCAGCCGCATTGCATTTCACCTGCACTGACAAATAGGTCCTATTTAAAGTTTTTTTTTTGGCTCTATTTCCAAAGCAATCCGACTCAGATTAATGACATTCATCTGAGTCGGACTGCTTTGAAACTAAAGCCAGTTTCAAAGCAGTCCGACATAAAATAAGTAAAGATGTAAACTGGCAAGTTAGCTGACATACCTGTTATACGAGTATATAATCTAGATAGACGTAATCTAGATAGATTATGTTACAATTATGTTGCTATGGGGATAGAAATGGAGAAAAACTTTTTTTTTATACTACAGCGGGTGGCAGACAAACATACGGCCCGACTGATGTGAAGCGGTTACCGTAACCGTATTAACGCTCGCAACATAATATGTCACTTGCGCGCTGCCACCCCCGCTGCCAACGCATGCTGCGTTGGCAGCGGGCAGCTCCTTCTTTTCTGGTGACCTCACTCACTCGCAGGAACACAACAACTCTCAAGGGAATTGTTATTTGGCTGCGGTATCCTGTGAGGTGGAGGTACATTCCCCAGTCGAGTAGCTTACAATTACGCTCCTTACCTCTCTTTTCGCCAGAGCTTCGTTTGTCAGTCAGAAGGGTGCACCACGTGCAGGTGAAGTTGGCTTTGGTTCAAAGATGTTGATGAACCACTTACACCCCACTTGCTTTAAACATGTGGTATAGAGAAAATACATGCAGGTGGTGTTACAAAAACTTTTGTCTCAACATGTTTGGCCAGAGTATGGCGTGCAAAATTCATTGATACAATAAAATTGTTGTGAATATAATATGTCAGTATTTAAATCGGAACGCTGATATTCGTCAAAAAGTCATTCTTGTAAATGAATAGGCTCCAAAACCACTGAACCGATTTTGATAAAACTTGTCACAATTAAAGACCTTGAATGCTTGAGGTTTATGTCGAAAAAAAATTGAGATCGATCATGTCCTTGAGGAATGATCGTCAAATACATTTTCCATTGAAATCAATGGAAAACATACACTCAGCGAAACTACTCGCTCCTCTCAACCTCGATTTGACGAGCTCGGTGGTCAAATGGTTAGCAATGGCCACTTTGACTCCGAGGTCGCGGGTTCGATTCCCGCACAAGACAAACATTTGTGTGCATGAACATGACTGTTTGTCTTGGTCTGTGTTTTCTATGTATTATAAGTATGTATTTATAAAAAAAAAATATTTAAGTACATTTATTAGTTGTCTAGTACCCATAACACAAGCTTTGCGCTTAATTTGGGACTAGATGGCGTTGTGTAAATTGTCCAGAAATATTTATTTATTATTTCGGCCCCGCGGGCTAAAACCCGGTCTAGGTCAATATATCTTGAACAATATTAGCTAACAATGTGACGCCATTGAGTAAATTTATTGCGATAGTTACTTATATATAGGTTTCTGGTTTCAGTCATAAATTTATTAATTATTGCGTAGTGGGGAAACATTGTGTGGGAGGGATTACTTTTAAAGGCAATTCTATGTGTATGTGCATGATATATAAGGTCTTATAAGAGAATTTAATGGCTGTGAAATGTATTTTGCTACAATGACTATATACTAGGAATTTTCGTTTTATGTATTCCGTACATTTAATAAATTTATCAAAATAATTGTGTGGGTGATAAGAAAATAGTTAAGATACAAAAAATATTATTCTAAATTTTTCGTCTTAATGTTTGTATGTTGTACACGCTTATCTCCAAAATTACTGAACCTATTTTGTCGAGGTTTACACAAATAGATTAAGCCTAGCTTCGAGCTACACGTAGTATATGTTACAATAAAATCTCATCTCAGTGAAAAAAGTTATTGTAAGACGAGTGGACCAATGGCCACTTTGACTCCAAAGTGGGAGTACGATCCCTGCACAAGACAAATATTTGTGTGCATGAACATGTCTGTTTATCTTGGTCTGGGTGTTTTCTATGTATTATATGTACGTATTTAAAAAAAAGTATTTATGAATTATCAGTTCTCTAGTACCTATAGTAGCTTTGCTTAATTTGGGACTAGATGGCGGTGTGTAGTAACCAGGAATATTACTTGATTATTTATTTATATAATCAAGTAATATTCCTGGTTACTACACACCGGAATATTACTGAAAGCTATCAAGCGCGCTACTGCCTGAACTGGAGCCGATTCAGATGGGATTTTCTGAATGGCAAAATGTAACTTTTGAATCATCAAATTAATGTATTGCAAATTACAGAATCGTCTTAATGATTGTATTAAAAATGACGCTTAGTAATTTGCCCTTGTTGCCACCAAATCTTTCTTGATCGTCATATCCACTGTTCCTCATATTACCAAAGTCAGCTGAGATCAATTGTCAAAAGCTCATACAAATTTCTTCTAATTAAATTCCATCATCATCATCAGGTCATTTTAGTCTCCACTACAGGAGCACGACCCTCTCTCATCCATCCCAGACAGAAGGAGGATTTGGCCTACACTCCCCACTCTGGCCAGACGGGTTGGGGAGGCCTGATCGATGTTTTATAATGTACTTATTTCCCTTAGTCGCCTTGTACGACATCCACGGGAAGAGACGGAGTGATTCTATTCTAATCTGCCGGAAACCACACGGTCATAAAGCTTAAAAAAATTCCATACCAGCTGTGAATTTTACAATAAACTTCGCGGGTTTTTGTAAATTAGTTATTTATTACTGTTAATCTTGAATACACATGAGACGCAGCGAGAGTGGGAATATCAGGAGATACAGCGAGAGTGCTATGGTCTTGCCCTTCTGTACCTTTTCATCTTTTATTAACATCTGTATCTATGCATGTCTTTCAGCCTATCAGCAATAAAAATTGGCATTACTTGGTCGCGGATCGTGGAGGCTGGTCGTAAAATGAAACAATAAAATTTGAAAAATATGAACAATGATATCAGATTATGGACAGTAATATCCACATATAACAATCCCATAAAATTATGTATGTTAAGTATATTCTTATATTTTATGATCTTGAATTGTAAATGAGGAACTGGGTGTACTACATAAGAACACATTTTTTTATTCTACACGGCATCTCTCATGCTTACGCGGGATTTGAACCTACCGAGCGCTTCAGTTTTTGCTAAATAAGCACTCAAGCATATAACAAGGGCCGTGGGTTCGAATTCAACCATTTATATACTCAATTTATACATGGAATGTCTATTTATCACTTTTTTTAAACGGGCCTACCACGCGTTCCCACCACGGTGTCTCCTGTGTAGCCAGGATTAATAGCGGAGACCACCAAAAAAGGCAATGAACAATGAAGTCCTCTGCAGTCCCGGGTAAAACAACGGCTGCCTTGGAACTGACAACGAATTTAATCAGAAGAAATTAGTAGGAGTAGGAAGCTTTTGGAATTTGACTTTCCCTGTTGGCAATGTGAAAGACAGCTATAAGGCAAATAAGATATTTAAAAAAAATCGGTTGTCCGTAAAGTCCGTTTAGTTGAACGTGACAACGTCATAAGAAAATACTGATGGAATGTTTGCATTTTTCAAAAGAAAATTTTAATGGAACGCCTCAGAGCGAGGTAACGCCGCATACGTCATGTTTTTTCATGCGTGCAGCCGGCTCCATCGAATTATAAGACGTTGTCACGTCAAAAAGCCTAAAGCGATGGCTAGTCAAGTGAAATGCAGTCATGCACTACGGATATTAATCACTATTGGGGACCTAAAATTGAGTTGTTACCTACCTAACACATCGATTCCATTAATATTTTTTCACTTGCCGATGTACAAGAAATCACACATGAAAATTATAGCAATAGTGATACCTGGTCGTCAGTATTTCGCCAGAGCCCCGTTCTGTCCGCCAACTGGGTACCCCACGTGCAGATGAGGTTGGCTTTGGCACTAATGGTAATAAACCATTTACATTTTTTTGGGGTGTTGGTGTAAGTGGTTCATTAACATCTTTGAACCAAAGCCAACTTCACCTGCACGCGGTACACCCTGCTGACTGACAAACGAAGCTCTGGCGAAAAGAGAGGTGGGGAGCGTAATTGTAAGCTACCCGACTGGGGAATGTAGTACCTCCACCTCACAGAATACCGCAGCCAAATAACAATTCCCTTGGGAATTGTTGTGTTCCTGCGCGTGACTGAGATCACCAGAAAGGAAGGAGATGCTGCGTTGGCAGTAGGGGTGGCGGCGCGCGAGCGACATTTTATGTTGCGAGCGTTAATATGGCTACGGTAACCGCTTTACATCAGGCGGGCCGTATGCTTGTCTGCCACCCGACGTAGTATAAAAAAAACCACTCTAAAACCTCATTAATTTCAAAAATGCACTTTTGCACATTCGTAAATGACCTTCAGTCTTGCAGGCAATAGAAATAAATTGAATTTTAAATTATGTTATGACCTCGCCAAAGGAACTCTAAATATTATATTATTTTTCTATATAGGCAACATCGCTTCGAGTCATAAATTATTGTATGTCAACCCCAGCACGCGGTGCAATAAAAGTTGTTTTCAATTTTGTTCAGGAGAATACTTTAGTATTTTTAAACGAAACAAGATTTTCGTTCACGAAATATTCGTCTGTTTTTTTTTTTTTTTTTATACTACGTCGGGTAGCAGACAAGCATACGGCCCGCCTGATCTGAAGCGGTTACCGTAGCCATATTAACGCTCGCAACATAAAATATCGCGCGCGCGCCGCCACCCCTACTGCCAAGGCAGCATCTCCTTCCTTTCTGGTGACCTCACTCACTCGCAGGAACAAAACAGCCCTCAAGGGAACCGTTATTTGGCTGCGGTATTCTGTGAGGTGGAGGTACGTTCCCCAGTCGGGTAGCTTACAATTACGCTCCCTACCTCTCTTTTCGCCAGAGCTTCGTTTGTCAGTCAGCAGGGTGCACCGCGTGCAGGTGAAGTTGGCTTTGGTTCAAAGATCTTGATGAACCACTTACACCCCAAAACTTGAAATTTTTGTAAAATTGTGTTATATTGAAAATGATAATAATCAATCATTTATTATCTGTATCTATAAAAGGCAACCGTTACTGACAGCCCCCTTACCACCAACTCTTATTGCGTTTCAATAACTGAATAGTATGCTTATTCATATCAATGAATAAGCGACTCTATTTCAAATTGAATAGAGTCGCTTATTCATTTTCACTGGGATGTACTGGATAATAAATTTAAAGTTTCAGATGTATTGTGTGTAAAAAAAAAATAGCTAAATGAAAAAATAAGAAGCGTTATTTATAATGATTTAAGACACGCTCCAGGAATTTCTTTCAAATTCTAGTTTTTCCAAGGTTTCCCGGCTATCCCACTAGGGAGGGCCTGGGACTTTTTTGAGCGTTATCTCAGAAGGTATCCAAACATATTCCAAAAGGTCCCGTTTAGTAATTTTAAATGTACAAGTTAAAACCTAATTTGACTGTACTATAAGAGTTGGTGGTAAGGGGGCCTGATCTATCAAAGCACATCTGAATCTATTGGCCGGATCGGGGCCCTACCGCCGAAGCTGAAACCTATTACCATCGGATTTTTTGATAGCTTAAATTAAATTCAGCTTAGATATATGGTATTTCTGTTTAGCTTAGCTGGTACGAGGGTCAAACTGAAAGTTCTTAGAAAATCAAAAACTGAGCAAACTAGCAAGTTATTAGTTTTATTATATCTTTTCAAAATAGTGTCCATTCACATCAATACACCGCTGCATCCGATGGAACCACTGAGAAAAGCACTTAGCCCACTCGTCCTTAGGGGTCTCTTCGACGGCCTTTTGAAACGCGCCCACTGCTTCCTCGGTGTTCATAAAAAGTTTTCCTCGAAGTTTTTCTTCTATTTTCGGGAATAAATAAAAATCGCAAGGTGCGAGGTCGGGACTATACGGCGGGTGACCCAGTAATTACACGTCTGACGTCACTAAATAGTCGATCGTTCGCCTGGCGGTGTGCGACGAGGCGTTGTCGTGGTGAAGAAGGATCCTACTTCGAGGACGTTTCTCCCGAACTTTTTCCAATACAAGTGGCAAACAATTGTTACTGTACCACTCTGCAGTAACTGTTTTTTGATCCTCTAAATCAATTGTCGCATAGTGACCTGTCCTTCCGAAGAACGAGGCCACCATCTTTTTTCCCACACTTCGACCTTTCTTCACTTTAGTTGGCAACTCCTCGAAGGAAACACCCACTGAGCAGACTGTCTCTTGGTTTCTGGATCATAACAGTAAACCCAGCTTTCGTCACCCGTAAGTATGTCGAACACAGCATTTGAGTCACCTCCGTTAAATCTTTGAATCATTTCACGGCACCAATCATCCCGACGGAGTTTTTGGGCCTCGGTCAAATTATGAGGTATCCACCGGGCACAAAGCTTCCTTGACTGCTAAATGTTCATGGAGGATTTTATGCACTTGACTCATGCCGATGCCTAAGCTTGTCCGAATCTGCTGATACGTCACTCTTTTATCAGTCTCTATCATACGCCGCACATTATTAGTGCGACAACGTTTAAACTCATTAAACCAGTTGTAAATAGTCGCACGCGATGGAGCTTGATCGTGAAAGGCCAATCGAAGTCTATCATAGCTTTCTTGCTGACTTATATGACAACGAAAGTTATAAAAAATCATTGCACGTTAAATTCATGTTGACGTGACACAGACAATTTTCAATTTGCCGCCAAATCGTAAAACAAATGACAAATGAATGAAATACACTCAATAATATTGGCAGAGTTTCATTTTCAAAATTTAAACTTATTTTTTTATTATATTGTTTACAAGTGGCCAGTTCTAAAAACTTTCAGTGTCGCCCTCGTAATAGCTAAAGCGTAATATTTATTTTTCAAATCAAAATATTCGATGGTAATCGGCTTCAACTTTGGCGGTAGGGCTCACGGGTGCTTTGAAAGATCAGTCAGTAATGGTTGTCTTGAATAGATACAGAAGATAAATTATTGATTATCATTTTCAATACAAATACAAATACAATACACAACATACAATAACAACATACAATTACAATACACCAATTGTAAATCGGCATAGAGGTATCATCAGCCTGTATCTACCCACTGTTGGATATAGGCCTTTCCTAATGGTGGAAAGCATTGGGAAAGGCCTATATCCAACAGTGGGTAGATACAGGCTGATGAGATGATAGAGGTAGCTACGAGTACTATGACGTAAGAATCCGCTAAGAAATTATTTTAGAAAATTCACACGGGATACCGCGATGTGCTCATACGAATTCGCAGCACAACAATATAACACTAAACACACAACTTCTCAAAAGGGCCTCTACGCGTTGGATCCATATCCCCGCGCACGCCAATCAAATGACCGGGCTTGACCCGTGAATTAAAAGAGACACTAAACACTAGAATATAAAACTCATATTCCTCTTTCAGAAATGTCAAAAAAAAACATTTCTGGACAATTTACACAGCGCCATCTAGTCCCAAATTAAGCGCAAAGCTTGTACTATGGGCACTATACATCATATAAATGTATTTAATACATTTTTTTGTAAATACATACTTAAAACAATACATAGAAAACACCAAGATCAAGACAAATAGACAAACAGACATGTTACTGCACACAAATGATTCTCATGTGCGGGGATCGTACCCCCGACCTCGGTGTCAAAGTGGCTATTGCTATCCACCGGACTCGTCAAAAATCACATGATTACGTCAGGAACCCCGGTACTCTTGCGTGTCAACAGCTGTACATTATAATTTATGGAAGTGACCCGATTCTTATACCAGTACCAATATGAAGTCGTAACTTTTAGGCAAATCACCCATAAAACTTAACCTGAATTCTAGCAATAGTGACCCCTTGCCTGAACTAAGTTGCTAATCGTTACCATAATAACGTAATCGGTAAAATCGAGTCAAATCCCACACGTGACGCGATCACGCGATACTTTACGTAACGTAATCAAATCAGTGTTGGTAACGTTACAACTTGCAGTGTAACATTGTAAGTTGAAATCGAAGAAATTTTAACAAGCCTTTTTTTGCATGAAATTTCCCGTAATAGGTATACACCTGGGTTATATTATTATTTAATACTAGCTGTGCCCGAGGTTTCACCCGCGTGAAATTAGGTTTATTAAACAGTTTTTAAATCGCGCGTCCACTGAAAACAGTTTTAGCCGACTTCTAAAAAAGGAGGAGGTTCTCAATTCGACTGTATATATTTTTTGAAGTGAAAACTTCTTTAGCGGCGTTGTGCACTTTTTGGGATGGGTAAAAAATGTTATGTTGCTTAATTTGGGACTCATGACATTGAAATATTTAAATACAATACAATATACTTTATTGCACGAAAATGAAAGAAAAATATACAGAGAAAAACATTAAGTACTAGTACAAAGGCGGTCTTATCGTCGAAATCTGTTCCAGACAACCTTAGGGTAGAGGACAAATAATATAAAATTAAGGTAGGTAGTGCCGCGCAGATATTATTAATTACTATGTGTAATAAATTGCAAATACTTATATACATGTTACATTATATAAATAAATAAATATACACATTTAAAAATATAAAAAAAAATGTTGACCCGCCGGTAGCGGAACGAAGATCCAAGCTACCGGAGGAACCCCTTCACGATTCGGGCCGTGTATTGTATAGCACGGATTTCGATAGGTCTAAGCTCCAATCTGGTAGATTTCATTCCCTTGACTCGATATTTTAGAATGTGTTAGAATGTGCAGTTTTGTGGGCGAAATTTTATCTAAACTCGTGTCTTTAATTCACCCAGGCGCTAAGTCTATAGGCGTACGTCGTACGTAGCACTTAATGCACCCAGTTGATTTTATCCAGGTGAATTTAGTCTACTGAATAGAGCAGTTAATTGTCTTACTAACGTTGGTACGTAGCTACAAAAAGAAAGAAAAAGAGGAGCAAGTCATGTAATTAAAATGCAGTTCCGATCCAATCTCGATCATGTCAAATTTCGTATTTTTGTATCACAATATGAAACTTCAAAGTCTAATTTAAGTGGAATAGATTATATTTATATCAAAATACGATAGGAAATTTAACAAACTAAGAATGTTATTTTGCCAACAACAATAAAATTAATTGATGAAATCAAGTTTTTAATTAAATTTTTATTAAATCCACAATTAATTCTTGATTCGGTCAATTTTCGTTCTGGCGTTAGTGAAATAACTAGGAGAATTGACCTTCAGATATCGTGGCAAACAGGAGTTGGCTGATATTAACTTGTGTTGTTTAAAACGTATTTTTTTTTTTAATTAGTTAATAAGTACCTAAATAAAGAAGATATTTTACTCTACATGTTATATAAAATGGGGTTTTATGCGTACGTACCAATATTTAGTCATATTTTTTCAAATTGAATACCCATGAAAAATAAATAGGTAAATAAATAAATAAAAACCCAAACCAATGAATCACTATCCAAAGTTTTCACGAGGCGTCAGTGCGTTCTTTTATATATCAAATTTCAATGAAAAAAATTCACAGACAATAAAATAATACAACTCGTTCATTGCAAGAACAATACAAAAACAAATAAAATTCCCAAACACCCAGCCACTCAATTTGGATGGCTACGCAGAGGGCGAGACGAAACGATATATTTTAAATTTACTGCTTTAAAATAATTACTTCGGCGTATGTAATCAACATTTATTGCAATTTTATGTTTGTTACTATAGATTTACTGTGACTTTTAATGTGATTTAGTTATCCATTCTACCCACTTTTACTGTTATATATAGATTGTATTTTTAGTGGTACGTTTATAAGTTGCGGTAGCTGCTTTCCATCAGGCGGGTCATAGGCTATTTCTCACTAATAAAATAATGTGGAAGTTTGTGTCGATACAGATTTCTTAACCTTCTTCTTCTGTATCTATAAAAAGCGACCGTCACTGACTGACCTATCAACTCAAATAACTTTTTGGACGGATCAGGTTGATATTTACTACACAGGTAACGTATGGGAATGTGTGGTGGACGGGGGCCCACCACCTCCTATGTATCCAGGTGTTACCAAAAAGGGAAATGAAGAATGAAGTCCACTGCAATCCCGGGGTGAAACTACGGCTGCCTTGGAACTCACAACGAATTTATTCAGAAGAAATTATTAGGAGTAGGAAGCTTTTGAAATTTGACATCCCCTCATGATATACAGATAGCTGAATACCTGTATGAAATCCTACCTGGCGTGAGTCACGGCACTGTAAAAGTTTGTGTTGATACAGAGTGGTCAATCTCACGTAAATGGCTGTGCGGTTTTGGATGAAATTTGGTATGTTTAGGATACACATATTTTACGTAAAAGCAGTCCAAATTATTATTTTTTATACGAGAGCGGGGCAAGCGAGCATGTGGGTCACCTGATGGAAAGCAATCACCACCGCCCATAGAAACCAGCAACACCATGGGGTCACCGATCCGTTGCCATCCTTTTAACGGAAATATTGACTCTGGTCTTAAAGGCCCCAAGGACATAGGATATTTTTTAATACAAAAAAGTAAATGCGGGCGAGGCCGCCTGTAGAAGCTAGTATTACATAAAAGTTATATAATACAATAGTACTATATATATATATTATATCTAGTCATACATAATACCTATGTTAATCTAGGTAACTAGGTCTTACCAATATATAAGTATTTACAAGCTTTACATATATTTAAAAAAATTTTTACACACGGTTTCTCACGGTGTATGTAACGAAAACGTGCAAAATAAATTTGACCCACTTTTTTTCTAGTGTCCGATTGAGTTGCAACTTGGCAGACTCGTTGGTACAAGAAAGTCCCGCGTAGCGCTACGAATGCTACATACATGTCTTGGCCAAGCAGGTCATGTTATACTGGAAGATTACTACAAGCTATTGTCTGTACAAAATCACAGGTTCTAAGATCACAACCATAAATCGAATTATCATTATAATGAACAAACTAGCTTCTAACCACTATTTGACTGATACCTGCCGCTGAGTTCCACTATCGTACAACTCGCCATAAATAAAAATTCCATCCTCATCATCTTGATATTTGGCGATCTACTACAGTACGCTTTTTAAGATATCTTCTACCGCGAACTGTGAAGTTGTGGAATCAACTTCCCTCAGCAGTATTCCTATCAAATACGATATCCCCATATCGTATTTGATTGGTCGAATATCGCAGTCGAATGGTCAGCAATGGCTACTTTAACTCCGAGATAGCTGGTTCGATCCCCTGACAAACATTTGTGTGCATGAACATGTTTCTTTGTCTCAGTCTTGGTGTTATTTATGTAGCTATATATAATACAATATGCTTTTACAAAGAAAAAAACTAAGTAAGTATTATTTTTTAGTTATCTAGTACCCATAGTACAAGCTTTACTTAGTTTGGGACTAGCTGGCAGTGTGTATTTGTCATTTGTCTAGGAATATATCTATGAGGTAAAACTTTAGATTTACCGACTAAATAGTACCAGTTCAAAATTACCGATAATTAGAGAACAGGGGGGCCCTACCGCCGAAGCTGAAGCCGATTACCACCGAATATCATGATTCGAAAAATAGGTTTTACGTTTAAGTTATTGCCAAACACGTTCAGCTTAGTCGGTAGAGCTCTATCGTTTCTACCAAGCCAAGCTAAACAGAAGTAGCATAAATCTAAGTTGAAGTTTGATTTTCGCAATCTAAAAATACGATGGTAATTGGCTTCAACTTCGGCGGTAACCCCCCCGTTCGGACATTCATCATTAAAAGACACATACTCTTTATTTCGTACTAGCAGCCCGCCCCGGATTAGCACGGGTATTTAATAAAAATTTCAAAAATTCTCTCTGTCTTGCAAGACGATTTTCAGTTTCTGATGAAGATTCTTTTCATTTCCTGTGCACAAATAAAAGAACACGTGCGGTCAATAAGAAAGAACAAAATTGTTATGCCGAAAAGTAACCTCCGACTTTTCCAGAAAAATGTTTCATATATGGCGCCTAAACTCTTCAATAAACTGCCGTCTGCGTTTACTGAGCTGCCAGTAAACAAGTTTAAAAAACAGCTGACCGAATGGCTTCTTCATAATTCTTTTTATTGTGTAAACGATTATCTGAATTATAAATTTTAAAAGTATCTGATATCGAGAGAAGAACATAAAAAAAAAACTTGACATTAACATCCTTATCGAATGACATTTTATTGATTTTTGTTATTAATTTTCCGATATGTGAAAATGCTGTATGCGTAAGGTGATTGCGCTGTTGTAGTTGTTAAAATTGACTTTTAAAAAATCTGACATTTATTATCATCATCATTATTATTTTTTATTTTAATTGTGTATGTAGGTATCTAGTTTCTATGTAATAATATCTAGTTTAACTGACCAGAGAAAATATTAAAAATGTAAACTTGACATTCAAAGTTAATAATTAAATTATGTAACAATCACCAATAATTTAATTGAATTTATTTTATTATCAAATCTTTTATTATGGGATCGGAATGGATAGATTAATAGACTTATTATAAGGATAATTCGAATGTTTAAAAAAACTGACATTTCTTTATTAAGATTTTATTGTACCTACTATATTTTAATGTACCTACCTACTTCAATATTTTGCATGCCTACATTTTTAAGGCAATGTACAGTTGCCAAACAATTTACTACCTTGGCCTGATATTTATGTAAATGACTGTATATGCGCAAATAAACAATTTCATTTCATTTCATTTCATTTCATTTCTCCATTACGACGTATTTTTGATGCCCTCACTTGGGAACTATTTCTAGAAAGTTGAGATCTTGATCTTTTGGGCATTTTAAAATGTAAAAAAATTTTTTGCAATAAATCTAATTTTTTCTTTCCTCTTTATAATATATGTGTAAGTATTATCTACATCTACACTACGTAGATGTAGATAATACTTGCATTTTTAAACACGTGGTATCTTCCGAATGGAATGTCAGAATTGAATAATTCAAAAAGTTATATAAAGGTATTGAAGCAGTCGTGAATATGAAGTAATTTATTTTCATAAGGATTAATACACCAAGATACAAATAATGAGACTTTTTAGCGCCGGCATTTCAATTAAATTTATAAAATAAAAGAACACTTATTCTGGCATAACTATATTAGTTAGACATATACCGTCGCGAGACTTTTTCTTACAAACAAACAAACAAACAAATCTTACCTCTTTAAAATATTAGTTTAGATAATATTTCAATATAGCGTCCGCGAAAAATAAGGGATAATGTTCAAATAAATATGCATATCGTCATTAAAAGACAGTCAGTATTTTCGATTTTAAATTACTATTTTCCTAACGCGATTTCTTGCACTGTGTATACTGCAATGTTAACATTGTGACTTCCTAAACATATATATTGGTACATACCTAGCTACTATAACAACACAGACAGTTCAATGTATATATATTTTATTGCATATAACATTGTTAATAACTGAATATAATGCTTATTCATACCAATGAATAAACGACTCTATTTCAAATTGGATAGAGTCGCTTATTCATTGGTATGAATAAACATTCTATTCAGATATTGAATCGCAATAAGAGTTGGTGGTAAGGGGGCAGATCTCTTTAAGAGATTTCTTCCAGCTAACCCTATCAATAGTATAATAATATTATTTGGATATGGTGACATATGCAAACATGTTAATGTTGACATTTTATGAATTTATACAAATCATAACCTATCTAATTTGAATTCAGTAGTGCTTTGTTAATTTCTTTTTGAAAGTTGTCACAGTGATACTGTTACGTATTTCCACTGGTAATTTATTCCAGAGCAGTGCTGCACGAACAGTAAAGGAATTAAAGAAAAAAGTTGTATCGGAAGGGGGATAAATTAATGTTTTTTGAAAAATGGAAAAATTCACCTGCCCCCCTGACCGGTCGAGTGCTCTTCCAACTGAGCTACTAGGAAGGTTTGTGTTGCTGACGAATTTTTGCGTCTTATATTTCTACTGTGTGAGTCACAGTGTGAAGTCATCGACCTATTAAGTAATTACACTACTAAAGTAGGCATAGCAGTCCGTCGTTGCAGATGAAATTCAGCTATTTTTTGATAACACCAAACTAATTAAATTATTATTATTTAAATAGTTGTCTTGGCATGCTGACCAAGACAACAACTACAGTTTTAAATATATATATATTTAAAACTGTAGTTTTATGACAAAACTGCGAGACTAGAAAATCAAACTTTAAGCAAAGACGATACGATTGAGATTGCGTTGAATAGTTTATGTTTGTGTACGATAGCGCAATAAATGATTGAATTTTACCACATAAATGATAGTACAACAAGCAATTCGTGCGAAATTATTACCTATCCATTCCAAAATATTCAAAATTGCACAACGTTAATGTTCACGTTTTCACTTCTGCTGGCACTCCTGGAGAGCACAAGAAACCGACCCACTCAATTATCAAGATAACCCGTTGTTTTTTTTTTTTTCTAAAAACTGTAACTCGACTGGGGTTACAGTTTTCTAAACATTTTCTTATTTTTTTTTTATAAAATATGGGTCTACGCAAAGTATTATGTAACGTGTTGAAAATCTTTGGGTTCACTCTTCGTAGCTTATGCCATGGACTAAATACCTTCCGCATAGTTGAAATTCTTAATGTTCTATATTATAGACCGCATAACGCATTCTCCTTGCTCCCGCCTATCCATAAGCTAGAAAGAGACAGTATATTCTCGTAAAATGGAGCGCTGTAGAGTAGGCACTTTAATTCTATAATAGCCCTGTCGTAGAATTTACCTACACGTTACGTTAAGCGTAAAATTTACCCATTAGATTACATAGCTGACTGCTTTGACGCCGAAATTAAAAAAAGTTCCTTTATTATAATACTAGCTTCTTAGCTTTTATTATAATACTATTTTCCTATATTATAATACAAGCTAGCGGCTTCGCTCGCATTTACTTTCTCTTTTTAATAAAAAGTATCTTATGTCCTTTCTAATTAACTTTGAGAATATGTGTACAAAGTTTTATGATGATCCGTTGAGTAGTTTAGGCGTGAAAACGTAACAAACAAACTTACATTCACATTTTTAATATTAAATAGGGATTATTGAGATAATTTTAACAGCGTAGCGAAAAATCCTAGGTCTCTGATTTTAACCTTGTATGCATAGCTGCTATTGAATAAAATAATAATTCGTTTATAAAATAATTCTATCGTACAAAAATATGGTTCTATAATGTGATTTCTAATTTATTATCTATGGGTCATTATGTGGTTATTATCTGTGGTTCAATGTTGTTATGGCGGGAAGCTCTTGAATAAATAAACGTAAAGACACTGTAATAACATAAACGAGTATGATTGCGATAGACAACGATCTAGGAAACTAATCACATTGATGCACTATGAGTCTAGTGGGCGAGTATGTCTATGTGTTAGTTCAGATTCACAATATTTCATTCGACATATTACAGGCTCTATCCAATTAACTTTGACGCAGATTTGAGTTCTAAAATGATTATAATACTGGTTGTTCATTGAAAGTGGGCTTTTGATACAGACCTCTATTCAGTAAGTATACAATAAAAACAGCTCGTCATCGTCGAACACTGGGATTTGTTGCCAGAAATGTCACACGTTATGTAATTAAGGGTATCGGTAACAAATAAAAAGGGAGGGAGTGGTAGAGTTAATAATATTTCGAAATAAATAATGAAGGCATCGACTTCAGGCTTGAGGATCACAGGGATTGACAAATCTGCGTCAAATGTTCGACGAGGCATGCAAGGTTTGTGCGGGCGAGCTTACCGTAGGCATCAGCTGATCAGTACTCCTTACACGCGTCACCTTGTTTTTGTAGATGAGTTTCTTGACTGCGCGCTCCACTGGCTGGTTCCACCTCATGAACATCACGTACGCGCCGTACAGCGAGAACAGCACCAATGCCTCCTGCCAATAGATCTCGCTGTCCCGGAAACAGTATATCAACACTAACAGACTGATAGAGTAAAAGCTACAGTCGCGGAACAGAGGCCACCAAGTCAGCGTGAGCGTCGTTCGAGAAAACAGCGCGCACGCACCGATCACGAACAATATATTAAACACGGCCGAGCCCACGATCGTTCCTATCCCTACGTCGTCGAACGAGACGAACACTCCGATGACGGAGGTGAACAGCTCTGGCGCGGAGCCCCCAGCCGCCATGAAGGTGGCCCCGGCGACGTCGTCGCGGATCGCCAGCCGCTCGATGATCACGTCCAACGACGGCACGAAGAACTCGTCGCAGACGATCGCGAGCGCGACGAACATGTAGCCCATGCCGAGCATGTGCAGCAGCACGGCACCCGAGCGACGCTGCTCCTCCGTGAACAGGTCGGGAGGGAAGAGCGGCGCCGGCTTATCGTCGGGCTCAGCGGAGGAAGGCGAGGGCGCGAGGGAATCTAGGGAGTCGAGCGCGTCGGTCGCGTTGGGCTCGCCGGCCCGCGCCGCCGCCAGCAGCGCCAGCAGCAGCGCGCCACCCATGCCGCGCTCCCGGGGGCTCCGAGCACACTGCCGCGTGCCGCCGCCCGCCCCGCGCCGGCCGCACGCCGCGCGCCCAGCTGCCCGGCGCCCGCTCGATAGCGCCGCACTGCGCCGCGCCGCCGCCGCCGCCTCTCGAACCCCCTATTTGTGTCCCGACCCGTAAGCCACTTTTCGAAACCTCATTGCCTGTCGATTTCGCTAGCGCTGAAACTTACTAAAGACTGGGCAGAGCTAGTAATAAAATTAAAATTGGATTGAAAACGAAAAATATAAGGCCCTTTATATCTAATTGGCCAATGAGAAAAAATATACACCATACCCAACAAATACGTGTGTTTTAAAATGGGAAAATGGATATTGCTTAATTTTTATGTTTGCGGTATTATTTTTTCAGTATTTTGGCACATACATCGCATACAACACTTCAAAGCAAAGCTATTTATACTATCTGTATTAGATAACTGATAAATATACTTAAATACATTTTTTTTTGCTAATACCTACTTACGAAATTATACATAGAAATCACCTAGACCAAGACAGACATATTCCTGTACACAAATGTTTGTCTTGTGCGGGGTAACCCGCTACCACGGAGCCTCCGAGCTATTCTTAATTATACAATTTTCTGTTGGAAAATTTAAGTTTATCATAATTTTAGTTTATCATAAGCTGGATAATTGTAAACTAAATTGATGTCTAACTCGCACTTAGTCAAATTTTCTTTACCTTTTTCCCGACAACATAAAAAAGAAACCTCCCTCAGTTCAGCACGGATGTTCGTTGTACGCATCCCGGGTCTCGGTTTTCGATTCATTGTCCGTGAGTCGGTGCTTCCTTGATAGCCACGAGTAGAAGCGATTTAGCCCTTCGCTCGGCCACATCGATCCCGCAGTGCGATAAAATACTAATTACAACACTTATTTGGAAGTATAATTGTAATTTTCCGACTAGTTAATCGTAAATATGTTTTGAAGTTACTATAAATGTTCTATGTATGAATTTATACTTCGGAAGAATGTAAACAAATGACATATCATGGAAAATCTTGGTAAATAAATAGTGTAAGTAAACTTGATGTTACGCACGAACTTCGCTGTGTTAAACACTGCCCTGCAAATAAATTAGATCATGCCTAATTTTTTTTATATAAAAATGTCATATAACTTTCCTAGTCAATATGTAAAAAAATATTGACGAACTTGGTGGTCGAATGGTTAGCATTGGCCACTTTGACTCCGAGGTCACGGGTTCGATCCCCGCAGAAGACAAATATTTGTGTGCATGAACATGTCTGTTGGGTGTACTCGTAAGTGGTTCATCAACATCTTTGAACCGAAGCCAACTTCATCTGCGCGCGGTACACCCTTCTGACTGACAAACGAAGCGAACTGGCGAAAAGAGAGGTAGGGAGCGTAATTGTAAGCTATTCGATTGGGGAATGTACCTCCACCTCACAGAATACCGCAGCCAAATAAATTGTTATTTATTACAGGAACTTGAGAACTTGAGGGTTGTTGTGTTCTTGCGAGTGAGTGAGGTCACCAGAAAGGAAGGAGATGTTGCGTTTGCAACGGGGGTGGCGGCGAGCGAGCAATATTTTATGTTGCGACCGTTAATATGAATACGGTAATCGCGTCACATCAGGCGGACCGTATGCTTGTCTGCCACCCAAAGTAGTATAAAAAAACAGGGTCAATTCTCGTAATAATAATATAGTCGAAATTCAGCTCCGATCTTGATGACTGTTGTTATAATATAGCATTTGATATTCTCAAAATAGGCACATTATGAAACTTCAAAGTTTAACTGAAGTGAATGAAAGTTAAAGTAACTAAATAAATTAACTTCTGTTCGTAATGTGAATTGACATTAATAAATTAATAAAATCAAGTAAGTATACAACTTCAGTCAATTCATTATTCAATTACGATTCAGCTATCAATCTGTGACGTAAAATAATTACAAGAATTTTGGGGCTCACCACGACCTTTAGGGCTAAAGCCAACCTCATCTGCACGTGGTGCACCCAGCCGACTACCGAAAGAAGTTCTCGCAAAAGAGAGCTAGGTTACAAAGTATTTGTAAACTGTCCGATTGGGGAAATACCTCCACTTCTCAGAATACCGCAGCCAAATAACAATTCCCTTGAGGGTTGTTGTTTTCCTGCGAGTGAGTGAGGTCACCAGAAAGGAAGAAGTTGTTGCGTTTGCAGCGGAAGTAGAGGCGCACAAGCGATGTTTCATGTTACGAGTGATAATTTCGACTAGCTCGGTGGTCGAATGGTTAGGAATGGCTACTTTGACTCCGAGGTCGCGGGTTCGATTCCCGCACAAGACAAACATTTGTGTCCATGAACATGTCTGTTTGTCTTGGTCTGTTTACTATATGTATTATAAGTATGTATTTACAAAAAAAAAATGTATTTAAGTACCAACATTTATCAATTGTTTATTACCCATAACACAAGCATTGCGCTTAATTTGGGACTAGATGGCGCTGTGTAATTTGTCCAGATATATATATTTATTTATTTATAATATGTCTACGGTAACCGCTTCATATCAGCCGGGGTCTGCCATCCAATGTAGTATAAAAAAAATACTAACGTGAATTGGCTTTAGCATTAAAATAGCATGCTATGAAATTGAGTTGTAAGTATCCATATTTTTCCTCGGAACCAATTACAACCGATGGGGTTGATTCCGAGAAAAATTATAGTCAATCAATAAATTTCTAAACGGATTAGTGACTAATCCGTAAACCACAGCGAACATTGATTGTAGGCAATTTGATCTACTACACTACAACTACGTGTTTTCTGCACGTTTCATAGTGCCCCGAAGAGTATACCCCAACTCCAACAACCCGCCCCGAAAGGTACCCACTGACCAATTTACTGGTAGCGAAAGTACGCCAAGTAATGTTACTAGGCGTACCAAAGAGAATGTAACCACTACGTTTTAAGAGACGGATGTCCCTTGCAAAAGTTGCAAATAGCGTAAATTCTAATATGTATGAAATGGAAGCGAAATTCGCTTCCATTTCATAGAAATTCCTACCGATTACATAGAATCGTTTTTTTACCTTGACTTGCGCCAGGCTGAGGCGTACTTTCGCTACCAGTAAATTCATGCAAACTACTGCCGGCAGCCACCCACTACCGTTAGTAGATGCATGTGACTATCATGGCTGCCGTGGTCTTCTCTGCGACTCGTGTTTCGCTTCTACTCTACCACAGAATAAAATAATATGTACTTACGTAACCCGGTGGTCGGATGGTTAGCAAAGGCCACTTTGACTCCGAGGTTGTGGGTTCGATTCCCGCACAAGACATTTGTGTGCATGAATCTGTCAGTTTGTCTTGGTCTGGGTGTTTTCTATGTATTATAAGTATGTATTAAAAAAGAATAAGTACATTTATCAGTTGTCTAGTACCCATAACACAAGCTTTGCGCTAAATCAGTGTTTAAATGGCGCTGTGTAAATTCTCCAGAAATATAAAAAAGGAAAAAAAAACTACTCTAGTAAATGTGTGTAAATTTGACTTCTGAAAAATAAAATTGTGTTGTACCAAACCAAAGTCGCTTCTTTCAATCGGTATCAGTAAAGTACTTACGCCAATTTGACATGAGGTAAGTATTTAAGTTAGTAATTTTGTAACACAAAAAAAAAGTACAAAAATAATAGGTTTACATATCTATTTTACACTTTATTGATTATAGAGCACGGTGGTAGAATTGCTAGTAATGGCACTTTGACTCCAAGATCGCGGATTCGATCCCCGGACAAGACAATTAATTGTGCGCACGAACACGTCTGTTTGTCTTTGTATAGTTTTCTATGTATTACATGTATGTATTTACGAAAAAATGTCTTTAAGTATAATATTAGTTATTTAGTACCCATAGTACAAGCTTTGTTTAGTTTGGAACCAGATGGCAGTGTGTAATTTGTCCAAGAATAATTATTTATTAATTTATAGAATATAATTTAAACACTTTTTGTGGGCTTTAAATATAGGAACCACCGATAGGAACCGTAATAGCTACGCGATACTAATGTCGCATAGTTAACTATTAGAGGTACATAAAAATGACGTCTGTGCAAAGCGTGAATGAGGGTGTGTGCGTGCGCCGCCATACAAAATGTTCCAGATTCGCCTCAGAGGTGAGGTGAGGTCCATACGAGAGAGCGGGAGAGAGTGACCATTCTACACATAGCACTTTAGCCGCTTATACTGTAGTAGAGGTAAACTACGCATATAACTGAAGTGTTTACTTTGGAAATTTGTTCATTAAATAATACTTTTGTATGGAAATGTGAGGAGTGATCCATTTTCTTTGCGGCCCAGTGTATTTATAAAAAAAAAGGGTGTAGTATTGCTTGTGTATTTTTATTCCATATTTGCACTGTAGCTTGTAAACTTACGTATTATAAGTACGTACTAGGAGTACATGCACGTAAACAAGGTTTGTTTATTGTGTTAACGTCTAAAGCTTAGCGAAAAATCCTAGGTATATGGCACAGTAATAGTTCTACGTAGGTACAGTATGGCCGCTCCCTGCCGCTCTCTCATGTCGACCTCACCTCCCCTCTGAGACAAATCTGGAACAGTTTCTATGGCGCCGTAACACGCTCATTCACACTCTGCACAGACGCCATTGTTTATGTAATAGTAGGTAAGCGACACGACATTTGTATGGAGTGGTGTGTCTATGGTTGACACCAGTGGCGTAGCTACCGTAGGGCAAGCCCCGGGGCCCCCAAGCTCCGCTCTGACTTTCAAACGATAAGCGCGGACCTATGAGAAATGCGATGCGGTTTACTTAACGTGCCACTGCTGTCTATGTGTCTACAACAGGACTGTATTTTTAGAACGGATATTTTGAACAAATAGATATATTTTTTTATTTGCCATAGTTCTCATTTGATCATTAAAATAAGTTACAAGTTGTATTTAGTTTTTAATTTTCTCATTATGGACTTTCTCAATTAGGTATCTTATTATGGACTCGACTGTATTACGACAAATCTGGAGTAGGACGAATCTGAATTACGACAAATCTGGAGTACGCCAAATTCGGAACACGACGAATACGGAAAAAACTATTTTAAATACCTAGTTCAGATGGCGCACAAGTTTATTTTTTGCCCCAGGGCCTTTGGTTACCTAGCTACGCCACTGGTTGACACAGATAATGTTTTAAAATTTTCTTGACACTGCTCTACTCAACTTTAATAGAAGGGATTTAGAGCTACACCACACTGTTCAACTGCGCATTTTCATTGTCCAGTGTTTTCTAGCTGCCAATGACCACTGACTTGGCATAACAATTGTCATCTAATTCCAAAAGCGAGAACTTAATGTGCCCTACGAAGCACGAAGGAGCTGAGAAGAAGAATGTATAATATAACTGTTACCGATGCGTGTAATAGGCTATTTTCCAATGTTTAAAAATTGTATAAATTATCTAATAATATCGTAAAATACACAAAACTATAAAGATCTGCAAACTTTCATTCTAATATCTTCAGTCAAAATTTTTTTCGCGTCGATCAAAGTTTGGCGGGAAAGTCCATTTTAAAAGTATGAAATTATTAAAAAATAATATTTGAGAAGCAATAAAAATGCTATAACTTTTATTATGATACTAATCACATAAACGTAATATTTAACATAGCTGTCGTACAAATTTCTGGTTTGATGCATACAAAATACAAACCTGTGACGTCATAATTCGGTAGTCTTTTGTATGGAGCGTTTTGGGGCAGTCTAAAAATTGTGATTTTCAAATTACCATATCTCGAGAGATTTTTGTGCTATCGAAGTAATTCTTTCATCTATGTATATATTATGGCGACGTCCCTACATATCAAACCGAAAAAAATGTTAGTCAAATAGCCTATTATGTATATTTTTATTGTTTATAAAATGTAAGGTAGCCCACGGTGCACCGGGCGAACATTTGGAGGGTAGATAAATTATCAAAATTATATTTTGACAAACCCGGTGGTCGAATTTTTAGCAATGGCCACTTTGGCTCCAAGGACGCGGGTTCGATCCCAATTAGGATATTTACAAAAAAAAAAGATGTAAAGCCATACTACAAAATTTGCTTAGTTTGGGACTAGAGAGCAGTGTGAAAATTGTACTGTAGGTAATCATTCTAAAACCTTATAAATAAATAAATTTATTTATTTATAAATATATCATCATCATCAGGTTATTTTAGTCTCCACTACAGGAGCACGACTCTCTCTCGTCCGTCCCAGACAGAAGGAGGATTTGGTCTACACTCCCTATGCTGGCCAGACGGGTTGGGGAGGATGTATAACATATAAGTACTTTATTTACTTATAAATAAATTTATTTTTAAGGTTTTAAAATGAGTGATGAATGATTTTAAGGTGAAAGAAAAGAAGGTATTTAAGTATTTTAAGATGTGTTAGAGGATGGCTTTCTACAATGAAAATTTGTTATCGTATCCATTTAATACTTTGCAAAATCCATAATATCATTATGACATGTTAACGTCCATTTTGCAAAGATATCCTTTTATGGCGCAAAAGCACAGCGCAAAAGTCGTAATTCGGACTGACGAAGGAAAAATGTGCAAGTTGTTTTCACTATTGATGATTTTTTTATCCTTCTTTTATCGATTCTTTCAATATTTGTGTACTATTTTTCTGGTAAGTCTCACATATTGTATAGAAACAACAAAAAAAATTAAATGCACTTGTGAAATGTATAATTTTCTGAGTTTTTTCTACTATAGGAATTATATCTATGTATGGCACATAACGCCATGGTGGACCGCCTCTAACTAACACAATATTTCACATAAAAACTATTATTAAGCATAAACCTTTTAAAAATAAGATTCATAAAGCTTCATGGCGTAAAAATATGATCTCATCTTATAACTCGCTCTAATATAAATACGCGTCTATTCTTTCTTTCTTTTTTACTTTGCTAGTCTTCTAAAGTGCTGGAACTATGAGTACTAGATACCTAACTGATACTATATTAGATCTTATTACATACCCAAATACAAATCATAGAAAACACCCAGGCCAAGACAAACACACTGTTCATGCACACAAATGTTTGTATTGTGCGAGTATCGAAAAGTGGTCATTGCTAGCCATTCGACCACCGAGCTCGTCTCCTCAAAGAAGCAAAGAGGGTCCGTATCCATACAATAAATAAACGCTTCAAAACGAAATGAAAAAGTCGGTTTCTAAAATCCTTGTTTTCAGGATCGTAAACCTCTGTTGCAGGAAAAAAAAAATGACATTACTTAGGGATGTCAGAACATCTATGTGTCAAAAAATATCGATATGTATTATATCGATATTTTAAAATAATACGATAACAATATGAACATAGCGAAACAATATAACGCCGAAATATTGTAATAATTCGTCGTATCAGCAGTAAATGGTATTAACATCGACATAGCAAATTATAGATAGCGTTGTCGTTTCACAGATACCATACACCAATAGAAACCACAACTAGTATATAGTAATCGAAATTTTTGTATACAGGATGTAATTTTAAAAACTGGACTATCAATTTGATATATTTTGCGATTGTGTAGCTATTACTGAACACGAAACAATAGGAAAAACTATACCTTAAAAAACATCAGAGTCAGTTTAGTTTTTGTAGTTTCTGTCATTTTAGCGTATACTGTAAAGTTAGTAACATTTTCATTGAAGTGACAGCAGCGAGCACGCAGAGAGCGCATGCGCGACAACCTCACGTGTCTCCTACCTACATAGTAAACATGAATCTCCGAGATAAACACGAAATCTTTTAAAAGCAGTACCGCGTTTATGGTCGACTAGCTGTGCCCGCGGTTTCACCCGAGTAAAATTAGGTTTATTACACAGTTTTTAAATCGCCCGTCCACCGAAAACAGTTTTATCCGACTTCTAAAAAAGGAGGAGGTTCTCAATTCGACTGTATATCTTTTTTGAAGTGAAAATTTCTTTAGCGGCGTTGTGCACTTTTTGAGATGGGTAAAAAATGTGAAACTCGCGTCAGGACATGTGACGTGATCGAAAATTCGTAAGACGGAGGGAGAGTAGACCGTAGGAGAGGAAGTAATCTCTCTCTACCGCGCGGCGAAAATATATGCCTGCTCCTGCTGTTTATTTTTAATGTAATATAAATTGTCATGTTTATGTACGATAGCGCAATAAATGAATACTGTATGTAACTTATAAATGATAGTAATTATTCCCTAACCATTCCAAAATATTCAAAAATACACAACGTTAATGTTCAAGTTTTCACTTCTACAACCCGTTTTTTTGTACGTATTTTACGCGATAACTCCGGCAAATATAAACGGATTTTAAAAAAAAACAAAGAGCCAATTGTGTGGGCAAAATCCTGGTATCGAAACAATGTTATTCGCTCCAAAAGATGTCATATGGAATTATTAAGAAGCAAGTATTATATTTATTTCCTTGTTTTTTAGATTTTTTCATAAGAGAAATGTTCTTTAAGAAGTTCAACTGGCTCGTCTAATGTTGAAAGGGCTACTTTTCTTCCCGAACAACACATACCTGCAGGTTCCTCTTTCCATTTAAGAGCACCGTAAAATTTGCATTCTTTATTCATCGCATCTATTTTTTTTAAGCTTGTGGCTTTCGTAATATAAACTCTCGTCGTACTCAAATCCAGCTTTATCGAATACTCTTCACGTGATTCTTGTGAAAATGTAAAATATTGTTTTGATTTATAAATTATTAAATGAACAGAAACTAAATTGATAAATGATTAGTACGTAAATCTACTGATATTATTTGAGCGCACGCATCGCTTCTGGAGAGGAACTAATTTGACTCCGAAGTATTAAGAAAAGATGGTGGGAAGCGATACGAGCGCCAAATCTATTTTACAATTATAAGATATTGTTTTGATTTAAAATGATTACATTAACGGAAACTAAATTAGCTAATTATTACTACGGAACTCTACTGTTATTATTTGGGCGCACGCATCGCTTCCGGCGAGGCGCTAATTTGACTCCGGAGTATTAAGAAAGGATGGTGGAAGGAAGAATGGAAGGTGGGGAGCGATACGCGCGCCAAATCGATATTGCAATCATGAGGGCAGAATCTACTGAGCTGGCGTTGAAGTAAGACGTGTGAAGAAGTAATTATAAAGTATCAAAGTGTAGTTTATGCTACAGTGTAGAACGAAGAAATTATTAAAGTTGTATAAAAATCTAGCAGTGGCTGTTATTTTCGTCGATCCTTAACAAAAATAAGACACCACTGTTGTGCTCTTTCAGCAACAGCGCATCTGCGAGATACAGCTGCTTCAACAGTTTCTGTAGCTATGGGACTGTCTGTAGCCATGTAAGTTGTCTGCTGAATACGCCGAGCTTGGAACTGTTCGTTTGTATCAGAAGCCCGTTGAGGAGCCAGATATTCAGCGTTCTGTTGACGTCGAGCTTGAGACTGTTCAGGTGTCGCAGCAGCCCGTTGAGACGCTAGACACTCAGCATGCTGTCGACGTCGATCTTGAAACTGTTCTGGTGTTTCGTCAGCTCGTTGAGATGCCAGATATTCAGCATGCTGTCTACGCCGAGCTTGGAACTGCTCTGTGTGTCTCCGCAGCTCTGTGAGCTGCCTTACGATCTGCCTGTTCAAGCCTTTGCACTTCGGCTTTGGGAAACGTCTCGTTAAGTCTAGCTACTTTCATAACTCGAGCTTTAGCAAAGCTTTGGGAAAAATTTGATTTACGCTTTCGCGGTATATTTCTTAGTAAGTACTTTTTTATACTTCGAAAAAATACAGTACGGTAGCTAGGTATGATTATTTTTATACTTTAAAAATGCAATACATGCCTATTCAATTAAAATTATAGCTACATTCTAATTAATAGGCAAAAAATAATTTTAATTTGTTATTTGAAAAACAAAATCACTCTTCCGGGGTACTATTCTAATATTAGTTTATTATAAATGTTACATTTTTATTGTTATATTACGGTATTGTAAATCATCATCATCAGGTCATTTTAGTCTCCTCTTACAGAAGCACGACACTCTCTCGTCCGTCCCAGACAGATGGAGGATATGGCCTACACTTCCCACGAAGGCCAGACGAGTTGGGGAGGCCTGATCGATATTATAAAATGTATTATATATGGATACAAAAAAAAAACAATATCTACCCATGTAATTAAACTAAAAATTAAGTATCTTCCTATACGTGTAACTAACCTAACCACAAAAAAATACCTGCCAATACATATCTACTACATTACATATGTACAGTGCGTTTTTAACAAATTGCTGGTGCCTTGAAAATTTGCAAGCGTTGAGCGATTTCTTCCCCTACCACGCTCGTCGCCCGGACCGGACCTTAGTATCGCGCACTCCGTTTGTCATTCGTCGTAACTATTAAAATATTGATCCAAATGATGTAGTGTAGAAGACAAAGGTTATCTACTTTAAATACCAGATGCGTTAAAATTATTTATTTTGATATGGGTCAATTAATTACCACCAAATGTGCATTAGAAATTGATGGTGTAGTTGAGTAGTGGCGTAAGTGATCTTCTTCTGTATTAGTAGAAACTGTTTCTGTTGTAGTTATCTGCTCAGAGGAGTAACTATTTTCTTGTGTACACTCGTGTTGGATTTCATTTATCTGTGTCTCTAGATTACTAAATTCTCCCATTATATTCTGTCTTGGAAGTATATTTTCTCTTTTGTTGAAGAACTGGTTCTCAAAGAATGTCACATCTCTAGACTTCTGAAGTTTGTGGTCGTGGGGATCACAAAGTCTATATCCTTTAGAGTTCATGCAATATCCTACGAAGATCATCTCCTTGCTCTTCGCATCTAACTTCTTCCTTTTGGCTTTGTCGATATGCATAAAGGCTTTGCATCCAAAAACTTTTAGCTCACTTAAGTCAGGTTTTTGTCTAGACCGAGCTTCTAATGGGGTCATGATAAGTGCTTTTGTCGGTGAACGATTCTTTAGGTAAACAGCAGTATTAATAGCCTCTGCCCAATACTTGGTGTTCAAGCCAGCTTCTTCTAACATACACTTTGCTTTCTCTACTAAAGTTCTATTACTGCGTTCGGCTACTCCATTCTGTTCGGGGCAGTAATCAATAGTTAGTTGATGAACAATCCCATTGTCTCTAAATAATTGGCTTACATCTTTGTTCACGAACTCTTTTCCATTGTCAGAACGAAAATTCTTATTTTTTTTTTCGTTTGATTCTCTACTAACAACTTAAATTCAACTAGCTTTGAAAAAACTTCGCTTTTCTTTTTCAAGAAATAAACAAAGGTGTTTCGCGTTTTATCATCAATAAACAGTAGAAAATATCTCATGCCGCCGTGTGATTCCATACTCATTGGACCACAGATATCTGAATGTATAAGCTCTAGTATTTCAGATGATCTCGTTGTTTTCCTCTTATTAAAAGGTGTTCGTGTTTGCTTACCTTTTAAGCAGGGTTCACATTGTAGGATATTCGGGTTATTGAAACTTACTCCTGTCACCATACCATCTCTCAACAGCTTCATGTTGGGTATCCCAAGGTGTGCCAATCTCTTGTGCCAAAGCTCGTAGTCATCTGGCATCGACACTGCAAAGGCTGAGTCAGGTTCTGTAAGGGATTTAAATTTGTAAATTCCATTCTCACTTTTACAGTTGTAACTCACTTCTCCTTGTATACAACATTCACTCTTGTCATATACATCACACCCTTTCTCTGAAAATACGACTATAAAGTTTCTACTCACCAGTGTATCCACGCTTAGTAAATTTGCAGATAATCCAGGGTCATACTTTACCTCTCTCACTCCAACTTTAATGACATCACCTGAGCCACACGCATACAACTTTTGGCCGATTGCTACATTAATATCAACCACACTATTATAGTCTTTATAATTAGTCAGCCAATCCTTGTGGTAAGTCATGTTAGCGGACGCTCCTGAGTCCACTACCTATTCGTTGTCACTACTCTTGATGGTGCTATAGGCAGTAAAGTGTAAAAGTAAAGTGTGTTCCTTTGTTTCTTTATTTGCGTTAGGATTCTTTGGACAAGCCAATGCTTTATGCGGTCCGTTGCATATAAAGCATCTTATCTCTTTCTTCTGCTTCTCACGCTTCTGCTACGTTTGTCTCTGCTGGTTGCTTTTACTGTTCATAGAGCTACTCTTGTACTTTGAACGGTTATCTCTTGCAACCAATGCATTCTCCGTAGATGTCACAGGTACTGGACTATCCTGTTGAAGCAGTTTCGTTTTGACGTAGTTAGATGTCAGTGTGATGTTCGCTTTCTCTATCGTCATCTTTAAGGGTGTATATTCTTCAGTTAGTCCTTGTAACATAAGTGCTGCCAGTAATTCATCATCTACTTCCTTACCAATATCTCGTAACTGTTGAGCTACTTTCAGTATTTGTGTAACGTAGTCCTTCATACAGCTGAATTGCTCTAACTTAAAGCTTACAAGTTGTCCCAGTAACCGACATCTGTTTACGACTCCTATATCTTGGCAATTATTCTCTAATGCTTCCCATACCTCCTTAGTAGTTGTAGCTTCTCTGACATGTACCAGTAAATGAGTATTTATCATGAGGCAGATCTTAGCGCGAGCCTTTTGATCTCTCTTCGTTGCCTCTACGTCTGTGGCAGCTGGTGTAGTTGTAACATAGCTCCATAGATCGTCGTGTACTAGTGACATTTGCATCAAAAATTTCCATGTCGAGTAATTCGAAGATCCTTGTAATTTCTCGAATGCAGGTAAATTAATAGTACTCGTACTACTAGTACTTGTGCTATTACTACTGATACTCATGATATTGTCGTGTTCTCTGACCACCTCAATGTTATCGATACTTTGTGTTACTATCTCTGTCCAGAAAAACTTACAGTTTTGCGGAATGCTGGGCGCATAACGTGATGGTGTAGTTGAGTAGTGGCGTAAGTTTAGCTGTAGTAAACACACATTTAAAACATAAAATAGATTTATTTTTATATTAAATAAATTTGAGATGTCACAACAATAATATTTTTTTCTCTTGTTAGTACAGAACAAAGACGATGACAACACGTGTCATATTCAAATATAATAACCGGCCAGTCGGCATTGCATCTCTTACAATTCCAACCGACCTTCTTTTACAACAGAAATAAAGTATCAATTTTTATTGTATTTATGGTTCTCTCTTTTGGCGAAAGATGGCTTACAGATAAAAGATAGATATATGCCGTCGCGGGCTTTTTTGTAGGCCTATTTGAGATAAATATTTCCATCATACATTATATACGTGTAGCTCTCAAGGTTTATGCAGCGCACGACAGAATAGCTCGCAGATAACAGATTTTTTCATACTTACTTGACACTTATCGTTATATTTTAGAAAATTCACACAATATCTTTATAAATTATATGCTATATATTATTTTGATGTATAAGCTATATTATTGTAAAATTTTATTAAAATCCATCCAGTAGTTTTTGCCTGAAAGAGTAACAAACATCCTTTCACACATACTCAGAAACTTACGTGTTTATAATATAGGATTAATTTTTAGGTTTTTTTGATTGAACCGTGATTAATACTAACAACATCATCTCCTTGAATTTGACCAGTCTTTAAAAATACACCTGTATAAAGCTATTGTTTTGTTCCGGCTACAAACTAGAAGAGACGGATATGGCTCTCATTCAATGTTGGACGGAAAGCGACCACAAGTCGCGGTATGCAACTTACGCGCGGGCTTATCACATTCCAGCCACTGGCTGGAAGATCTGCATTAGCTCTTCTTTGTTCACCAATAGTGAACACAATGAACAACATACTCAATTTGTAATAATTATAGAGAAATGAAAACTATTCCCAGTATTTTGTACTGGCCATTGAATTTGAAAATAATAATTGTGATAGTTTCAGTATTGCAGAATTTCACTCGATTTAGTAACTAACTAACTCTTGCGATATTTATATAGGTATTTAGTTTCGATATTTTAGGTTTTTTTGTATTGATTGTGTCGGTTTTTCGATATATCGTTAACCTTACTATCGATATTTCTTCAACAACCCTAAAATAAATGTCATTGACCGAGATAACACACGTAAGGTTTCTAATCAGATTATGTGCTAAAATCGGTTTTAGTATTAATTTCGTTAACATAGAATCATAATAAGTCATTAAAATGTGGCTAGATGAAGCGGACGGCTTTGCCGAAATTTTTAAGGGCTATTTACCTTACTACCTGCTCGTCGCTTTGCCTATTTTTATCATTATGTCTCCTGTAAACCCGGTTGCTGCTTCCCATGAGTTCTCCGTGTACAGAATGCAGCAATACGACTTACATACAGTTCCTCATGGTAAGTACCCTGTGAATTATAACATTTAATTGAAAAATCCTAAAAATCGATGAGTTATTTTTTTGAGGTTATCTTTCTCTATTGAGGTTGTCCAAAAAGAGGTTGTTTACTTTGATAGCGTTATCTAGTTAACACTGAGATACAAATCCATTTCCATTTGATTACTTTGCAGGTATCTAGTAAATGTTGCCAGGTCTTGTAACTAAATGTCATTAACAACTTCGAGGTTGTAAACCTACAGGGTTTTACAACTAAGACCATTTTCGATTAAAATATATTTGTGGTCTACCCAATTATTCAATATTTTTCTTTATATTTACTGTAATTATCATAAACAATTTGAATGTGGTCACCTAAACTACAAGAACACAAACCTAGACCAAAAAGAAGGCTTACTTTTTCATGTACATTTTCTCTTAATTACGTATATGTCCTAACACAGGTTCTGATCATATGGATACTCCTCCTATAATTTTTACTGTGTCATTTAAAATGCTCAAAGGTTGGCTGGAAGAGATCCCTTTATGGGATAAGTCCGCCTTTGTACAAATTGTATTCTATGTCAACATTTTTGACATGTTTATCATTCTATGTACTGCAACTGTTTTGTACAATAAAGATATTTACGACTACTACAACCTAGACAACAGCACATAGACTTTAGTATTATTTTCAGAATGTAGAATGCAACACAAAGAGCCTCCGCACACTGGTTGGCCCGCGTGATCAATTGTAGCCGCAACCAATAGTAATGAAATACAGTCAGCTAGTGTGCAGGGATAGAAAATACAAGATAAACATACGGATGACACTTTCTTCATACCACCAGCTTTTATATGGTAACCACCTTGAGCACTTTTATAGAGAAAAAGTTACCTAGCTTACCAGTGAGCTATGAAGTTATTGCTGGTAAAGGAATTGCTCTAGTTTTCAATGCATGCTACCATTATAGGAAATTTCACAGGAGACAATTAAAATATTAATATACACTGGATCTAGGACTGAAAAAACGCATCAATCTTTTGTTGTGTAAAAATTACCGACAAGTAGGTAGAGTTGAGATACAGTGCAACCAAAAAATGTAGAAGCAGAACTTAATTTATTAGTACTAGCAACACTGATTTTATCTGTACAAAAGTGTTATCATGTGAAAACTGTTCTTATGAAGAAGTGTCACCCCTATGTTTGTCTAGTATTTTCTCCCACTGTGCAATAGCTGACTGTGATCACGACTACTGGTTGCGGCGACCATTGGTCATACCAACCAACCAGTCTTTTAGGTGGCTGTGATCGCCTAGTGTACGGAGGCTGTTTGTGTTGCGCTTTACATTTTGAAAAAGCTCTGTATAGTACTGGACTGTATTATGATTTTTTTTATGCTTTGAACTTCTGGGCAATAAGGGTTGGAGTAAAAATCAAATGCATACAGTATCAATTAAGTCTGCATTAATCCATCGTCATCCTACTACTGGGATATTGATCTCCCCTCAATAGAAGTGGTTTAGAGCGTACTCCACCACATTGTTCAAATGGGAGTTAATGGAGACGAAGTTAACAGGTTCAATTATGTAGGTATAATCAAACAACTTTAGTTATGAAACTTGGCACAATATTTCCACAAATTCCACAGGATGCCGTAGTGCAAGCTTCAACTTGGAAGGCCGTTCTCTTACTTCATGGAGCACCTCCCGCCATTGCGTAGTCGCCCGCGTCCAGGATATCACTGTTGAGCAGTTCATGGAAGTAAGGTCTAAAGCTGGGGCATTACTACTTGTGATGCCAAAAAACGATACTGTACTGACTCCTGAGGAGAGAGAGGTGAGTAGATTACATATGTTAAACTAGTAATAATAAGCCGTGTGGTTTCCGGCAGACTAGAATAGAATCTGTCAGTCTCTTCCCGTGGATGTCGTACAAGGCGACTAAGGGAAATATATTATCTAACATCGATCAGGCCTTCCCAACCCGTCTGGCCAGCATGGGCAGTGTAGGCCAAATCCTCCTTCTGTCTGGGACGGACGAGAAAGGGTCGTGCTCCTGTAGTGGAGACTAAAAATGATCTGATAATGAAACTAGTAATTCCAGTAAATGACAAATTACGGTAAGCACACACATTCAATTTGTATAATTTGTATTGACATAATGGACAAGTTTCTGTAAGCATTTCTTCTTAGTCAATGGTCAATTGCAAAATGCTAGTTATAAAATAAAAGAAGATATCTATAATATAAAAATTGCCTGAAAAAGTCTAAAAACAACGCTTTTCTATACTCCCATACAAATGATTCGTAATAATACTTAAAATAGATTTGAACTTTAATACCATACCATAAAGTTCAAGTGTTAGTGGAGAGGTTCTGGAAGGGAAAAACAATTGAGTGACGTTAGTATCGTAGGCGGTACGATGCTAACGTCACTCAATATGGTTCGCCGATAATATGATTAAAAATGGAAATACAAGATTTGGAAGCTCTTTATTTGTATTAATTATGACCTCATAAAACACCTTGGATGAAAATGTTTCGCTAAATTAAAGTAAGTCACAACAAAATGCAATATATATTTATAGCGAGACGCTGCTATCTCTGCGACAAGAGTGGTTATATCTTGCACGCATATAGCAGTGTCACACTCTTGATACATATATTGAAAGGAAGGAGTTGTTACTGCGATGGTATGAGTAGTGGCGTACGATTGATACTTCTTGTTGCGAGCGTTTACATGGCTGTTTACATGGTAACCGCTTCACATCAGGCGGGCCATATGCCTGTCTGCCACCCGACGTAGTCATATATGGCAGTTTCAGTACCACCATAGAATAATATTAGTACCACTTTGATTTTGTTTTTATAAAGTGTTCATACCTCTTTTAAACACCCAGATCAAGACACCACGTAACGTCAGAGTCAAATTAGCTGTTGCTAGCAGGGTTGAAAAAAAAGCAGTTTCTTTTTTATTTTATAAAAAAAAGTTCACATTATTTTAAACAAGCGTTTTATTTTGTTTTTTGTTTCTTTTTTTGTAGGCCATTAATTTCAAATCAATTGAACCAATAAATTAATAAATATTTCTGGACAATTTACACAGCGCCATCTAGTCCCAAATTAAGCGCAAAGATTGTGTTATGGGTACTAGACAACTGATAAATGTAGGTACTTAAATACATTTTTCTTTTTTGTAAATACATAGAAACGCCCAGACCCAGACAAACAGACATGTTCATGCACACAAATGTTTGCCTCAAGTCAAAGTGGCCATTGTGGCCTAACCATTCACCACCACCACCACCGAGCTCGTCACAATTGAAATTTAATATTTCATTTCTAAACTGTTTTCAAATACACCATAATTAATATTTACAAAATTCAATCATTGGATATATTTATTTAATGTTGCGTATCTTCTATCAATACTGAACACTTTACACTGAATGTTCTAATGTTCATTTGTAATAAGGAATATCACAATATTTGTAATTAAATAAGGGGAAAACCGAATAGTCTATTGAAGTACTTTCTTTTAAAAATGTGATTTTTCTTTAAACGCGTGCGTACTAGATACTAGTTAGTAAAGTTAGTTATTGCATCTCTGTGTGATAAGAAAGCATCAATGAGTTAACAAAGTAACAGAACTGTTAGGAAAACTAAAGGTTCCCATATTTTTTTCTTTCATGAAAATTGTTTTTTAACATAACTTGTTGTCTAAGGTTGACTGGAAGAGATCCCCATGTGGGATAAGTCCGCCTTTGTACCACTTAATTTTCATGTACTTGTTCAATATGTAATTTGAACAATAAAGATAATACAAACAAACAAACTTTTTTATTTCGATAGCCAAAATCATAACAATAGAACATTATGTTTTAGCACATCCAACTCCTCGAAATGGCGATGATCCAAAACGAAGTGAATGCGCCGGTGTACTTTGCTCATTGGACGCCGGACTTTGAGGACATTCTCAAGGATCTACAGCATAGCTTCATCACTGATGACAAGTCTGGCACGGCGCTGGAAGCTATGTTCAATAGTGTGTCTTCTAACGGCTATCAAATTGGTGAGTATTCTATTCGACAATTTATATTAGCAATTAGTACTGTTGACTACAGATTAAAAATAAAGTCGACTTGGACAGTGTCGCATCAATATTGTCGTCGAAGAATAGTAGTTTATGAAACTGTATTTGTAGTGCAACTAATGTAAATAATTATTTACATTAGTTGCACACAAAATAAAGCATAGAAATTGTACAGTCCATTATATTGCGATATTTTATGCTTTATTTTGTATCCAATGCTGATTATGTGAATATATGACAAGCCTGGTGGTTGAATTGTTAGCAATGCTTTCTATGTATTATATGTATTTACAAAAAAATGTATCTTTAAATATATAATATATTAGTTATCTAGTGCCCATAGTGCAAGCTTTGCTTAGTTTGGAACTTGAAGGCACTGTGTAGGTAATTTATCCAGGGATATATATATTTGTTGTACCTATAGGCCTCCCTATAGACTTTCACAATGATCCCCATAGACATTCATCGGCTCCCTGCTAAATATTTATCGGACTCGGCTCGGGGGGAGGGGGATGACTTATACTACGTAAATATTGATGATCACTAAATTATATTTTTGTCTATTTTAGTGGTATCGGCCTCCACTCCTCAGAAGCTAGACTCTAAGCCAGTCACGCTGCATGGCAAGCTGGTAGGACGGTCCGGTGCTCAGACAATCGTCATCGCTGCACACTATGACTCCGCTGGAATTGTTCCTGTTAGTACATATACAGATTCTTTTTATACATGAAATTTAAAAATATTTTTTCGTCCGTAGACAGAGAAAGCTAGTTTCCATCTCATTCATTTTGGGGTGTAAGTGGTTCATGAACATTTTTGAACTAAAGCCAACTTCACCTGTACACGGTGCACCCTGCTGACTGACAAACGAAGCTCTGGCGAAATGAGAGGTAGGGAGCGTAATTGTAAACTACCCGACTGGGGAATGTACCTCCACCTCACTCAGTTTCCTGCAAGTGAGTGAGGTCACCAGAAAGGGAGATGCTACATTGGCCGTGGAGGTGGCGGCGCGCGAGCGATTCCATGTTGCGAGCGTTAATATGGCTACGATAACCGCTTCACATTAGGCGGGCCGTATGCTTGTATGCCACCCGACGTAGTATAAAAAAAATCACAAGAAAAAGAGTGAATTAAACCATCAATATAGTAATGCCATGATCAACCATAGAGACAGATTATTACGATTTTTTGTTTCTGGTTACGTGCTGATTTTGCAAGAGGAAAGCACAATCATGTTATATGACACTGCTATATAATTGTCTCGACATTCTCTACTTGACTCTATCTCATGTTTAACACATAGTGCATTAAAAGACTAGGTATGAATATGTCTGTTTGTAGTTTTATATTTACTCTGTCTACGAAATATTCTTTTTTTTTTTTCGAAAACAATTTTATGTACAAGCTACAGATAGAGAAAGCTATAGACAAATTGTTACTTTCCGTAGTTTCCGTTTGTTGTTAGTTCTAATTTTTAATCTTTAATTATATCTTTTATAGTTTTCATTCTAATTGAATTATTAATTTATTGGAAATTCTTGTATTTCAATTGCATGTCCGATATAATATTCCATGGGCGGTGGTAATTACCTTCCACCAGGTGAGCCACATGCTCGTTTGCCCCCCTCTCATATATAAAAAAAAAACTGTTGATTCTAATTTGTCTGATGTATATCTGCTTATTTGCATATAGTTTCAGCAATAAAGATCTATTCTCTTATGTTCTGTTCTGTTCTATTCTATGCTAATCTGTTCTACTCTTATAAGATTTGATTAGAGACACCGTGGTGAAACTAAATAAAACCTTATAATAAAGACTTGAAAGTTCATTTGTCCTCGTTCCAGGAATTATCTCAAGGCGCTGATTCAAATGCGTCAGGTGCTGTGGCAGTGCTGGAGTTGGCTCGCATTTTCTCCCGACTGTACTCGACTGCTGCCGTGCGAGGAGGACCTACGCTGCTGTTCGTACTGACGTCAGCTGGCCACTCGCTAAACTACTACGCTGCCAAGAAGTGGCTCGAAGAACAACTGGACTCTACTGATGCATCACTGTTACAGGTTTGTTATGATCTAGCATGTAACTCGTATCTTCCGACTGTACTACTGCCGTGCGAGTAGGGCCTACGCTGCTGTTCGTACTGACGTCAGCTGACCTCTCACTAAACTGCGGTGCCAAAAAGTGGCTCGAAGAATAACTGGACTCTACTGATGCATCACTGTTACAGGTTTGTTATGATCTAGCATGTAACTCGTATCTTCCGACTGTACTACTGCCGTGCGAGTAGGGCCTACGCTGCTGTTCGTACTGACGTCAGCTGACCTCTCACTAAACTGCGGTGCCAAAAAGTGGCTCGAAGAATAACTGGACTCTACTGATGCATCGCTGTTACAGGTTTGTCATGATCTAGCATGTAACTCGTATCTTCCGACTACTACTGCCGTGCGAGAAGGACCTACGCTCCTGTTTGTACTGACGTCAGCTGGCCACTCGCTAAACTACTACCCTGCCAAGAAGTGGCTCGAAGAACAACTGGACTCTACTGATGCATCACTGTTACAGGATTGTTATGATCTAGCATGTAGCTCATATTTTACGACTGTACTACTGCCGTGCGAGAAGGATCTACGCTGCTGTTCGTTCTGACCACTAAACTACTGCAGTGCAAAAAATTGGCTGGAAGAACAACTGGACCCTAGATGAATCGCTGTTGCGTATTCGTTATGATCTAGCATGTAGCTCATATCTACCGACTGTACTACTGCCGTGCGAGAAGGATGGCAGTATATCGCTACAAGCTAAATCTATATTGTACCCACACATCCACTGATACAAATAATTGAATATTGTAAGATATGGATGTAAGAATTCCGCTGTGTGTGGAGGCGTGCTGAGCCTATGATAAGATAAATATGATAAACTTTTACCTCGACACTCGACACACAGATTTAACTTAACAATAACCTTAAAAACGAACAAAGTTACCTTATGGTTTCCGTGTCTTGACGTGTCCCGACGTCGATGGATGGACGCTCTAACCGGTCAGGTGTGGATCGAGGAATTTTGGATAAATCACGCTTACCGGAGCGCCCGACATCTCTCTCGCTCGTGACTCCAAATATCCGAGCGGTAACACTTTATTCCCACTATTTCACTG
Source organism: Hypsopygia costalis (assembly GCA_937001555.2). Lineage (NCBI taxonomy): Eukaryota > Metazoa > Arthropoda > Insecta > Lepidoptera > Pyralidae > Hypsopygia > Hypsopygia costalis. The sequence goes on from OW443342.2 coordinate 5,288,739, forward strand.
ATTAACCAACAGATGTTAATCCAGAACACCACTTAGACTATAAATAACAGATTTTTTTAAATTAATCCAATAGCACCTACGCACCGCGCCGCGATCTCCGAATGACTGGGCAGAGTGTTGCCAGCTAATGAATGACCGTATCAATATTAAGATCGATAATTGTCGATTTACAAGTTTAACCCTACAGGTATCGAATCGCGTAGAGTTAGTTGGGCCTTCACAACTAACTCTTTCCAGAGGTCAGAGGTCGGTTTTAAATCCAACAATGGATGTTTTGAGACATAAGTCTTAAATCATCCATGTATCACTGTCTACATTAGAAACAGTCAAATTGCAGAATATTCATAAATTCTGCTATTTGACTGTTTTCAAATGTCTACGTATTTCGAGACTTGGAAATTTTGAGACTTGGATCTTATGAGATAGGACCTTTTTCAGTCATATATTGTTTTGCAACTTGAACGAAAAATGCCGATAGACATTATAATGTCTATCGTATTATTGGCTTTACGACTGTCTAGTTGTTAAGCCAAAACAGTGGCGTTTGGCCTGTTTGATCTTGATTGATTGATTGGTTTGACAAGCCTCCGCCAACCCGGAATTGTGCAGCGTTTGATTGAAGCTCCCCTCTATCTTCATCTCCATTTCTATCCCACTAGTGGGATGAACGCAGATTAAATTCAGATAACACAGTAGAACTCAGTGGTTGGTAGTAATTTTGAAATTGATGTCAATTTGCAGGACGTGTCGTTCGTGATGTGCCTCGACTCCATATCGTCAGCGCCGTCGCTCACGATGCACGTGTCAAAGCCTCCGAAGCCGGGCGGCGCTGCTCATTCAATCAAGTCCCGCCTGGACGTGCCGCTGCACCACAAGAAGATCAACTTGGCGGACGAGACCCTCGCGTGGCAGCATGAGAGGTTCAGCATCAGGAGGATGACTGCGTTCACTCTCAGCACATTACAAGTAAGAACTGATCTCCTTTACTTACAGATTACTCCCAATTAAATAGGGTATTTTGGATACACTCCGCTCGTAAATGCCCATATAAGTACCGATAAATGTCCATTACTTGATATTAATTAGGAATTTTTGGCGGAAAATGAAAATCTGGCCAAATTCTCAGTATTTGGACAGATTAGATATAAATTGCACACTCACCACGCATCACTGAAAATTATAACTCAGGGCCTTGATCGTTGTGTTCAGTGTCGACCAGATATTAAAGCTGGGAACATCGCAAGCATGTCGTATATTTAATTAGACAATGAGGGCTCAGATTATACTGGATACAAACTAACAAACGGATGCATATGGATGTCTTTTACAAAAACGTTCACGTGTTTTAAATAACCACTCTCATAAGGCAAGTCGCTCCCCGTAAAGTCCGAAATTGTGATTTTCAAATCATTATATTTCGAGAAGTTACAGTTATATTATTTTTAGTTTAGACGAGCTCGGTGGTCGAATGGTTAGCAATGGCCACTTTGACTCCGAGGTCGTGGGTTCGATTCCCGCACAAGTCCAACATTTGTGTGCATGAACATGTTTGTTTGTCTTGGTCTGGGTGTTTTCTATGTATTATATGTATATATTTACAAAAAAAAATGTATTTAAGTACATTTATCAGTTGTCTAGTACCCATAACACAAGCTTTGCGCTTAATTTGGGACTAGATGGCGCTGTGTAAATTGTAAAGAAATATTTATTTCTTTATTATTTAATGGAAAACATACACTCAGCGAATCTACTCGCTCCACTCAACCTCGATTTCGGCCCCGTGGGCTAGAATCCGGCCTAGTATAAACTTGACGAGCTCGGTGGCGTAGCGGTCAATGACGCGGCTTCGACACCAACGCTCGTGGGTTCGATTCCCACATAGGACAAACATTTGTGTGCATGAACATGTCTGTTTGTCATAGTCTGAGTGTTTTCTATGTATCGTATTTACAAAAAAAAAAATGTATTTACGTATGTTTATCAGTTGTCTAGTACCCATAATATAAGCTTTGCTTACTTTGGGGCTAGATGGCGCTGTGTAATTTGTCTGACAATATTATAAACTATATTTGATACCATTTGGTAAAGCTCGCGAAGCATATTCAGAATCAGTTTTTCAAGAGTTTTGTAGTTTAAAAATAATCGAGTGAGATAATTTATCGGTTTCCACCATGTATATAGCCTATTCAGTTTGTGACCTTCAAGCCAAGCGTGAAGAAGCATCTTGTAGGATACCATGGCAGCGTCAACTGGCAAGACATCAATCTTGTCCGTTGCCGATGCGATTTTCGCTTTTCGCTTACCATCAGCCGAAGCGGAACCAAAATGCTGTGCTAATATAAAAAAAAAATTACCTCATTCACTTCCACAGAGTCATAAAGAGTCCTCCCGCAACACAGTACTGGACGTGCCATCGGAAGCTGCAGCAAATAACCTAGTAATTAACGTAGCGGCCACGGCTCGAGCCCTGGCCTCCCACATCTACAACCTCACAGAGGAGGTCAATGAGGAGGACGCCGCGTTGTACGACGATGCACTGGTGAGCCCTCTCACTATTTTAGACTTGAATATATTTTAATTTGCTTCTTTAGTGGCAGGGAATTCGGAAAACTGTTGATACTAAAATCGGGGGATGCAACAACTTTTAAACTTTCGCGTTCCATGATTTATGAAAAATAACACCGGGAATTAACGTGATCATCCATAAGGGTATTTCATTATCATCATCATCAGGTCCATTTTAGTCTCCACTACAGGAGCACGACCCTCTCTCGTCCGTCCTAGACGGAAGGAGGATTTGGCCTACACTCCCCACGCTGGCCAAACGGGTTGGGGTGGCCTGATCGATATTTGATAATGTATTTCCCTTAGTCGCCTTGTACGACATCCACGGGAAGAAACGGAGTGATTCTATTCTAGTCTGCCGGAAACCACACGGCCAAGGGTATTTACATACTTTTATTATTGCCTGACGTTTCGACCAGGTTGCAGCGGCCGTGGTCACAGGCTGACTGTCTCAGCGATGTGCCTCTGCCTGCGTTACTAAAGTCGATGAATCTTCATCTACCCTCGTGTTGTTCGATATCCATCATGTACAGCGTCATACTACTCACGAGATCCCTATTCTGCGAAATAACCGACGACGCTTCCGATGCAGTTTGGTTTTCGAATTCAGTGACACATAGACGATTAACGATCTCGTGTCGCTTTTGTTGTTAAATTCAAAGTAGTAGTGGTTGCATAACGTTCGAATCCAAGTCTTGAAACCTCCAAATTGCAAATAAATCAAGTCTCAAGACGTCTCATAATATCCAATTTTTTGTATGAGCAAATGAGTAAATGAAATATTTTAGTTATAAAATTTTGTTTATTAAGTTGTCATTGGTTACAATTAATATGTTAAATCTGATTTAAGTTACGTTTGGTTAGACTGGTGACCATCAAACGTAATGAACGTAACTAGTAAGCCTTATTTTATACTCGCACATCCACTGATACAAAGAATTTAATATTGCGAGACATGGTTGTTTTGGTACATGAATATTCTGCAATTTGGATGTTTTCATATGTAGTTATTTTGCAACTTAGAAGTTGTGAGACGTGGATCTTATGAGATAACACCTTTTTCAACCATATGTTATTTTGTAACCTGAACGAAATGAGACGAAAGGCTAGCCTTCGAAAGATATTCCAATCTTTTATTTTGGACGCAGACCATTGGGCTGGTTCACAGGCTGAAAATCACACAGCCTGCGATGGAGAGATATAGACGTTTGTCACACTGCCGGCGCTAACAAACTTTCATACAGATCGTGTGAATGAAACAGATGCATAATATATGAATTGTTGATCGCTGTGGTCACACTGCCAACTGGAACATTTTTGTTTTCAGGGTGTCGACGAAGCGTTTGTCAAACATTGGTACAATTATTTGTCAACGCAGCCCCGAGCGCCGCAAATCGTCACTACTTTTGCGCCCAACGGAGGTATTTCTTTAATGTCTTATGTTAATATTTAATGTTAATATTTTTATTTATAAAACTTTATTGTATTTAAAAATATATTGGGGTGTAAGTGGTTCAACAAGATCTTTGAACCAAAGCCAACTTCACCTGCACGCGGTGCACCCTTCTGGCTGAGAAGCGAAGCTCTGGCGAAAAGAGAGATAGGGAGCGTAATTGAATCATAAGTTGTAAGCTACCCGACTGGAGAATGTACCTCCACCGCACAGAATATCGCAGCCAAATAACAATTTCCTTGAAGGTTGTTGTGTTCCTACGAGTGAGTGATGGCACCAGAAAGGAAGGAGTTGCTGCGTTCGCAGCGGGGGCAGCGGCGCGCGAGGGATATTTTATGTTGCGAACGTTAATATGGCTACGGTAACCGCTTCACATCAGGCGGGCCGTATGCTTGTCTGCCACCCGACGTAGTATAAAGAAATAACTATACTGCTTACAATGGCGGTCTTATCCTAATAGGACTCATGCCATTGATAGTTTTAAGAGTGACAAGACTCACTCGTAGAAAACGCACAACCATTCTCAAGGGTCTAAACCATTCTCAGGATATACTTTTGATGTAAAACACATCATAATGCAGCTGGTGAGCCCGAATATGAGCGGGTGGGTTCCAAGTGAGCCCGTGGTGACACCTCGCCACGCTCCACCCCCGCTGTCAACGCACTACCTCCTTCCTTTTTGATACATTCGAAATCAAGCAGTAAACCCATCCCACAGCAGTGGTATGACATATGCCGACTACGTCGGGTGGCGACGAGCGTACGGCCTGCCTGTTGTAAAGCGGTAACCATCTGTTCAAGGTTCACGTGTTCCAACCACAGTTGCTAACGCAGCTACTCCACAGGATCCTAGTAACCACTAATAATCCACTTACTCGCAGAAACAATAATCCTACATATTCGACGAGGTCCGTGGTCGAATGGTTAGGAATGGCTACTTCGAGTCCGACGTCGCGGGTCCGATCTCCGCACAATACAAACATTTGTGTACATGAACATGTCTGTTTGTCTTGTATTTAAGTAAATTTGTCAGATGTACGCGTAGTACAAGTTTTGCGCTTAATATGGGACTAGATGGCGCTCTGCTGTAAATTGTTATATATATATTATTTTTTTTTTGTAGGCGTGACGGGAGCCCTAGAGAGGACCCTCTCTCGATACATGGAGGTGTCAGTCAGTTCACACCCAGTGGACAAGCGGGAGCCAGAGTACACGTTGTACGGACCCACGAGAGCTATGTTGTATGTATATAGGTAAGTACTACATCTGGTTACAACTCCGTCCGCGTGGCCGTTTGATCGTCATCAACCCTTCTTCATCTCACTGCTGGGATATGGGCCTCTCCTCAATCGAAAGGGTTTAGAGCATACTCTACCACGCTGCTCCACTGCGGGTTGCCGGAGGAGGTTAAATTTTAGAGGAGGTTCAGTTGGTGGACGCATGGTCATCATCATCAGGTCCATTTTAGTCTCCACTACAGGAGCACGACCCTCTCGTCCGTCCTAGACGGAAGGAGGATTTGGCCTACACTCCCCACGCTGGCCAGACGGGTTGGGGAGGCCTGATAGATATTTGATAATGTATTTCCCTTAGTCGCCTTGTACGACATCCACGGGAAGAAACGGAGTGATTTTATTCTAGTCTGCCGGAAACCACACGGTCACGGACGCTTGGTAAGAACGGGTAACTGTATTGTTTTGGTCATTATAAATAAATTTATATACTTAGAATAGTACAAGTGCTGTATTAATAACTTATTGCCACAATACATCAGTGAAAACCGGATTGACATCGGCTAAGCCTCTTCTGAGATTACCGTGCGCAAACGCACAGACTAACCGACAAAGAGACAAAAATTATTACGAATAAATATAATTTTTAACAAAAATTAACCCTGATTTTTGGGGTGTAAGTTGGCCGTGTGGTTTCCGGCAGACTAGAATAGAATCACTCCGTCTCTTCCCGTGGATGTCGTACAAGGCGATTATGGGAAATACATTATAAAACATCGATCAGGCCTCCCCGACCCGTCTGGCCAGCGTGGGGAGTGTGTGTGTGGCCTTTTGTCCGGGACGGATCAGAGAGGGTCGTGCTCCTGTAGTGGAGCCTAAAATGACCTGATGATGAAGTTGACCTCGATATTTAGATTGCGGTGTAAGAAGCTCACTATGATCTTAAAGAGCGAAAGCGACCCTCACTCACTCACTTGCATGTGGTGCACACTGCCGACTAGCGAAAGAGGCCCTTGCGAAAAAAGAAGTACCTCCACCTCACAGAACCGCAGCACAGAAGGAATTGCTGCGTTGGCAGCGGGGGTGCTGGTTGTGAGTTCCAATGCAGCCGTAGTTTTACCCCGAGACTGCAATAGACTTCACTGTTCATTGCCTTTTTTGGCGGTCGCCGCTGATAATCCTGGCTACACAGGAGACACAGTGGTGGGAATGTGTGGTGGCCCCCGTCCCGTATAAAAAAAGCCAATCATCATCATCATTAGGTCAGTCTCCACTACAGGAGCACGACCCTCTCTCGTCCGTCCTAGACAGAAGGAGGATTTGACCTACACTCCCCACGCTGGCCAAACGGGTTGGAGGCCTGATCGAAGTTTGATATTGTATTTCCCTTAGTCGCCTTGTACGAAATCCACGGGCAGAGACGGAGTGATTCTATTCTAGTTTGCCGGAAACCACAAGGCGAAAAAGTCAATGTATTTATGTAATTATATTTTTTTTTTCAGCGTCAAACCGGCCGTGTTCGACCTCATCCTCACTGTAGCAATTATAGCATATTTAACTGTAATATACTTCGCGATGCAACTGTTCCCAAGGTTTTACGAAGAGTTCGCGAAATTCGTCACAGGGAAAGCCAAAGTGAATTAGTTGTAAGCGATATCGGACTGTATGTTGTAACAAGTAAGAGTCACATTGCATTTTTTATTTCAAGCTTCTGTGAATCTATTGCGAGTTTTGGTGTTATTTAGTTAACGTGACATTGATATAAGAAATAGTAGACACAGCTAGCACGTTAAGTTTGACTTTTGTACAGTTCTTATGGCGTACGTAATAGGCGTCGAATTTCATGTATCAAGCGTAATATGTTCTTAGCGGTGGTCGAATGGCTAGCAATGCTACATTGACTTCGATGTCGCAGGTTCGATTCCTGCACAAGACAACGTTTGTGTGCATGAACTTGTCTGTTTGTCTTGATCTGGATGTTTCTATGTATTATGAGTGTGTTGGCAGCGGGGGTGCTGGTTGTGAGTTCCAATGCAGCCGTAGTTTTACCCCGAGACTGCAATAGACTTCACTGTTCAATTTACAAAAAAATGTATTTAAGTACAATTATCAGTTGTCTAGTACCAATAGTACAAAGCTTTGCGCTTAATTTGGAAATAGATGGCGCTGTGTAAATTGTCCCGAAACATTTATTTATTTATTTATTTTCACCTATTTCAATCAATTGTCACAAACTTTCGATTCGTCGAGTCAAAGTGGCCATTGATAACCATTCGACCACCTAGCTCGTCAAAAATGTCATCTGTATTTCGGAAAGAATAATTTATGTTGATAAAGCAAATAAAACCCAAGGGATCACATATTACACGAAACTACACAATAATATTTGATCCTAATACATACTTTAGTTAATTTCATGTTGCTGCAAAGAAAATCCGCACCATTACGCGCTCAGTGAGGTAAAGGTATAGCAAGTATATTAAAATCACTGATATGATAAGGATGGCAATAGTCTATATGCTAATCTACCTAACTAGCTAGTAGCTAGTTGTCCATAAGCAACAGGAACCGTTATCTGGCGCAATTTAGTATGGGTATGTCATATCTATAGTCAATAAAATATCATTGTACTGTCCTGACGTGCTACTGCGTCTCTATACATGCAAGAGACTTGTTTTAATAACGACTTTAGCGTCTTGATATTAGGGTTCATTACGATTCATCATTTAACATACCTTTCCGAACTGTGACACCAATGGGCGCCTTACAATAATCAATCGGTGTGTACACTTAGAGCCGTGTCTAGCTAGCTAGACATGTATACCGTAATAGAAGCTAAATTCGAACTGCAGTATCAAAGATGATGTGATTTTTGTTGTACAACCGACTTCGATCTAACGAACAATAAATAAATCATCGAATTACCAAGTTCTAATCATTGGTATAATGTAGGTATAATGTGATCATAAAATTTAATATCACAAAAAATATAAATTTCAATTGCCTCTTTGTCCAAAACGAGCATAGACAGAAATCTGTATAGACAAATTGATAATTTCCATCGCATTCCACATGGAAAGAGTATTTTGTCATGTAAGTAACGCTATGGTCATGTAAGGAAATAAGACAGATTGATACGATTTTCTTTTCGCGTCACGTGCTGGTTGTTTCAAAGGAAAGCATAATAATGTGCACGAAATAGTTATATGACAGCTCTATGTAAAACCTCGCCATGCTCTATTTCATGTTTGTCACGCCAAACAGACGTCCATAAAACGTAGTGTGTTAACTTATAAGTCTATGGATTAACTGGATAATGTTTTTCTAGACCTTGTCAGACGATGGGACAGTACAACTAATTTATTATTATGTAAAACTGACAAAAGACATATGTATTTGGAAGCATGGTAGTGTTTCCCCCAAGTATATTTTTATAAGTGTCGTGTCGACTTATGAATAAATTATTTAAACCTTGTTTTAAAGAAATCATGCATGAATTACAATTAAGCGTCTTTGTATTTTTATTTTATTTTGTTTGTTGAGAAATTACCAAAGTTTTGCTGTTTATACATCAGTGTTAATGTTAATTTTCTTGTCTGATTGACAAGATTTTCTTGTCATATCGTCAGCTTCATTAAAACGAAGCAACACATTGAGCATTTCAAACTAACTTAAACTCGTGTTATATGTACAGAATATACATGTAAAAAGTAATACATAAACTATGTTACGTTTATACATATTTTTCGAGTTCTTTGAACTTGATATAATATAAATAATTAAAGAAACACCGTAATTTCTAAATTGAAAGCAATACTATTATTTAATGAGAGCATTGTATTTATATAAAAAATAATATATTGGAAAATATCTCGTTTCTAAGTATTATTTAAAAATTAAGATCAAATCTTTGTGATTTTTGTTTATGATGATGGCAGTACAATTTATTAGTTGCCTTCTATTTAGATGGTTATTATGTAGGGTGTGCTGTGCATTTTCCCTTGTGTTTATTGTACAGATTCCAATAATTTCTCTGGCCGTCCCAGCTTGAAGTTCCTTGCAACGAAATCAATTTATGAAGTTACATATTCCCGAAATATCTAATTATTTAAGTTGCGTGTTCATTTGATATTGCAGAATATTCTTTGGTTCAATTAACATTATAGATTTATATGGTTACATAGTTATGATTTTATTATTATGTGTATAATATAGATTGTACAAATTTCGTATTAGTCAGAAGGAAGTAGAGCACCAGACTAAAAAGGAAGCTTTCAATAAATCCATAGGCAAACTTGGCTCATTTTTGTTAAAAAAATCAAGTGGACACGAAACTGAAAGCTTTTATGTGATAAAATCCTGATGAATAATTTTCGTAAAATCGACATACTTCAATCTTAATGTTTCGAGTAAATGACTAGGTTATATGTACGGATAAGTCTCACTTGCAATGGTGATCACGTTCAACCGTATTTGTTTGCACGTGAATCATATTACATCTTAGAGTATGGGTACAAAATGAATTCAATTAACATCATTTCCAAAATGCTTAATAACAAAAAAACTAGATTACTCAGCTGGAATTTATATTTAATGATTTTGCGAAAATTATGCATCAGGATATGAAATGTTTACTTACCATGCTTGTTGCGTTTTTATTTAGTTTAAGGCAGTGAATGTAATTTAAAAATCAATTTTATGCGGTTTATTCTAAGTTAAATATTTAGAATGGTGACGAGATGGCAATACATTTATAAGAATTAATTAAGAAGAATTAAATTCATCACTAATAAATTCATCAATAATAATAGCAGCGATAGTTATAAAAAAAATAAAGTGATCATGTAAATAAACTATAGTTTAGAAACAAGCCACAGTACAACAAATTTCATATTATTCAAAAAATAAATAATACAGTAACTAATACTCTTTAAGGACCAGAGAAGGTCGGTTCATTCTATTTTGTTAAAGTTTTTACGAAATTAAATAAAATAAATTTGTTTTTTTTATGTGCCCAGTAAATTTAGGATTAACAAAATTTCTTTTATTCAATCAGTAGAAGTTTGAATAACTTGACCATTTTTAACATTGTCTGTTTTAATGAGACACAATTTTATGGAAAATAAGAAATTGAGCTACTAAAAAATTCTAAATAGGCGACTGGAATACTAAGTTTTGGTATGTATATATCATCTTTAGTCCGTATAATAATCGCCCAGGTTTATAACTTCGATATTCGGTTTAACTACCCCAATGTTATGTTGTACAAGCCATCTCGTCAGATAATGACTATTTGTTGTATTACTCTAGTGACAAAAGCTGAGAGAATAATAAGTCGACCAAATTAACTGGTAAAAGGGAAGTTATGAAGTACAATATCTATTTAAAAAAAAGTAACTACGACTGTAGTGTGAGGATAATGTGCGATGCTGCTATAACGGGCGGGTATAACAATTGTTATTCTCGACTAATAGCTGCCACACATTAGCTAACATGTTAGCCATATTGGTCACGTTATCTAACAATATGAACATTTTATATATAGAGGGTCCATAGGTGAACACCACGTAAAATTGGTACAAAGCACTTACTCAATATCTAAGCATTTGTGCACATGTACGCAAATAAAGGAAAAGAACGTGAACACCCAGAAACGCATATTATCTACAATATTTCAATAAAATTTCAGCAATGTTTTTGATTAACTCTAACGTCTTCTCTGTTTGTTTGTTTGTTTGTAAATCTTTACTGCCTAAAATGCTTAAATCTTGCTACGGTAAATGAGGCGGGACCGAGTTACTATTAGAGAATCGGGCAATTACCTTGCTTTCTTCTTACCAAGATCCAGGCAAATAGACCGTATTCATAGGTAAAACATATTATCAAGATAATCTGTTTATAGATGTTGTCAATTATGTTGGCAGATATTTTAATTGATACCACAATTTAGCTGTGTGTGGACAGCTAAATTATTAGACATGACCAATACGGCTAAGTTTTGGCTAATGTATGGTAGCTTTAATGTTAAACATTTTAAAGGTTGACTCCGTAAAGTAAATGGTGCCATACATTAGCCAACATGTTAGCAGTGTTGGTGACATTACCTAACAAGATAACTGTTTATGGATGTGTTGTCAATCAAAATATGTGTCAACATAATTGACAACACATCCATACACCGATATATTGTTCGACAACGTGACCAACACCTAGGGTTGCCAACTCTTGAAAGGACTAACCCGGGAGACTTAGGCACGTGGAAAGAAAATCTGAATTATTTTTTAAATTTATATTTATTCTACTTTCGAACAGCATCTGATATACATAATCATAAAAGTTTTTACATGGAAAATGGAAAAAGAATGGAAAACGATTAATGACGTGCAAGCGAAAGATGTGTATAATTAGAAAAACCCTTCGATCAACAATATACAACGAAAAACCGGAGAAATTATTGTTCCCCGGGAGGTCGGGAGATTGACCATTATTACCGGAGTCTCCCGGGCAATCCGGGAGGGTTGGGAACCCTACCAACACCGCTAACATGTTAGCTAATGTATGGGTGTTTTAAAAGTACTTCATGTTCTTGACAAATCATGTTTTAATAATTGTCTTTTTTATCTTCGCTTGCGATCTACACAGTTATAAAAGGACATCTAATTTTTTTTACTTATTTGGCATTTCGCTGTTTGGTCGGCTTATATGTGAATGGGAAAACCATAGATAACTTAGCTCGATAGACAACGAAACAATCCTTTTTGATCGAGTTGCCTTAAATGCGAAAATGCAAATGAAGTACAAACTCCCAATTATAACTATAAATCAATATTTAGGTAGATATGTGAATATTTAAACAAATGTGTGCTCTGTCTTTATTATAACACCGCGAAAAGCCGAGGTATTTTATTATAAACAATTTTTTTTTTTGTTTTTGGTGGTTTTAGTAATATCTGCATCAAATTTCTAAAATGTTATAGTTACAAAGGAAAACAGCAGGACACTTCATAGCTTGTCTATCTTTTGAACTAGTTCAATTTTAGATATTATTCATTTCAGCTGAGTTGAGGTACAATTTCGAAAAATGTTATTTATTTCCTTGGCAAATTACACACTGCCTTCTAGTCCCAAACTAAGCAAGGCTTTCAGTGTGGATATTTGATTACTGGTATCTAGCTTCACACTAGAAACAGAATTAAAAAAAAAGGTCTCAGTGCACTAGTATAATTGTCCCTAAATGCTTGCGTGCTCGGTTAGTTTACTGAGCGCTAAAGCGGAGCAGGTAAAGGTGCTCTCGTCTGGTTGATTTACTGGACGAGAGACTCGCATCCCGTGATATAACCGGAAGGTTGGCACACGGGGCGCATTAGCCGTTAGGTATAGGGTACGTTGTCCCTAAATGCATTACGAAATGCATTACAGCCAGTGGATAACAAAGAATAGTAAGAGACATTTTTTTAAGTGTAATGTAGGTTGTCTATCAGTGCTATGTTGTCAATGGTTAAAAATTGTGAATGTTTTCAGAACAAACTATGTAGTGTCAAATGTAGGTATCATGTGGTTGGTATTTTAAGCGAAAATGGTGAACTGTGCATGGAATTGAAAAATAAACCTTTGTTTTTATATTAGTTTTTTATTTATAAACTGTATATGTATTCCGCTGATAATAATACTCCATCTTATTACCTATATATCTTATACTTAATTACCTATACAAATATATGTTTCATGTAAACCAACCTAACCTAACCTGAGGAGCTCCGAGGCGTCGTTGCGTGTGTAAATCTACACGAACACACAAGTTAAGCAACGTCGACCGTAGCCTGTCTATGGATGGGTTTATTTATCTCGAGCTACTCCATGCTTCGGAGGGCACGTTAAGCAGTCGGTCCTTGCTGTTGTCATTAAATCACGGTCGTTAAGTCAGCGGCTTGAAAATACTGACCTCCGCCAACCTGCAGTTGAGCAGCGTGGTGGAGTACGCTCTAAACCCCTTCAACGTGGTGGAGTACGCTTTAAACCCCTTCAAATTTAAAGTTTAAGAATATCCTTGAAAGTAAATCCCCAATGTTCCTAAAAACTTATTAGGTCGTGAGCGATATGTACCATTTCAAGTTCATTGTTTTTGGACCTTATCTCTGCGTCGTAAGGTTCAATAGCGAACGGCGTGTTTCGGTACGAGCGCCATCTAGCCTTTGATACTACATAATTCTATTCGTCTTGCAATACATTTTATCTAATCTCATACTGAAATTTAGAGGTTAAAAAACTAAACACAGAATCTTAATGTCAGTCTTTTACGCACAAGACAACAAAATAAATTTAAAAAGTTACTTACATACAGCTCTTCTAAGGACAACTGTATCGAAAAATAACTTTTTCTCCTTCTCGATACAGCTTCAGCCCTGGATACAGGTATTTTAAACAGGTTGCAATGCAAATGCATTGCAACGTTGCAATTTTTTTCTACATAATCTGTGAACGCGGCGCAATGCAATTCAAATTCATTGCAACGTTGCAAAATTTTTCTACATAATCTGTGAACGCGGCGCGTCGCGCATGTGCTCCTCGCATGCTCCATCTGCAAATGGATTTATCTACTATATAAAAATAAGTCGGGTTTTCCTTCCTGACGCTATAACTCCAGAACGCACGAACCGATTTCCACGGTTTTGCATTCGTTGGAAAGGTCTCGGGCTCCGTGAGGTTTATAGCAAAGAAAATTCTGGAAAAATTTTAAAAGAAAAGCGGGAAAATCTTATTTCACATACAGCGCCATCTGGTGGCGAAACGGAGTTCGCCGGGTTTGCTAGTACTGCATAAAATTGAAAAATAAACCTTTGTTTTTAAAATTGTTTTTATTTATAAACAGTATAAAAACAGTATGATATCTGTAACTCCGATAACGTTAAAAATATAATTAGGTTTACAAAAAATATATTTATTATAATCTAAATTATAGCCTATGTACGTGTCTAGGTGTATTTTCCACAGCTTATAAAACAAGCAAGTTTTAAAAATAATGTGCGTTGTTGTGTTGTACATAATTGTGCATTGTATTATCTGTATACATGTACATACGAAGACAATTTTCGTAGTATAATGCGAAGAAATAAAGTAACTTAAAATTAATGCACATAATAAAATACAAATAATAAATTTTGTATTAAAAATTACAAATAAATTTTATACAAAAAAAAATGCAAATATTAAATTTTGTAAATTCATCGAATTTAAGCAGATAAATGTGAACATAGAAGTAATATTAGGTATTTTATTTGAAAACTAGATGAAAAAAAAAAACAATTTATTGAATTAATTTTTCTTGTACTCTTTTACTTATTACAAATCGGTACCTACGTACAGTCACATGCAAAAATCCATATGTACTTATAGCTTAAAGACTAAAATTGCGTGTTCGCGATTGAAAGCTCTCAATAGTAATATACATAAATCTTAACCCTTTAGTTCGCAATAGAAATTGTGGTAAAAATTGCTGTTGTTTTTTAACTATTCGATCTATGAATGTCATAAATTACTTAAAAAAAATAAAAAATAAAATCTGTAATTAACATTTTTTTGGAAACTGGATGTTAAAAATACATAACATTGCGAAGTAGCTAATATTTAAATATTAAAAATTTATGTTACGTATTCTTAACTTTGCGAAATGCACAGGAAACGAAAAATAACATTTCTACGGTTGTTTCTAATACAATTTTTTATTAGTTTAAGAAAAATATAAAGGGAATAATTGCAGACAGTGCATAGAATATTTATGAAACATTTTTAAACTGTTGCGCTTCTTTAATTCCAGATTTCCTCACGAGTAACATTTATAGACTTCAGTTTTTTTTACAAGGTGTACCTATAAATTTGTATTTTGAATAATCAAACCAATAACGTCTAAAAAAATCATAAAAGTAATCGGATGGCGACTTTAAATCAGAACCAAATTCAATAAAAGTAATTTCTTCTAGTATTACACGATTTTAAAATTTACCGCTTTCCCGTTTAAAATCCAATGGTTTTCAAACAAACGGTTTATTTATCTTTATCAACAATGTTGTTAAAGGATTAAATTTGTTTTTTGAACGTGTTTTCTTGGTAACACTAAAAACTACAGGACTTGATGGATCAGACAAAACAGAAGATATAGCTTGGGTAGCAAGTAAATCTTGCGGTAAGATTTGTTTCGCGAGGACCTGACAAATAGATGGAGTGGGTGGTACCAGATCTTCAGGCAACACGGTATCATATAAATCCTCCAAAATGTTAAGTCGTTTAAATGAAGAATTGAAAAATCGAGGTTCAAAGTTATAATCATTATCGTCATTTATCACATTTTCCCTATCATTTCCTGATATGCTACTATTCCTAGAAGAAGTATCACACGGTGGTGTAAGTGCCAGAATCTTCTTTACACGTTCTAATTGCAGGTTATGCTACAACAAAATAAAGCTAACAATCATGAAAAGACCCTCCAACACCAAATTTACCGAAATAAAAAGCCATTATGTACATCCCTTATCATTTCGCAATGTTAGTTATTCTTTACATGCATAACCTCATCTCAATCATCGGTATCTTCGCAATGTTAACTATAGCTAACATTCAACTTTAACATGTTTTAGCACATACAAACTTGCATTTTTAATAATACTGTAATTGTACAATTATACAATGCGAACACAAAAACATAAATAACATACAATATTAAGGCAAATCAAGCAACTTAAGTAAAAATATTGATATTTCTTAACTTAGGCGCGGGAGCAGCTCGAGGTTGGGTTGCTATTTTTCACCTTCATGTCAGAATTTACAACTCAATGACGTTTTTTATTTTTTTATGCGTGCGTAGTAATGATCTTTACTTATTATTAGAAAAAAACCGTAAGATAATCGATATTGTATTGTAAATAAAATTTTAGTTATATATACGTTAAGTATACCTAACGTTGCGAACTAAAGGGTTAATGCAACATCGTAATGTTTGAAACAGTTTTCACAGTGGCTCACTACTAACTCGTCATATCTCATCTACGATTAGACCCAAAGCCAACTTCACCTCCACGTGGTGCTCGCTGGCAACTAGCGAAAGAGTAGGGTACAGCATATTTGTAAGGTGACCGACTAGGGAAGTACCTCCACCTCACAGAATACCGCAGCCAAATAACAATTCTCTTGAGGGTTGTTGTATTCCTGCGAGTGAGTGAGGTCACCAAGACTGAAGGAATTCTTGCGTTATCAGCGGTGGCGCGCGAGAAATATTTCATGTTGCGAGCGTTAATATGGCTACAGTAACCGCTTCCATCAGGCGGGCCATATGCTTGTCTGCCACCCGACGTGGTATAAAAAAAGGTGCAAGCCAATTCGAATAACCTACGCAAATTCTATATGCATTTTTGCATAGGTTTTAAACTATCCTCAGGTTACAAGATTCAAAACCGGTATCATCAATAACAATTTTTTAAATGCATAAACTATTTAGCTGCCTAAAAAATGTAGAAAATTGTGTAAAACTACAGTATATTTAAACAAAATACATAGGTACGTTGACATCCATACTAACTTAAATATCCTGACAAATGCTTAAAATAATTAATGATTACAGGTAAAAACTATAAAAAAATAATGAAACGCATAGTATAAATAGTTATAACAATACAGTCGGAGAATGTTTTTCTTTTTTCGTGCTGATTACAATTCAAAGGTTACAGGGGCGCCGACTCCGTGGGTGCTCGGGGGCGCGAGCACCCACGAGAAATAAACAGTGGGTTCCGAGCACCCCTGAGAATAGACATCAAGAAACAGATCAGTAATCGCCTCTTAGGGATGGGCGTTTTTCATTACTCGACAACCCGTTTAGCGCAGTGGTTTAGAACGCCGGTTGCGACGCAAAGGTCGCGGGTTCGATTCCCGCACCAACACAAATGTTTGTCGAAGAAACAGATATTTGTGTTGGGTCTGAGTGTTTGTGGGTTTCACACTTTTTCGAGTCATCAAATGAGCATGAGCACCCATGAGGTTTTCTAAAAGCCGGCGCCCCTGAAAGGTTACATCCATACAATTCTTCATCCTCCATACAAATACAAACATACAATTCTTTCACCTATTGCAAGCATCCGTAGATCAACTTTTATTACAACAATTACTTTTGTAGAAACATCGGCCATTGAATTCACCCTTCAAAAACTTCAGCGCTTCCTGCCCCAGAGATATCCTTCAATTCTTTTGATTTGAATGTCGCTACGAAGTTGATTTTGCCGATTTTCTGTAAAAAATATAAATGTTTTAATTATTTCTGATGCTGTTCTGATATAGATCAGGTAAGCTGCTAGAAAATCGCGTATGGTTGAGATGTCATGACCTATAGAAAAGAAACCTTTACACATTGTGGCAAGAAAAAAATTACCCATCATTCACTTCACGCGATATTTACCGTCGCGGGAAGACGTTATCGCTAATCAAAAACAATCATTGAACTGTTTTATGCAATTAAGTGTACTGTAGAGTTAATATTATATTTTATTAGCATTATAATTTATCTCAGTGTGTAAATGTTATCGTAGTAGTGAACAGTATGTTTTATTATTAATATTACTCGCCTAGTAATTCGGCGGTCCCTACGTATAAAGCGTACATGTCAAAAATGGCAATTTTTTTCTTGCATGAATTGCTATAGATTGCCCATAAAAAACATTTTATTTTTTATTTTATTGATTGTATATAATCAAAAAGTAAGAAATTAACTCATTTGTCCAAAATTAATATTCTTTAATTACTATATCGTAGGATAAGCAGACATGTCTGCAATGACATGTCGCTTTATACGTAGGGACCGTCGAATTGTGTAACTGTATATATTGAAATATATATAATGTATTGTGTGGTGTAGTGTGCAAATAAAACGATATCTATATATCTTTTATTGGAGATAAAATGCCTTCCTGTGTATTGACATTCTTTTCTTTTTTTGCATGCAGTGCACGCGAAGGCTTTGGAATTGATTTGGAATTGATTTCGCTTTGTAGCCAATTTTTACCACTGTGATGTCCGCAGCTCTCGTCGTTTTAATAAGTGAAGGATATAAAAGTACTAACATTGGGCTGTACAGGCAGCTGATCTGTCATGACTCCTTTGGGTGGAACGTCGTCAGTGGCTTTGGTGATGGTGTGACCAGCGATTCCTGATGACGACAGTCGCAGCATGCAACCCGTCAGAGGTACATCCAGAGGGTTGTTGAATGACACCACTAGTGTGGCCGGCTGGCCTACTATTAAATCTTCATTGAACTGGAAACAACACAACACATAGGGTTAACTGCTGATTTAATGACAACGGAGCTTCATAGTTTTTTTTTAAACTCTGCAATAAACTATAAACAACTCTTGTTACAAACTGAAACCACGTCTCTCTAGGCATTCGCTTTACATAGTCACATTCCGCTAAATCTTGTTTTAAAGTTCCCAATATTACCCTACTATTTGTGCAACGAAAATTTTATCAAAAGGCGAAAAAAAATCCAGATTGGCATAGCAGCTATTTATATTCTAAAATATTGAAAGTCTTTGCTAAAAACACGTCTGTTATCTATAGGAAGTCTAAGGTAGAACACTGTTCGTTAACAAAATTAATGTTTAACGGTGGTCATGCCTACCATTCAATGGATATTGGCTGTTCTGCATTCAAAAGAGAAACAAATCGGAAAAAGAGGAACAATCGCTCGTCAGTCTCCATTTACACGACAGAGTAACTACACGTTAATAATGTCGTACTGTGGATAATGAAAAATTGTAAAAACTATTCAGATGACAAAAGATAATGTATCATTTTCAATTTTCATTGTTTGTATTTCCATAAATGTAGCGAAGTTTACGTTTACCTGCTGCAAAACTAGCGGCTAGGTCTCGAGTGAAAAATGAACTATTCGCTAAATACACAACGAATCAAAACACTGTGTTATTCGACTGTTTATTAACACTCATAACTCGTAAAATTGATAAAATATTATACTCTATAGTTGCGGCAGTCAAATATGCCAAAAACGGCTGTTTTCCGCTAGACAACAACTACAGGACAGGATTTATTATTTCACACAGTTCCCAAGAATTTATACATCATTATTTGATTGTCATATAATAAATCGAGCCCATGATTCTCTTGATTGTATTAAAGGGCTCCATGCAGTGAAACAACTATTAATCCCTAAATACAAAATGAATCAAAAAAACTGTATTACACGATTGTTTACTGATTGTGTACTTAATTAAGTCCAGTAGTTTTTCATAACGTTAAAAATTTATGAAACAATGAATTCTGTTGTTGTTGCAACGAATTTTGCTGAAAACAGCCGTTTTTGGCACAATTTTTATCAATTTTATAAATTGTTAAAAAGCTATGAGGGTTCATAAACAGACGAGTAACATAGTTTTCATAGTTTTTTAATTCGTTGTGTATTTAGCGAATAGTTAATTTTTTACTCTAGTGGCGCTAGATTTGCAGCAGGTATGGTTTTAATAGCTATTACTGGTATATGAAGCATCACGATCTTTTTAAATAAAACTAGCAAACCCGGCGAACTCCGTTTCGCCACCAGATGGCGCTGTATGTGAAAAAAGATTTTCCCGCTTTTCTTTTCAAATTTTTCTAGATTTTTCTTTGCTATAAACCTCACGGAGCCCGAGACCTTTCCAACGAATGCAAAACCGTGGAAATCGGTTCGTGCGTTCTGGAGTTATAGCGTCAGGAAGGAAAACCCGACTTATTTTTATATAGTAGATAAGGAAAACTTAAAGATAATGTTATCCGTTGTTCATGACTACATATACATACCTTGATGCTGATATTCGGTTTGAGGACTTGGAAATCATCGTCGTCTGCCCAGGACTGCTTGGTTTCGTCCACGATGGCCATGGCGGATATCTTCATATTACAATATTCTACCAGTTTCGGAAGATAGTCTTCAGGCTTCACCAGGATGCTTATCTGTTCCTCTGAAAACATTATGACATATTTATTTTCATACTCAACTAACAGGATGAGTGCCCACTACATATTCCCACCACTGTGTCTCCTGTGTAGCCAGGATTAGCAGCGGCGTTCACTAAAAAAAGGCATTGAACAATGAAATCCATTGCAGTCGCGGGGATGAGACGTCTGATAAGCGGCTGTCGCCTTGGAACGAATTTACTCAGAAGAAATTAGTAGGAGTTACACTCAGCTAAAGCAAAGCCTACAGGAGAAGACGTATATGTGGTGACGAAGTATTGTGAAGGTTCTAGTTTCAAACCTTTTTTTTATATATTATTATTAGAGAGCTCGTAACAAACGAGCATGTGGGTCACCTATGGAAAGCCATCACCACCGCCCATGAAGATCAGCAACACCAAGGGGTCACCGCTCCGTTGCCAGGCCTCCTGCAACTGCATCTTCTTTTCTTTTTGGTGACCTCACTCACTCGCAGGAGTGTTCCTGCGAGTGAGTGAGGTCGTGTTCCTAGGTTGTTACCCTCAAGGGAATTGTTATTTGGCTGCGGTATTCTGTGAGGCACTTCCCCAGTCAGGAAGCATAAAAAATACGCTATGCCCTACCTCTCTTTTCGCCACGGCCTCGTTTGTCAGTCAGCAGAGTGAACCACTTGCAAATGAGGTTGGCTTTGGTTCAAAGACGTCGATGGACTACTAACACCCCAAACTTCAAGTGTATTCTCATAGAAAATACTTACTCTTTCCAGCTGGCACGTGTATCTTCCCCTCGACCTTCTTAACGACGCCAGCCCTGGTACCGTTGTAGAATACGCTGGTCGCAGACAACGATGCTTTGATGTTATGGTCCTAAAATAACAAACAAGCTGATTAGGCTAATATGACTACCTATAGATATATTCTACCTGCCTCTATTGTGGCAAGAAAAAAGCAAAGTAATTGCCCGACATTCACACAGTCCCACGCCATCGTGCTCCTCGGAAGGTGCTCGTGATAATTAAACCCATCCATGGACACCTGTCGACGTTGCTTAACTTTCGTGTTCGACTCTGACGTCACAACGACGCCATAGAGCTCTTTGAGCTATTAAGTCTGCTGTTATACCTATGATGTCGAAGATGAACGTTCTTACTTAACATTCGGTGCAATGTGAAGTAAGAACGTTCATCTTCGACATCACATTACAGCAGACAACCTTGTTAGTATGGAAGTAGTGTAAAAACCATTTTACCTGCTCAGATACATTTTCAATATTGACGGTGACCCTGAACGGCGCACCAATCGGTATGACATCCAACTCTTGAAGTTGGAACTTCACATCGTTCACCTTGGTACTGGCAATGGCGTAATATCTGATGGAAAACAGAAAATTAACTGAAAGACGATAATATAATTTAGTTAAACTAACCAGGCAAGAGGAATTTACCCTCACCATTCTCGGGCCCAGTGATAACCACGCGCTAAAAGAGATAGGACAGATCTTAGGTCCGCCTATTACTTCACGACGTAGACAGTCTGTCATGGCATCGTCAAATAAACATTTTTTTAATTTTGCTATTACAGAAGAAGGCCGGACGCCTGCCATAATTGCTTCTATTGCTCGTTATTTGCGACAGGCGGTAGCTCGCAAGTCACTAGATGGGCCCCCGAAATGCAAGGAAATCGGTTAAGGTCAACACCGGTGCTTCAGCTTATTGACTCTGAGAGTTATGTCAACAACATGTATGTTTTCCATTGAATTTCTAACAAATCTATCTATTTATCTAATAGTAAATCTAAGTTTACATACAGTATTTATTTTGTCAGTAAAGTTAGGGACTTATATACACACAATAAAATAGCTGAAATGGAAGTGGACAGGACTTGTAGCAGAGATGGACTCAAATCGGTGGACCATTTTGGGGTGTAAGTGGTTCATCAAGATCTTTGAACCAAAGCCAACTTCACCTGCACGCGGTGCACCCTGCTGACTGACAAACGAAGCTCTGGCGAAAAGAGAGGTAGGGAGCGTAATTGTAAGCTACCCGACTGGGGAATGTACCTCCACCTCACAGAATACCGCAGCCAAATAACAATTTCCTTGAGGGTTGTAGTGTTCCTGCGAGTGAGTGAGGTCACCAGATAGGAAGGAGATGCTGCGTTGGCAGCGGGAGTGGCGGCGCGCGAGCGATATTTTATGTTGCGAGCGTTAATATGGCTACGGTAACCGCTTCACATCAGGCGGGCCGTATGCTTGTCTGCCACCCGACGTAGTATAAAAAAAAAAAAAAAAACACCAGAAGAGTCATGAAGTGGCGACCGTGGAACAACACGCGAGGTAGAGGACACCCCGCAATGCGTTGGGTGGACGACATCAGGCGTCACGCAGGCCGCAACTGGATGCAAGTGGCACGGGGGAGACAGAAATGGAAAGATATGGAGGAAGCCTATGTCCTACAAAGGATAACGTAAAGGCTGCTATGAATGGATGGATTTATTTAGCAGTTCACTGGTCATACCTCTTCGCCCTTTCAGAGAATCGTACGCCGTTCATCAGAGCCAGTCGCTCCGAAGCGGTGCCTTCTCTGAACTTGTACTGATTGAGGATATCTTCGCGGTCCTCGTCTCCCAAGGGATCGAACACGTACGGCTTCTTTGTTAGTATCATACGGCCGATGCTGAAAGTAAAGTAACAATTATTTTATAACCTTTTCGCAAACTGATATGCTAACTGAGAGGAATGTTAAAAAGATTGGCGACGACATAAAGTAACATTCGTTATCTTACTCATCTTAAATCTTACTCATGCCACTGCTGGGATACGGGTCTCCCCTCAAACGAAGTGGTTTAGAGCATATTCCACCAAACTGCGGGTCGGCGAAGGCCAGTGTTTTCAAGCCGCCTAAAGGCCACTGACTTGGCTTAACGACTGGCATCTAATGACAGCGAGCCGGACCGACGGCTTAACGTGCCCTCCGAAGCACAGAGGAACTTGAGATAATATAAACCCATCCATGGACATGCTACGGTCGACGTTGTTTAACTTGTGTGTTCGCCGTCGCCATCTAGATCCTCAATTTTACCTTTTATCAGCTCGAACTCGAACACCACAATTGTGTATGAAAAATTTACTCAAAATCATTTTGTGTACTGAAATGTTTTTTTTGTTGGGAGGTTTACATTTTTTTTATTTATGACCCTTGATTTTGAAGTGGCAACCCGCCATAGTAGTGAGAGTAGAGTAGAGAAGAATAGCGAAAAATCCTAAGTGTAGTGCCTAGTTCGGGTGTAAGTAAAGCACATCACGTTTTCAGTCATCTTTAGAGCCAAAGGCCTGCACGGGGTGCACCCTGCCAACTAGGGAAAGAGGATTTGGCGAAAGACAGGGTACAGCGTATTTGTAAGCTGCCCGAATGGAGAATTACCTGCACCTCACAGAATACCGTAGCCAAATAACAATTCCTTTGAGGCTTGTTGTGTTCCTGCGGGTGAGTGAGGCCATAAGAAAGGAAGTCGCGGCATTGGCAGCGGGGGTGGCGCACGCGATATCTCATGTTGCGAGCGTTAATATGGCTATGGTAACCGCTTCACATCAGGCGGGCCGTATGCTTGTCTGCCACCTGATGTAGCATAAAAAAGTCTATTACCGTAACCCTTCTTTAACTTACTGGTAATCATTCGTGTCCACCATGGAGAATCCAGTTTCTGATTGAGGATCGTGTCTCCACCGCATCAGGTCAGCGTTGACTGAGGCCAGCATGAACTCAACGTCGAAGCTTAGTCCGATCTTGCCTTGCTTTATCGCTTCGAGGGGAGCTGGTCCACACTGGTATACTCCTGAGGATGTTTCTTGTGGCGTGGCGTCGATAGCTTGCCAACCGCCATAGCCTATGAAAATGAAAATACATAGAAATAAAACTACTTATTGACATAGAGTAAATAATGGTAACGACGTCATTGTATATTTATCCTACGACTGCTGGGATATACTAGTATATATCACCCACAGACTAAATTATATAGGGGCCGTCCATTAATCACGTGAGGCTCGAAAGAGGGGGGAGGGGTTCGGCAAAAATCACGAAACATCACAAGGGGGAGGGGGGGACTTATTTTTTTAAGTGCTTTTCATCAGGCGGACTGTATACTTGTTTGTGATCTTAGTGGTGTAACAAAAATCCTTATTAATATTCTGAAAATTTTAAGATTCTCTGTAGATAAAAAAAAATACATGTAATTTGAGGGGGGGGGGAGCCTTGCACCTCACCAAGTATCACGGGGGGGGGGGGGGGGGTTAAAAATGCAAAAATAAACCTCATGTGATTAATGGACGGCCCCATAGTAGACATTTTTTTTATCATACGGAGGAGCTCGAATCGTACGTACAGTCGGTAATGCTTGATTACCGACTGTACGTACAACAATTAACCATGTTTGCTTGGTTAGTCACTTTTTAACCCGTTGGGCAAAGAAACATACGACGTGCCTGATGGTAAACATTCATCGCAGCCAATGGACGTTTACGATCACAGAAATAACCTACGCGTTGCCAACCATGTGAAAATCCCTTTGCCTTTCTTGAAAAATTCCATACTTGTCCCCGGAAATGAAAAGTAAACATATTACTTCTCGTACAATTTTTTTTTGTCATAATCATCATAATCATAATCTTTATTTGCGTTGAATAGGGTAAGTAAATTAAATAGGGTAGGGTAAATGAGATGTTAGATAGTATAACAAATTTGCTTAAACCTATTTAGCCATTTTCAATAGCATGCAAATCTTACGAGAGTCATTTAGTATGTTATCTTTTTTTATTATTAATATTATTAATCTAAATTAATCTGCCAATTATATTAATTCTATAAATTATTATGTCAATTAAATTTATAACAATTACAACATTTCATTAATATATATTGACAAATCTAGGGTTTCGTCCTGTAATACAAAACAATTACCTGGATCGAGATCGGGCCTCGCCATCCAGACGTCGTTCCACACGTGGTAGTTCCAGATAGAATCAGCTCCTTGAGGGTTGGTCGGGTCGAAGTCCACCTCCTCCATGTTCTCCGTGTAGTACTTATCTACAGTGAGGGAGCTGTTCGCATCGTGGGCTGATACCAGGTTAGAAACCACTCGGGATGGGATACCGAGGGCGCGGCATACTGGAAACGAAGAGTACCACATGATTAGAGAATATAAATATTCCTGGACAAATTACACACTGCCATCTAGTCCCAAACTAAGCAAAGCTTGTACTATGGTTACTAGGTAAGTGATACCATACTTAAAATATATATTTTATTGTAAAACATACATATAATACATAGAAAACACCCAGACCAAGACAAACACACATGTTCATGCACTCAAAATGTTTGTCATCTGCGGGGATCCAACCCGCGACCTCGGAATCAAAGTTGCTATTGCTAGACATTCGACTAGCGAGTTCGTCAAAGAAGAAAGAAAAAAGAAGGCTGGACATCACTTATTCATTTTCTCCACCAGACATAGAAGTTTTGACAAAGATTCCATCACAATATTCCCATTTTTTTTTTTTTATACTACGTCGGGTGCAGACAAGCATACGGCCCGCCTGATTTGAAGCGGTTACCGTAGCCATATTAACGCTTGCAACATAAAATATCACTCGCGCGCCGCCACCTCCGCTGCCAACGCAGCATCTCCTTCCTTTCTGGTGACCTCACTCACTCGCAGGAACACAACAACCCTCACGGGAATTGTTATTTGGCTGCGGTATTCTGTGAGGTGGAGGTACATTCCCCAGTCTGGCAGCTTGAAAAATATGTTATGAACTCCTCTCTTTTCGCCAGAGCCTCGTTTTTCAGTCAGCAGGGTGCATCACGTGCAGGTGAAGTGGACTTTGGTTCAAAGATGTTGATGAACTTCTTTACACCCCAAAAACACGTACACCGCAAAAAGTTTTCATTACTGAAGAAGTTTTGAAGGAAACAATCTTCTGTATCTATAAAAGGCAACCGTTACTGTCAACATACAGCTCAAATCACTGAACGCTGATATTTAGATTGGATCGCGCTGAAATTTAGGATGGAGGTAGCTATCATGACGTAAGCATCCGCCAAGAAGGAATTTTGGAAATGTCTAAAAATAACTACTGCATTTTATATGCTTTCCAAATCACCTACTAATATCTACATAGATCTACAGACCCTCAATTTCTTGGATTCTTCCGACACCCCTCAAAGCTACCAGTGCCACTAAAGACAAGGAAGTATGGCTAGTCAATTTAACACAAACCAGTAGTAACAACTCCAGCAAAGACCCAGCATTGTCCGTACTGCACGCCCTGCTCGGTGCTGAGGTACTGCTGCAGGATGTCCACGGAGCCGGTCCACTCCGACGGCGCCGTCCCGTCCTCGTACTCGCCGTCCCACCGCCCCACCAGCACACCGTCGTCATCGTTTGAGTTCACGATCCGGGAGATGGCGCGACTCATCTTTATGGGGTCGCCACGTCTGAGAACACATTCCATAATTTACTAACTAGGCCGGAATCTAGCCCACGGGGCCGAGATCAAGGTTGAGTAGAGCGAGTAGACTCGCTGAGTGTATGTTTTCCATTGATTTAAATGGAAAATGTATTTGATGATCATTCCTCAAGCACATGCTCAATCTCAATTTTTTTAGACACAAATCTCGAGCATTTTGTGCAATTGTTAGATGCAAGTGACCCCCCCCCCCTCCCCCCGGGATCAACGAAACTGTTATATTTAAATAAATAAATATAATTAAATAGTGTCAGACAAATTACACAGCGCCATCTAGCCCCAAAGTAAGAGAAGCTTGTGTTATGGGTACTAGACAACTGATAAACATACGTAAATACATTTTTTTTTTTGTAAATACATACTTATGATACATAGAAAACACCCAGACTAAGACAAACCAAAATACCAAGCTCATCTGTACGCGGTGCACTCTGCTAAATAATAAATGAGGCATTGACAAGAGAGGTACGAGTATGATACAGCATAGTAAATCTCGGCCAAATAACAATTCCTAGTGACCTAGAGGTTTGTTGTATTTCTGCGAGCAATGTTAACATCAAATACACATAAAAAAATACTTATTGCACATCAAATGCAGGACTTGATTTGCATTTGTTTGATGTACATATCAGGTTATTTTAAGCGACTCCAAAAAAGGAGGAGGTTCTC
This sequence comes from Hypsopygia costalis, assembly GCA_937001555.2. Classification (NCBI taxonomy): domain Eukaryota; kingdom Metazoa; phylum Arthropoda; class Insecta; order Lepidoptera; family Pyralidae; genus Hypsopygia; species Hypsopygia costalis. Next base: position 5,316,153 of record OW443342.2, read on the forward strand.
AATTCGGCTATTTTTGTTTTTTAATGTTTGTTGTTTGTAATTACTCCGTGACTTATAAACCGATATTTAAAAAAAAAATTGAAAGAGATTCTGTAGTTTGTATTTAGTAGATTATTAGCTCCCATACAACCAAATCCGGTCGTGGTGACTAAAATTTTGGTAACAAAATAATCGACTGGTTGCAATGTCGTAATTGTTACTACGCTTTGTGCCTGCGTGAGGATTAGCCTCAAAATATTGTAACAGAGTATACACTTCGCGACTTAAATGTGTCAGACTAACTTTTGATAACAATGTTTCGTAAATATATCCACACTGTTACTACGTTATGACATCAAGAACAAAACTACCCAAAAGTGTTTATACTGTGACTACATTTTGTTCCTAGAATGTTATTAAACTTTGTGTCTAAATAGATACAAGTAAATGTGCACATTAGTTAACTTAGTTTTGAAACATAGTCGAAACTAGTACACAGTTCTAGAATATTCGATTCCTATTAAAAAAGTTCAGTATGTTCTCAAACATTTTATCTGATAATTGAGTGCTAGTACGTATTAACAATTAACAGTATGAGTAAACCTTTTAGACATACAACTACTTATTACCGACGACTCCACGCAGTTAAAGAAAAGGAGCTTCATTCAGCTCAAAGGAGGAAAGAGAATCATGGAACTTCGACATCTTCACTTTACATATACACTTCGTACTATCGTCTTTGCACATCTTTAATGTAATAATAATATAATGTGGGGATATTTCACACAGGGCCATCTGATCCCAAATTAAGCTTGTAGTAAACTTATGCTATGGGTAACAGCCAGCTGATATATTTACAAATATAAATACATACCGTAATAGATAACTTACAAGGCAAACACAAATGCTCACCACATAAATGTTTGCCTTAGGTGGGAATCGAACCGCGAGCTTCGCAGGCAGGTGCACTACCCACTAGGCTACGGAGCCGACATATTGTTTTTTTTTTATATGAGAGGGGGCAAGCATGTTAATGCATAAGCATGCAAGCAGAGCATGTGGGTCACCTGATGGAAAGCAATCACCACCGCCCATAGAAAACAGCAACACCAAAGGGTCATCGATCTATTGCCAGCCATTTAAGGGAAATATTGACTGTTCTAGAAGGTTCCCATGTCGTATTTATTTGGGAATACCGCTGGAGGAAGTTGATTCCACAACTTCGTTCAGACACAACAGTTCGTGGTAGAAAATGTCTTAAAAAGAGTACTGTATTATATCGCCAAATATCGAGATGATGAGGATGGAATTTTAATTTATTGTTTATGGCGAGTTGTACGATAGTAGAACTCAGCGGCAGGTATTTTTTTTTTTTATACTACTTCGGTTGGCAGACAAGCATACGGCCCGTCTGATGTGAAGCGGTTACCGTAGCCATATTAACGCTCGCAACAATAAATATCGCTCGCGCGCCGCCACCCCCGCTGCCATCGCAGCAACTCTTGCGTTTCTGGTGACCTCACTCACTCGCAGGAACACAACAACCGCAGCAAAATAACAGTTCCCTTGAGAGGGAACTGTTATTTTGCTGCGGTATTCTGTGAGGTGGAGGTCCTTCCCCAGTCGGGCAGCTTACAAAATACGCTATGCCCTACCTCTCTTATCGCCAGAGCCTCGTTTGTCTGTTAGCAGGGTGCACCACGCGCAGGTGAGGTTGGCTTTGGTTCAGAGATGTTGATGAACCACTTAACACCCCAAAAGGTATCAAATCAAATAGCTCATCCGAGCACTCCCCGTGGTATAATTTATATAGAACGCAAAGAGATGCAACATTCATAATTCTTCTTCGTAGTCAAACCAGTTGGACAAAATAGTTTGACTACGTGGAAGGACCCATCTCTGCGTGTAGAGAGAGACCCCAGCCGATCAGAAATCATTGGGTCACCGACGATTCGAACAGCTCTTCTTTGTATGCGGTCAAAAGGAGCAAGTAAGTACTGGGGCGCACCTGCCCAGAGATGTGAACAGTATTCTATATGAGGCCTAACTTGAACTTTATACAGTTGAAGGCGATGTTGTGGTGTAAAATACCGTCAGGCTTTACAGATGATGCTAATTTTCCTAGAGGCCAATTTGGCCTTGCACTCCAAGTGACCACGGAACTGAACATACTCGATATGTCAACACCCAAGATACCAATGCTGGAGCTAATAGTAAGGGGAGTACCTTCCAATCTGGGAGATACGACAAATGGGGACGTTTTTGCGGTAAACGCACAAACTTGTGTCTTTGAGGGATTCAGCTGGACTAAGTTCAGTCTACACAGACGTGACCAAGAGACGTCTCAATCTCAGACACAAGTTTTGTTCGGTACTCATCGACGCAATCCCGAGAAACATTGCATAGACCACTGTATCTTGTGTCCAAGGTACTGTCACCTGCATAGAAATGGATGCTGCATACATGCAGCAAGTCATTGATATGCAGAAGAAACAATGTGGGGGACAATACGCAGCATTGTGGCACACCAGCGTTCAGGGGTAATGGATCCGAACCTGCACCGTCAATCACAACTTTAATGATCCGCCCAGAGAGAAAGCTGGCAATCCTTGTGCAGAGTCTCTCGGGTAACCCAAAAGAAGGAGGCTTGGATAGTAGTACGTTATGCCACACCCGATCAAAGGCTTTTGCTATGTCCAGGCTAGCAGCCAAAGCCTCGCCCTTGCTTTCTACTGTCTCCGCCCAATGTTGAGTCAAATATACCAGAAGATCACCAGCCGAACGACCTTGGCGAAAGCTATATTGGCGATCATTAATTTGAATTATTGTGATTATTAATGTGAACTAATACTGTTCTGTTTAACTTATTTTCTAATATTGTGTCCAGTACAGAGTTTATCAATCTCTCTACGCTCATGGTCACTCACTTGCCGAATCTGCATGACGACAATAGGTACATGATACATGTTTGGAACCACTGACATCAGATTATTCCGTCGGCCATAATAGATTTTGTTACTGGATTGAGCAATAAGTACACTTTGTGTCGACTTAGTAACTGAACATTGTGATAGCCTTACAAGATCAATTCAATTGAAATCAAAACAAAATAAATACATGTTTTTGCAAAAATTATTGTATCATATAATATATATTAGATCTAAATAATTTAAACTCTCTAATTAGCAACAATAACACCTATGGAATATTATTTTTTCTTATCACAAAATTAACAAAAAAGTTAATGTTTTATCTTAAGTCTTCATAAATCGCCGGCGCCTTTATTATTTGGAATTATATTCCAAATTCTCTCGACAAACGAACTTGCGCATTTTGTAAATAACTATAATCAATTTAAAATTTACCGTAACAAACAATGAGTAATTATAATAACTTGTAATGGCCGATGACATTGACATAAAAGTAAAATGATATCAGATTTAAGTTGCATTAAACGTTCAATCATTCGATTATCGTTCATTCTAAACTGTAACAATCTGTTAACGATGTTACTATAATTTTACGAAACATCTTTTCTAAAATGTAACCACTTTTATGTTTCTTAAATTCCCCACTTTTTGTCGAGGTGTCAAAACAAGGTAGACACAGCTACTATATTTGTTACCTGTGTAGTAACATCAAAAAGTAACAGTTTCTACACTACAACTGAAATGGTTGTATGGGCTTTCTTCATGATTGGTCCCATATTTTTTTCATCATCTTCATACTGTTAGGTTTGTTATTTCATTACTCTGTCATTTATAAACCGATTGAAAAAAAACTTCTTTTATTTGAAAGAGTATACTTTCAGATTGGTCCCATATTTTTTTCATCATCATCATCAGCCTGTATCTACATACATAAATGTAGATTAATGTTTGGAGTCGGTATTTTTTGTTAAAATTATAGTGGATAAATTTAATATTATTCTTTTTAAATTACATGCGTCTATAGAGTTCCATAATTGCTTCATATCAGACGGGTCGGATGCTTGTCTGTTATAAATAACCGAATATAAAAAACTTACAAGTGACAGGAGAGGTTAGCACGATCCAGCATGAACATGCAAGCGGGCAGAACAACTGCATCGAACTGCCCGTAGAACCAGGGCTTGCCTCTGGTAGACTTGATGGGCCCCACCCACACCTTGCCAACGTCATTTAAAATGTATTCTTCTAGAAGACTGCATTCTTCCATGTATGTCTGGTCATCTGGAAAGTTTGTGTCGAATGCGTTAATTGTTTGAAACAAAAGGTCCGTACTCAAGTTAACATCGAGTCTCTTTAAAAAAATATTTGACATGTATGGTATGGTCATCAGTTCACAGTGTGGCTGTGTAATGTACTCGGCCGTGTGTTAATACGCTATATGCACTAAAATGATCTCAAAATGGCAGCATTTCCCCCTCCCCTGCACGCTATGTTCCATAGTCCTTACTTAGCGTAATAAATTCTTTGATCCTTCATCTATCCAGTGGTGTGATTGAGTTTTGATTGTAGAGCATAGATTCAGAACTACATGCAATGCCAAACTTTATCCCCCGATTTTGTTATCATAATATTTCTTGGATTGCGCCCGTATGTTAGCAAATTTAAAGACATATTACGTCAAAAGTTGCATCATGACGATGGGAAAGAGTTACGTATGAGTAAGTGGATGACGACGCATTTTGATGTAAGTGGCCATGCACTATAATCAATAGACCCATTGTCATTCACTCCTATATGCGGTACAGTTTACAAATTAGGAAACGAGGCTTTGGTGAAAGACAAAACAACTATTGTATCAAGACCTACTACGGTATAAATCCTTACAGAAGACAAGAGCCAAACAACAATTCCTTGAGAGGGTGTTGTATCCAACAAGTAAGTTCTCCCAACTAGGGTTCAAACATAGATCAAATATTCCGCTCAAGTAATACCTCATTTATATGCTACTAGCTTCCACCTACGGTTTCGCCCGCGTTTCCTTTTTTTTTGTAATAAAAAGTCTCCTATGTCCTTCCTAATTACCTTTAAGTATATGTGTACAAAGTCTCATGACGATCGGTTGCGTAGTTTCGGCGTGATAGTGTAACAAACAAACTCACATTTATAATAGTAGCAGGGATGGTTTGACCTCCTTCCACCTCTGAACATACCACATGGGACGGGGGCCCACCACACATTCCCACCACTGTATCTCCTGTGTAGCCAGGATTAACAGCGGCGACCGCCAAAAAAGGCAATGAACAATGAAGTCCATTGCAGTCCCAGGGGTAAAACTACGGCTGCCTTGGAACTCACAACGAATTTAATCAGAAGAAATTAGAAGGAGTAGGAAGCTTTTGGAATTTGACTTCCCCTCTTAGCAATGTGAGAGACAGCAATATGGCAAATAAGGCATTAAAAGCCTAAAGAGATGACTAGTCAAGTGAAGCTCAACTGCCGTGCACCACGGATTTTAAGTTTCTAACACTATTAGGGACCTAAAACATTGAGTTGTTACCTAACACATCGATTCCAATAATATGAATTGCAGAATCGTCTGAACGCTTGGTAATTCTCCCTTGTTGCTACCAAATCTGAATAGTATACTACCCCGGATGCAACTTGCAATGAATTCAACATGTCATCCCGCTCCCGCTGCCAAAGATCACACTCCCAGAGAACATGGTGTGCTGTTTGATCGAACTCAGAATTAGCAGTAGAACATTCGCATAAGGGCGACGGCACTAATTTAAACGAAAAGAGTTTAGCTTTAAAATTGCCATGTCCAGTTAAAAATTGCGCAACGGGGTGGTCTACTTCTAACCACTTTTTCTTTAATCTATCTCTTACCGATTGAAAGAACAGATACAAGTGGCGTCCTTTGGTAGAAGTTTCCCACCTTTCCTGCCATTCAGACAGCAATGTTTCAAATACTTCATTAATAGGTTTGAACAGTCTAACTATTTTTTCACGATCACGCGTTTTCAAGAAATCAGGGACCATATTTTTAGATGTATAGTACATTGAAGCGCGGCGTTGTACTTCTAAGTCTACCGGTAACACACCTGCTAGCACGGGTAGTGCCTCGGTGCTTACAGTTCTATACGACTTACATAAAAATATCTGAGCAAGGCGCTGGCTTTGAAGCAATTTACGACGTGCTGCACCTATAGTAGCCCTATCTGCCCACGCAGGTGAACCGTACGTAACACAACCTAAGTATGTGGCGGTATAAATAGTTTTTAACGTTTTGAAAGTTAATCCCCACGTAGAGGTAGAAATTCGTGTTAAGGCATAGAAATTCTTTTTTGCTTTTTCACCTACTTGCTTCATGTGCTCAATTTAATTAAAATTTCTGTCCAAAAGCAAACCTAAGTAACAAACCGAACTCCTATTAGCAACAGATACTCCATTAAAATGAAATCGCGGTGAAACCTGTAAATTTCCCTTAAGCAAGAGTTGATATGTTTTATGTGGCGGAAAATCGAGACGATTACGATAACCCCAATCTGAAATTAGGCCTAGGCTAGTGCTGGCTAGTTTCTCTATGCTAGATCTTGAATTAGCATTGATTAATAAGAGACCATCGTCAGCGTAACCAGTTAACGAGCACCCTTCCGGTAAGGGTAGGCTAAAAAAATCATCAAAACCGATATTCCAGAGATACGGTCCCAACACTGAACCCTGGGGGCAGCCCTGCGTGAGCACCTTTGAAGCAACATAATGGCCAAGTTTTAATTTAGTTGTACCATTCAAAAAGTACGATCGAATGAGAGAGTAGATATTGCTAGGGCAACCTCTCACCTTAAGTTTCAGCAACAACATTGGCCGCCAAGCATTATCAAAGGCACCTGAGATATCTAAGAAAATAGCTACAACATACTTGCTCTCCGAGAGTTCAACAACTTTGCGCACTGCGAGCGCAGCATCAACAGTAGACTTGCCAATGGTGAAGCCGTACTGATTTTTATGAAATTGCGGGCCACCGGGCAGCAACCGTGGCACAACCAAGTGCTCAAGCAGCTTACCCAACGACGGTAGCAGAGTAATAGGACGGTAGGACTTCGGATCGTCCGGTGGTTTATCACCGCCTTTTGGTATTATTTTTATAACACCACTTCGCAAAATGCCAGGGAAATGACCTTCTACAATACACCGAGTAAGTATTGTTAAGATAGGTTCAGCGGCTACTTTACAAGCTTCTTTAATCATTCTATTCGAAATCTTATCATCACCGGAGGCTTTATTTGTAGGCAAAGCTTTAACAATAGACATAAATTCATCCATCGACGGTACATTTGATATTGGAGTGGAAGGGCACATATCCGCCGCGCTCCTAACCTCACGATGGTAGTCACTGTCACTATCGGCACAATCATCAGGAATTAACGCATGCAGAATTGTCTCAGCGGTCTCTTCTACACCAAGGGTATGTGAATTATTAAATTTTATATTGGATACGTATGCCTGATCAATCCGCCTATTTGCTTTAAATTCGTTATATAGGGGAGACCACGGGCCCTCACTATTTAATCTTTCTACAATACGTTTTAATAAATTACCTTTGGATTTTTCAACAGCAGCGCGATAATGAGATCTAGCAATACGCAAGTCACTTAGAGCTGTTTGATAAATTTCTCCCTCGATGTTACGTTTCTTTAATTTTGAAATCTTACGTCTAGCGGCACGGAAATTCCTACGCAACCTAACAAGGGTATCATTCCACCAATCGCATCGTCTGTTATTAACTATAGGTTTTCGGCCTAATGCAACGTCAGCGCAATACACGAATGTGTCAGACATAATTTCAACACTTTCTGTGACTGTAAGTTCACTACGAGTAAAATCTTTAGCGCGGGAAGCGAAAAGTGAAGCAAAGCTTGCCCAGTCGGCATTCTTAGTTTTATATTGAAAACCTATTAACTGTTGCCGATGTAAGCTTTCAACAATTGGGGAGAATTCACATACGATCAGACGGTGATCACTACAAGAAGCTTCAGGAAGAACGCGCCAGTTTTGTATTCGGACGTCTGCACTAGAAAGTGTGACGTCAATAAAAGACTCGCCCATAGGGCTACTAAAAGTAGGTGGTGCTTCAGGGGTATTGTGAATATGAAGATGCATTTCAGCAATGAACTCTTCAACAGCAGAGCGTCTGTCGGCATCGGTCGCTCTCAACTTGCCGTGCCATAATGGTGATGATGCATTTACGTCTGCTCCTATAATAACCTTATGACCGGTAAGAGCATGCAACACTCTTCGTAGGTGATACAAATGCGAATCCACAGGGTCAGAAAATTGAAAATAACAACTGACTACAAATACTCTCAAATATGGAGATGTTACTTCAGCTACCGCACAGTGAGTGGACATTAGGTGATTGATTGATGTTATAGTAAATCCGCCTCTTGGCGCATATATACCCGCGCGCGACTTGTTATTAAGTTGTATAAATTTACTGTTTAATTGCGATCTTTGGTACTGCTCTTGAACTAAAACAAGGTCGAGCTTATAGTCCGCAACTAGCTTATCTAACTCGGACGTTGCAATTTTGTCGTTGTGTAGATTTAGTTGTGCAATTACGACGTTATCCATAGGTAGTATTTAAAATATTGAACTCTAACCGAGCTGCGTATGTGGGACAAGACTCTGACCCGATCTTGTGGTCAGCAGTCTTTTTTTGACGCCTACAAGCTGCGCATGTAGGTTTGAAGTCTGCTTCAGACTTCTTCAGACATTCCCGTGAGTCGTGTGCTTCGGCGCAATGAGCGCAGGTGGGGTTATTCGCAGAGCAGTATTTACTGACATGCCCATATTGCTGGCATTTTAAGCAACGCACGACTTCTATATCGTCCACGAATCTACATGTGGCAAAATCTATAAAAATCTTATCTTTTGTCGAAATAAGGTGTTTGCGTATTTCCGGGGAGATTTCGACTCCCATCCACTTCCTGCCGTAGGCAGTAGGACGACGACGCACGATTTTTATGTCTTTTAGGTAATCCGAAAATGTAATTTTTAATTCGTCCTTTATATTCTGATTATTTAGCGCGGCTAAAAATTTTGTGTCGTCCATTGTGTCCGGAATATCTTTTATAATAATACGCGGGCGGCGTCCTTTGGGCTTTTCGAGCTTAAGTCCAACCGATTTTATGCTTTCAATTGACTGCAGCTTTTTAATTTGAGCGTCATTGGAAACGCGTACTACTACACCGGATTTCGCAGTTTTCTTGACCCCTACAATTTGAAAGCCATCATCGGATGGCTTAATGGCTTTCATAAGTGCCTCCTTAGTCGCTTCGGATGTTGTGAATTCCGCCGATCGTTCTTCAGTTGGATAGGCTACGACGCAAGGCACTGGCTCGCGAGTTTGAACCGGCTTAATTTGTTTTGGCAAGCGAAGTTTCAGTTTTTCGGCGTACGACTCGCTAGCCTTAGTTATAGGCGCAACGGGGTTATTTTTTGCATCTAATTTTAGTGCTAATAAATCTCGTTCGACAAGAGCGAGCTTTTTTTCCGAAATAGCGAGGTGTTTTTCCGCCGTGGCTGACTTTATGGCTAGCATAGATATCAGTGAGGTAACTCGTTGGGTCATGCCCATTATTGTCGATTTATTTGCAACGCCAATTCGCGAGGTCTGCCCTATAATTATTTCATTAATTTTTGCCAGACATTCAGAGGATTCGCGAACAAATTCTACATAATCAATATTTGGATCAACAATTTCAGCTGAGGTGCTAAGGCTTAAATTGTGTAAGTTGTCTATATTATCTGTGCTTGCTGACCGCTGTAATCGCTTTTCATCGGGTGATAAATAATGGCTTGGCGATATATCACCTAATGTTCTCTTAGCATTAGTTGCCGGCGGAGATCGCGGCGTCAAATTACTACGGCCAAAAATTGGTGTCGTGCCACCAGGATCATCGGTATTACTAGACATTTTATTTATGTTACGAGTTAGCAGGAATAAAACTATTACCTATCAAAATAAAATTTTCCCCGATTCAGGGGTAAATTTATAAAGTGACAACACTGAGAGACTTTGTTGTACTAATATTAATACCAATAAAAAACACTAATAGAATAACAAAATATGAAATTATTACGTACCTTTTACGGGCCAAACCTGTTTTACGATTGATGCAGCTGCAGTCAAGAAGCACAAAAATATTTTTTTTAGTATACCTACTAGTTTGCGAATAATAATCACTGTATTTACTTATTTACAAATAAAACCTAAATAAGATCGAAATTTAAAGCGAAAATGATAAATTCAGATGAGATCACCAAAATTCACCGAAATGCCCACACACTATACGAAACAAATTAATAAAATTATTTAATTTGCAATATTAAATCGCACAGACAGTTTAGTTCGACCGTCTCGCAGAAGCGCGGGAGGGGGAAGGAAACATACCACATATATGTTTATACATAATAACTTCATACGCTTACCAGGGTTCCATGGATTGAAGAGGATGTACAAGTCCTGTTCGTAATCATATATCCGTCTCTCAGGTTGATCCTTAAGCCTGGTGACTACTCGGAGTGACCAGTTACCCACAGGAAGAGTCACTGGTGTTGACACCTGAAATAGACATAAAAACGTTTATAATTCGACAATCTCTCTAGACATTACGGTCTGGGGGCCTACCGCCTAAACTGAAACCGATTCCCATGGCGTTTTTTGATTGCGAAAAACGGATTCCTGTTTAAATTTGTGATAAACATTTTCATTTTAATCTGTAGATCGCCTCCGTCCCTACCGGCTAAGCTTCTTACTATTAGCACTGATTTAAGGTGAAGTTAGATTTTCGCAATTACAAAACGTGAACAACTTGAACTTAGGGGGTAGGCTCCCCGGTGAGGGTTTGAACCGTGCTTGGAGAAAATAATGTAAATCTCGTAGAGACCTTATTCATAATACTGGTTTACGTCAGTCTTTAATTAATCAATTATGTAAACAGGAATCGTTCAAACAATTACCATCAACATACAGCATGTTGGATATTTTGTGCCGGCTCAGGGGCCTTACAGGCTAAGCTGATGTCGATTGCCATATGGATTTCTGATCGCGAATGTCAAACTTAAGCTTAGGTTTAAGGTGCCTGTGTTTAGTTTAGCTGGTAGAAATCTAGCTATTTAGCTCTACAGACTAAGCTGAAGATGTTTGTCAAAAACTAAAACGTAAGATATTTTTTAAGAATCAAAATATTCCATGGTTATCGGCTTAAGCTTCGGCGGTAGGGCCCCTGCCCTATTCCATTTGAAATAGAGTCGCTTATTCATTGGTATGAATAAGCATTCTATCCAGTTATTGAATCGCAATAAGAGATGGTGGTAAGGGGGCTGATCAGTCGGGTGATGCGCGGAGCCAACCATCTAATGTGCTTGGCTATTTAAATGCCATTCTGTAAAAGACATCAACGTGTACTCATTTGGTGACAAGCGCGGTGGTTGATTGACTAGCAATGGAATGGCCACTTTGTATTGTATCATATTGTATCAAAAAGGTATAAAGGAGATAAGCTCAACTTTGTATGTTTTTGACGTATCTATCTTATGATAATTTATGTGCAATAAAGAATATACATCTATACTAGCCGACTGCCTACGCTGAGCTGTGGCTCAATCTTCCCGTTCCCATTACTGCAGCGCCATCTGCCGAGCTGATTTGTGGATCTAAACCATCCAGGGTGCCACTCAAACGCATACAAAAAAAATCTTTCCAGCCGTTTAGGAGGAATTCAGTGACATACACACGTACAGTAGAATTTTATATATAATATAAGATATATAAAAATGAATCCCTATTTCCTTTGGACACGGCATCACGCGTGAACGGCTGGACCGATTTCGCTATTTCTTTTTATGTTGTATTTGTTATTATCAGGAGCAGGTTCTTATGAAAGAAAAACAATAAGAAATTTGCATGGAAAATTAGAAAATTTAAGGAAACTGAACGAGGAATATTCACTCTTCTAATGTATCTTTATATCGTTTGACAGAACTGTCAGTCATTTAACAGCTTGCGCAAAACTAATTCTAATTCAATATTCGTTATTAGAAGACAGGACAACGTCAGTCGGATCAGCTAGTACAATATATAAATTGTGTCTAGTAGGTATTAAAATATCATAATAATAGTTTCGGTGTTATTTCTAATCGTGATTTCCATACATAGTTATTAAAAACTAGTTCCTTAGTATGTAGATTCAAAAATATTGTAATAAATCCTGCCGTAATTAATTATTCACAAAATATTACTAATAATAATTGCAGTTATATCACGATCGTCCTCATTCGACTTTGCTAGAACTAGTTTCTAATACCTACGTTATTTTAATAATTATTGAAATGACAGGAATGTTATTAAAGGAGCAGCTTGATAGAGTTTTTGAGTTGCTTCTACCCGGACACGCTACCTGGATTTAAACGTATCTTATGTCATCTGGAATCTCTTCTTAATATATAAAAAAATCGCGTCACGTTGTTTGTCCGCGATGGAATCCTAAACTACTGAACCGATTTTAATAACATTTTGCACAGCGTGTGCAATTTGATCGAACTTGAGAGATAGGATAGTTTATATTTAACTCATCGGAAAAATTTACATAAAAATATTTAAAGGCGATACGAATTCGCCGTGCCAGCTAGTATTCTATATGTATCCCAAGTATTCCCAAGGGAGATTGACCACGGGCAGTACTCTTAGATTACTATTGTCAATCTAATTCTTCAGCTTTCCAACTTAATCTTACAGTTACAGATCCAAGCTAAAAAGGAGTTCACACTTTAAAGCTTTGATTTGAACAGAGCATTTAGCTGCAAAATCGCTGGATATTATGTCTACGTAGAACTATTAGCCTTTATTTATTAAGTGCCACTTATACTGCGGTAAGGTATAATCTATAATCTAAAATCAAATACATTTTATTTCAAATATTTCCGAACTCCGGAAAACAATACCCTCCAAACTTTCTAGAACGTATCTAGTGATGATACAGAACTAAGTGAAGGTTATTTAGTGATGACACAACAATGTTATTATCAGTACTTTTATACACGAATGAGCTTAAAGGAGATTTTTCATCCAAATCCATTGAGCCTTGATATGGCCACGGTAACCATTTCACATCAGGCGGACCGTATGCCTATTTTTCACCTGACGTAGTATAAAAAAAAAATAGGCCTAGGCCACAAAAATTAAGAACTAAGTGTAGCGCTTAATTTTTGTGGCGAGTGAGACTGTACCGTCACTCTTGTGGTCACCCTCGAGTATGTAAAGATCCTTTTACATTACGACGATTTCACTTACACCACACTTAAGCTAGCGACACAATACTATGGTAGAAGACTGTCTTAAAACAAAATCGACCGTAACCTGTCTATAGCTATAGCAACCACCTGTTAAACAACACCTTCAGTTTCATTTATAACACCTTATTTATATATACATATTACTATATTCATTCCTGAATTTCTCCTTGCCTTATAAATAAATAAATAAATAAATATTGTCATACAAATTACACAGCGCCATCTAGCCCCAAAGTAAGCGAAGCTTGTGTTATGGGTACTAGACAACTGATAAACATACGTAAATACATTTTTTTTATTTTTTTTTTAATACAATTTTTTTTTTTTTTTTTTTTTATGTTTTTCAATATTATAAAAAAAGAATGTACTTCTCATCTCGAGGGGTGGGTCCTGGTGCCTCGAGATACAGGCTCTATGTCTAGTTCAATGGCTCCAGTCTCACCCAATTTTACGCCCTACCATGTTACTTAACCATTAGTTTATAAGAGATCAGTGTAAAATTGGGTTGAGAAAATAAATTATTTTTTTTATTATTATTATATAGATGTCTTGTACAACTACCAATTTTAATCTATAGCTTTCTCTGTTTACGAAATTTTCAATTTTGTCATGTGGTCAATCACACGTTTTTTTGTACGTAGTTTTATTATTGGTAGATTAGTCCGCAGATCACTACAATAACATGACAAGGAAAACCTTAAATTAAAAATAGACCACTTAATCTTTCCGCTTAATTATAATAATCATAACTAAAACAAACAGTACAATAATTAATGATAATTTTATTTTAACATAAACCAAAAATGCCGTAATCCGTTAATTTGCATGAATATCGAATCAGTTTATCAATTTTTCATGATTCGAACATTCCTTTTAATAATATAAATACATATATAAAAACAAATGTTAGCTAAAATTATTAATTAAACAGAAAAAATAAATATAATATAAAATAATATTAAATAAATATATAAATATTATAAGATTCAAAAGTAAGATCCAACGGTGCTAAATTACTGTGCCATTATATGATAAAAGTTTGACTGCAAGAGATTCCTTCACGGAATAAGTACGCCCTTGCAAATATGAAAAGTAATAAAAAGGATTTAGGCAAATTTTTATATTCAGTTGTTTATCAAAAACATGTCTTTTTGATTAATAATTTAAAGTCTAATCTGCCCACTGATAATTTATTGAAAGGCTGCAGTATTTTGACTGTACAAAGGTAGCATAATCATTAGTCTATTATTATTATTATTAGTTTTATGTTATTTATCATTAGATATGTATGGCTTACTTCCATTGTATCTTATTGCTTGCTATAAATAAAGTTTTTTTAAAAAAAATACGAAATTTAATTGTTATAATCTAAACTGTTAATAATAATAAGTAGTATTAGTAGACATAAATATTTTGCACGCCTGATTGCGAGCTGAATACACTGTGCCTGACTTTGTATGTCCGAGTAGCAACTTATGTAACTGTATTCTGCTAATAAAGATATTTGATTTGATGTGTTTTTCCTTTCACCATTGCAGCCCATTATTTTTTTTATGAAGAATTGAAACAAATAATATGGGAAAATTCTCCCGCCTAGGCGGGATTTGAACCCACAATACCTCACGATTACCGGTCGAGTGCTCTTCCAACTGAGCTACCAGGAAAGTTTGTGATAGTGGCGAATTTTTATATTTTATATTTTACTGCTGTGATGTCGCAGTGTGGTGCCATCTACCTATTAAGTATTACACTACAAAACAAGGCATAGCAGTCCACATGATCCACAATTGTCATGTTTTGTGCAGTTGCAGAAACTTTGTATTGAAAAAAGTCTGCAAATGTTTTAAAGAGGTCAGGAAGAGAGGTAGCGTAAAGCAATGTCGAATGAGCTATCGCGAATGAATTCACTGCTAGAGTAGCTAGTGTAAGGTGAAGTCTCCGAATTGTCAAATGTCACTGTTTATGAATCTTCGGGTTAATTTATATTAGAAGAAGCCATAACTTAATTTCAGATATTGTAAATATTTAATTTACAATTTTTGAAATTAAGTTATAGCAACTATTAGTTACGTGGCAACGAATGTCAGTGCTTTGAGACAGTTTTAAGCTTGGGAAACTTATGTCCTACTTTTTTCTGAACAAAACGGGCCCGCACAACACTGCGTATTTAAACTGGGGCCCATCACACATTCCCACCACTGTGTCTCCTGTGTAGCCAGAATTAACTGCGGCGACCACCAAAAAAGGCAATGAACAGTGAAGTTCATTGCCTTTTTTTCATCAGAATAAATTAGTAGGAGTAAGAAGCTTTTGGAATTTGACTTCCCCTCTTAGCAATGTGAGAGACATCAATATGGCAAATAGGACATTAAAAACCTAAAGAGATGGCTAGTCAAGTGAAGCTTAACCGTGTACCGCGGATTTTAAATACATATTATTATATTGTTGATGTTGTTAAGGTATAGATGATCTAAATATAAACTTTGGTTTCATTCCCTTATTTAACAAACTTTTACAGCTATACTCAGGACTTCACTCGACATAGGCGCCACTGTGGCGGACTGGTGAGCACAAAAACGATAGCCTTAATTAAGATCAATCAAAACAATCAGAATATACCGGGAGATATAAACGCACTGACTTGCGGTCAGCCGGGGCAACACCCTAGTAATCACTGAATGAACTTGTAGATACATGATAATAATACAACTTAGTTAAAAATGATTTAACAATGACTTTGACCTAATTGGAGTTAAGTGCCTTTGCTATTTATTGCCTACATAAGTTAGTTTATGACTGGTAATGGCTAGGTTATGCAGTAATTTAATTTATTCAGACACCTGTGACAGATCCATGCATGTATTATGAGTAATTATTACTTATTTGAGTAACTGGTGTCTATATCATGTATAGGTCTCTCTCTCTCTCTGTATGTGTGTGTTATGTGTGTATCTGTGTATATATGTGTGTGTGTATCTGGTTTATATCTAGTCACGGTGTTTGTGGTCGAACTCCTGGGTAACGGCTCCACTGATTTTTATTTATTTTTTTATATGTATTTGGTAGGGATGGGAATAGGTCGTAAAGTATATTTCAAACCGTTAGGAATTTATACGCTATTATCGTTTGTCGGGTCAGCTGGTAAATAATAAAAAAATAAATATTGTTTCTTTACTAACTACAAAAATTGTCTTCTAGTTTTGCGAGTGCATAAACTTTTATGTTTTTATTTATTATTTATTTGGTTTTTTGGATTAGAAAATTCGAAATTTTTTCCCAAGGTTAAGAAGTCGTGAAAATTGAAAACACTTTTGTCTAATGGATTTCCATAGATATCCTATCCATATCTCATGGAGTTAAACCGTGATGTTTAATTACATCTTGGGGGTGTAATAACCTCACTAGCCTTTTTAGAGCCCAAGCTAACTTCACTTGCACATGGTGCACGCACCTTACCAAACGGTTTAACCAAACGAGGATCTGGCGAAGACCTCAGAATATAGCAGCCTTTGACGTTTGTTGTGTTCCTGTGAGGTCACCAGACGTATGATGATGCTGTAGATCACATGGCTACGGTAAGGTACTTATGATAATGTACGCTTGTTTGGCACGCGACATTGTTTTAAAAATTTGTAATTTTCTTTCCGTCACCGAAAAAGTTTGAGTAACACTGTAATAAACTATGACTTATGATAATTATTATTTAATAGTAGTTTATGAAACTGTTGCATAATAAGGGTTATTAAAATACGAGTGTGAGTTTATAACATGAGCCGAAGGCGAATGTTATAATAGACCACACGAGTATTTTAATACCTAATTATGTGCAGTTTCATACACTACTTTATCTAATCTCATGAAATATATGATAATAATATTTTAAATACAACCATGAAGTTAATTTAACAGCTATAATTCTTACTTATAAATCCATTTGCAGATCGAGCATGCGTAGTGCGCATGCGCGACGCACCGCACGGCGCCGCATTCACAGATTATGTAGAAAAATTTTGCAAAGTTGCAATGTATTTGCATTGCAACCTGTTTAAAATACCTGTATCCAGGGCTGAAGCTGTAGCGAAATGGTAAAAAAGTTATTTTACGATACAGTTGTCCATAGAAGAGCTGTATCGAAAAATAACTTTTTAAATTTATTTTGATAGCTTGTGCGTAAAGACTGTCATTAAGATACTGTGTTTAGTTTTTTAATGTGTAAATTTCAGTATGAGATTAGATAAATATCTTTATTAGCCTATATCCACATAGGCCAACAAGTCAGAATATTATAAATATGTTAAAAATGTATTAAAATTCACCTTCCCCCTAGGTGGAATTCGAACCCACGAACTCTCGGTTACCGATCGAGTACCCTTTTCAGCTGAGCTACCAGGAAGGTTTGTGATGGTGACGAATTATTGCATTTTATATTTACTGTTGATAAGTCGCAGTGTGACGTCATCTACCTATTATATATTACAATACTAAACAAGACTGATGACTTATGATATTTTACGAAACTAAATATAAAAATCACTTATGCATACAAATTCGATAATTAGTTGCATGAAATAATACAGGCACCCAAACAACATTTAAATTAAATACATTACTACATAATGTTACCTTAACAGTCACAATAATAGATAGGTACTTAGCCGGCATGTATTGTGGAATCAGTCTATTTAGCATACTGTGGCATGATTATGTAATAGACACCCAAAATCGACAGAATAACTAACGAGTTCTAAATTTATTATTACTTATTTAAATGCAAATGTGTCAGACAATTATTAATTCAATAATCTATGATTTCATATTGTAATAGGTTTCCACCTGTGCGTCAATTTTATATAATAGCTGATACCCGCGGTGTCTCCCGCGTGGTAATTATTAAACGTTTTTCTCATGGGAATAAGCGAATAACAAGTAATGTTAATTAAAAAAAAAACAAAAAACCTAACTGCACCTTTAAAAGATTTATTAATCACGCGCAACAATAATATAATTCCACACAAGCAAAGCCGCAGGCAAAAACTAATATATCAATTATATATATGAAATCAGGTCATCGAAACCTTTATTTTGATACCCATATCAATATATTATGGGGTGTAAGTGGTTCATCAACATCTTTGAACCAAAGCCAACTTCACCTGCACGCGGTGTACCCTGCTGACTGACAAACGAAGCTCTGGCGAAAAGAGAGGTAGGGAGCGTAATTGTAAGCTACCCGACTGGAGAATGTGCCTCCACCTCACAGAATACCGCAGCCAAATAACGGTTCCCTTGAGGGCTGTTGTGTTCCTGCGAGTGAGTGAGGTCACCAGAAAGGAAGGAGATGCTGCGATGGCAGCGGGGGTGGCGGCGCGCGAGCGATATTTTATGTTGCGAGCGTTAATATGGCTACGGTAACCGCTTCACATCAGGCGGGCCGTATGCTTGTCTGCCACCCAACGTAGTATAAAAAATATATATATATTTATAAGAAGAAAAAAATTACTCCAACGACAATTTTGTAGCTCACAGCCGCCATATAGATTTTTTTTTATATTTTATATAACCTATGTCACTCGCGTGATTAAGACGAATCTAACGACACCTCTTATGTTGAAATCTGTCGAACGGTTTAGGCTGTAGAGCGTGCCAAATAATAAGACATACATACATATATACGCTCGAAAAACATAACTCTTTCCTCTCCTTCGGCAGTCGGGTAAAATAGTAGCCTATGTCACTCTTCAGACTATTAATGTAATCGGGTTCTACAAGTAGGCATGTCATATTAAAACACAAATCATTAGATCGTCTGTCGTTAACGCCACCTCTTTTGCGTTAAGAAATGAATCCTTAATTTGATTTTTTTTAAAGTATAGGTAGGTACCTCAAATGACAAAGTATCTGCTTGGATATCCAACAGTTTGGCGCTCCACGTATGTTTGTCGGAGATCACATCACGCCGCAAAAACACGGACCCTTGCGTCTCGTATTGGGGCTTATCACCTGAAACAACCAAAGGCAAGTTAGTTAGAGAGGCGAGGTCAGACGCGGATCCAAGAGTCCGTTCAGAGGACTTTTGTGTGACCAGTGCAAACAACAATTTCGAAATTAATTGTTTTTTTATGTTGCGAGAAAATAAATCTTTTTTTTAATACTATGTCGGGTGGCAGACATGCATACGACACGCTTGATGTGAAGCGGTTACCGTAGCCATATTAACGCTCGCAATATAAAATATCGCTCGCGCGCCGCCACCCCCGCTGCCAATGCAGCAAATCCTTCCTTTCTGGTGACCTCACTCACTCGAAGGAACACAACAAGCCTCAAGGGAATCATTATATGGCTGCGGTATTCTGTGAGGTGGAGGTACATTCCTCAGTCGGGTAGCTTACAATTACGCTCCCTACATCTCTTACTGTAAAATAGTAGAAAGAGGAGGTTACATTTATTAGTTTGCTCGTACTTTCTCATTATTTATTATGTTGAAATTCATTTGAAATACTCTGTCCCAGTATACGTAATAGTACTACAAACTCTTCACATTCACATATTTCTATTCACATCAAAATAACTAACCAAGATTGAAGACGAGCTGGACTTGGTCATTTTCCTCGTCGTAAGGCCTGGTGAACCGCACCGCGCCGTTGAACGGTGTTCCTCGACGAACTACGGTTGTCACCGCGGGTTCGTCATTCACCACTTCAAATCTGTCAAACAGAAATTTCACATAAGAAAATCTTAAATTGTATAAGTCTAAGTAACTCTACCAAAAAACAGAAAAAAATTCAATTACATTTTGGTCTTTTTCAATAAATAGACGTTTTAATACTATGGACATTTTAATACTTTAGACCATATGAACCCAAAGGACGACTATCTATACTAGCTGACTCGCGCAACTTCGTCTGCGTGTGACAGAGCGTTGAGAGTGAAACGTAAGCTTACCATTTGAAAGGTTATAGTGAGCCAATGAAGTCAATATTAAAAGATAGACATACGCTATCACGGACCTTTTTTATCATTGGTATTCCGCTCCTATTGGTCGAACGTCGTCGAAAGTCGAACCCGCGACCTAATAGTCAAAGTGGCCATTGCTAACCATTCGACCACCGAGCTCGTCATTCGCCCGAACTTGCCCGAGTATTATAAATATAAAAAAAATAAAACATTCACCTCCCCGTCTACGAAGAATTCGACCTCTCTCTATTAAAATAATAATTAGATACTCGTAAGTACTTACTTTTGAGTGTGATGAGTCTGGGCATTTTCCCTTGGATAAAAGTGTACGATGTCAACTTCCAAAGGATCCATCTTTCAAGTGTTAGCTAGAACAATGAAATAAATTATAATTAACATGTATTAAAATAAAATATACCTATATATATAACTTAAAGTCATAATTTAAATTAATTATAGTCGTAATATAGAAGATACAACACAATTACAAACTATGCTATGACCTATATACCTACTAAACTTAATATTTACAAAGAAATAGAAAAAAAGTAAGAAAAGAAACAAATCAAAAATTATAAGTAAAAAATTTCCCCCAAATCGTTGCCCATCGGCAGCGTACCAAGAATGCTGGCAGCATTACCTCGCTGAATGCAATGAAAATGAAAAAAAAAAGCAATGCTAATCCTCTGAGCAAGGTAATGGCCAGCCCTCTCGTCGCATGAAGCCTCGACCAACCTCTCTCTTTAAAAAGATTGCGGGCTGATGGACCACGGCCCTAACGTCTCTACCACAAAGGGACCATACTTTAAATCTATATATATAAAAATGAAATACCACTCACTGATTAATCACGAAATCTCAAAAACTATAAATAACACCTACAAACTTGAAATTTGGCAGGCAGGTTCCTTATAGGGTGTAGACATCCAGTAAGAACGGATTTTACGAAACTCCACCCCTAAGGGGGTAAAGCGGGGGTTGGAAGTTTGTATGAAAGTCCTATGTTTTTGAAGCAAGAGACTTGAAACCAGTTTTTTCTAAGACGTGAGAAGACGTACACTAGTAATGTATATATACTCGTATTTCAAATAATTTTGGAGTGTAAATGACTCTAGCCAAAAGGGGCTCTGGGGAAGAGAGGTAGGAAAGAGCGTATTTTGTAAACTGCCCGACTTGGGAAGTAACTCCACCTCACAGAATACCACAGTTACATAACAATTCCCTTTCCGTTGAGGATTGTTGTGTTCCTGCGAATAAGTGATTTCACCAGAAAGGAAATACCTGCGTTAGTAGCGGAGATGTCAACGCGTGAGCGATATTTGATGTTGCGAGCGTTCATTTAGCTACAGAAACCGCTTCACATCAGGCGGGCCGTATGCTTGTCGGCCACCGAAATAAGAAAAAAATCGTAACGGGACGATGAAGCACGGGTCCCCGCTCTAAATGAGCCATTGATTTCAAAAATGCGGCTGGAAGCGGTTGGATTAATGCGGAAAGAGGAGTATCGTATCTGGCGGAAAGCTTTGGGGAAGGCCCATATCCACCAGTGGGAAGATACTGATAATGATTATGGTGATTCAAATAATGATACGGCTGCCTGTGATAAGCAGTTACCGTAAAGAAACTCATCATTCAGTAAAGAAATCTTGGATGCGGAAAGCGGAGGACCGCGTGTGGTGGAAAGCATTGGGAATGGCCTATATCCAACAGTGGGTAGATACAGTTGTTATTTGGCTGCGGTATTCTGTAAGGTGGAGGTACATTCCCCAGTCGGGTAGCTTACAATTACGCCCCTACCTCTCTTTTCGCCAGAGCTTCGTTTGTCAGTCAGCAGGGCGCACCGCGTGCAAAGGTGTTGATGAACCACTTACACCCCAAAAAAGAGGAATACCGAGCATAGCTCTGTCCATCGCTCACTGCGCGACTTTCAATTTATGGACCAGCACAACGATCAGAGTATCTGCACCGTAGGTCATGTGTGGGAGAATGCACTGATTGAATGATGAATCAGCTAAATCGAATCAATACATATAGAAGTGAATCATTCAGTAATTTAATATGCAGAATAACACGAAATGAGTTGAATGATCTCATTAATATATAACAACATGTGTAACAAAATGTCTATATAACAACTTGCATCTATGAACACTGAATAAGTAATATTACTACGAACAATATGTACATTATGAGCAGCTGGATGTCATCGTTGCGCGTGTCATTCTAATCGATCACGCAAGTTAAGCAACGTCGACCGTACCCTGTCTATGGATGGGTTTATTTATCTCGAGCTTCTCCGTGCTTCAAAAGACACGGTATTCCCTCGGACCCGGCAGTTGTCGTTAGATGACAGTTCTAAAGACCAGTCAGTGGCCTTTAGGCGGCTTGAAAACACTGGTCTCCGCTAACCCGCAGTTGACCAGAGTGGTGGAGTATGCTATATATATAAATCGCTTCGTAAAAAGGAGAGACCCGTATCCTAGCAGTGGATGAATAGGGGTTGACGATGGACTTGGGCATTCCCTGCCGCTCTCTCGTGTCGAGCTCACCTCCCCTCTGAGACGAATCTGGAACCGTTTGTATAGCACGCTATACAATACATACTACTAATACAAATACGCGTGGCACGCACACACGTTCATTCTCAGTCTGCACAGACGTCATTGTTTATGTAATAGACATTACTTATACTGTGATAATAGTTAACGACGCGACCTTTGTATGGAGTGGCCGGGGATATGGGACATGGCACTTCAGAAACAACTCTGAAATGGGTAAACTTCAACGCCTCTAACTTTCGCCACTACGTTTACAGTCTAAGTAGTATTGTTCATTGCTGACTTCCCCTCTGCTAACCTATCATCTCCTTTTTTTATACTTTTTTTATAGTTGCCGGCATATGTATTTCCCTATTCATACTATATGGGATCCTTCAAGCGAAGCGTGAAAAAGCATCTTGTAGGCCAGCATGGCAGCGTCAACTGACAAGACATCATGGTCTCTTGTCCGTGGCCGATGCGATTGGGGCTCCTCTTTTCGCTTACCATCAGGCGAAGCGGAGCCAATATGCTGAGCTAATATAAAAAACAACGTCGGGTGGTAGATAAATCCCGCAAAATACAGCCCGCCGTATGTGAAGCGGTTACCGCAGCATTATAAGCGTACAGCCTTTTCCCGATACGCAGCGTACTGAATTTAAAATGGCCGGGATGTAACATAAACGACGTTTGTCAACCGAGTTGTATGAAATGGGATAATAAAGAAAATTCTACGAAAAACATTGAATTTGGAAAAGAGCCAAGTCTCAAATAAATCGATCAAATTGTATGAGGTTAATAGAAATAGAAGGAACTTGTATGTCGATGATGTTACCGTTTGGTAGTCTGTAGGTGGGACTATAAATGCATCCATGACAAACAATTGTATGCAATTAGTTGCACTTTAAATTTAACTTTTTGACGATCCCGGTGGTTCAGTGGTTAGCATTGGCTACTTTGACGCACAAGACAAAAATTTCGAAACAAACAACCAACATTGCATGCACACAAATATTTGTCTTCCATGGGGATCGAACCCGCGACTACTCTATTAAATAGATGATTTGTGTGTGATATAATATAATCCCAAAAAAAACCGGACAAGTGCGAGTCGGACTCGCCTACCGAGGGTTCCGTACGTAGGATCATTATAAATTTGATATTTTTGATTAAATAATGCGTCGGAAAAAATAAATAAAATATACAATGATGAGCACATTATAATATATAATATGCACTTATATTTTAATGTGCACATCAAGCCCTTGCATATTATGATACCCCATTTGGAATAGTAGCTTAAATTTGAAATTTCGACCCCTTATAAAAAAATATAGAGTAGATTTAATTACAAATGTATAGTTTTGAGATTTATTCTTGTATTTGTGGTCTATAACGATGTTACTTGCCAAATTTCATAGTTCTAGGTCAACGGGAACTACCCTATGACTTTTGATTCCCTTGAGAATGTGTCGAAATATGAGTTTTTTCCTGAATATTTTTTTACGTAAACTTAGCAGTTTGATTTTTTTACAACTTCTTGCGACCGTAGACCTGAGTATACAGTTCAAATTTCAGCTTGATATCTCCACGCATTCTCGACATAGAGGGTCTTGAGTCTTGACAGACGGTCAACAAAGTGATCTTATAAGAGTTCCGTTTTTCCTTTTGAGGTACGAAACCTTAAAAACAGACAAAAATGGAACTATTATAACACCGCACATAAAATAGAATAATGTTTTATTGCATGGCTGATTACAAGCAGGTCAATTCGCAATTATTACAGCAACCTAACAACATCGGGCGTGCATTCATAGATGTAAAAATATAATTAATTATTTTAAAAACAATTCTAAGACAATGATCACATTCTGGATTCTGACCATTGCATACAGTTAGTGCGATATCTAACTAATTACCTTATGCGTATGTAGTTACGGTAGCGCCTGTAATTATATGATTTGTTTGCAATATATTTGCATATTTTTGCACCTGATAGTGTTCGTCGATGTTGGTACCGGCACTGCAGAGTAGGGTGAGCGAAGTGACAGATAAAACTTTTAAGGTTCTCGTTCGCTAGCTTTTTAGTTAAAGAAACTGTAAATCGTGTATGACTTATAAATAATTAAATATATACGTTGGAACGAAATTGCTCTTTTAATTTTTTTTAAGAATTTAATATTTACTTTTTTTTTCATTATTGCCCTGATTTTTCTCGCTCAGGGTAAAAAAAAATATATTATTTGTTCCTCTAGTTTTTCCAATCAAAAATGTTATTTGGTAAACAGTGACAATATATTGGGCAGTATATTTGTATACAATAACGAGTAAGATATTATATAAACGCAAATAAATATAAACGTAAAATATATGAATGACGAGCTTGGTGGTCGAATGGTTAGCAATGGTCACTTTGACTCCGAGGTCGCGGGTTCGATTCCCGCACAAGACATATATTTGTGTGCATGAACATGTCTATTTGTTTTGGTCTGGGCGTTTACTAAGTATTATATGTATGTATTTACAAAAAAAATGTATTTAAGTATACTATCAGTTATCTAGTAGGTATCCATAGGAAAGCTTTCCTTAGTTTGGGACTAGATGGCCGTGTGTAATTTGTCCAGGAATATTTATTTATTTATTTAAACACTTTAATATACCATTTTTTGTTCCTATGAAAATAAGTCGTGAGTTTTGTGGTGCCTCCGACCAAGTAACGTGGTATTTCATAACGGTATTATAAAATAATTTCTATAAAAAGCAGTCTGTAAGATTTGCATAAGAAAATAGAATTAAAGAAAATGGAACTCTACATTGAGCATAACCCGACAAGTACTCCGGTTTTGCCATAGCTCTACAATGTACTACTGTAAGATACTTGCTTTATGTCAAAGTGTAGTCAATAATTTAACGATAAAATAAATAAATAATACCTTTACCCATTCGAAAACAACATCGGTATAATTTTAATGTTGTTTTTTTAAAGTCGCTACTTTTTTTTTTAATTTTAGCAATCCATATCGTATGATTTTTTTTTTTTTTTTGTAGCCGGGATTAACAGCGGCACAGTTTAAAAAAAAAAAGTAATACTGTCACAGCGGCTACCGCCAAAAAAAAAAGCAATGAACAGTGATTCTGTCCATTGTAGTCCTGGGGGTAAAACTATGGCTGCCTTGGAACTCACAAAGAATTTAATCAGAGAAAATTAGTAGGAGTAAGAAGCTTTTGGAATTTGACTTCCCCTGTGTGTATGTGAGAGACAGCAATATTCGTATGATGTTTTATTACTTTTTTTAATTATATTTATATTTACTGTACAATAATATAGTACGAAATCTTTAAATTTTATTATACGGACTTTACCGACGTATCATAAAATAAAAGTAGCTTATGTGAAATTTTAAATATTTGAAAATGGGAACAGTATATATATAATTTAATTCACTTAATTACTTATAATTTTTGTTTTATTTCTCTTCTTCCTTTTTTTCTACCTCTTTGTAAATATTTTATTTGTAAATATTCTGCTCGATTTTAGATTAGTTTTAGTTTAATATAAATTAATTAACTTTAAATTGTAGACAACATGCAAATAGAACAAGTGTTTCGTAAAAAAAAATTCAAAGCTTTCGTATATTTTTTACTATGGCTATAGATCATTATGAAGTAATCTTACGTCATATCAATTGCTTACGAATAATATATCACTTTTAAAAAAAATCTACTTCAACGCTAAAAATATGGAATTTTTGTTCAAAAATAAACTACATCAATATTACTATGTAAATAAATTTGAGTCATATCTTTTGAAGCTCGCACAAGACAAATATTTGTGTACATGAACATATCTGTTTGTCTTGGTCTGAGTGTTTTCTATGTATTATATGTACATATTTACAAAAAAATGTTAAATACATTTTTTGTAAATATGTACATATAATATCAGTTATCTAGTACCCATAGTACAATCTTTGCTTAGTTTGGGACTAGATAGCTATGTGTAATTTGACCAGGAATATTTATTTATTTATTTTTAACAATAAATTTTATTAACTTAATGACGTACATAAATAAATACCATTCTCTTCTTTTTTATAATTTTACTTTAGTACACAATTTTAGTTCATTTAGTTTTTTTTTGACATACATAATATTAAGTGATTTGTTCTATATTTAAGAAATATAATAATAAATATATTGTCTTCATCACTTACATTCAATAAAATAAGCTCCAAATTCGTACCTTAAAATCGGTCACAAAAACACGAAATCGTACACTAGCACTAACCGGTCACTGGGGTATATTTAGCCGCGCGCCTCTCGCGGTGCGAACGCGCATAAGACTGGCAGATCACGCTCGCGTCTTCAATATATCCACCGTATTTTTGCAGACGTACGTAAATACTAAGTATTAGTTATTCTCCGACATATGCGCTGGCGCCGATCTAGACATCACACATCAGGGAATCCCAAAAAAACTATGGAAAGAAATCTTAATTGGATATATTTGGAGTGACAATGGGTCACCACTATTTTTACATTTTTATTGCCAAGAATCAACCTCACCTGAACGTGGTGCATCCTGAAGATAATAAACAAGGCTCTAGAAAAAGATTAATTCAAAGACAAACTACCTCTCTTGTGCCAGAAGGTCTTTTGTTAGTTGGCACGGTGCACCACGTGTTGGTGACGTTGGCTTTGGCTCTAAAGATCGTGATGAGCCACTTACGAAATCTATCAACTCAATCATCCTATATATTATAATCAAACAAAATATAACTTGTTAAAATTTCTTACTCGTATATTGATTTCTAGGCGCACGAGACGAGATAGACTTAATGTGTGTATAATATGTTTGTTTTGTCACAGATTACATAATAGTTCATCGCGGAACAGGTGTTTTCCTTATGATTATAGTATATAAATATAACTACTTATATAAATTAGTTTTGACACGACTGATTAGAAGACTACAGCACGGGAGCAAGAATGTGTGGGTGTTTTTTTCCAAAAAAGGTGCGAATTTTATAAGGGTCAGAACTTAAACATTTGTATTTGATTAAAGAACTCGCAGTCTGTGATTTCCATGATAAATATTAATTTTAGACCTAATTGTAGTAACAATTTTAAAAAAAGCTAAAATTATTTTAGCTAACCCAATGGGACTCAGTGAAACGGTGATAATTCACGAAAAAATAAGTACACATTACATTGCAAAAATTGTAATAAAACGTCTTGAGTAGGTCAAATATGCATGTTTGTTAACAGTACCTACTTGATGTGTTTTTGGTTGTACCTACTTTCTGTATGTCATCATCATGTATCAACCCAAAAATCATCCCACTGTTGGGATACGGGTCTCCCCTCAATCGAAGGGCTTTAGACCATACTCCACCACGCTACTCAACTGAGGGTTGGCGGAGGCCAGTGTTTTCAAACCGCGCTAAGCGTAAGCCACTGACTTGGCTTGACGACTGTCATGTATAACGTGCCCTCCTTAGCACGAAGGAGCGTCTAGATGATATGGGGTGTAAGTGGTTGATCAAGATCTTTGAACCAAAGCCAACTTCACCTGCACGTGGTGCACCCTGCTGACTGACAAACGAAGCTCTGGCGAAAAGAGAGGTTGGGAGCGTAATTGTAAGCTACCCGACTGGGGAATGTACCTCCACCTTACAGAATACCGCATCCAAATAACAATTCCATTGAGGGTTGTTGTGTTCCTGCGAGTGAGTGAGGTCACTAGAAAGAAAGGAAGGAGATGCTGCGTTGGCAGCGGGGGTGGCGGCACGCGAGCAATATTTTATGTTGCGAGCGTTAATATGGCTACGGTAACCGCTTCACATCAGGCGGGCCGTATGCTTGTCTGCCACCCGACGTAGTATAAAAAAAAAAAAAGATATATAAACCCATCCATGGACAGGCTACTGTCGACCTTGCTTGACTTGCGTGTTCGATTATACTGACACGAGCAACGACGCCATCGAACCCATCTCTATACGTATATAAAATACTTAAGTGCGCGATTTCGTGCAGGTTTTCACATTGACTGATGACTAACTTAGTTATTAGTCACTTTCGTGACTCTATCTCAAGCCTTAACGAGCCATAAGGATGTAGATGTTTGACGAGCTCGGTGGTCGAATGGTTAGCAATAGCCACTTTGACTCCCTACGAGGTCGCGGGTTCGATCCCCGCACAAGACAAACATTTGTGTGCATGAACATGTCTGTTTCTCTTGGTCTGGGCGTTTTCTATGTATTATATACTTACAAAAAAAAATGCATTTAAGTATTATATCAGTTATCTAGTACCCATAGTACAAGCTTTGCTTAGTTTGGGACTAGATGGCCGTGTGTAATTTGTCCAGGAATATTTATTATTTATTTACATTATAATACATTCTTCTTACCTACTGTGTCAACCCTTAGTCATCCCACTGCTGGGATACGGGCCTCCCCCCGATCGAAGTGGTTTAGAGCAAACTCCACCACGCTGCTCAACTGCGGGTTGGTGGAGTTCAGTTTTTTCAAGCCGCCTAAAGGCCACTGACTTGGCTTAACGACTGTCATCTAATAGCAACAGCCGGGACAGACGGCTTAATGTGTCCTCCGAAGCACGGAGGAGTTCGAGATAATATAAACCCATTCTTGGACAGGCTACGGTTGACGTTGCTTAACTTGCGTGTACGATTAGGCTGACACCTATAACGCCGCCACTGAGCTCTTCATTCTTTCTTCTTACTGTACCCATTGAAGATTTCCATACCCAAGTAATACCATAGCACAGTGTAAGTAATAGTACTAACTACTACGTAGAGAATAGGCTAATCCCTGTCGCTCTCTCGTGTTAACCTCACTTCCCTTCTGAGACGAATCGAATAGTATGGATTTCCATACTAGTATTTACTAGGGACCTCATGACTTCGTCCACATGGACTTCATCTCTTCTGTTTTCCTATTCGGCCTTTTTTTAGGTCTTCGGACTTAAGCACGCAACGCTTCATCGTCGCATACGCGACCTCCACTATAGAACCTTCCTCTCCCATCACTGATTGATAAGATATCGCTGGTCTTCAGACATATCATAGCAAGCTGACATGTCAGAAGCTATGAAGACAAGTATCTACTCCGTAGGTCACCGCAGAAAGAATGTGCTCTTAACTGTATCACAGTATAAGTAATAGCACAAGCAGTATGGCAACTCCCTGCCGCTCTCTCGTATCTACCTCACCTCCCCTCTGAGACGAATCTGGAACAGATTGTATAACTACGCACGCAAACATGCTTCATTCACGCTCTGCACAGACGTCTTTGGTTATGTAGCAGTTCACGACGTAACATTTGTATGGAGCGACCGAGGTGTGGCTTAATATTTTCCCTGTTGGACATAGCTACATAAGATACGCAAGTAATTTGCGATTATCCTTCATTAATGAACAAAAACATACAAATTATCGTCGAAATACAATGAATTGACAAACAAAACTAATACCAACACGTATTTTTCCTAGTTGCGTCGATAGAGGGATAAAAGAGCAATGAACTCACTAAAATTCCTAATCCAGTTTTAGTAATAACTAAAACTTGATTGGTGAATTTAAATGATACGTTTAATACTTAGTTACTAAGAAGAACTCGCTTTGGTAAACTAGATACTAAAAAGATCTAACGGTACAACAAAATCCAATCTTATCTAACCCTATATGATGAGAACTTTTAACAAACGAATAACATTTCTATCTTTTATCGTGCATCGAAGAGCACGTTAACGTTGTGCTGTTCCTGCTAATGAGTGAAGTTACAAGAAAGGATGGAGTTGCGGCGTTGGCAGCGGGGGTAGCGGCACGCGATATTTTATGTCGCGAACGTTAATATGGCTACGATAACCACCTTTACATCGGCCGGGCAGATTGTCACCCGGCATAGTATGAAAATAAGATATATATAAAATAGCTCGGTGGTCAAATTGGGTTCGATCCTCGCACGAGACAAATATTTGTTGCATGAACATGTATGTTACATGTATGTTACACAAATATTTATCTTCTTGGTCTGGGTGTTATATGTATCATCATCATGAGGTCATTTATATCTCCACTACAGGAGCACGACCCTCTCTCGTCCGTCCCAGACAGAAGGAGTATTTGGCCTACACTCCCCACGCTGGCCAAACGAGTTGGGGAGGTTATATGTATGTATTTACAAAAAAATGTATTTAAGTATTATATCAGTTATCTAGTACCCATAGTACAAGCTTTGTTTAGTTTGGGACTAGATGGCGGTGTGTAATTTGTCCAGGAATATTTATTTATTACTTTCAAGTACAACGTAATCGAGATATTGATTTCAAAATTCGCAGTCGTAAGGTGGCGAACTCTACTAATTCATACCGTAGTAATTATTTGAAATTATTTGTTTACCGCTGCTTTGTAAATTACGTGATACCAAATAATGTTATTTCACAAAAAAAATCTAATTCTGTTACAGTAATCTTATAGAGTTTAATGATCATTAAATTTGTTTAATTTGACACGGCAACATATGTCAATTATATGAATTTGCACAATTTAAAATGGGATATTTTCGTTCGAGCATCAAAGATACAATTTAAAAGTATTTTAGACTAGAGTATTGGCAAATCTCCAGATTATTATGATAATTTTAATCTAGGATCTGAAGCTGAACTCATTCGACAAAAACTAGTGAATACAAAACTACTATTTTATTCTTCTTCTTCTTTGTCGCTTGACTCTTGCCAGAGTGATCGTGGTTATCATGATGAGGCAGCAGACAGGACTCTCCTCACGACGTCTCGCCACCTCTGCCTGCTGATCGTCAATCGGGTACATTCGTGTACCGGGGCGCCCACCGCCGCCTTCACCTGATCGGTCCAACGCATGGGGGATCTGCCCCGTGGTCTTGTGCCTTCAACCTTCCCCTGTACAACAACTCTCTCTATGGAGTCGTTTCCGCGGCGACTAACATGTCCAAAGAACCGCGAAATACGACTCTGCACCAAGGTGGATAGACGTTCTTCAATGGCAAGTTCAGCAAGGATGGAGGAGTTTGTGCGAAATTCAGTATTTACTATTTAATTACTAGAAACTTTAGTGATATTAAGACATTTTATATACCACTCGAGTGCCAAACATGAACGATCGCAGATTGAAAGTTGAGCGAATCGAGACTGAATTGACTAAAATTATTATTTGATTCCGTTCATTAATTATTATTATCAATTCTTATCGTTGGCAAAGTATTCCTAGTTTGTTCGGAATATGACCATATTCCGATATAATCCCACTTAAATTAAACTTTGAAGTTACATACAGCGATACGAGAATACCAAATTGTGATATTTGTGAGATCGAGGCTGGATCGGAACTGGATTTTGACTACATTTTAATTACGAGAATTGTCCCTCTGATATAAACCAGTTACTGTACCGTAGCCTTTTTATATGGTCGGTCCAACTGTCTCCGCCTTGTCTCATGGAAAGCACAAATGAAGACTAAATGTGAGGACCGCCATCACTGCGATTAGCGCACCGCTGGTGGCCCCCCTTGACGACCCATGTATTTTGTCATGCTTCGTCTAAACGACCCTGGGTTATAGTATATACGCACTGGGTTATAGTATATAGCATATAGATCAATGGTTCCCAACCATTTTTTATTAGCGGACCACTAAGAGGGTTTAGTTGGGTGTAGGGTCCCCGAGTGACATATAAATCCATTATGCTATAACTCGCGATTTTTGTATTTTATATAGCGGTGCTCAATCTATTTCATTATATGTTTGTACCACGGAACACTCACGGACCACTGGTGGTCCGCGGACCACCGGTTGGGAACCCCTTCTATAGATAGACGCTTCGATACAAGGAATATTGTCTGAGCACTAGCACCACCGCTGCTAATAGTGCTAATGCAACATACTCTTACAGTAACATTTAAACTTTCGCGTTGCATGATTAAAATTATAATAACCAAGGGAATTAAAGCGGTCAATGCCGCGTTTATCTTAATTCTCGTGGTTATTATAATTTTAACCTCTTTTTACATTTGGTGACTTCAATCGCTCACAAGAATAAAATCCTCAAAGATATTGTTTCGCTGTTGTCTTACGTGAGATGATTCTTCTCCAGTCGAAGTAAAAATGGCTTTTAATATATTAGAAAATAATAACATGAGCCACCAAAAATACTAAATAAGACACAGAAATACTAGGTTAGGTTATATTTGGTATGTTTTATGTCAACTTTAGTCGCCAGGTCAATATAATAGTCGCCCATTTTCACAATTATAGATGCTCGATATATTACTACTCTTTTATATTTTTCTTTTGACCGAGTATTGATAGTTTGTTGGTAGGGTATATAATGTGAGATTGTATGTATTATATTATGTATTTAAAAATAGTTATTTGTTATGCAAGGCTGCAAAGTTAATTTTTGGCGCGAGTACCTTGTATTGAAACCTGAGCAAGCGAAGGATTCTAGGATTGAGCCACGAGCGAAGCGAGTGGTTCAAATATAGAATCCTGAGCGTAGCGAGGGTTTCAAAGGTACGAGACGCTAAATAACTTTGCTGCCGAGCGCAACACACAACTTCTCACCTCACTAATGCGAGGAAAATGTTAGGTGCAAGAAAAACAGTTTTAATAAATAATCATCAATGGACTGGCTGCAGAGAATATAAACTATTACGAAACCAATGAGGTTCTATATATATGTAATTTATTGTACGAAACCTTTATTGAATAAAA
This sequence comes from Hypsopygia costalis, assembly GCA_937001555.2. Lineage (NCBI taxonomy): Eukaryota > Metazoa > Arthropoda > Insecta > Lepidoptera > Pyralidae > Hypsopygia > Hypsopygia costalis. The sequence continues at coordinate 5,349,681 of OW443342.2, forward strand.
ATATTCGAATTTTAAAAATACTTTCCACGCTAGCGGATAAAGTGCGATTTTCCACGCAGATTTCGAATGATAAACAGAGCTTTTACGAGCTAGTGAGGTGAAAAATGTATTTAAGTATAGTATCAGATAACTAGTGCCATTATTTAGTTTGGGACTATTATTATTACTATACTACTACTACGACTACTACTACTACTACTACTACACTGCACTACACTACACTATACTATAGTACTGGGCAGCGTGTAATTTGTCCAGGAATATTTATTAATATTATTACTAGCTTCCACACGCGACTTCGCCCGCGTTTTTTTTTAAATAAAAAGTATTCTATGTACCTACAGGAAGGACATAGAATATCTTTGAGAATATGTGTACAAAGTTTCATGATGATCGGTTGCGTAGTTTCAGCAAAGCATGGAATGTAAAGCGCGATTATAATTGCGATTTTAAGACGTTTTAAGTTTATTTAATTTCTCCTCGGCGCTATTGAGGTAAAAGAGTCGATATCGAGATAATCGAGAATACGGAGAAGTAAGTACTGTCCAACCGCTATTTCGATGTTGTTTAACTTTGTATTATGCAATAGATTATATACAAAAGATAATACAAAAGATGTACAGTAATCTACAAGTGCCACAAACTTATCTGGCCCGGTGGCGGGGGCGGTACGATCGACTTAAGTGTTGCTGTTAAACTAAATGCCGCCCGTTTTAGAGGAAACATGAAAATCAAAGAAATATATACACTGTTAAAATAATAGCATTGATATACTTATTAATTGTGTGGTGTGGTGTTTCAATTAAATATCAATTGCCTTCTATTTTTTGTTGATTAGTTTTAAAAATGCACCACGTTAAGTCGCGATCATAGCTATTATATAATATTATATATTATATAATATTGCACAGAAACAACTCGTTGACGATTTTTTTATTGTACGTATAGAAAAAGAAAGTAAAATATAAAAAAAAATACACCTCAATGGAATGTGCATACGCGGTAAATAAATTAATTGTACCTGATAATACTACATTTCAAGATGGCGGCTTTAGTTCTAAATTTGGCCGCCGGGTCAGATAAGTTTGTGGCATTATACTATAGCAAAGACAGTGTGTCTTATCAAGGTTAACAACCGCCAACTTAAAAATTATATTTTAATTAAAAGTACTATCACGTTTCAGTCATATCTAAATGCATATGACATTTGACACAACAGCTCAATGTACCAATTCATCTAAAATAATGATAATAATTTTAGTAATTTTAGGTAAATAGCGATATTTTTTTTTTTTGAAAATACTCCGCGACTTTTTTTTACATACTTCGCCAGATATCAGACAAGTGTACAGCCCGCCTGATGTAAAGCGGTTACCGTAGCCATATTAACGCTCGCAACATGAAATATCGCTTGCGCGCCGCCACCCACACTGTCATCCCAGCAACTCCTTCCTTCCTAGTGTAATCACTCCCTTGCTGGAAGTTAACTTTTTCCTCTATCTATATACACTGAGCCGCAATGAAAGCGGGTCGGTAACAAAAACATCAATTTTTGAAATCGTCTTTATTATTTATTTATTATTAATCGTATTTATTTATGGTTTTAATACAATCACCAAAAAGAAATAAAAAGATTATAGTTCTGCCTATATTTGTAAGGAAATAAACTTTAATTCAGTATTTATTTCATAAAGCTAGCTAAAATATTTTGGAAGTTATTGATGTTTTTGTTACCGACCCGCTTTCATTGCGGCCCATTTATATAAAAATGAATCGCTATTTTATTTCCCTTGGTCATGACATCACGCGTGGACGGCTGGACCGATTTCGTTATTTCTTTTTATGTGGTTTTTGTTATTGTTAGGAGAAGGTTCTCATGAAAGAAAAAAACCGGATAAGTGCGAGTCGGACTCGCCCACTGAGGGTTCCGTACGTAGGAGCATCATAAAAAGTTCAGGAATCTGACTATATGAATATGATATTTTTTAGGATTTAATTGCAAATGTATAGTTTTGAGATTTATTAATGTACTTCTAGTCTATAACGATGTTACTTGCCAAATTTCATAGATATAGATCAACAGAAAGTACCCTATGAGTTTTGATTCCCTTGAGAATGTGTCGAAATATGCGTTTTTTGCTAAATAAACGGCTGTGTCTTTTTTTTTACGTCAACTTACCACTTTGATTTTTTTACAACTTCATGGGACCGCAGGCCTGAGTATACAGTTCAAATTTCAGCTTGATTCCTCCACGCATTCTCGAGTTATAGGGTCTTGACAGACAGACAGACGGACAACAAAATGATCTTATAAGGGTTCCGTTTTTCCATTTCAGGCACGGAACCCTAAAAAATAATAAATTGCGTGGAAAATTACAAAATTTCAGAAAAATTAACGACCATATAAACTTTTGTAATATAACTTTATGTCGTTTGACAGAACTGCCAGTCATTTGACAGATTGCGAAACCAATTCTAATTAAATATTCATTGTTAAGAAGAAGGGGCCCACCACACACTCCCACCTGACATTAAAAAAAAACAGCCGAATTGAGAACTTCCTCCTTTTTTGGAGTCGGTTAAAAATACGAATACCGAATAACACTAACGACTCTACAAGCAAGTGGATATCTACCGGCTAATGCAAACATAACGATTTGCTCACGTAACATAAGCCACTCAATTATTTTCCCATAAACACATAACGTATTTATGAGAAGTAATTAACCTTGAAAATATCTTTGTTGTATGTTCTATGTTGTGTATAGATCTCTGCTTAGAAATTAAACTATACAGTGGAGCGTCGATTATCCGAACGTCGCTTAACCGAACGACCGCTTATCCGAACTACTAGCCCCTCATCAACTACAAGTTGAAATAATGAAAACGAAATGATAATTGGTGCTTCTAAAGCGTTTACTTGCTTAAATATTGCCTTGAATGAACCACAGGCTGAAAGCGACCAGTATCAAATATTTGTCCGTGTTATTTGTTGTGTTAGTTAGACAGTTAAAATTTTCACAGATGATGTATTTCTATTGCCGCTATAACAACAATACTAAAAAACAGAATAAAATAAATATTTAAAGGGGGCTCCCATACAAAAAACGGGGTTTTTTTGCTCGATATTAATTACTGGCAACAGGTAGGCGCTTGAAATATTCACAGAATATTTAGTTACATATTTACTTAAAAAATAAATAATTAAATTTTATTTTAAAACAAATATTTAAGAGGGGCGGACACCGATAAAACAAACGTTATAGATAATAATGGTAACCCTTAGTGCGTGAGTCCGACTCGCATTTGGTTATACATATAGGTAGTTCGATTATCCGGAAATACCGGTTATCCGAACACCCATGTCCCCCAATTAGTTCGGATAATCGACGCTCTACTGTAATTGGAAAATAAAGCAGCAAAAAGAGTGTTTATAATTTTTTTGGAAAACGTAGTAGGTACCTACCTACATATGAGCTTTGCTTAGTTTGGGATAAATACCTGAGGGCCCTACCGCCGAAGCTGAAGCCGATTACCATCAAACTTTTTTGATTCTAAAAGGTGGTATTAGATTAAAGTTATCGCCAAATATCTTCAGCTTAGTCAGTAGAGCTCTAGGGTTTCAATCTAAGCAGTAGTTTCATTTTTGCATTCAAAATATCCAATGGTAATCGGCTTCAGCTTCGGCGGTAGGGCCCCAGGGACGTAGCTAACGCCGTATCAATGATACGGGGCCCCTGAGATGCAAGGGCCCCGCGCCGCCGTGTTGGGTTCGAGTACATAGATGATTCTCCGGCCCTGACGTGTATGACTAGAAAGACCCCCGCCAAATTTTGATAGAGGGCCGTCTAGCTTAAGCTACGCCACTGTAAATAATGTTTATTAACCAGCAATTTTATTACTAACTAGCTGACTCGCGCAACTTCGTCTGCGTGTGACGTAAGGTCTGGGTGAAGCGTACCTAAGGCACAGAATAATATCCTAAGGTTACCTTTTGAAAGGTTATAGTGAGCCAATATTAAAAGATAGACATATGCTATCACGGATTTTTTTAAAGAACTTTTTAAGATGAATAATTCCGTCGTATATAATTGTTGCGTAACTCGAACCGTTTACGCAGCGCACGCAACGGAAGCCCTCAAAAGGAATATTTTTTTCCCATTTTTGCAACATTTTTCATTGGTGCTTCGCTTCTATTGGTGGTAGCGTGATGTTATATAGCCTTCCTTGAACAATACTAAAAGAACTTTTCAATTCGAATAAGTAGTTCCTGAGATTAGCGCTTCAATCAAACAAACAAACTCTTCAGCTTTATAATATTAGTATAGATACTACATCACGTATAGCCAGCCCTTTCGAGGAAATGTAGATTCTTTTCTTGAAGACTCCCTTGTCGTATTTGTTAGGAAATACCGCTGGAAGAAGTAGTTTTGACAATTTCACTGTTCTGTAGAAAATGTCTGAAAAAGCTAATAAATGAAAAAAAACAAATATTCCTGGACACGCTGCCATCTAGTCCCAAACTTGTGCTATGTTTGTACTATGGGTACTAGTTAACTGATACTAAACTTTTTTTTTATTTTTTATTTGCAAATACATATATATAATACATAGAAAACACCCAGACCAAGACATGTTTATGCACACAAATATTTGTCATGTGCGAGAATCGAACCCGTGATCTCGAAGTCAAGGTGGCTATTGCTAACCATACGACAACCGGGCTCGATATCTTTATAAACTTATCTTTGCTATTACATGACGGAACTTGTCATTCAAAAACGACCACGAACCCGGTGGTCAAATGGTTTGCAATGGCCACTTTGACTCGGAGGTCGCGGGTTCGATCCCCGCACAAGACAAACATGTGTGCATGAACATGTCTGTTTGTCTTGGTCTGGGTGTTTTCTATGTATTATATGTATGTATTTACAAAAAAATGTATTTAAGTATTATATCAGTTATTTAGTACCTTTAGTACAAGCTTGCTTAGTTTGGGCATAGTATATTGGGTTAGTACTATTATACTATTACTACTTATACTGTGGTTTGGGACTAGATGGCCGTGTGTAATTTGTTCTGAAATATTTATTTATTTAAAAAGCAGTTTCGCAGTAGTGTAAGGAATTTGCACCTGACATCTGAAATAGTTTCGATAGCTTAGTTGTCGCAGTATATCAATTTTGAAATTTATAGTTAGCTGGAACATAATACTGGCGGTGTTCCAACAATAGTTTCATTACAGTGTTGCAGGCTAGCAACGAAGTTTATGTGTTTTGAATATGTTCTTGACAATATTTTGTTACTTTGTTGTTACATTTTGTTACTGGTTCCACCACACAAGGGCGGGTACAGAGGGCATTAGGGACTTAGCAATAATCAACATAAGACATTAAAAAAAGACGGGTTTTCACTCCGGGAGTGCCGGCTGAAGTGAAAACTTGAACAATTTTTAATACTTTGGAATGGTTAGGGAATAATTTCGCACGAATTGCTTTATTTATCAGTATAAAAGTACAATTCACAGTTCTTAATATATTTTTACAATGAGGGTGTATACTAATGATTTTTCACGTATTATCTAGGAGTATCTATATATATAAAAATCAAAGCCACTTTTCGTTGTAATTTTATAACTCAAGAACGGGCTCACCTATCCAAACCAAATGTTTAGGGTTTATTCGGACTATTTAGTAGATGTTTTAGGTGAAGTTTGCACAAAATCGGTAGAGCGGTTCTTCATTTATCACATTTTTTGTAACAATTGAATTCAATAAACGGCGGATCATTTTGTTAATGGGGATTTTGCAGTCAAATTGAAACTTTTTTCAGATGGGGATTGTGCTGTCAAATTGAAACTTTATTCAGTGTTGACAGTACAGGCATGTTGTTATGTCATTCATGCGGTCATTTCATTTTGGACGTGCTTCGACTTTATGTTGCCTATTCCAGAGTCGGTACCCCCAGCCGTTTGTTTATTCATGCTCAAAATGGATAAACAAAAAATATTGTCTAATGTTTTGGATTAAGTTTTAAAATAGCTAGCAATTAATAAAATATTTTTTTGTTTGAATAAATGAATTTGGTGTTCCAATTAATTTTTTTTATTATTTCACTTTATACGTAGCGAAGCACGTACCGGGCCGCTAGTATATATATAAAAATGAATCCTCATTTCCTTTGATCACAGCATCACACGTGAACGGATGGAACGATTCCATTAATTCTTTATTTGTTCAGTTTGTTATTGTCACGAGAAGGTTCTTATTAAAGAAAAAAATAAGAAAAATTCGCGGAAAACCAGTATATTGCAGAAAACTGAACGACCATATTATATCTAATGTAACTTTATGTCGTTTGACAGAAATGTCAGTCATTTGACAGATAGCGCGAAACCGATTCAATATTCATAGTTAAGAAGACAAGACAATGTCTGTCGGGTCAGCTAGTGTATAATATAAGTGTACGTGCACATTTGGGACAGTGAATGAAAATGATCTATAAGATAAAAACGAATCGCTGAATGTGTTGCTAAGCGCAAATCTCGAGAACAGCTGAACCGATTTCGCTATTCTTTTTTTAGAATATGCCTTGAAGTACGAGGATGGTTCTTACGCAGAGAAAAAATTTAAAAATTACCTGAAAAGGTCTAAAAACAACACTTTTCTATCTTCCATACAAACGATTCGTAATAATACTTAAAAGTCAATTTGAACCTTAATACCATATCATAAAGCTCAAGTGTTAGTATAGAGGTTCCAGGAAGGCAAAACAATTGAGTGATGTTGACGTGACAATTATAGCGTACGAAGTTCACCGGCTCAGCTAGTTGAGGATAAGAATAAAAGTGAATGCGAATGTATATTGTGTGCCGCATATGAATCGAGGTGTGTATCTTATCTTATCTTGAAATAGGTCCAGTGCCGCAGCACCTATGGCACGTCGACCCTCTTGGATCTTTTGTACACTCCCTATTCGTCAGTAACTCTCCCCTGACTGTCTAGAGACATGTTCCATGTACAGATGTACTTCAGCTCGCCCTTAATTGGAAAGAGCCTGTAGTCCTCCAGGTCGGGTACGCCTTTCCAAGGATTACCATTCGTTTGCCAGCTACATCAAAATAATTCAAAAATTCAAAATAATTTATTTGCAATAAATAGGGTAACATTTAAACAGATGTTATTTAAAACAAATCACCAGCCAATTTAGCCATTATAAATAGCATGCAAATTTAAGAATTGATCAATTATTATTAAATATGCCAATAATCAAATCATACATCACTATCACAGTCTATTAATTAAATCATTGTAAAATAGCATTCAAATGTCAGTGGAATCTAATGTAACTTAACTAAAAAATGTAAATAATATAGGTATATTGATTTAAAAATTCAGTTTAGTATTTAAAAATTATTAATAGACATCAAATATTAAAGTTCAAACGTTTTGTAACATACACATTAGTACAAAATATTATTAGTTAAGTAGTCACATTATTATTAACATTGTTTTTTATTTAAAAATTCCTGTATAGTGTAAAAACATTTGTCCAACAGCCATTTATTTAATTGTCTTCTAGAACGATTTAATGGCAGTTCATGAATGGATCCGGGTATCTTGTTATACAATGTAACCACCATAAAATAACAGTTTTTTTGGTATAGTATTTGATACATCAAGTGCTTCATGGTTTCGTAAGGTTCCCTGCATGTTCTGCATTCTAGGCTGTTGACAAGGCTCATCTTCTATAAGTGCCCATATCAGGTATAATGCCTAGTCAGTGCCCCAAGAATGAAACAGAAGACGGGATGTGTATGGTGTATGTATTGTGTGGTGTGTGTGCCGTGTGCGTATGTGTGTGTATGTGTGGTTACAATTCTTGTCATTCAAACTAGGCGCTTGTAATACAGACAGACACCAGACATGCCAGACATTAATTTCGTAAAGATGTTATGAAAGAGAAAAGTATTGCTAAACTTGTCTTAATGAACGAGTTTTAGGGATCCGTATGTTGTTACTGTGCAATTAACTACTTCTGTCTCCCGAAATATGTATACCCATTTAGACATACATATAAATACCTATATAGTTTTATTATTATAAATAAATATTCCTGCCATCTAGTGGAACTATGCAAAGCTTGTGCTATGGTAACTAGATAACTGATACATATTTGTACTTATACACATTTTTTTTGTAATTACCTACATACATATATATAATAAATACATAGAAAGCACCCAGACGAACACAAACAGACATGTTCATGCACACAAATGTTTGTAACTATGCAATACGCGGGTCAAGCTCAGTCATTTGATAGGCGGGGTGTAGATCCTACGCATAGAAGCCCCTTAGAGAATTTTGAATACTATTATTATTATTATACACGCAGTATGCATGTATTAGGGTTAACACTTGCACCCTGCCATGTTACAAATGACTTTTGTTGTAGTTAGCAAAAACCATATAAAATGCCAACTAGTTTTTTGAGTTCGGTGCCAATTTACCCGAGTAATTACTATACATTTGACGAGCTCAGTGTTCGAATGGTTAGCAATGGACACTTTGACTCTGAGGTCACGGGTTCGATTCCCGCATAATATAAGACAAACATTTGTGTGCATGAATATGTCTGTTTGTCTTGGCCTGGGTGTTTTCTATGTTAATACATAGAAATATAACATTTTTTTTTAATACATTTTTTTTAAATACTAAGTAGTATTAATATACTACACTATTACTTATACTGTGATACTACTTAGTATTTAAAAAAAAATGTATTTAAGTACATATATCAGTTCGTCGGTGACAGAATGCGCTCATCAAGCCACCGACAGAGATCGATGGAGAAGGATTGCGAGAGCAGCAACCGTCATGGAGAGCGACAATAAGTGACCACGACCACTATGTCAAGAGTGAACGACTAGGAAGAAGACATATATCAGTTGTCTAGTACCCATAATACTAGCTTTGTGCTTAATTTTATGTTAAATTAGATGGCGCTGTGTAAATTGACCAGATTTATTTATTTATTTATTTATATTACACACCACAGACAACTTTTTCAACAATTTTTGGGGTCAACAATCTTTGAACCGAAGCCAACTTCACCTGCACACAGCGCACCCTGCTGACTGACAAACGAAGCTCTGGCGAAAAGAGAGGTAGGGAGCGTAATTGTAAGCTGGGTGGCTGGAGAATGTCTATCTACCACACAGAATACCGCAGCCAAATAACAATTCCCTTGGAGGTTGTTGTGTTCCTGTAAGTGAGTGAAGTCACCAGAGAGAAAGGAAGGAGATGCTGCATTGGCAGGTGGCATGGTGGTGCGCGAGCGATATTTTATGTAGCAAGCGTTAATATGGCAGCCGACGTAGTATAAAAAAACCGAGTCAAATCTGAAAATGTTAGCAATAGCAGTATAAGACATTGGGTGACACTACCTTAGTTTTATTTATGTCTAAAAATTGTACGGGTCACTGGTTACACGGATTGCGACTCCACTTGGCAGGTTTTACATTTTTATTACAACCTGATCGTCGGGATGGTGATGTAAATTCGGCCATTGCTATCGAGTATTGAACGGCAGTCTTGTTTTTTTGACGCGAATTCAATGAACATCTTTCTCGTAAAACGACAATCCAAATTTCACAAAAAATAATCAACCTCATCATTATTTCAGCCAAAGACGTCTACTACCTACTTACCTCCTACTACTACTACTACTACCTTATTACTTTTTTTATTATTTTTTTTATTTCTTTTTATCTCGTAAAATAAAACTTTGCTCGCGCACCGCCATCCCCGCTGCCAACGCAGCATCTCTCTGGTGACCTCACTCACTCGCAGGAACACAAAAACCTTCAAGGGAATTGTTATTTGGATGCGGTATTCTGTGAGGTGGAGGTACATTCCCCAGTCATAGCTTACAATTACGCTCCCGACCTCACTTTTCGCCAGAGCTTCGTTTGTCAGTCAGCAGGGTGCACCGCGTGCAAGTGAAGTTGGCTTTGGTTCAAAGATGTTGATGAACCACTTACAATCATCTCTTACCAACAATACGTCTAGATTTCTCCGTAACAAAAAGTTCAAAGTTCAAATCAATAAACAATAGAATAAAACTACATATTTGTGCCCGTAAATGGCGTTCCCGCCGCATTATAACACAAACTATTTCTTATTCTGCATCATTACTAATAAAGTTAATACAAGAATTTATAATTAGTCATGCATTACACCGTGCTACGTGTATTTTTGCGTGACATCCGCGTGTGGGACGGGTCATCTCGTCATCGTACCTACATTAATCATTGTTCAATACGCGCGTCATTCTTCCAGGAGTTATTTAGAAGCACACAGACGCAAAATATAGTATACCAGGTGACCCGGCAAAGATAGTTCTGCCATATAAATTATTTTAGATGTATGAAGCATATTTTACGACCTATTATCATACCTACCTATACATATACATAAAAAAAACTCCTCCGTCGCTGAATATCATATTCTCAAAAGACCACATTAGTAAACTATCACTTTCGCAAAATACGATATTCGCAAAATACGATATTCGCAAAATTCTCAAAATATCATGATCTTCTAAGGCCCCATTCGCAAAACGCAACATTCTCCAAACATCATCAAAAAAGGCAAATAACGCCTCATCCCCCTTACCACCAACTCTTATTGCGATTCAATAACTGAATAGAATATATGAATAAGCATTCTATTCAGTTACTGAATCGCAATAAGAGTTGGTGGTAAGGGGGCTGGTCTCATTTATTTTTTGTTTTGTTTAAGTATAACTTATTTTTTTAATTTTTATAATAGTTTCAGAAATATTTTCTTTTGTTATCCTGTTTTTAATAACAAAAAAATTAAACACCAATGACTGTACTTTGCGTACCTATGCTATCACAAGAATGTTGTGTTTTGTGAATATGGTCTTTTGATAATTTGACATTCAGCGAGGAAGGCGGAGCAGTCATAGGTTCCAGTATCCGCACACCAGAATTAGAAAATAAATGATAAATAAATATTACTGAAATTTTAACACGATACGAGAATAGCAAATGTGATATTTGTGTGATCGAAATAGAATGGGAATTTAATTTTGACTATATTATAATTACGTGAATTGCCCTTTTGTTACTTCATCACTAACCCAGGGCAAAAGTGAGGTAAAATACTAGCCTAATGTGAACTAGGCTTAATGCGAACTAGCCTTTAGTGCGAGTTTATTGATCACATTCGAAAGTGTTAACGTTTACATGCCGACCAAATTGAGAAAAAGTTTCACATTGTGAATTTACCAGACGCGTGTTACATATACAAATTAGCCGGGTTGCTCACTTGAAAATGTGACCAAGTAAGCTATCTAATTTTGATATATAACTCGGGTCTTATAAATTCACCATGCAAGGATATGGGATCCTTCAAGCAAAGCGTGAAGAAGCATCTTGTAGGCCAGCATGGCAGCATCAACTGACAAGACATCAAGGTCTCTTGTCCGTTGCCGATGTGATTGGGGTCCTCTTTTCGCTTACCATCAGGTAAAGCTGAGCCAATTTGCTGAGCTAATATAAAAAAATATATTAAATAGTAAACGTGCCCAGTAATCATTTTATTTATCACCAGCGGCAAATCATAGGTAATAATAGTATGATAGTAGTAGACAATAAAATTTATATCAATACATATCAATACATATAATAAAATAGTAGGAACCGCGTGTCTGTACATTTGATAAAATTAACAAAAAATGGGTGAGGGCGATAAAAAAAGAGTAACAGAACACAAAAAAGATTTTTTTGATTTTCTTGTCTGTCTGTCTGTCTGTCTGTCTGTATGTACTCGCTAATCTTTAAAACTACTGAACAGATTTTTACGCGATTTTCACTAAAAGATTAAGCTCATCCCTGAGCAACATATAGGCTTTGTTTCATCGAAATCTGATGTCAGATTAAAAAGTTATCGTCATTTAGAGTTTAAAGAAAATTTTTCTATAGAGAAAGTCACTGACTCACTCATCACGAAATCTCAGAAACTACAAGTGCTAGGAGTCTCAAATTTTGTATGGGGATTCCTTTCAGGACGTAGATGCTCACTAAGATGGGAATTTGGAAAATTCAACCCCTAAGGGGGTGAAACGGAGTCCGAATTTTGTATGGGGAACCAAGATTAGGTGGACTATTGTATACGAAACTTTACACGAGCACTTCTGTAGATAAATGAGTAAACACGTGTTTCAGGATTTTTCAAAATTCAAGCCCTAAAGGGGTGAAATGAAGTGCAAACGTCTGAAAATCGTCATGGGTATTGTTTTTATGGTTAATCGGGTCGCTGATTCCGAAAACAACAGCTATTTTATAATCATAATAGACGTGACACAAGAGCACTCCTGTGGGGGTGCGATGGGGTTGAAATGTCATAATAATATCAATATGGGTGTTGATTCCATGGTTTTCTGAGAAGTCAATTACGAAAATGGCATCGATTTGATAACGTGGACACGAAGTTTCCATCTCGGTATAAAAATCCAAGATTTGGAACACCTGATGCGGAACCATAATGGTTCCGGTAAACTATAGGAAATATAAAAATACCGCCTTAGCAAAAGCTGTTCAACCTGGTGATCATTTGTTGTTGAGGTATAAAAGTCCAAGATTTAGAACACCTGATGCAGAGCCATAATGGTTCAGTTAAACTATAAGAAATATAATAATGACGCCTTAGCAAAAGTTGTTCAGCCTGATGAGCGTAAATAGTTTAACAAAATATTGATTGTATTGTAAAAAAACCGGACAAGTGCGAGTCGGACTCGCCCACCGAGGGTTCCGTAGGTACGTAGTATCATTATTAAATTTGATATTTTTCATTATAAATAAGAAATAATGCGTCGAAAAAAATAAATAAAATATATTTTGCAATGTGTACATCAAGCCCTTTCATATGATACCCCATTTGAACTAGTAGTTTCAATTTGAAATTTCGACACCCTATAAAAAATATAGACCCCCTATTTTTTAAGATCTATTTACAAATGTATAGTTTTGGGATTTATTCCTGTACTTGTAGTCTATAACGATGTTACTTGCCAAATTTCATAGTTCTAGGTCAACGGGAAGTACCCTATAGGTTTTGATTCCCTTGAGTGTGTCGAAATATGCGTTTTTTGCTGAATAAACGGCCGTAACTTTTTTCTACGTAAACTTAGCAGTTTGATTTTTTTTCAGCTTGATACCTCCACGCATTCTCGACATAGAAATTCTTGACAGACAGACAGACAGACAGACAGACAGACAGACAGACAGACAGACAGACAGACAGACAGACAGACAGACAGACAGACAGACAGACAGACAGACGGACAACAAAGTGATCTTATAAGGGTTCCGTTTTTCCTTTTGAGGTTCGGAACCCTAAAAATAACCGCGCAGTGCTACTTTTATTATTACCTGCTACAAGTTAGACGCAATAGTTTTATTTATTTACGTTTTATATATATATATATATAACGTAACGTATATATATATATACATATAATATGTATATATATATATATATAGGAATATATATAAATACATATATATAAAGTATATATATATATATATATATATATATATATATAAAGGTAACGTGGTCAGTTTAGTCAGTTTAATATAGACCTGTACGCTAAAATTGAAATGGGCGATTGGTATATATTCGCAAAAACCAGAAGAATGCGTGCATTTGCGGGACGCTATGTAGCAAGATTTTGTGATGCAAAGTCTTTTAAACAACGAGGGGAAACTGTTTTTCTTAGATGCTTCAGGAGGGACTGGAAAAACATACCTGACGAGAGCAATCCTCGCTGAAATCAGGCGCCAAAATAATATCTCACAGCAGCATCGCCAGGTATTGCAGTCATATTACCTCTAGGCGGAAGGACGCAAATACAATGTTCAATATTCTACTCGATTTATACAGAACGGAAACACCGACATGCTTTGTGACACGAAACTGTGACAAAGCGAAAATGTTTCAGGATTGCTATCTAATCGTTTCAGATGAATGCGAAATGGCCAACAATGTAGCTTTATCGAGGATTAGTAACGCTTCAGGTCTTTTCATATTAGCTCCCGAAGGAAAGACTCCCTTATATATATATATATATATATATATATATTTTAACTATGCTTACTATGTTAAATAAAAATAATAATTTGTTGACTTTTAACGTATAATACTGCCCACTGCCCGAATCTGTATCTAAGTATCTAAATTAGTTCGTAAGTAAGTTTGTATTAATACGCCGGAATCATAAAGTCCACGCGAACGAAGTCGCGGGCATCAGCTAGTACACAATAAGAATCGTAATTTCTTGGATTTAAATTACTGTAATCAAATTTGATAGGTGGCATAATATCTACTATAATTTATTTACTGCACGATACCATATTATTTCATCATTATCATCAGTCTGTATCTACCCACTGCTGGCCATAAGTCATCCCCAATGCTTTCCGCCATTTGCGATCCTCCGCTTTCCGCACTCTACTACTTACGACTACTATATTTTTGCATTTATAATAATTATTTATGTATCGATGGGACATATTCTAAATGACAATAATAAATCCTCAATTTGTGCTCACATTTATTTTAATTTATCATTAATGCTACGTGGTCAGTTGGTTGATTGGCTGAGACCGGTTGAGAAAACTACGGCCGCGGGGCGACTGCTTCAGTTGGCGCAGCTGATGGTTGATTGGTTGAGCCGGGTATATACCGTGGCCGCGGCTTGCTCAGCTGACTGCAGACAACTGTCAACTGCCAAAAAAGTAAAGTTGGTTTTAAAAAAAAATCCGGCTTCAGTTGGCAAGCGCAAGCTGCGCTCGCCAACTGAAGCCGGATTGGTGGAATACCCCGGGAGACGCTGCTGCTGCTGTCTTCCGGGAGAAAAGTTATTGCGTCACGCAAGATTCCTTTGTACGACATCCAGCGCAGAGCAATAGAGTGGCGCAATTCTATTCTGCCGGCAACCACTGGGCAAATTTAAGGGTTTCCCCTCGATTTTTCTGGGATCACATCATCAGACCCTGACTTGGCGAATATGGGACAACCTCGCAACCATACCCTTTCAAATAATAAAATATAATTCGACCATACGTGCTTATAAATTTTAAGAGTTTCCCTTAATTTCCCTGGGACTTGGTGAATATGGGACCACCTTGCAATCATACCCTTTCAAATAAAAAAAAGAATTTTGAAAATCGGTTCACAATTCGCGAAGTATCGACATACATACAAAAAAAAATCAGTCGAATTGAGAACCTCCTCTTTTTTTGAAGTCGGTTTTTGAAGTTTGGCAACTCGTATATAAGCTTTAAATAAACCTCTAAGCTGGTGTTTCGTATACAGATCTTATTTTCGTACACATTGCGGATTTCTAATATAGATTGAGAAACAATGGACTAGAAAGAAGGTAGTTCTTTCATAAATCACTACATAGTATAAAACAAAGTCGCTTCCTCTGTCTGTCCCTATGTATCCTTATGTCTTTAAAACTACGCAACGGATTTTGATGCGGTTTTTTTAAAATTGATAGAGTGATTCAAGAGGACGGTTTATATGTATAACACATGCATAATATAGTAGAGAATCACTGATAATTCTAGAGGTTTCTAATGTGATGTCGTAAATAAACACATTTTTTTTTTTTGCTTACACGAAGCGATTTTAAGCAATACAGCATTAATCCTTATCCAATTAAGTACATTAAATACATTGTGCATTGAATATAGATCACATTGCATTTACAGCATGTAATTTATTTAATATAGATTAATATGGCCCTTTACTGCATGTAATTTAAATGAATATTTTCGAAGATATTACAGATTTAAAATGTAGGGACATAACGGCTGAAGCAGTATCGGCCGGGGGGCCGGCGGCGGCGCGTGCCTATAACTGTGAAAGCACTGGATAGGAAAATGCACAAAGATCTTTTGTAGTATATTTAGTATCAGCATTGCACCTGTGCGAAGCCGGGGCAGGTCGTTAGTTACTTAATAAAATACATACGTACATTTGCAGAATTTATAAATCCGTTAAACCGTTACAGAACTTACAGAGCAACAAAGTCTGCCAT
Source organism: Hypsopygia costalis (assembly GCA_937001555.2). NCBI lineage: Eukaryota > Metazoa > Arthropoda > Insecta > Lepidoptera > Pyralidae > Hypsopygia > Hypsopygia costalis. The sequence continues at coordinate 5,365,818 of OW443342.2, forward strand.
ATTTATGTCTAAAAATCAAACAACACAGGGCCTCGACTTAGTGTTTCCAAAATAGCCTGCAGGCAACTGCAGGTGTTATTTAAAAACGCATAAACACTACAATTGAATAATTCACACCGAGACACGAGGAAAACGCAGTCCTTAGCAAATTGCGGTCGACTAGAATGTATGGCACTGCAAACTTATAAATGTAGCTTACAATAGCTAGCTTTAGCTTTATAGTGTTGATCACAAAGATTAAATTACAGTGAACTTTTATGAAATAAAGTGCATTATTAATTTTAAAGGGCGTGTATAATGTAGGTCGTGATTGTTCATTAACAGGACGCTGCTGGTAATGTTGACGTATTGTAAATTGATTTTAAAGTGTGCAGTGGATAATTACACGTTTCATGATTTAAGTGCAAGATTATTTTTTAATGTGTTTTTACATTTTTTTTTTTTTGTTAAATAATTTTTTAAATTTACTATAATGGAATTTTAGATTTATTCTTTAGATATTATCGCGAGGGTGAAATGAAATATAGCATATGTTAATCGCTGATCGATCATCGATGATCGATCGATGCTATAGTTATCTCTAATAGAAATAGTTTTTGAAATTGTATGTTTATTGTTACACATAGTAATAATTAAGCACAGAGATTTTTACATAGTCTAAAAATTTGTACATAATAAAAGTTATGGTATCTACTGGGCTGCCCACTCGACAGTCGAAGCTGACACCTATTGTAGGATAAACCTGTGTTACAGAATCAGTGCAATAGTTTTTGAATTTATCCGTTACAAAAATATATAAATACAACTCTGTCTCTCTCTATTGTATATTATAGATAAGGGAGTGAGATAGATGTCGTCTAGTTGACATGCCGCGAATATTACCGGGTTGACCTTCGGGAACTCCGGGGTTGACCTGCCAACAGAGCAACTGCAACGGTGGCAAATTAGCCAATATTTTGTTTCACGTGTAAATGTCATTACTATAATAATATAGTAAAAAAATAAAATAAAACGTTAAATTAATATATTTATTTAGTTTTTAAAATTCGACTTCTTACGGAATTTCCGTTACCCATTAGAATTCCGTTGCGGAAAAAAATGAGAACCTCTGACTTATTATATTAAATTAAACAACATACGCAGCATCGCCTTAAGCGTGCGACTACTTTACGTTCTTGGAACACCCATCTAGTAATAATTGCATAGAAAGATGACTTATTAATTATATGCATGATTCTGCATGCAATGATTCTATCTACAGTGCATGGATTAATGCCGTACATAGAACGATTGGTTATCTTATATATAAAATTTTGTTATCACGAAGTATTCAACTCTCTCACTCGCAGGAACACAACCACCCTTCGGGCAGTTGGTGCCAGCCAGGGTAATGGTGTTTTTATTTGCATTATCTTTATTTTCAAATTACATAATTAATAGTACATGAATGATAAAGCGGTATAAGGGCGGTCTTATCCCACATGGGGATCTCTTCCAGTCAATCTTAGAGTAACTGCGTGGGTTTGACGAATTCGCAAACAAATATAAATAAAATACACAAATAACAAAATTATAAAATTATAGTATACAGGAAATTAAAATATTAGGTAACTTCAAGTCTCATCAGTAAATCCAGTTTTGAAGGAAAATATTATTTCTTTATTAATTTTTATATTTGTTTTGTTATTTGGCACTTAAACAAACTTTAAAAGGAAAACGTTATCAATGATCCTGCGACCCTTCGTTACGTGTTTCGTCAAAGTTATTCGAAGAATAGCTTATGAGTGAGTAATTCGTTTTTGCGTAATGGTGCCAGGGTCAGCTGTGGTTGCCATCGTCGGTCATTTCTCTGGCTATCACTCATTGAATCACCAATTTATTACGTGGATTTTTGTTTCATATGAATAACAAGGATAAGACAATATACCTACAAACTTCTACGTAAAAATAGCAAATTAAATAACAGGGGGCATACTGCTAAGCTACCGCCGAAGTTGAAGCCGATTGCCAGTAGACTTTTTGATTGCGAAAATAGATCTTATTTGTAAGTTATTGACAACAGGGGCGCCGACTCCGTGGGTGCTCGGGGGCTCGAGCACCCACGAGAATAGACATCAAGAAACAGATCAGTAATCGCCTCTCAGGGATGGGCGTTTTTCATTACTCGACAACCCGTTTAGCGCAGTGGTTTAGAACGCCGGTTGAGACGCAAGGGTCGCGGGTTCGATTCCCGCACCAACACAAATGTTTGTCGAAGAAACAGATTTTTGTGTTGGGTCTGGGTGTTTGTGGGTTTCACACTTTTTCGAGTCATCAAATGAGCATGTGCACCCATGAGGTTTTCTAAAAGCCAGCGCCCCTGATTGACAAAGTTTTAAGCTAAGTCGGTAGAGCTTTATGGTTTTTTTAAGCTAAGCTAAACACAATTACGTCAATCTAAGCTAAAGTTTGATTTTCGCACTCAAAAAATATGATGGTAAGCGGCTTCAGCTTTGGCGGTAGGCCCCCAGGTCTTGGATTAATGATTCAGCGCAGACCAATGATGAATATTCTTAAATAATTAATTAAATTTAATAGGTCACTTATGTAATCACATACGTATTTTCTCGAAAAAGCCTACTAAGTGCTTAGTGCCAGTTTTTTGATCACATTCGACCGTGTTAACGTTTACAAGCGAACCAAATTGAGAAAAAGTTTCATATTGTCAATTTATTAGACGCTTGGTACATACTTCAAAATGTGAGCAAGTAAGCCACATAATTTTGATATGTAACTCGCGTCTTATAAATTCACAATATGAGAGTTCTTCTCTATTTGGTCGATTTGTTTATGTTGACACTACGAGCACTTAACCTCGTAGTGTTGACATGATCGAACGTGAACAAAAAACTCACATTAAAGCATTAAAAAACGACTAAAAGATCACTATTTAACTTTTAACTCGTAACTGTTTATGTTAATATAGAGATGTAGAATGTCTATGTATGTATATTATTTGTATATTTCATCATCATTATCAGCCTGTATATGCCCACTGTTGGATATAGGCCTTTCCCAATGCTTTCCACCATATGCGATCCTCCGCTTTCCGCGTCCAACCGTTACCAGCCACTTTTTTGAGATCGTCGGTCCATCTAGAGAGGGGGCGCACTACGCTTCGTCGTCCCATACGTGGCCCCCACTCTAGGACTTTCCTCCCCCATCTACCATCGCTGACTCGGCAGATGTGGCCAGCCCACCGCCACTTCAACTCGCTGACTCTGATAGCTATATCGACTACTTTGGTTCTCCGTCAAATTTCTTCATTCCGGATTCGTCCGCTTAGAGAAACTCCAAGCATTGCTCCCAACGGTTAGCGTCCAAGTTTCTGCACCCTAGGTCATAGCGGGGAGGACGCGCTATGACCTTACGTGTTACGGACCTACGGTGGTGTTATAATCGGCTTCAGCTTCAGCTGTAGTCTCTGTGTGACAGTACAAAACGTCCCACAGCACAGAGACCCTACAGTCGAAGCTGAAGCCGATTACAATCGGATTTTTTGATTGTGAAAATCAAACTTCAATTTAAATTTATGCTACTTGTGTTTAGCTTAGCTGGTAGACACGATGGAGCTCTACCGACATTGCCAAACACCTTCAGGTTTGAAGGTGTTTGGCAATAACAAACGTAAGACCTATTTTTAGACTTAATATATTCGGTGGTAATCGGCTTCAGCTTCGGCGGTTGGCTGAAAGAAATCTCTTAGGGAGAAAAGCTCGCCTTACAATACTACAAACTGTTGCATTTGTATCAGTTTTAAGAATTTTTATATTGTGTTTGTTTGTAACAGTTACAGTTGTTATGTATTTTATTTATGTGCAATAAAGATGTTTTTTTTTATATACTACGACGGGTAGCAGACAAACATACGGCCCGCTTGATGTGAAGCGATTACCGTAGCCATATTAACGCTCGCAACCCGCTGCCAACGCAGCATCTCCTTCCTTTCTAGTGACCTCACTCACTCGCAGGAACACAACAACCCTCAAGGGAATTGTTATTTGGCTGCGGTATTCTGTGAGGTGGAGGTGCATTCGGCAGCTTACAATTACGCTCCCTGCCTCTCTTTTCGCTAGAGCTTCGTTTGTTAGTCAGCAGAGTGCACCACGTGCAGGTGAAGTTGGCTTTGGTTCAAAGATGTTGAAGAACCACTTACACCCCAAACGAGAACAAAAAAAGATAACGAGAGAGTCAATAATTGAGGGTCAGTCATAATCATCATCAGGTCGTATTAGTCTCCACACACAGGAGCACGACCCTCTCTCTGTCCAAGACATAAGGAGGATTTGGCCTACACTCCCCACGCTGGCGAGACGGGTCCTCCTCAACCATTCCATAGATAAAATTAACTCTTTAGGATTTCTATCCTATAATAAAGTTATCTAAATAGACAACACGACGAAATTAAGAGTTGATTTCAGCGTGCCTGAGTAAATAACATGTTATGTTAATTAACAGTTTTCTTAACATGTTATTTTTTAGCATTATTTTAAAACTCATTAAAAATAAATGTTACATCCACCACCTCTAGCTTAGAGAAGTTAATTTCACGATGTCACAGTTTGGGGTAGAATATGTTTTAAAAAGCACTTTTTTTTTTATATTAGCTCAGCATATTGGCTCCACTTCGTCTGATGATAAACGAAAAGAAGAGCCCCAATCGCAACGGCAACAGACTTAGTCAAGTAACAATCATTTTCGAAATACCTACCGTCGAGTTGGTCCAAGCGTACAGCGTTCTTGGATATATAATCTGTAAAATAATATGTCATCCCATTCCCAGTAATTAATAAAATCTGGAGTCATCGAGGCGTCTAGGCGCCTCGTTCCATTATCCTCAATTTAACGTCTGATCTCATTTTGTTAAAATCCTCTATTTGTGACCAATTATCCGTGTTATATGACCTTGTTATAGAGTTTTTGTGTTACTATGTGTATAACTAATAACTTTAATTTATTTTAAGTCGGCTGTTAGCCACCACTATTAAAATCGAAGAAGTAAAGTAAAACACTATCCGCTTCATCTCTAGTTTGTTATGTAATCAAATTTAATTATTATAATAAAGATTATTGATTTTTGACCACCAAAATTATACAATCAATATACGAGTACTTTTAACAAAAAAGTATAATAAACGATCGTATAGCTTAAATTGATCTCTTCCTAAATTTGTGGCCGGAGAGTGAAAAAACTAAATGCTTACAATACTAATTCACACACTATATATATATTGCTCCGTAGCAGGAAAATAATAATAATTCAGAGGAGCCGCTAGAGCTATATGCTCTAGGGGTGGCAGTGTTAAAGGGCATCACGCCGCGAGTAACTTCGGAGAAAGCGCAGCACACCTCTCGACATCCCTGAGTCACTCACACCGGTGTTGCCCCCGGCCGTTTTCCTGGCATTTCGGGGGCCCATCTAGTGAGTGGCAAGCCACCGCCTGCCGCAAATAACTAGCAATAAAAGCAGTTATGGCAGGCGTCCGTCCCTCTTCTGTAATAGCCCGGCATTAAGTTCACCCAGATCTCATCTCCATATCCCATTTATTTTCTTTCGCAATTCCCATCGCATATCCCATTTATTTACACTTCGCAATAGTCTCAACGCCTGCCGAGACCTGCTCATGGGTATGTCGTTCCATTGACATATCCTGGAGCGGGTCACGGCGGGCGTACAACATTACATCAAACTTCTCAAAGGGGCCTTTACGCGTTGGATCCATATCCCCGCGCATGCCTATCAAATGACCGGGCTTGACCCGTGATTAAAAAGAGATACATAATCTTTATTCCAGATATACGAATACCATAATTACTACATACAGATCTAGGATTTATACGAGTAAGTAGATGAACAATGACCGGTTCCGACGCGTTACCAAAATTAAATTGCATTACGTCGTCTGAAAAATCCTCTGTGACCCAGTGACTCAGATACCCGTATGTATTGTTGAACCCTACCTATTTATACGTATACTATATCTACGTATTTGCTATCCTGGCTAGTGGGACAGGATACGGTTTTGTACTTGCCTTGAATGGCTCTTATTTGTATGTTATCTGATGGCCCCTCTTCACAATGGCCCATGATGGACGATTACAGACAAGCACGATTGTGTAGAGGGCGTGATCGTGAGTGTTTGTCTGTGATCGGGCGTCATCGCCGATAATCGGTAAGTTGTCGGTACATCAAAGGAATGTTGGCCCATGATTGTGTGCGCGTCCACACATCGCCGATTAGTCAGTACGTAGTTGTCTCGGGTACAGTGTAGACGTGTAGACGTCTCGGTAAAAAATAAAGAGGGACATATTCTTAGTGTTCTGTACTTATGTATCTAGTTCTTTCTGTCGATTTACAAACACAATATGGTGACGTGAACGAATGAAAAACCTTTTCGGTTCATAGAACTATATCAAAAATTTGGGGTGTAAGTGGTTCATCAAGATCTTTGAACCAAAGCCAACTTCACCTGCACGCGGTGCACTCTGCTGACTGACAAACGAAGCTCTGGCCAAAAAAGAGGTAGGAAGTGTAATTGTAAGCTACCAGACTGGGGAATACATTCCCCGAAGTACAACCTCCACCTCACAGAATACCGCAGTCAAATAACAATTCCCTTGAGGGATGTTGTGTTCCTGCGAGTGAGTGAGGTCACCAGAAAGGAAGGAGATGCTGCGTTGGCAGCGGGGGTGGCGGCGCGCGAGCGATATTATATGTTGCGAGCGTTAATATGGGCCGTATGCTTGTCTGCCACCCGACGTAGTATAAAAAAAAAAAAAGAAATATATCAAAATGAGAATTGGATTTTACAATTCACAATTCTGTTTTTGCGCACATTAAGTAAATGATTATAAGAGCTAAGTAGAAATATTGCCGCAGCCGTGATCACTTTGATATCCATCATCGATAGACGTCTTATCATAACAGTAGACAGTCAGTAAATGAATAGACACGATTGTGTGGAGAGCTGCCCGATCATGGCGGCGATTATGGACGATCATTTGATGGGCCAACACGTCCCATTGTGAAGAGGAGCCTTTACATATTTTCAACAGCTTTCTCAATGCACTGATCGACGGGCTCAGCAGCACCATATCATCAGCGATCAAAAAAACTGTATAATTTACTAATCATACATTTTTCTAGACTTGTAAATATACAGTGGAGGTTCGAATATTTGTACCGGAGTTATACGGATTTGTGATTATCTGGATTGTCAACCGCGAGCATATATGTCCGAGTGTTTGGTGAGACTTTTATGTTCGCTTTCCATCATGTGAATTGTCAACGTAAACAAACCAATCAAATAAAGAAGAACTCTCATTTGTGAATTTATAAGACGCGTAGTACATACCAAAATTATGTGGCTTACTTGCTCACATTTTGAAGTGAGCAACCCGGCTAATTTGAATATGTAACACGCGTATGGTAATTCACAATATGAAACTTTTTCTCAATTTGGTCGGCTTGTAAACGTTAACACGTTTGAATGTGAGCAAAAAAACTCGCACTAGCACTATGAAATCAAAACCTACTAAACGAATTTTCATTCAGATTGCAACAATTGCCGTTGAGTGATTCCTAAGGAAGCTTTAGGTAGGTACCTATATAAATTTTTTGTTAATTAAGTTTTCATGCCATTATTTTTCCGAGATATTCAAAAAATTTTCTTTTCAACCAATTTGCACAAATATGTCGGATATTGGAATATGTAGCTTTACTATGAGCTATTCGTGTGAAGTCTGTCTGGTCACTAGTATTTTTATAAAAAATACATACGTCTACATCATCTTGTAGAATTTGTTAATTATACAATCATTTGAGCTGATCGTTATGTAGTTTTCCCATACTTATAGCATAATAATCCAATCGACGCAAAAAGAAACTTGTTCTAGATTAACGTGTTTCAAAAGTTAGGTATCTATTTCTAAACATCCGTGTTTTAAATAGAAAACTTCGGGTAGCTTAAGCCTCGTTTCCACGTGAGCATGCACAGCTGACTGAGCGGCTAAATATTTGAATGATAGCACAACCACCTCCACTCGGGAACTTCGGCCAAATATTGAGGCGCTCAGTCTTTTATTCTTTGAATATGTAATGTCACGTTGAATCGAAAATGTGAAGCACGCTTGGTCCGAAAAGTACGAGTAGGTACGCTCAATACGAGCCCGTTCAATAAGTAGCTTTCATTCTATATGAACTAGAAAACTTACTACTTTGCTCCTATAAAATAGTTACACTGTAAACTAAGGAATTAGCGAATGGAACAGCTGGGATCAGGGAGACCGATTATGAAGACCGCAGCAGTCACACGGATATGATGGAGTCGAGCTGAGTAATCTAATCCCAGCTTTTGTTTACATACATACTATTCTTCACGGTATATTTTTATTATTTTTTTTGTAGAAAGAACAACAACTATCCTACAATGAGTACCTACTATGCTATCGTAAAATTTTAAAATTCCACTATCCTTTCAGGTTTTCTATGGTTGAAGAAATCCCATATGGGATATGTCCGCCAGTATACGATAAAGTATCTACTTTTTTATTTTTTGAAATTTTGTATTTATGTTTAAGAGCCATATTACATTTTGACTGTGATTTTTGCGTAAGATGGCCAATTTTGGCGTTCTTGATCTCGCAAACAAAAATACATTAACAATGTTGACTTATTGAATAGTACAGAATAGCTATAGGCATAGTACATAGTGGCCTCGCTTTTTGTAAATTTTGCTTAACTTTTTAAATAAACCCAAAATTGCAGAGAAAGATTTTCATAAAATGCGCGCATTCACTATTTTGAGCTCCTGGATTGTACAACTGTTCCAAACAAATGAAATAAAAAAAATAGAATGTTATTTGTTATATAGTCGTGTAGTACATAGCGGCCTCGGAATTTTGAAATATCATTGATTTAATATAGAAAAAAAAACATTCTTTTAATCAAAAAAACTTCGAAAATCGCTTTAAGTAAACTGTTAATTTCTCGAATAAACGATAATATTATTGAGCAAAATTTATACGAGAATAATTGTTACTTCATGATGAATAAATTTTGTAGCATGAATTTATTATCTTATTTCAATAAAAACGATAAATATAACTTCAAAATTATTACAAAAAACGATGCACCGGCGGCCTTCGCGGGTTTAGTACTGCGCGAGCGCTCGTCAGCGTGCAAATGTAATAGGGCTCTTAATTATTATACTACACTACATATTTCAATGATTACTCTCGTACGATCAAAACTTTCATATTGTTCCTCTGAGCACGCTAAGGCGTATGAGTTGCTCGGCCCAATAGTCTAGCATGCCACGGATGCAAGGCTTAAGTTACGCTTTCGACTGCATTTATGAGCATGGTAATTATGTATGGTAATTATGCCATACTAGTAGTGCCCGCGGCGTGAATCACATGTTCTCTGGAAAAAAATGAATGGTAAAAGTATACTATGTTGTTACTCGTATGCCCTTCTATAGATTTCAAGTTATACCGTTCATACATGGAGGTTACATTTTAATCAATAGGTCTCGGTTCGTTAGTAAATACAACCAAAAGTAAAAATACAGAATTTAGTGTTAAAAGTCAACGACGATGTGTGACGACGCACTGCGACGCCATATTACGCTTGCCCCCTTCTCATATAAAAAAATATATATTCTGAGGTCATATTCATCATGTCGATCATCAGCCATATTCAGAAAGTCATCTATGGCTTCCTGCTACGAATCTTATTATGTTCATAAAACAATTTTCTATTTACCATGGTAATAACATCGTTGCGTGTCAATCTAATCGAACACTCATGTAGAGCAAGGCCGACCGTAACCTCTCCATGGATGGGTTTAATTCTCTCGGGCTCCTCCATGCGTCGGAGGGCATTCGAACGGTTAACTTAGCATGGATTTCTATTAGTGGCATATGTAATAAATCGTGGTAAATTGATTTTATGTTTTAATCTGCTTTATGATTTTATGACACAATACTATAAAACCAAATTCAACTAATCATAACACGAAGTTATTAGTAGTATACTCACATTGCTTGCCTGTCGTTGTCAATTTGATTTCAAAGTGGGCGGACCTACAATCTAAGTTAATATGTGACATTACGGCGTAAGCCAAGACTCGTTACCGAATTAAAAAGAAACTCTAAACACAGTTTTACGAACACTAAAGCTGTCATTACCGTGTGTATGTCATAAAGTGTTATTTATTTCAACCCCTTCAAGTACAGTCGCGAACAAAACTTTTTTATAGTTCAGAAGCAATTTACTACTGCAGTAGCACAAGTCTGACACACCACAAGCATTTACCCTAGTAGCATATTGCGCATTTTCCTGCCCCCTTACCACCGTCTCTTATAGCGATTCAATAATTGAATAGATTGCTTATTCATACCAATGAATAAGCGACTCTTTTCCATTTGAAATAGAGTTTCCCACAACATGTCAGGATATATGTCTATGAAGTCGCGGGCATACTGGTCTAATATATGAGACTCGAGATGATAAAATATATAGTTTCAAACCTCCTACTAATGATTAGAGTTCCAAACATTTTTTTTTCACTTTGCACAGCGCCATCTAGTCCCAAATTAATCAAAGCTTGTACTAAGGCTATTAGATAACTGATATTATCTATACATATAATAAAACAGTAAAAATAATGTGTCTGTACATTGAATATATTTACAAAAAAACAATTGGAGGCGATGGAGATTTTTATTTATTTATTTATTCAGGTTTACCAACAATTGTTTCCACTGATACATTGTTATTTAATACATTTCTAGGTCTTAATTCTAAATGTAACAATTATTTAAAGGTAAACACAACATGTATAATTTCTAGAAACTTTTGTTAACTAATAGTAAAATAAAACAAAATTATAACTAGGTACATACATTTAAAGCGTTATTGCACGAAAACGAAACCAAATTTTATGAAATAAAAAATCTAATCGAAAAAAACAACAAATAATTTAAGGCCTGATAACTCTCTCGTAAAGTGACCTAACGGAGGCAGCTGTAGATTTTCTTAAGAAAGCTATTTTGACTGTCGAAATGTACGTCAACTTGATCACAACAACTGTTTATAACTTTGCAAAATCTTACTACGGGAGAATTACTTCCTAAAACAGTTCTGCGAATAAGTACAAACGATACAGTAATAGAGTATGAATTTAAAAAAAAAGTCTGTCTGTTTGTCTGTTTGTACACGCTAATCTCTGGAAGTACTGGACGGATTCTAATGAAACTTTTTTTGTTATATAGCTGTTAAGCCTGGGCAAAATATAGGGTATAATTGATTTTGGAAAGTGGAACACCTGATGCAGCACCATAATGGTTCAGGTAAACTATAAGAAATATAAAAATGACGCCTTAGCAAAAGTTGTTCAGCCTGATGAGCATTTACTGTTGAGGTATAAACATCCAAGATTTGGAACACCTGATGCAGAACCTTAATGGTTCAGGTAAACTATAAGAAATATAAAAATGATGCCTTAGCAAAAGTTGTTCAATCTGATGAGCATTTTTTGTTAAGGTATAAAAATCCAAGATTTGGAACACCTGATGCAGAACCATAATGGTTCAGGTAAACTATAAGAAATATAAAAATGACGAATTAGCAAAAGGTGTTCAGCCTGATGAGCATTTTCTGTTGAGATATAAAAATCCAAGATTTGGAACACCTGATGCAGATCAATAATGGTTCAGGTAAACTATAAGAAATATAAAAATGACGAATTAGCAAAAGTTGTTCAGCCTGATGAGCATTTTCTGTTGAGATATAAAAATCCAAGATTTGGAACACCTGATGCAGAACCATAATGGTTCAGGTAAACTATAAGAAATTTAAAAATGACTCCTTAGCAAAAGTTGTTCAGCCTGATGAGCATTTTTTGTTGAGGTATAAAAATCCAAGATTTGGAACACCTGATGCAGAACAAAGTTAAATTTATTTGCATAAACAACACGTGTTTACAATAAATTATAGTTTTCAAAAAAGGAAAAAAAAAACACGTTATAATAGTCAATAGAACTAAAAAAAATTTTAAGTAACTTTTTTAGTTCTATTTGCTATTATAGCGTGTTTTTTTTAATCTATTTATTATAACAATAAATTAAAGATTAAAGATTAAAGATTTATTTTTTGCCACTAAGTAAGTACATCAGATCTTATAATAGGAAATACAGTTCAACTTAGCACCTTTTTCAGGTATTGCAAATGATGACAGCAGCTAGTCATACTCTACAGATTATCTCATTACAAAATATTAAATGTCAATAACTCATTACAAATTCAATGTCAGTATCTCATTACAATTCAATTGACATTATCCATTACAAATTAATTGTCATTAAATCATTACAAATTAATTGTCATTATTGCATTATAAATTAAAATATTATTCCATTACAAATTAAATATTATGTCAAAATACATTGCATTTAAATGTCAAATTTTTCATTTAAATATTCCTGTACTGAGTAGTACGATTTATTAATTAAAATGTCTTTCACTTTATGCTTAAAAGTTAGTAAGTTATCAATTTCGAGTATACTTTTGGGTACCTTGTTATATAGTCTAGGTGCCATTATAAATACACTATTATTATACAAAGCAGTTTTTGAAGGAGGAATACAAAATTTATGGCAGTTACGAGTGCTTTTTAGATTTGTAAACAAATTTAAATTAGTTCTTACAAATAAAATACAATTTAGTATGTATAAACAAGGTACAGTGAGTAGTCTTAACTTAATGAAATAGGGTTTACAGCTGTCTCTACGATGCAGATGGCATATTGATCTTACACATTTCTTTTGAGCTTTGAATACCTTATCTTTGTCAGTTGAATTACCCCAAAAGATTATACCATATTTCAGGACTGAATTTACGGAAGCATGGTATGAAGTAAGTACAGCAGCTTGATTTACTATTTTAGTAAGCATATACAAGGCATATGAAAACTTGTTCAATTTTGTACAGACATTCTCGACATGTACCTTCCAATTTATGTTGCAATCAATATGTAATCCTAAAAACTTAGTTACATCTATCTCTTCAATCCTTTTACCGTCATATTGAATATTCAAAGTCGATGTCTGATTTTTAATTTTATTTTTAAATGTCATAATTTTTGTTTTGTCAATATTTAGAGTCAGATTATTAGATTTCATCCAGTTAATAATGTCTATTAGAGTATTATTTATGTCAGTTTCAAATTGATCTATATCATTTCCAATAAATGTGACTGTACTGTCATCCGCAAATAATGTCGCAGTATGTTTTATTGAACTTGGAAAATCATTTATATATATAATAAACAATAGGGGTCCTAAAATACTACCTTGAGGGACGCCATATAAAACTGTTCCATGTTTTGAAGAATATTTTGTTTCTGTGAGCGTGTTTAAATTTATTTTTGTGATGACTGTATATTGTTGTCTATCACTTAAATATGATTTAATTAGTTTTGAAACATTGCCTCTTACTCCGTAACCTTCCAATTTATTAATTAAAATATTATGATCGACAGAATCAAATGCTTTTGATAGATCCATGTATAATGCAGTTACAGGCAATTTATTATCAACACTTATTAAGACTTTTTGCAGGAAGGTGTAAATAGCTTTATCTACAGTTTTATTCTTTCTATAGCCTTGCTGTTCATCAACTAAAATATTATTCTTTTCGAGATAGCTATATAGCGCTTCATGGATTACCTTTTCAAATATTTTTGAAAAAATAGGGATGAGCGCTATAGGTCTGTAATTTTTCAACTGTGTTTTATCATCTTTTTTAAATACCGGTTTAATAATAGTTACTTTTAATATTTCAGGGAATACTCCAGATTCAATGCATAAATTAATTATATGACTTAATATGGGTGCTATTTCTACTGATACATATTTTATTACATTTGTGGTAATATCATCATATCCTGTGCTATTTGTATTTTTTAAAGCCTTAATGTGCTTTATTATATCATATGGAGTAGTAGGCGGCATAAACATTGAACTAGTTTTGGGGTTTTTTCTCTTACATCGAACATTATTTTGATTTTGGGTGTAAGAAGGCTTTACTTGGTTTAGGAAATAGTCGTTAAAAGATTGAGCTATCTCACTAGGATTTGTTAATAATTTTCCATTTATTTTCAGATGTTCTACATTTTCTTTAGGTAATTTTATTTTACTGTCATTAATAACTTTCCACGTTGCTGAAGTTTTATTGTTTGCTGTTTTTATGAAATAGTCATTTTGAGCTTTTTTAGTTCCATTAATAATTGCTTTTAGTCGTCGTGAATATGTTTTGAATAAATTTTTATTATTTGTGTTAGGAAATTTCCTAAATTTCCATAGCATGTCTCTTTTCCGTGACGAACATTTTTTTATTCCTTTTGTTATCCATTTACACTTTTTTGTTGTAGATATTTTGACTTTGATTATGGGAAAGCATAAGTTAAAAAATAATTTAAAAATGTCCAAGAAACTATTAAAAGCTTTGTTAGGGTCAGTTGTAATATAAATGTCATCAAAAGTAAGAGCGCTTATACATTCTCTGAATTTTTTCATATTTTCATTACTAAAATCACGTCTTTCTACAAACCAGTGTGTTTTCAAGCAGAATGTCTTCACTGAACATTTAATTATCTGAGCTGTGTGATCGGATAAGGCCAATTCCAAAACGGTACTTTTTGCACCTCTTATGTTATGTATAAAATTATCCAGACATGTCTACTCAAACGCGTCGGTTCTTTAATTTGTAACTTAAGATTATAGCCAAATAATAATTGTTCAAAGTCGTCAGATATGCGTACAGGTGTAGAATTATTTTTTAGTCTGTCTATATTAAAATCACCGCAAATTAAAAGCTTTCGCTTATTGTAACTAAATTTATTTAAGATTGTCTCTAAACGACAATAAAAAGTTTCAAGAGATAATCGATCAGTCTTAGGAGGTCTATATATGCACAAAATATTGATATTATGGTTTGTTAATTCTATTCCACTGCATTCTATTATATTTGGTATACTTAATTTTTCAACTTCATTAATTGTTTTAAATTTATGATTATTATGTACTAAAATGCAGGAACCACCATGTCGATTTTTGCGTGAATAATTAGATGCTAGTATGTAGTTAGGAATATGTAGTAGATCCAAGTCATTATTCGTCATGTTATGTTCTGTTATACACATCACATCGATTGGGATATTATCAGAAAATAACTTTTCGACACCTAATAATAATAAGTTAGACTTTGAAAGCAAACCATTTATATTTTGATGAAGTATGCTTATATGCTTATGAACGAAAAAAAGTACTGTCGCTGTTTTTATTTTTTTCTTGAGACGCCTGTTGATTAGTACCTTCTAAATGACAATTACAACTACTAAATTCATTTAACCCAGATAACCCTAAAATGTTTTTTTTCTTCGATGTCAACCAAATTCACATATTATGCTCAGTATGTCTCAGAAAGTCTGAAAAAAATACGAAAAAAAATCTTTGACAGGTGGAAATGCCGGAAAATGATGATCGTTATAACAAACGCTAGTAAAATGCGCTACTATGGAGTGTGATAGATATTTTGCAAATGTAAGGCTAAAATTGCTGAATAAAACAATAAAATAAATGAAAAATATTTAATTACTTAGATTATAACTTCTATAATAATATAATTTTATTGTGGTGTGTGGTATGTATTGAAACAATGTTTTGGATGCAGCGAAATATTACATTTTTTGCAGTAAAAACTTGCATTTTTGTGACAAATCGCGCATCGCAGTTGATTTGGTCTATACATAACGATGTGGCCAATATTATCATATCTTGAATTTTCATGAAGACCTTGTGATGTCCGTGTAGAGGCCAGTAGTTCTAAATACTTCAAAAAATGAGAATTTAGCATGTCGAAAACGGGCCGCAATTTAGCAAACTTGTCGTTTGAGGGTAGTTTTGAATTATCACAACAGTGAAGATTAGACATCACAAACGCAAATCTGTCCCTGCTCATGGCGTTATACAAAAGCGGAAGTCCACAATCTGTAGCATTTTCCCAGTACATAGATCTCCTGGGTACCACAATATAGCCACTCAATAATAATATTCCTAGGAAACACTTTATTTCGGCAATTGAAAATTGCAGAAGAACAAAATTGGGAACGTAAGTTCCCAATTTTGTTCTTCTGTGAAGCGTACAAGTTTGTATATTCAACTAGAAGATGTATCAAATTATCATTGAAAAATAAATTGAAGAAATAGATAGGTTTTTCCTTTAGTGGTGGGCCCACTTTGTTCTGCCATTCCGCATGTATAGGACGAATATCTCGTTTATTCCAATTATAATTTTTATTCTTGGACACATGAAGCGGAGTCCCTGAAGACGCTGGTAACACAGGCATTGTTGAAGAGGTACTTGGCTCGGATGATGAACTTTTTGGACCAGTTTCTGTTGTTTCCAGGCATATTCGCTTTGAAAGAAGAGCTAGTGGCGATTCGTCATTTTCACTTTCGTCGGATACACTGTTGTTGAAATATAGTTCAGCTGTAGCTCTAAGTAAATTAAATTTTGCAAAGACACAAAATTTTCATCTCCCGAATCTTCATCTGTCAAGTCTGCATTACAACTCTCCGGAGGAAAAATTGTTATACCATCGGGAATCGGATCTGCTTCGTCAATGTGATCCAATTCTTCAATAATCTCATTCAATGTGAGATTTCGATACTTCGACCTGAAACATACAAAAATGTTCTTATAGTACCTTATGTCCCTATTGTTCGTTATAACGATCCATCTAAAGATTTTGAAATAAACATATCTTTTGATGACTATAACATTCTGTAAATGTTTATTTTACGTCACTAAGGGTACATTCTTTATGTTTTAGGAGCAACTAAATAAAAAAAAAAAAAATGAAACATTTTACATACCTTGAAATATTCATGACTAAAATCCAAAAACAATAACGCGTATAAAATCAAGACACTGCACTTCTAAGTGGGTCAACTTCCTGGAATGAATGCATAGACATGTGACATGTGCTTATAACTTATAAACAAAATCTCAAGTACCCCCGGGTCGCCGTAATATTTTTTTGTTGTCATGATCGTTTAAACAAACGATAGCGTTAAGTGGGTTAACTGTACATTTTCGGTTTGCGTACTTTTTTCAATGAATTTTGTGGATTTTTCAATGTTCATTTTTACATTATACTCGGCGATTTTCATAGAATAATCTAAACGCAATATTTCTTTCAAAACAAACCTACATAGCTGATAAGCAAAGTATTTCAAAGGCGGTACATATCTAGAATAGTCCATATCTACAAAAGTGACATTTTTAAATTTACTACACATAAATTTCATTATATAATTCAGTTTTTTTACATTCAAGACCTTATTATATGGTATTTCACTAATAATAATGTTTGTGTCCTGCAAAGAACGTAGCCATGTATTAACATAAAAATTAAAATCTGACGGATTTTTGTCATTAGTTCCAGTTAAAACAAGAACAAAATCGTTTTTTGTCAAATTTAAAATTGAAGTCTTTTCAGAATTTAGTACATGATACGTAGTAGCTCCAGGCTTCCAATAACAAGTTACTGCATAATTAGTGCCTAGTAATTCTTGTAATAATTTGCATACATGTCTTCCTTGATCATCTGCAATAACTATCACTTTTGATTTATTTTTTTCCATGATAGTCTTGATTCCTAGGGACTGAGTTTGTTCCTGACGGGGTGCTTGAATGGAGTGTCCTAGAGTAGAGTGTATCAAGCGAATTGTATCGCTGTTTACTTCACATTGTGAAGAGTGACTTTGTGTGTGTGTATTATTTTGTACACCTTGCTGTGACATCTCCGTTGGTGTACTATTTCCTTGACATTTTTCCATATTAGTAAGCGTCTCTGTATTTTTTATTGGTGTAGATATAGTACTCGAATCTTCCAATGGTATATTTTTACGGTTTGAGTTTGGTGTTACAGAACTGCTACTCGTATATGTTTGTTTTTCTTCCGATTCTACAGTACTCCTGTGATTTTGTACTGGCGGGCTCTTAATGTCAGAAGAATTTAATAACGTTGAATTCATGTCGATTTGTCTGACAGCATTGATTGTCATTTGGTTCGGCGAAGTTCTGGGAAAACCAATTTTCATGTTATTTGCTTTTATAAACCGCATCGTGCGTCTATATTGCGGCGAATAAAACTTAATAGGCGAAGCTGATGTTGAACCGATGTTCATACCATCTATTCCAACCGACTTATATAATTTTATCTTATTCTCATATTCTAATATTTTTTTCTTTAATGAAGAGTTGTCCATACATAATGCTTCTATTTCACTATGTGCAGTTTGTAGCTCCAGAACTAACGTGTCATTTATTTCTTTTAACTCTGCAATTTCCGCGTTATCCGTAGTACTTGGCAAGCTTTGATAGGATAATTCAACATCCACACTTTTATTTAACTCGGCAATTTGTCGCGACGTCTTCCTATGTGTAATGTTATTTTGTGATTCATTCATGTCTATGTAACTTATTTTGATTTCTTCGTATAATATTGCAATGTACTACTAGCGCCCTCTATATTTTGCCTTTAGTTTGCTTCAAGAAATTATAATTTATTAAGAAATAATTTCCATATACAAAAAGTGAATTTCATATGTATACCCAACTCAGGTTCGAACCAGGTACTACAGGTCAATTTTCATCAGCTGCGTTATACATCTTAGCCAAAGTTGATATTAATTGTGTGTCAAATTTTTGAGTCTCATTTGCCTTATATTTTTTTAATCATTGTAGGCGGTAGTTATGATATGCGTACAGAGAATATTTCTGTGACTCACATGCGACTTTTTATAAATATTGTAATATTCACTTTTTTATTTCATTTAACAGCTTATTCCTCAATTGATTTTTACTTACTCAATTTATTAATTATATAGTACACGATTTAATATGTTAGAAGTTTCTTCTCTTACTTTTTTGAAATAAATAAGTACATTTGACGTCCATAAGTATTACACTTTGTAAACACTGTTTATAGCAGCATTTGCGGTTACATAACAATATCACTATTACTTCACAACTCGATTCACATATATGTGATGATTTTTTAATGATATCTTGTCGAAAACTATTTTATTGATTTAATTAATACAGAGTTAGATGTTTATCTTGACAACCAGTGTTGCCATCCTCTAAATAAATAGATTAACAAAATATTGAATGTATTGTAAAAATAAAACCGCGTGGTGCTACTTTTATTCTTACCTGCTACAAGTTAGACGCAATCGTTTTATTTTATTTACAAAGGTAACGTGGTCTATTAGTCAGTTTATTATAGACGTGTACGCTAAAATTGAAATGGAACGATTGGTATATATTCGCACAAACCAGAATAATACGTGCATTTGCGGGACGCTATGTAGCAAGATCAGAGTTTATTTGATTTGGTGGTGGAAAGTGTTTTAAGCGACGAGAGGAAACTGTTTTTCTTAGATGCTCCAGGAGGGACTGGAAAAACATACCTGACGAGATCTTATTTTGGCGCCTGATTTCAGCGTGGATTACGCTGAAATCAGGCGCCAAAATAAGATCTCGCAGCAGCATCGCCAGGTATTGCAGCCACATTACTACTAGGCGGAAGGACGCAAATACAATGTTCAATATCCTACACGATTTAAACAGAATTGAAACACCGACATGCTCTGTGACACGAAACTGTGACAAAGCAAAGGTGCTTCAGGATTGCTGACTAATCGTTTGAGATGAATGCGAAATGGCCAACAGTAAGGCACTAGAAGCTGTAGATAGAACTTTACGTGCCCAAGAGTTTTCAAGAATATTATTAAAATTTGGGGAAGATCTCCTTCCTGAAGTAAAGTCAATGGCAGCGCAATATAATTGAAGCTGAGATTCTCACTGGGAGTGGTGCCGGTGAAACTGTATTTATTCCGCGTATACCACTCTTCTCCAAAAAAAAATCCATTTTAATTTTAAACGTACGCAGTTGTCTGTGACCACTTGCTTTGTCATGACAATAAAAAAATCACTAAAATTCGCTGGTGTCAAGCTTAGGACTGGTATTTTCATATTAGCTCCCGAAGGAAAGACTCCCTTAATTTTTTTTAAACTATGGTTACAATGTTAAACAAAAAAAAAAATTTGACTTTTAACGTATAACAAATATTTTCTTATGTAACAACATTAGTTCGTATTTGTATTAATACGGCGGAATCATAAAGTCCACGCGAACGAAGTCGCGGGCATCAGCTAGTACTTAAATATATATATATATATATTTTGTAAATACAAACACTCAGATCAAGGCAAACAGACATGTTCATGTACACAAATGTTTGTCTCGTGCGGGAATCGAACCCGCGACCTCGGAGTCAAGTAGCCATTGCTAGTCATTCGACCACCGGGCTCGTCATGCATATATTGGTTCTGTATCGAGTGACATATACAAAAGCAATATTTTATGGGACAATATCAGTTGCGCGCGATTGTACTCATACTTAAGCACATTATGCTTTCCATAATGAGAAATAGATAATGTTACCCCTAATTTCATGATAGATAATGTCACGAAAGGAGAAAGTATTTCACATAAGTATAATTTACTTGATATATTCGAGCACAACATTAAGTACTCGGTGGAACTTGTAAGGCAGTGGTTCCCAATTAGTTTTATTCGAGTACCACTTCAATAAAGACCTCAAATTTGTATTCCCAGTTAATGTATTGTAGTTTGTTTTTAAAAATGGTATCTTTCCATTTTTAAAAATATTTATAACACTTATTCTGGCAAGTTGGCCGTAAACAAGTATTTTAATAATACATAATTATTGTTTTTATTTATATTTATTTAGTGTCTGTAATCGTCTTACAAGTTTGTGTATTTACACTTACAATTTTACCCATTTCCCAGTGACCTAATAAGCTAAAATTTGGCCCTCTCGGTTGATTCTCGTGACAATCAACGATTGCCTAGATACCGCCAGTTTTAATCCATATGAAAGCCGAAAACTAAATGGCGATTCATAATTTCCATTCAAACCCCTCTATTATGGGTATGAAATTAAAGGTCTTGATGAGCGAAACACGGTAATTATGGGTAAAGGAACATGTGGGTCACCTGATCGTAAGTATTCACCACCACGCATGAAGATCAGCAACACCAAGGGTTGCTGATCCGTTGCCAGCCTATACTCCTTCCTTTCTTTTTTTCTTGTGATTTCACTCACTCGCAGGAACACAACAACCCTCAAGGGAATTGTTATTTGGCTGCGGTATTCTGTGAGGTGGAGGTACTTACCCAGTCGGGCAGCTTAAAAAAACGCTATGCCCTACCTCTCTTTTCGCCAGAACCTCGTTTGGCAGTCAGCAGGGTGCACCACGTGCAGGTGAGGTTGGCATTGGTTCAAAGATGTTGATGAACCACTGACACCCCAAAGCTTTTTAGTTTTTTTTGTTAATAACATATAATAAAAGCTTGTTTTTTTTAAATATAATATAGCAATTTAACGAGTAAACATAACATAACCCTGTATAACAGATGTGATGAATAACAAAACGATGGGAAATAAGTTAATAATCGTTATAATTGTATGGTGTACATTGACAAACTGTAATGCATTGGCGAGTGTTGTCGACATGTTGGTTGGTTTTGTGAAACTCGACGATCGGCCGACGTCGCTGTTGACGCCGAGTCTATGCTGGGATCAATGTAAGTATTTTTTTATATACATATAATCACACCCTGGCCACTCCATACAAATGTCAAGTCGTTCACTATTACATAAACAATGATGTTTGTACACAGCCAAAATGAGCGTGTGTGCGGCGCTATACAAACTGCGGCAGCGAGTGGCCATACTGTACGTATGACTATTACTTATACTGTGATATAATAATAACTGCTTAGCAACAAAATATGCACGAAAGCTCAATTAACTCATTCTAGTTTCAGCTATCTGCCAGTTAGTCTCGTCAAAATTGGTTAAACCGTTTTGGAGATTAATCTGAATAAATAGACTAATAATTCCTTTTAAATTGTTTTTTTTTTTTGTTATAGGGTCTTTCGTATGTGTATACTTCCATATGTTATACCATAGGTTATGTGTAACAAATATCATCATCATTATCATCCTGTATCTACCCACTGCAAAGCTCCTGCCCCCTTACCACCATCTCTTATTGCGATTCAATAACTGAATAGAATGCTTATTTATTCATACCAATGAATAAGCGACTCTATTTCAAATCGAATAGAGTCGCTTATTCATTGGTATGAATAAGCAATCCATTCAATTATTGAATCGCAATAAGAGATGGTGGTAAGGGGACTGCTCTTCCCATTGCTCCTGCAATTGGGAAAAGCCTATATATGTATATCCAGGCCCATGTAACCGGCCCATTTCCGCTTTATTATAAATATTTTTGAAAAATGGAAAAATTCACCTGTCCCCCTAGGTGGGATTTGAACCCACGACCTCTCGATGACCGGCCGAGTGCTCTTCCAACTGAGCTACCAGGAAGGTTTGTGTTGCTAGACGAATTTTTGCATCTTATATTTCTACTGTGTGAGTCATAGTGTGGTGTCATCAGCAGTCCATCGTTGCAGATGAAATTCAGCTATTTTTTGATAACACCAAACTAATGAAATAATTATTATTTAAATAGTTGTCTTGGCCAATTTGCCAGGATATTATAAATAATTTTGAAAAATGGAAAAAAGTCAAAGTTCGTCAGCAACACAAACCTTCCTGGTAGCTCAGTTGGAAAAGCACTCGACCGGTCATCGAGAGGTCGTGGGTTCAAATCCCACCTAGTGGGGCAGGTGAATTTTTCCAGTTTTCAAAAATATTTATAATATTCTGGCAAGTTGGCCAAGACAAACATTTCCACTTTAGCTTGCAAACTCTGAAGGCTGTGTCGACAACTGTGTTCCTACGGGCGAATGAGGGCACCAAAAAGGAAGGAGTTACTTCTTTTTTTTATATATGAGAGAGGGGAAGCGACCATGTGGGTCACCTGATGGAAAGCAATCACCACCGCCCATAGAAATCAGCAACACCAAGGGGTCGCTGATCCGTTATTGCGGATAGGGCAGCACGCGAGCAATATATTTTCTTGTTGCGAGCGTTAATATGGCTACGGTAACCGCTTCACATCAGGAGGGCCGTGTGCTTTTATGCCATTCGACGTAGTATAAAAAACTACATCGCCTGACGTGAAGCGGCTACGGTATATTATCGCTCGCAACATGAAATAATGCTGACACGCCGCCACCCGCACTGCCAACGCAGTAACTCCTTCCTTCGCAACTACATAAGAGTAGAACAATCCTTAAGGGAATTGTTATTTGGCTGCGGTATGATGAGCTGGAGGTATTTCCCCAGACGGGCATTTTACACGATACGTCCAATTCACCTGTCCCCAATTCAATCGCCAGTGCTTCGTTTGTCACTCAGCAAAGTACACCATGTGTAGGTGAGATTATCTTTGGTTCAAATATGTTGATAAATCACCTCCACCCCAAAGCTATCAATTTATATAATACTAGGTCGAAATTCGACCATAATTGATTTAAATTAGGACCTTAACAATAAACAAAAGAGTAAACTCGTATATGTGTTTGTGTCAAATACATGGTAGTGTTCGTAATGGTTTTTTTTATATATTTAATGTATTTTTTATTCATAACAAGAAAAATATTAGCAATCTGCACTCCTTCTCTATATAAGCTATAAGTGTGCGAAATTTCATACTCCTCCGTCCGCGCAATTATCGTAAAATGGGTACAAATTTTTGCTTCACGTGTTAATATACGTATATACACCCAATATCTATATTGATATTGTCGGTCTACTACTTTAGGTATACCCATTTCTTACAATGTTAAACTACGGCCTCGAATTCTCTAACAGCCATTCACACGTTTAAAAATAATCTTATTGCTATGCATGCGTTTAAAAATAAACGAGCTATGCAAACTGCAAATTTACAACCAATAACATTGTTTTCAGACACGATGACGTCAATGGCTAGGCACATGAGCAGCGCCGGAGTAAACATGGCTACATCGCTGCAACGGAACAGAACTGAATATTTTCTACATCATGTAGTGATATTGGTTGATATGTCTTGTCCTGATGCTGACAGATTTTTGATTAGAGTAAGTAGATGTCCAACTTTGTCACCTACTAAGCATAGTCACTTACTTGGTTATATATGTTGAAACGGAATAAGAAACATTGACATTGGCGAGAACTTCAAGAACGCTACAAAGAAGAATTGAATTAGTCCAACTTTTTAAAAGAGTATGTAAATATCAAGGCACAAAGAATAATGAATAAGGTATTATGTGGACATTAAAAAAAATAGAAATAGTAAAAAAATATTTCAAAACAATTTTTAAATTATCATATTTTTAAAATAGAACGTTCTAAAATCATGCACTATAGTTACCTTACGTCCGACTTATTTTATGGACGATCAAAGTTTTGGTGGGAAAGTCTATTTTATGACCTAATGAAATTATTAGAAAAATAATTGGTTATCTGTAAAGTTGGTTTACGGATGATCATTTTACGTGATAACATCATAAGAAAACATCGGCCGATGGAGTAGAAGAGAGATAGATGTGTCACAAACCGAACGCTTAGGCCGATCGTGCCTCTGTATCGCTTGTTCCACGCTCTCGCTAGCACGCGCTCGGCTCAGGCGGAACGTGATAATGAATCATGCTTTTTCGACGACGAAACGACTATAATTTCCTTGCAAAATTATAGTTGGGAGGTGTAATGTACATAAAATCCATTTTTCTATCCAGGCAAGCGACGAAGGGTTCTTTAAATCACCATACAGATGGTTACTCCTCGACTTCGGTGAAGATGGAAACCAGCTAGATGTATTAGATAAACTTGAGATGCCCACAGACAGTGACGTCGTTGTAGCCAAAAGAACTAGTGAAGAAACATTTATTCTTATTGAAGGTAAATCACTTAGATGATAATGTATAGCTTCTGCACATGATACCCTCAAAATTACCCCATCTGGACATGGGGAATCGCTATTTCAAATGACACATTCGAGTCGTATTAGTGACTAGCTGTGCCCGCGACTTTGTCCGCTTGGTTGTGGGTGAGAATGTGGATGTGAATATCGATGTGGTCACGGATGTGGATATGTACAAAAATTACAACAACGCTTCTCTGTACACGACATTACATATATTACCGTCGATGATCAAAGCATATAAGTTTCTGGGATCGCTCACGCGCGATAAAGTCACATAAAGCTGACCGTGCGAAGAACAGCTAACAATTAAATCCACACTCGCAGCTTTCTGCGTTTGTCCTTGAGCATTGTTAATGGTCATGGCATAGCATAGGTTAACTGGAAATTGGACCCGTTTGAAAGTAAATGGGCAATTATTGGGTACTAAAGGAATTCGAGGTATGAAAACACTCTCTCCAGCTCCACATCCCGTTAAAGCCTCTGATTTTATGACATACGGCTGCTAATTATTAACTTTTAACCTGGTACCATTGCAAAGTTCTGGGGGACTTAGATTTCTAAGTAGCATTGTAGGTACCCCGACTTTTAAATTTATCTTGTGAGCCGGCAATCCTGGGGCACTAAGGGATTCTAAAAATTCTACGGGATAATTCGTAGATTCTGCGTCTTCCATTACCCTGTTAATGGAAACACACTCTACACTATCCCCCGAAACACAATTTAAAATTTCAGCATTTATTGCTGCCACTTAATCGCGGAGTTAAAATAACTCTTTCGCATAACCAGAAGTTTTCGTTGCTGGCTATTTGCATTGCGTTTCCATATACAGAGTATTATACTGCAACAGGAGCATTATACTATCCACGATGTCTGTTGCAGTACGTCTATCAGCCTTAATGACAACTTTGTAGTCGTTATTTTGACCTCGTAGGATAGAGTTAAAACTTCTGACATACGGATTTACTTGATGTAACATAATTTTGAAGTTGAGATATAAGGTTTGGAAAAAATCCTAAAGTACCTACCTACATATATTTATTTAACAAACGTCTCTTTAAGAAAATTTAACTGAAGAATTATTGTATAAATTATATTATATTTTTCCGTGTTTCTTTAAATCGATAAAACATATTTTATTTATGGAATCGAATGAAATTAAACAATGTATACATATCAAAATTTAATTATTATTTGTTTAGTAGCTAAGCGTGAAGGCGTAACAACCAGGTCGTGCTTGGCGATGATCAATTTCTGCACACAGATTTATTACTAAGCCACTTGATATATTTTTTGCGCCAATTGTGGGCACCCATCCTAGTTGGAACCACGACAGGGGTTGCTTAACTTGCGTTAACGCTACGATCTCTATGCATCTCTATCATTGTATTATTTACTTTAACGATGATAACATAATACCTTTATAAACTTTTTGTCAATTCAACTGAAAAGTTTCAGTCAATTCAAGGAATTAGTTATTTTGTACCATTTTATATGTGATTTTTTAGATTGATATAACTTTTTTGTTTATGAACCGATTGAAATGAAACAAACACTAAACGTTAAGTTGAGCAAGCCTTGACGTATTAGTGAAAACCGCATTCAAATAGGTAAAGCGGTTTCTGAGATTAGCGTGCACAAACGTACGGACAAACAGACAAACAGACAAACAGTCAAACAGACAAACAGACATACAGACAAACAGACAAAAATTCTAAAAATCATTGTTTTGGGTTCTATTGCGTTCATAAACCACCCCTATATTAGTTTTTCTTAAATATCTTCATTGTACAGACAGCGGCCAGTTACGATTTTATTATATGTATTGATATTGATGATATTGATATTGATATGGCAAGCCAGAATACGAGAATGTATCATACCATCTATTATCATATAACAAAACAATTAATTTAAAAATTTAAACAACCCCGGTCCTTCTAGCCTACCCTATATTGAAAGGGCTGTGCATGAATATGTAATCCGTCATATTGTGGCGACGGCCATCTTGGACCGATTTTCATCAAACATAGCTAAAATACCTCCCGACTAATTCACCTTTCAAATAAAAAAAAATAATCAAAATCGGTTCGTCCGTTCGGGAGCTACGATGCCACAGACAAAGAGACACACACACAAGACACGTCAAACTTATAACACCCCGGCGTTTTTGCTTCGGAGGTCAAAAACAATCCAATCACCATCCCTAATATATCTCAATACTCCATTTATATTGGCTTAGTGTGAACGTGAATCACAAAAACCTGACTTTACTATGGGCAATAAAAGGTGGCTTGGTGGCCATCTCATGGGGTCCCCCCCCCCCGTACCCATATTCGACCGATCGATGAGTTCATCTTCTATGTAAGATTCCCCCCCCCCCCCCCCTCTTCAAGTAATGGGTCCTGAATAGAAGGCTGGATCCACCCTTGACTTTAGGTAGGTCAAACGATTATTTGTCGCCTGTAGATATTCCCCTCTAGATAAGTAACTTTTTGGTGACGACGATAATCAATCCAGATCGCAATGACGTTGATAGCTTGAAGCAAACGAGCCGCATAATTTTATTTGATAATTTATAATCTAGCACTTGGCCAGTTTTTATTTAACCTCCAGACAGCAATAAGTCATCTGCGAATGCTGCAAGGACAACTCCATATAAATATAGACTACAATTTACCAATTAATAAAACATAATACTGTATCAATTATCAGTAAGACAGTGAGTGAAAAAAATATCGAAATTTGAACGAGTTACGTATAGATTGCTATTGCTTGCACATTTTGAGTAAATATAATATTTTATAAGACCAGAAGGCCAATTCTCGTAAATTTTTCTACGATCGCAGATTGAAAGTTGACCGAATCGAAATTGAATTGTAAATTGACTAAAATTTTATACTTGATTTCATTAATTAATAATTATTAATTCTTATTTTTGACAAAGTAACATTCTTACTTTATTTAATTTTCGGTCATATTTCGATTTAGGTACACTTAAATTAAACTTTGAAGTTACATATGGATACGAGAATACCAAATTTGACATTTGTGAGTTCGAAACAGCCTCCTTACCACCATCTCTTATTGCGATTCAATAACTGAATAGAATGCTTATTCATACCAATGAATATACGACTCAATTCGTTTGAAATAGAGTCGCTTATTCACTGGTATGATTAAGCAATATATTCAGTTATTGAATCGCATTAAGAGATGGTGGTAGGGTTGCCAACTTTTATTTACAAGAAAAACAGTACCTATATTAAAAGCTGCGTAGCAAAACAAACAGTATACCTAGTAAGGCCCAGTGCATGCGGAGCAGTACAATAAACAGTGCTATGGTCAAATGAAGATTTTTTCAACAGTATTATAGCATAGAAAACAGTGTAATACTGTTTTTAACAGTATGGTGGGCAACCCTAGATGGTGGTAAGGGGGCTGAATTGGAACTGAATTTTGACTACATTTTAATTCCTAGAATTGCTCCTCAGGTGGCCTACTGCCTAAGCTGAAGCCGATTGCCATCAGATATTTTGAGTGCGAAAATCAAAGTTTAGCTTAGATTGGCGGTAATTGTGTTTAGCTTAGCTTGTAGGAACAATAGAGCACTACTACAGACTAACCTAAAAATGTTTGTCAGTAACTGGATGCCCATCCAGTAGGACACTAGGGGTGTAAGTGGTTTATCAACATCTTTGAACCAAAGCCAACATCACCTGCACGTGGTGCACCCTGCTGACTGACAAACGAAGCTCTGGCGAAAAGAGAGGTAGGGAGCGTAATTGTAAGCTACCCGACTGGGGAATGTACCTCCACCTCACAGAATACCGTAGCCAAATAACAATTCCCTTGAGGGTTGTTGTGTTCCTACGAGTGAGTGAGGTCACCAGAAAAGAAGGAGATGCTGCGTTGGCGGCGCGCAAGTGATATATTATGTTGCGAGCGTCAATACGGTTATGGTAACCGCTTCACCTCAGGCGGGCCTGCTTATGCTTGTCTGCCACCCGACGTAGTATAAAAAAAACCACAAAAATTACAAATATGGGAGTTTATCAGGCTGCACGATGTTTGTTACTCTTTCATGGGTAAACAGCTGAACGGATTTGTATGAAGCTTACTTAAGGTATATGGAAACTCATAAGCACAAACAAACAAATATGTACCCGTACTAAACTTGTATACAAGGTTATTTTTTCTGTGTATTCTATTATACTTCTACAGAGAAATATATATATATATATATTTCTCTTGTTGGTTATTTTTTCTGTGTATTCTATTATACTTCTACAGAGAAATATATATATATATATATATATATATATATATTTCTCTGTAGAAGTCTACAGAGAAAGTAACCGCTTCACATCAGGCGGGCCGTATGCTTGTCTGCCACCCGACGTAGTATAAAAAAAAAACTTCAAGTTTTTAATTTAGTTATATTATTTTCAATTTAATTTTAAGTTATTTATATGTAATTTTAGTTTATTTAGTTTTTTATAATGTAGCTTATGGTAAATCAATAAATAAATTAAATAAGACATCTTGCTGATAATATCAAATTACACAAGATTGCTGATATTTAATGAACATTTAAAATTTACCTTCAACCATTCAAATATTGTATTCGAATATTATTGTCGAGCTCGGTGCCGCCGTAGCGGTCAATGACGCGGCTTCCACACCAACGTTCGTGGCTCGTGGGTTCGATTCCCACATAGAACAAACATTTGTGTGCATGAACATGTCTGTTTGTCTTAGTTTGGGTATTTTCTATGTATCATAAGTATGTATTTACGTATGTTTATCAGTTGTCTAGTACCCATATATAACACAAGCTTCGCTTACTTTGGGCACAGAATAATATACTCTAACTTTGGGGCTAGATGGCGCTGTGTAATTTGTCTGACAATATTTATTTATTTATTTATTATTCTTCTTATCATGACATGATACTATATATATATTTATACACTGTATTGATATTTATTTATACATTTTTTATCATCAGATTATAGAACTATGTCTGCCTTTATACACCTACTGAATTTCATTCCAGAGTTAATATTTTGTTCTTTTACAGTATACAAAGTGGGCAAAGACACCGAAACTATTTACACTACGAGAGCAATCTGGCGCCCGCTTAGTTCAAGCAAACATTACGATATTCTAGAAGAATCTAACAATACTGACATACTTCTATCAGACAACAGAATCGCTATGAACCATCCAACAACGATTACTATTGACAAGTACGGTGTGATAGAAGATTACAGGAAGACTAAAGTGCTATCAGTTAGAAGAAGGAATTTAAGAAGACACACGTTGACCATGGCTAACGTCATCACTGACAGCAATGAGACTAGGAAGCATTTGGATGATCGATTGTAAGTATGACAGGCATTAAAGGGCGTTGCCAGAGGAAGGTACCCTCAGCCAAAGTTGACCCACTATGCTGAGCTAATATAAAAAAGGGGAAAGAAGAGGGGCAGCTACTCCCTATAGAGTCTCATGACTTTAGGCTGCCGAAAGAGAATGTTCCAGTTCTTCACAGATCGTTAAATCTTGTTAATTTACAACGACTGAATCTCAATTGAATCGTGATCGATTTACTATTTTACCAACATCACCTGCACAAGACGCTGCAAACCATTTACCTAATGGGCTAGCAGCCTTACAAAACGTAGTTTAATTACTAACTCATGGACGATACATGGCGCTATCAAAGAATCGTGATAAAATAAATCTTAAATCTCCCGTGGCATCAATAAAACCGGTGTCCGGAGTTAGATAATAGCGCAGCCCGCCAATTTTTAGTGTTAACAGCACCAAATTATAGCTACGATATGGTAATTTCGTGATTTTTCTAGATAATCTGCCTAGAACAACATTCCGTCTGGTTCAGGATAATCTTTATTTAAATTCGGTAGGTATATTAGACATATAGATGTGCGAAACACGGGCCGAGATTACAATAATCACCGGTTATTATGTTTTTAACATGTTTCTAAAAAAAAAGAGTGTACTTTAGACCAGTGTTCCGCAAACTCTTTGTGTTTTAGGTACATCTAGGAAAACGGAAATTTTAGGTCAATTTTTCAATTTTTTTTTATATTTATATTGGTCTGTTTATGTATTAGTTGTTTTTATTTAGTGGCCAGAGTGTAGTTACTATTTACACATAAAATATTTGGTAATAAAAAAAACATAAAATATTTGGTAATAAATAAAATTGTGAATGCATCAGAGGACAAGTCCGATATAACTTAACGTATATTTGTCACTCGATTATTATTCAGTTTATTATCAGTAGGTGCTATAAAGTTTTATCGTGACTCTGATTGCTAATGAATTGAATTTGTATTACATTGATATACACACGACATGTTTAAACATTTATATGCAAATGGTTAAACAAATTTAGCTGCATTTAATTATATTTGAATATTTGCCTATTATGTTAAACGGATAATCTAAAAATATATATTCGATTTTACCTAAACGTCTGTCGACATAAATCCAATGTTATATCATTAAGACGGAAACTTATTCCAGATGGAATAAGTTTCCGTCTTTATGTTATAACATTGGATCCAATACATATAAAATGTTGCTACTAATCTAGTAGCAACATTTTATATTCATTGGATCCAATGCATATAAAATGCACAATCCAAAGCATATAAAATGTTGCTAATAGATAGTAGCAACATTTTATATGTATTGGATTGTGTATTGATATAGATTTATATATATTATTATTTATATGTTTTAACTGTATATTGTCTCTCACCGCCGATTACGAATCCATCCGACTCAAAGGCAACGGTTGAGTGGAAGAGTTTCCTTCACGGAACAAGTCCACCCTTCCAAATATTATTTTATGTATACGGCTTACTTCATTTGTATGGTATTGCAATAAAGTTTAATTAACAAACAAACAAACAAAAATTTAAAGACGGAATGGTCTCGGAACCCATATCAGGGGTTGGAACCGGTACCAAAAGTACAGATGCTGTACCGGTAAAAACGGTGTCATTGTTTGCTAATAATTTTAACAAAAAAAAACCGACGTGAAACATTACTCTACATTTATGTATGTATACAGGGTGATGATGATGAAAAAAATATGTGACCAATCTAGAATTATACTCTTTCAAATAAAATAAAAGTTTTTTTTAAATCGGTTTATTAATGACGGAGTGATGAAATAACAAACCTAACAGTGGGTAGATACAGGATGATGATGATAATGAAAAAAATATGGGACCAATCTGGAAGTATACTCTTTCAAATAAAAATAGTTTTTTTTTTTCAAATCGGTTTATAAATCACGGAGTAATTAAGTAACAAACATTAAAAAAAAGCGGAATTGAAAACCTCCTTTATTGGAGTCGGTTAAAAATTACTGGTACGCACAGCCTTACGTAGATGTATTTTGTTTTTTAGTTTTTTTTTAGCGAACAACCGTAGATAAGTAATTTTCTTCATACGAGTAATTAAGGGTTAAGATTTTCTAGAATCATATTCTAGAATATCTTTTAACCAGTTTCAATACAGATGTAGGTGCATCTTTTTTACATTGTTTTTTAATTTAAAGGTTCCTTCATCAAGACTGTATAACTAAAATGTCATACAACGTGGTAAAAATTTGCTTTGAAATGCTGAATGCCACGGAAAAGCTGTTATTTACCCACACTTGGGGCTATCGCGACAAGAACGGCAATTGGCAAGGCGTCGTCGACTATTTGGACAAAAAAGAAGCTGATTTGGGTAAGCGTTATTGACTTGTACGTTTTTGGGGATGTGGGACTAACCCACCACCTTCCCATGGCTCCACCGACCTCACGGTCATATGAGCCGAATCGCGAGAGATGCGCGCGAGACCGTTGCTCTGAGGCTCTTTTGTGCCGCAGCAATTCTTGACTCTCTACAAATTATTTAATCTGTCTCCTTGTCCCTATGTGTGCCTTCTCCCCCTTCTGGGGCGGCGACGATCACTATGCGGGTATATCACGATACACGGCGGGGATGTGGGACTGTGGCGGGAGATACCGTGGGATTTTTCTGAAATCTGAGAGGATGCCTACGTCATAATAGCTATCTGTTTGAGTGCCAAATTTCAACCCGATTCGTCCAGTAGTTTGAGCTCACAGCATTATTAGATCAATCAACTCTTATCCATCCCACTACTGGGATACGGGCCTCCAATTAATCGAAGGAGTTTACAGCATACTCCACCACGCAGCTCAACTGCGGATTAGCGGAGGCCAGTGTTTTCAAGCCACAAAGGTCACTGACTTGGCTTAACGATTGTCATCTAATGACAACAGTTGGGACCGACGACGGCTTAACGTGCCCTCCGAACCACGGAGGAGCTAAAAATAAATAAACCCATCCATGGGCAGACTATTTATTTATTTATTTATTTATTGCTGTCATGTTGTATACAATAGGTGGTGTACATATGGTTTGTTGCATTTGTTCCAAACATGAACCCAGATAGGGCACTGCAAACATTATCTATTCACATTCATATTTTTATATTTTTTATCAATATTATTATCAATTTACATTTATATCAAATTACAAATCCTTAATTACATACATAAATTACAAAATTACTTCAATTATCAATTTGCATGCATATCATTTATATTATACAATTGTAAATAGAGCAACAGAATAAAGATAACAAGGAAAAAGTCTATAAATCATTTCTGTAAGCAAATAAAAGAAAAATATAATTGTAATGTAATATCATATATATAAATGTATTAAGTCTATAAAAAAAATAATCAAAAAAATCAATTTAATATTATGTTTTTGTTATTCCTTTAAATGGTTTGAAGATTTCTATAGTTTATCGTCTAAATAATCTTTGACAGTATAATAGGTTTTTTGATGCAGGAAGTCCTTTAACCTTTTTGTAAAAGTAATCTCCTTTTCTTCTTTTTTTATTATGTCAGGTAATTTATTGTATGTTTTTACCACAGACATTCAATATAGTAAGCAGACGTAACATTAGAAGTTTGAATGCACGCCAAAACAAACACACGTAAATACCACACACACAACCGCAAATACAGGGACGGAGTTAGAGCCTGTCCAGATATATAGATGCCTATCTGACGTGCGAGTGAACTCGCGCGTTTCAATTTATATTCATTCATTTGGGGTGTAAGAGGTTCATCAACATCTTTGAACCAAAGCCAACTTCACCTGCACGCGGTGCACCCTGCTGACTGACAAACGAAGCTCTGGCGAAAGAGAGGTAGGGAGCGTAATTGTAAGCTACCCGACTGGGGAAAGTACCTCCACCTCACAGAATACCGGAGCCAAATAACAATTCCCTTGTGGGTTGTTGTTCCTGCGAGTGAGTGAGGTTACCAGAAAGGAAGGAAGGAGATGCTGCGTTGGCAGCGGGGGTGGCGACGCGCGAGCGATATTTTATGTCGCGAGCGTTAATATGGCTACGGTAACCGCTTCACATCAGGCGGGCCGTATGCTTGTTTGCCACCCGACGTAGTATAAATATATATATATTGCGTCTCAGATATCACGTTTTACGCGCGTTCCTACGCTGTGAGGGATTCAGTTATAAACATGTACTCGGACACAGCGGTTGAGTTGTGGCTTGCATAAATTGAATGTCTGTGCTTGCATACCGTCGATGGAAACATCGTAAACTAAGAGAAAGTCGACGATTAACGTGCATTCAATTCTACGTGACAGAATGACACATACTATGTTTATAACATTATACCCAAAGCTCAGAGAACACAGCGAAAAATTTTTAACTACTTTCCAATGTCAGTAACATCGTTTGATGATTTACTAGAAATTATTCAAGAAGATTTAACTCCATGTCAAAATTATGCGGTAAGGGATACTGTAAGTTGCAGGGGGCAACGAAGATGTTGTAGGATCTACTACGTTATATCCTGTTTCTTCAAAATAATCTCTCTGTCCGCGTTGTGTCAGTTATCCTTGGTTTAGAAAAGTTCGGTATCGAAGTTATTACGCTCCATTTTGTAATACGTCCACTCGCTACGGATTCGCGCGTAACCATAGGTTTTACCTTTAAGCTTCTTCTTGTTTCAAAGTCAGTAAGCCATAGAGGAAAACAATGTTGGCCATAAATACATCATTAAAAATACGTAATAATGCTATAATAGGTACCTAAATGAATGACTTACTTACTTACTATATGTTAAATTACTTACTTATCACACAGCATCATCTTGTGCCAAACTAATCAACGAGTCTTGTAATGTGGTAATAATGATATGGTTGATATACTACCTAAATGTATTATATATTTTTTGTAAATATATAAATCATATCATACATAAACATCATCGATATATCATACAATAACATGACTCGAGCACAAAATAAGTTCATTACACAAATATTTGGACGTCCCCAGCTAGAACAAGACTAGGTAGCTGAAAACTGGATGCTCATAGAACCAAAGAAAGACCGGCGACGTGTAAACGCGTAAAAGTCCTTCAAGGACGAGTTACAGGATCATTATCATGGAATTTCTCGAAGTAAATAAAAACACAACGTTGAAGTTATTATCTTATTTATTTTGGAACAAAATAACTTTTTTCAAATAATTTCTTTTTGAAACATTGCTCGTTATACCTTTTGCGTAATGTTTTGATCGTAAATCAATATAAAACTTGACAATAACTTTAATTAGTAAATATACATGGTTTGAATCATGTTCATCATCATTTGAATTGAAAATTTGCATTTAATTGTCATTGTCCCAAATATACTTAATTATTTCGTTCAAAGAAACATCTTTATTGAATTTAAAAAAAAAATCACATTTTTGGATTACTGAAACAAGACCATAAGCGGGATATATTAAACTCCCTCGATCTTTTAAGTTGATCAGACATGCAAAAATGTTCTGTTTCTCGCCCATTACTAGCATCTGATAAACAACACACTTAATAAATTGAAACCTGATGGGTATACTCATCTAAAGGCGAAGAAAGTAAATCAGAAATGAAATATTCTAAATTCTCATCATCAACATCATACGCCGCTTTCTTTTTTTTTTTCGAAAGTCGGTGTAGTGTCGTTTATGGTATCCAGAATACAAGCCGTACTTGACACTGTTAATATAGACACATCATCAATAAATCCTTTTATTTTTAGATTTAACTCAGATCTAATGAGGTTATTTTTATATGCAGTGCGAAATTGTACAATATCAGGGTTGTCATTAAAACCTCCCCTCGCTCGCATCATACCGAAAAACATTTCGAGATGGTCTTGACTAATTTTATATAGCGGAAGGAACCATAATTTTGCTTTGATGATAAGTTCATGAAACAAATTAGCAGCACTTTCTAGACATATAATAAATCCAATAAATCCCGTCTTTCGACCTGAATGTATAATCAATTTATTATCTGAAAATCGTAAATTAGACAAATACTCTTTACAAATTTTCGAGTGTTGCAAAGTGCGTTCAATATTAGCTGGACATAAAACTTTTTTATATCCAGGTGCAAACATAGACCTGCTATTTAAAATATCAAAGGTATCATTAATTAAATTTATAAATTTTACCGTTGCTGAACACTGGCTGAATTCAGGTAAATTCAAATTATCTTTATAAAATTGGAGAGCATCAGCCACAGACCTACTTAAGAGTTGAACTGCAAGACGTACTTTCATTTTTTGGTTACCAAAAAAAATATGAGCCTGTTTTACTTTATTGGCCAAATGCAGGCCTTTTCTATCTTGTAATTTTAATAATTCTTCAAAATATTTAAAGTTAATCTCATCTCCATCTTTATCAATTAGTGTTGAATAATCTCCAAGGGTATTTCTATTGAGTTTAATCATATGACATGGATCGTAAAATACATGAATTTTATAATCTTGAAAAGTGAAAAATGTAGTTAAATTTTCGAATGTAAAATCACACCCTAAACGAGTAGCCATACTAATATTAGTTGCAGCCCCATCAAATGGGATACTGCATACAATTATATTAATATCGATAAACATTTCTAATGCCATGTTTAAAAAATTTGCACGCTGTTCACCATTCAGAGAACGTATAAAAAAATATGCTATGGGTAGTTTCCAATAGCCGTTAATCGCTGTTACAAAAAATACTAAGGCTTGAGTTGCTAATGGTAAACTGTCATCTGACACCCCAGTGCCAGTGTTAACATAGCCTTGGTATTTGTTTTGGGAACTATCCCACACTATGCCTTTACAGATAGCCATTTCATCTATACATAGATTCACGTATACAGGATGTTTGCTGTTTTGTTCTTACTCTAAGCAGATGGTATAAAAAAGTTGATGCTGCACCGGGGTTTACATCCGAAGCTATTGTAACTTTGCAGAAGTTACAAAAGCTTCGGATGTACCATTTCATCTATACATAGATTCACGTATACAGGATGTTTGATGTTTGCTGTTACATCCGAAGCTTTTGTAACTTCTGCAAAGTTACAAAAGCTTCGGATGTAAACCCCGGTGCAGCATCAACTTTTTTATACCATCTGCTTAGAGTAAGAACAAAACAGCAAACATCCTGTATACGTGAATCTATGTATAGATGAAATGGTACTAGGATGCAGCAAGACTGTCTCGAAAGTTTCCCTAACAAAATTATAAGCTCTAGGGGAATAGAAGTTTAGTTGCAAGGCAAACGATCTGAGTTCCGGTGAGTATTCTTTACTTAAAGATGATTTTTGAACTTATTATTGCCCGGGATATTATTCAAAATTTGTACATCATCATCATTTAATTTTTGTCGTAAATCAGCGGAAAACTTGGCAACTTTTTTTCAGTCGCCTGGTCTTGTCAGTAAGTGATTTAATTTTCTTATTTTTAGAAACAATCGTTCTTTTAAATTTTCTAACAAGTTTATCCTGCTGAAGGCCGCTTTGTGAAGAGGTTGAAGGTTTTCTGTCGATTTTATGTGCACCAAGGATAAAAAATGATTCATTTGTAGCTGTGGGTCTTCCGGATGAAGTAGATGGACAAAGGTCTAAAATCTCTTCTTCTGTATCTTTGGTAATACACTTTGCCTGTGATGTGGATGGCAGTGTCTCAATGTTATGTCCAGTTTGAGGTTTTAAAACACCAGTCACACTCCGCTTACTTGACGCTCGTTTAGAGAGTCAACTACTGGGTTCATTTTCTTTAGTCTGTAAAAATAAACCATTATTAGAAGAAGAAGAAGACATTTATTGGAACATAACACAACACTATTACACAAGTTACAAAATAGCTGTATAAATAAGATAGAAAGGATAACGAATTAGTGCTGCATGATGGCATATATATACATATATATATATACACACATACACATATACATACATACACATACATGTCATAACACATATAACATTGTAAACTTAAATTAGAAAACACAGGACACAGCACAGAAACTTTACCAAAAAACAACACAAAAAATCGGGCTCCAAGAAACCCGTATCCAGGACTCTAATCCATTGATAAATAGCAATTAGAACAAAAAAATGAGTCAACGAATGACTGGTTAAAATTTACACCCATCTGTCATTCGTTCGCTCATTGAGACAGGAAAAAATCATATTATTTACTCTCAAGAAAATAAGTTGTACTTAAATATCAAGAAATGAAGAAAGAATCTAATCAATAACTCTGTAGTGTGTATTATGTACATTATAATGAAACATTATAAAAATTGACAAAACATAAAATTTGTGAATTTTATTTTATTTTATTTCCCTATTTGGGCAACTGTATCTAATTCTAAAATTATTGTGGGTTCAAAGCGGCAAGCAGCCAACATTTAAGTTAAGGGGGCAGGGAAGGAGAGTTGGAGTATAGCCTTGGGGCACTATGCCGCCTGCCACATGCTAATTACACTATTAAAAAATAAATAAATAAAACTATATTATATAGAATTTATTATGTCACCAAACGTTCTTACACAGATCACCATATAAAAATGATTCATGACCTAATTCAGTTGGCATGCGGTTTACAATAGATAATATACAAATTAACTTAAATGTTGGCTGCTTGCTGCTTTGAACCAACAATTATTTTAGAATTAGATACGGTTGCCAAAAAGATTAAGTAGTTAATGTTTCATATTCCGTAGAAATTTTAAAATATTTACAGGTACAGCAAAACTTCTAGACTGCTAGTGTAGTTATAAATACTGATGATATAACAATACTAACAGACTGGTTTCGCTATTGAGGCAGTTTATTTACTTACTTCGCATGATTGTGGTAAAATTCCAAATAATGTTGGTACTGCACCAGGACGTAGACGTGTACGAAAAGGACTTTTGTCTATGAAATGAAATTGTCATTGAAATGTTCTTGAAAATGGTTGGAGCATAAAACAGATGATTTACTAGGTTTCCAATTTTTTAGCTTCATGTTTGAAACCCAAATGTCACATAATGTCTGGTCCGAAATCTAAAACAAATATTGGATTGTATCAAATCACATAACGATCATTATAGGAATATCCTAATGCAATAGTGTAGTATTCCTATTATCACAACTTGTAATCTATTACAAATAATACTTAGAACTATTTAATTGTTGTGAATTCACTCAGAACAGGAGATGAAGTCTAGCTCTTTCACTATAAGGTTTATTAAGCTAATTTATAAGGCTATAGCGCTGATTAATATTGAATCTGTCATACAGTTATAATCATTAACTATTATTAGTCTTATTTTATAGTTATTATCAATGACTATTAATGTAAGTTTTTAATTATTCAGTCAGGATTTAAAAAAATTATAGTACTGTTGAATCACTCTTTTCCACACACATTTTATTGTTAGCATTTAATTTAATCTTGCACAATGAATATAAATAATGTACAAGTTCCTAAATACGTCCCTTTATAAATGACAAGTACATAACATGTCAAAGGATTTCTCAATTATTATTTCTGTGACTGAATATATAGAATACATGCCTCGTGATTGAAAGTTTGTTTCAATGCATGCTCTATAATGACAAAGCTTTCGAATAAGTAGAAGTAGAACATACAACAACGTCTAATCTCGTGATAATTTACACAATTCCTGGCTCGTTTCAGTAACCAACGATATTTACTTACCGATGAAAGGTTAATCCAGGTATATTTCCGTACGTCGTACTTTCACACAAATAGGCACTGCATTTCCCCATCTTAGATATGTTTCTTTAATAATAACCTGTACTTTAATAGTACAGATTTATTCACTTTACACAATAAATTCATCCGCAGCTGGGTAGCGTATCAAAATGGCGACCTTTCAAAATATAGCGTGCGTCATTTTTTTTTAACTTGGCATGTACAGTGTTGCTACACGTGTAAAAACGGGATAGTAACATTCACTAACCCCTATGAGCGTGCGAGACGGAAAGATCAGCACACTAATATATTTTATGTTCCGTCTGCTATGTATAATTGAATGTCTGTGGTTTTTACTGCCATTACGAAGGGACTAGAAGAGTGTGATGTAAGTCTAGAGTTTGGTAGCATCAGTCTATTTATGTGCCGAATATGGTATTTCGAAGGCAAATCTTTTCGCATATTGAAAAAGGACGAATACTTCCGGACGAACCTACATAATTCTAAAATGTATATGCTAGGAAGAGTAAGGATTTTAAATTTTTTAAAGAATTGTTTACAACTGTCTGTTTCTTGTATATTAAAAATTATTCGAATCAGTTTCTTTTGTTTAGTAAATATCTTTGAGGAGTCAGTACTGTTTCCCCAAAGGATGATTCCGTAACTAATCCAAGCATACGCATAAGCATAATAAGTTGTGATTGCGGT
Organism: Hypsopygia costalis; assembly: GCA_937001555.2. Classification (NCBI taxonomy): domain Eukaryota; kingdom Metazoa; phylum Arthropoda; class Insecta; order Lepidoptera; family Pyralidae; genus Hypsopygia; species Hypsopygia costalis. Next base: position 5,406,730 of record OW443342.2, read on the forward strand.
TTGTATATTTGTTGTTTTTTTCAATTCTCGAAGTGCATATGTGAATTTAGACATTTTCGTACAAATTTTCTCTACGTGAGCTTTCCAACTAACGTGAGAGTCTATAATTAGGCCGAGCAAATCAAATTCTCTAACAATTTCCAACTTAATATTATTAAATGTGAGGTCTATGTCTAATGTTTTTCTTTGGCGCGGATGAAAAGGTATTACTTTCGTCTTTCTGTAATTTACTTGCAGATTATGGTCGTTCATCCAAGAGGTAGTTTTTTGAAGCATAGAAATGAGTTTTTGATTTATGTCTCTGTATCCTTGACAAGAAGCGAGTAAAGAAACGTCGTCTGCAAATAACGTACAAGGTCCATCTATAATCTGTGGCAAGTCGTTAATATAGATTAAAAATAAAAGACATCCAATAACACTACCCTGTGGTATGGATGCATTCAATAATTTAACATCGGAGCGAATATTCAATATATTATTTGTTTTGTAGTCATGATGTTCAATTTCAACATACTGATTTCTATTTTTTAAATATGACTTGAACCAGTTGTGAGTTGTACCCCTTATTCCTATACCATACAGTTTATTTAGTAAAATGTCGTATTGCACCGTGTCGTAGGCTTTGGACATATCTAGTAGTATTCCGATAGCGTAATGTTTATTATTGATGATATTTAACACTTCCTGCATGTATTTGTATACAGCTAAAGTTGTCGAGCGTTTTCGCCTGAAACCATTTTGAGCATCATCAAAAATCTTATATTTTTCACAAAAGGCATATACTCGATTACACATTGCCTTCTCTAGGATCTTTGATGGCGTCGGTAACAGAGCTATAGGGCGATAATTGTTCGGGTCTATTTTTGATTGTTTTTTATGTGCTGGTTTTACTATAGCTATTTTTAAGAGGTCAGGCACAGTACCCTCGCTGAACGACTGATTAATAATAAGACAAAATGGCATGGTAAGTTCGTCTGCACAATATTTAATTAAACAAGGAGGTAATTCATCAATGCCGAAACTTCTTTTATTTTTCAGGTTTCTTATTATTTTGTTTACTTCGCTATAATCTACAGGGCTGAGAAATAATGTATTTTTTGTAGGGCGTATCACTGGTCGACCAGTCACTGGTCGCGTTCGCTGTGTCTCTCCTACGGCCACAAAAAAACTATTAAAAATATTGGCAATTTCTCTAGGGTCTGAAATTATATTATTCATATATTCCAATTTAATATTACACTTATGTATTTTTGGTTTTTTATTCGTACGTTCGTTTATAATAGTCCACATAGTTTTTATTTTATTATCAGAGATTCTCAATTTGTTTATACAATGTAGTTTTTTTGCTATTGCTATTGACTTTTTTAATGTTTTTTCATATTTTTTATAGTATGTTTTGAGTACCTCGTTTTTCGACTTTATCGTGTGGATTTTTAGTAATCGCTTATTTAAACATGATACTTTAATGCCCGTTGTGAGCCAGTATTTTTTATAATTATTTTTTAATTTTATCTTACGTTTTGGTATGCATTTATTTAGTATTTCATTCAGTTTATTATTAAAAGCTTCATAATTTTTATTAACATTTTGATCGTAAATTAGGATTTCTGACCAGTTAATGGCTTTTAAAATTTGTTTAAATTTTTCCATATTTGTTCTGTTGTAAAGTCTTTTTTCTATGTACCAGATATGTGTTTTCGGTTTTTGTAATTCTAAGTTTATGATAGTGCCCGCGTGATCAGAGAAGCCTAATTCCTCTACAGTTGTATTTATTTTATTTTCATCGAAATTTGTAAAGATAAGATCTAGACAGGTTGAGGCTGTTTTCGTAATACGGGTTGGCTTTTTAATATGTTGTGTAAATTTAAATTGTAACATGAAATTCAAAAATGTATTGGTTATATTATTATTTTTCAATATGTCGATATTAAAATCACCTCCTATTATTACGTTAGATTTATAGAATTTTTCATTTACATAATTTAGAATATTTGTCATTTTACTATAAAAAACATCATTTTCATTTCCATTCCAGTACATGGTAATCAATAGCAGATTCAACTTAGGTAATATATTCGCGCATACTTCCAATATATACTCTGTCGACATGTTAGTTATCTCTGAGACTTCCAAACTTTCTATATTTTCGTTTAGCAGGATACAAACTCCGCCTCCTCCCCGATATTTTCGACAGTATGCTGATGCTATTTTGTATCCATTGAACTGTAGGAGGTTCATTTTTTCCTGTGACAGCCATGACTCTGATACACAAATGGCTTGATATCTTGGGGATAGGTCTAGGAAAGCTTCCAAAATATGTTGTTTATTGAACAGGCTTTGAAAGTTTTGAAACAAAATCTTAAAATGTTCGTTTGTATCTTCGTTGTTTATGCCTGTACTGTCTTCTATGGTTGTCGAACAAATATTTCTTGTATCAATATTATATTTTGAGTGTTTTAGGTCCTTGTCAACGAAAAAACTTTTCGCCCAAATTTTCAAAAATATTTCTAATTCCTGAGTTGTTGACTCGTCCGGTTTTGTGTGAAAACATTTCAAAAGTTAAATGGAAATTGGAATCAAAGCTGTGTACATATTTTAATTGGTTAATATAGTTGATTAATTTGATATTGAAAGTTTCCACTCTGTAGTTATATATTGGTGCACCACATATGTACGTAGGTAAAGCGAAGATTATATTAGTGTGGTTACTGTTCTTCAACTTCTCACTAATTTCATTTATGATTTCGGTGTAGTTTTTTGATTGTTTAAAGTCCTCTTCTCCAATAAGAATCACGCAATAGTCCTTTTTAGTGTAGTCTTTTATTTTTGGGTCTAGTCCAGTCAATAGTTCCTTTAATCCTGCATATGGTTTTATATAATGACAAAATTTAAGTTCTCTTTTATCCAATCTCTCAATTGCCTGAATAATTTTATTTGTAGCGTTGCTACTTATTACACATAATTTTATGATTTTTTCTGTGTTTAATTCTCCTATATTTTTATTCTGGCTTATACATTGAGTATTGTGACTAGTAGCGCCATCTGCCGGCATTTGTGACGAACTATGTATAGGTGATATAGTAGTTTTAGGCATCACTTGCGTTACTTCGACGTCCCGTATATTTCTTGAAAAATTAAGTCTTTTGTTTGGAGTGCTGCTGCGGCTTTTCCTGTTCCGATTTATTTTAGGAGTGGACTTGCAAATGTGCGAAAGCTGATTCACTCGTAACTCATAATCTGATATACGTTTGGTCAAGCTATGGTTTTCTGAAACCAGATTAGTTATTTCATTTTCAGCAATCTGTAGTTTTTCTTCTAATTTTAAAATTTTCTGTTGTAAGTCATATATGCAAGCTATGTTTGAATGTAATTCCGAGAAGCTTCTATTTCTATTCCCAACTGGTGTCGATACAGACGACGTCGAATCGTCAATCTCTTTGGACAGTTCTTCAAACGAATTTTGTATCGGGACATTTATTTTTTGGGTATTACGATGGGTAACATGTTCTTTTATGTAATGCGAATCATTTGTCGATGTCTCAATAGTCACCTTTTCGTTGGAGTCGGTTTCATGTATATTTTGAAGCGAATTTGTGAGCGTGTCTTTCGAAGCTATCACGCTGCAGTCGGAAAGTCGATTTATTTTTTCAATACAGTTATTACATTTAAAAGCTTTTTTATTTTCAGCCGTCATAATTCTAAAACGCTGAAAAGATATACTTGTACAATCGAGATGGTAGTATTTTTCACATGAAAAGCATATAAGGAATCGTTGACTACGGTTAACGTTGCTTAACTTGCATGTTCGATTAGACTGACACGCATAACGATGCAATCGAGGTCCTTATCGAGATCAGTCAGTAACAGTTGCCTCTTATAGATTTACACAAAAGATTATTGGTAGAGCTCGTGAAGTCGTGAAGCATTTTGAGGTTTAATAATCAGTTCACAATATATAAATAAATAAATATTTCTGGACAATTTACACAGCGTCATCTAGTCCCAAATTAAGCACAAAGCTTGTGTTATCGGTACTAGACAACTATGTATTTAAATACATTTTTTTTTTAAAATACATACTTATAGTACATAGAAAACACTCAGACCAAGGCAAACAGGCATGTTCATGCACACAAATGTTTATTTTAAATTATATAATAGTATTAAAAGATTCTAAGAATTCATCCTCACACATTGGAACCAAGATGTTTGCGGACTGTGCAGCTCCGGAGAGGTTTTCTCCCACGGACTCTCAGGTTGAATTACCTTCCAAGGTTTTCTCAAGAGACAACACGTCATTCTTCGAGAAAGACGCGAAGAGGTTTTTACAGGGTCCTCAACGCGTATGTGATACCTCTCGTATTGCCAGCGTCCACATGCTGTGATGACTGCTTACCATCAGACAGGTCGTATGCTTGTTTGTCACCTTAGTTGTGTAAAAAATGAGTTTACTTATCGTTTTTACGACATATAGCGGTGTATTTTATCCATAGTACAAGTTTTATTTAGTTTGGGCATACCCCGGCCACTCCATACAAATGTTGCGTCGTTTGCTACTACATAAACAATGGCATCTGTGCAGAGCGTGAATGGGCGTGTGTGCATGCGGCACTATACATATTGTTCCAGATTCGTCTCAGAGGGGAGGTGAGGTCGACACCAGAGAGCGGCATGGAGTGGCCATACTGTACATAGTACTATTATTTGACGAGCTCGGTGGTCGAATAGTTAGCAATGGCCACTTTGACTCTGAGGTCGCGGGTTCGATCCCCGCACATGACAAACATTCATTTGTGTGCATGTGTGTCTTGGTCTGGGTATTTTCTATGTATTATAAGTATGTATTTACAAAAAAAATGTATTTAAGTACATTTATCAGTTGTCTAGTACCCATAGTACAAGCTTTACGCTTAATTTGAGACTAGATGGCGCTGTGTAAAATTGTCCAGAAATATTTATTTATACTGTGGTTTGGGACTAGATGGCACTGTGTAATCTATTGTTTCATTTCTTCAGGTACCCTGACAATCTTCACCCTTCAGCGTATGGAATATATCGACTACATAGCGATGGCAGGCTCCACGTCGGTTCGCTTCGTGTTCCGCGAACCCCCACTCGCCTACCTCTCCAACATCTTCACCATGCCCTTCACCACCGATGTCTGGCTTGCAATCGTCGTCTGTGTCCTTGGATGTTCTGTATTCATTTACATTACTTCCAAATGGGAAGCTTCAGTAACTATGGTAACTATTAGATTAGCCAACTTTGCCTAGTGGTAAATCAGAGAAACATATCAATTTCTCTTCAGTGAACCTCAAGAAGCTGCTCAAGTTAGTCCTAACTTGTTGAGACAACCAGAATGACTGTGTATTTTTATATATATCATTATCAACCTGGACCTGCATTCAAAATGCCGTGCCTTTGGCCAAGGTGTTTTTACCTATAGATGCGTTCTACCTGCCTCCATCGTGGCTAGAAAAAAGCAAGGTATTTGCCCGGCATTCAGTCCCGCGTCATTTACGTTAGCTAATTAAAAACAATTATTGAAAAGTTGGCCGTGTGGTTTCCAGCAGACTAGAATAGAATCACTCCGTCTCTTCCCGTTGATGTCGTACAAGGCGACTAAGGGAAATACATTATCAAATTTCGATCAGGCCTCCCCAACCCGTTTGGCCAGCGTCGGGAATGAAGGCCAAATCCCCCTTCCGTCTAAGACGAACAAGAGAGGGTCGTGCTCCTGTAGTGGAGACTAAAATGGACCTGATGATTATGATGATGATTCAAAGTTATAGATAAAATGCCTTCATGTGTGTTCGCGTTCTTTGACTTTGCGTACTTTCTTTGTGTACTGCATGGATAGATATACGTATGTATATATATTGTAGTAGGTAGATATATTGTATACATCTAATGAACATCTTCCATGTACACATGTTAACAAATAAATATATCTTTATCTTTATCTTTATGTATTGAGTTTACTCGTTATTACCAATTTTCACTGCTGTGATGTTCACCTATGACCTATCTATATATTGTCTTGTATGCCTTTGACCTATCTCTATATTTGTAACTCTCGTGTGTGATAGATAGAACTATTATTCAATCTGTGATGGATGATAATAATGAAATGATTTCAGCATCAATTCCAGTTGAATGGGTCGTGGGCTGACGTCCTCATACTGATAATTGGAGCTGTACTGCAACAAGGATGTACACTCGAGCCGAGATATTCTGCAGGTTACCTTTTCACTAGCTTCTACTTCTCCGTTGTTGAGACCAAATAGTATAAGGGAGAATTGGCAGGCGTTTAGGCGATTTTGTAATTCATATTATACTGGAATCAATGTGTTTGATGACAACTCACAATTGTAGGTCCTCAATAGTGTATATTTAATCATCTGTGGTGCAAGACAGTTGAGCTTCACATAACTAGCCATCTCTTTCAAGGCTTTTAATGATTTATTTGTCATATTGCTGACTAACATTGCCAAGAGAGAAAGCGAAACTCTAAAGGTTCCTACTCCTACTAATTTCTTCTGATTAAATTCGTTGTGCGTTCAGAGGCAGCCGTAGTTTTGCCTCATAGACTGGACATAATTGTTCATTGCCTTTTTGGTAGTCCACTGTTAATCCTGTCTATACAGGAGACACAGTGGTGGGAACGGGTGGTGGCCCTCGTCCTGCTTCTGCTTCGCGGCTTCGACCTGCATGGTCATAGTACCATGATAAAAAGTATTTAATATTTCAATACAGATTATTTCCTATATGTCAAATTGCATCTAAATCCATTGCATGCGTCAATTGTGGCAAAAAGAAAGCAAGGTAATTGCCCCCTTTCACACAGTCCTGCGCCATTTACCGTCGCGGCAAAACCTATAGTCGAAAAGCTATAGATAAAATGTTTCCTGTAACTAAAAAGTAGCGACAAAGCCCTTACTCAAGCTATATATTAGTTTGAGTAAGCGCTTTGTCGCTACTTTTTAGTGCCGTGATGTTTGCCTATGGCGCGTTTATATATAAAATGTCATAATTATGCTACATACGACACTGCCGTTGTACGTATCCTGTCGATACACCTCAACTGCAATACGGAAGGTTTTCCTTCCGTATTCATGAATAGTAACAAGTTTAATCACGGATCTGAAAGCGATCCTTAGAAAATGGTTCTAATAACTGATTAAATAAATAAATAATCATTTACGAAATACACCATCTTTTAGGTACCTTCATATCAGGTCTCTCGTACCCAAAGATTGGACGAAAGAAATCGCTATGATTATGGCCGTGTTTTGTGCTTTATTTACAAGCCAAAACATTCAATATTAATATTGAATGTTTTGGCTATTATATTTCTAAATCTCTTTGTTTACAAGTCTTTACATTACTATGTAAATTTAAGTTTTATTTGGTGTAATTAAATAGAAGACATGATATATATCTAACAGTATATTATATGTATAGGGAATGATATGGGAAATGATCCACAGGAATGAGTTGAGAACGGCAAGATTGAGCCACAGCGAAGCGATGGCTATGTCTACAGCTAATGCGCCCCAGTGCACCTATCTTCCGGTTATATCACAGAATTGCGAGTCTCTCGTCTAGTAAACCAACCAGACGAGAGGACCTTTATCCGCACCGCTCTCGCGCTCGGTAATCCAACCGAACAGTCCAGCAGATTGGTAAGCGATGGCGGGCCGCTAAAAAAACATAATTTCAGGCAGGAGCGTTTTCTGGTTTCTGTTCATTGCGCTAACAATCCTATATTCGGCGTATTCGGCCAACATCGTGGTGCTGCTGAGGGCGCCCAGCTCCTCGATCAGGACTCTACCAGATATACTCAACTCTCCACTAGATATCGGCGCAAGTGATTTTGAGTATAACAGATATTTTTTCAAGGTAAGGTTCAAGTTGTATTAAATATAACTACAAAGGGGTAAACTTTTATGTCTTTATCTTCAGTTTTCCGCGTCAAATCAGACACTTTTGTCTGCTTAACTTGGCCCAGTTACGTGAAGCTAGGAAAATTAAAAAAAAAAAAACAAATATCCCTACCAGTGCAGATCTGTAGGGGTATATGAAGAAGAAGGTTTAATTTATCCGAACTGGCCCCCAATAGTGTTAGATACATAAAATCCGTGGTGCACGGTAGCGATGTAACGACTCGACTTTTTAAACCGATTCAAACCGATTTGAACATAAACCGAGTTGCGTCGATTAGCGCGTCTACTAAACCGATTTGGCCGAGTCGAAAGCGATGTAACGACTCGACTTTTTAAACCGATTCAAACCGAGTTGCGTCGATTAGCGCGTCTACTAAACCGATTTGGCCGAGTCGAAAGCAATGTAACGACTCGACTTTTTAAACCGATTCAAACCGAGTTGCTTCGATTAGCGCGTCTACTAAACCGATTTGGCCGAGTCGAAAGCGATGTAACGACTCGACTTTTTAAACTGATTCAAACTGATTTACCGAGTTGCGTCGATTAGCGCGTCAGCACGTCTTGCGTCTACTAAACATATTTGGCTGAGTCGAACTTACTTACGCATCTCGCTCGCGTCGCTCTGCGCGCATTCATGCTCGTTTGGCCGTTTGACCGTTTGCATGTTTGGCCGTTTGCCCGTTTGGCCGTTTGCTCGTTTGGCTGTTTGCCCGTTTGGTCGTTTGCTCGTTTGGCCGTTTACTCGTTTGGCCGTTTGCTCATTTGGCCGTTTACTCGTTTGGCCGTTTGACCATTTGCTTGTTTGGCCGTTTGCTCGTTTGCCCATTTGGTCGTTTGGCTGTTTGCCCGTTTGGCCGTTTGCTCGTTTGGCCGTTTGCCCGTTTGGCTGTTTGCTCGTTTGGCCGTTTGGCCGTTTGCTCTTTAGCCGTTTGGCCGTGTGCTCGTTTGGTCGTTTACCCGTTTGGATGTTTGCTTGTTTGCTCATTTGGCCGTTTGGCCGTTTGGCCGTTTGACCGTTTGGCCGGTTGGCCGTTTGCCCGTTTGGCCGTTTGACCATTTGGCCGTTTACCCGTTTGCTCGTTTGCTTGTTTGCCGTCCGTCCGTCCATCCATCCATTCATTCAAAGCGGTCACTTCTGAGAAAGTCATATTTTAGCGCCGCCACCGCCGCTGCCAACGCAGCATCTCTTTCCTTTCTGGTGACCTCACTCACTCGCAGGAACACAACAACCCTCAATGGAATTGTTATTTGGATGCGGTATTCTGTGAGGTGGAGGTACATTCCTCATTCCTCAGTCCAGTCGGGCAGCTTACAATTACGCTCCCTACCTCTCTTTTCGCCAGAGCTTCGTTTGTCAGTCAGCAGGGTGCACCGCGTGCAGGTGAAGTTGGCTTTGGTTCAAAGACGTTGATGAACCACTTACACCCCAAAATGGGGTTGAATTGAACCAATGATTGGTAGTTTAGTTTAGTTATGTACCTATCTCCTACCTAACCTACCTACGCACGCGGTCCAGAAAAACAATTACGTGTATAGATTAATTATTTATTACCATGCTTGTCTTATATTTTTTTATAATACGTCTGATGGCAGACAATTATACGGCCCGGCTGATGTGAAGCGGCTACTTCACTTCGATTCAGTCGGACTTACGGACGGACGAGTGACGACGCGAAATAACCGTAATCGCTACTCCAGTCGGGCACTGGCTTTTCTGATTGTTCAGCATGCGGGACGGTATAAACTCGTAACGACAGACGCGCGCATGCGCGCAGAGCGACGCGAGCGAAATGCGTAAGTAAGTTCGACTCAGCCAAATCGGTTTAGTAGAGTAGACGCGCTGACGCGCTAATCGACGCAACTCGGTTTATGTCAAATCGGTTTAAAAAGTCGAGTCGTTACATCGCTTTCGACTCTGCCAAATCGGTTTAGTAAAGGCGCTAATCGACGCAACTCGGTTTATGCTCAAATCGGTTTGAATCGGTTTAAAAAGTCGAGTAACGACTCGACTTTTTAATCGGTTTAAAAAGTCGAGCAACGACTCGACTTTTTAATCGGTTTACAAAGTCGAGTAACGACTCGACTTTTTAATCGGTTTAAAAAGTCGAGCTACGACTCGACTTTTTAATCGGTTTAGAAAGTCTAGTAACGACTCTACTTTTTAATCGGTTTAAAAAGTCGAGTAACGACTCGACTTTTTAAACCGATCATCGCTATCAAACCGATTCAAATCGGTTCAAACCGATTCAAATCACGATTTCGTCGATTCGGTTTGGAATCGACTTGCATGAATTGTCTAACCGATTCAATTCGGTTTGACAAAATTCCAGATCGTAACATCTCTAGTGCACGGCAGTTAAGCTTGACTTGACTAGTCATCTCTTTAGGCTTATAATGCCTTATTTGCCATATTGCTGTCTCTCACATTGCTAAGAGGGTAAGTCCAATTTCAAAAGCTTCTTACTCCTACTATCTTCTGCTTAAGTTCATTGTGAATTTCAAGGCAGCCGTAGTTTTACCCCCGGGACTGCAATGGACTTCACTGTTTATTGCCTTTTTTAGCGGTCGCCGCTGTTAATCCTGGCTACATAGGAGACACAGTAGTAGGAATATGTAGTGGGACCTCGTCCCGCTATCCCTACTGGTAGGATTAATTGGCAAAAATATTAAAAATATCATTATGTACCAGCTGGGATTTGTCAATAGGGTTATATGGAATAGGGGAATTAACTAATTTAACTCTTTTTCTTTCAGAATCTCAATGAACCCGTACGAAAAGAGATATACGATAAGAAAATTGCTCCCAAAGGAAAGAAACCTCATTTTTACAGTATGAAAGATGGAGTAGAAAGGATCAGAAAAGTTAGTACCAGCGTCGGTATAGTTACTAGTCTACCGTATAGTATTTTACATTGGTTTTTATGTTATTGATGGCAGCCAAGTACGTATACTTGGCGAACCGTAGTTCGCCTGATATGAAACGGTTACCGTAGCCATATCAACTGCTACTGCTTCCTGTCTGGTGACCTCACTCACACGCAGGAACACAATAACTAATAAAATAGTTTTTAAGGTAAATAGTAACAATATGCGAACCTAAAATCTGATATTTTATTTATGTAAATATTCCACGTATACATAAAAGTTTACCAAGGCTTGCCTGTTAAATCAGCAGTTATTGATGTAAGTATGTAAATGTAAACTATTGGACGAAAGCCAAGAGCCAAGCAAGACATTATGCACATTAAAAATTCCAACTTGACGTCATTTTGTACTTCAAAACATTACCTATTTCTATCCCAACATAAAAGACTTTATAGAACGCATCTTAACATAACCCTTTGGAGCAGAGGTCCCGGCTGTTGTCATTAGAAGACAGTCGTTAAGCCAAGTCAGTGGCTTTAGGCGGCTTTAAAACACTTTTTTTATACTACATCGGGTGACAGCATACGGCCCGCCTTATGTGAAGCGGTTACCGTAGCCATATTAACGCTCGCAATATAAAATAGCGTTCGGGCGCCGCCATCCCCGCAGTCAACGCAGCATCTTCTTCCTTTCTGGTAACCAAACTCACTCGCAGGAACACAACAACCCTCAAGGGAATTGTTATTCTGTAAGGTGGAGGTACATTCCCCAATCGGGTAGCTTACAATTACGCTCCTTAGCTCTCTTTTCGCCAGAGCTTCGTTTGTCAGTCAGCAGGGTGCACCGCGTGCAAGTGAAGTTGACTTTTGTTCAAAGGTGTTGATGAACTACTTACACCCCATACAGTTAGGATTACGGGTGTCTCCGCTAAGTTGTAGAGCCGGAGTTGAGCTGCGTTGTGGAGTATGCTCTAAACCCTTTCGATGAAGGGGAGACCCGTAATCCCAACAGTGGGATGAATATGGGTTTATGCACACACAGATACAGACTTAACTTAAAAGACGTTCTTTTCTGTTGATAATTTGTAAGCAAAACAGAAAACTAACATAGAAAAATCTTTCCAGGGTTTATTTGCATTCCACATGGAGTTAAACCCAGGGTATCGTCTAATTCAAGAGACGTACCATGAAGACGAGAAGTGTGATCTGGTGGAAATAGACTACATCAACGAAATAGACCCGTGGATACCAGGCCAAAAGAGGTCACCTTTCAAAGACCTCTTCAAGATCAAGTAGGTGTCATATTCAAAGCGATGAGCGAAGTAATGCGTGCTTGTAATACTAAAGTTATATCTAAGATATATATATAAATCAATGCCATTTCTCGTTGTAATTTTATAACTTAAGAACGGGCTCACCTATCCAAACCAAATGTTTAGGGTTTATTCGGACTATTTAGTAGATGGTTTAGGTGAAGTTTGCACAAAATCGGTGGAGCGGTTCTTCATGTATCACATTTTTTCTAACAATTGAATTCAATAAATGGCGATCATTTTGTTAATGGGGATTTTGCAGTCAAATTGAAACTTTTTTCAGATGGGGATTGTGCTGTCAAATTGAATTTTTTTTCAGTGTTGACAGTACAGGCATGTTGTTATGTCATTCATGCGGTCATTTCATTTTGGACGTGCTTCGACTTTATGTTGCCTGTTCCAGAGTCGGTACCCCCCCCCCCCCCCAGCCGTTTGTTTATCCAAATGTTTTGGATTAAGTTTTAAAATAGCTATTTTAAAACTTAATCCAAAACATTTGGATAAAAAAAATAGCTTTTTTTATTATTTCATACGTAGCGAAGCACGTACCGGGCCGCTAGTAATTTATATATATGAAAATTAATCCCTATTTCCCATGGTTACCTACGACATCGCGCGTAATCGGCTGTACTGGTTTCGTTAATACCTTTTTATGTTGTTTTTGTTATTGTCAGGAGAAGGTATGAAAGGAAAAAATAAGAAAGTTAATTAGAAAATTTAAGAAAACTGAACGACCATATTAATTTTACTAATGTAACTTTATGTCGTTTGACCGAACTGTCAGTCATTTGACAGATTGCGGGAAACCAATTCGAATTCAATATTCATTGTATGAATACCGGGCAACGTCTGTCGGGCCAGCTAGTCTAGAATATTTGTATGTCATTGTCAAAACGCATAATTTTGTTCTATTAATACTTAGCAGACAATGGAACATTTACAATGCTAAACCTATGGACTATTTATTTCTTCAACTAAAACAAAGTATAGGTACTTACATTATTTCATTAGCCTATTCACAAAAATTATACCGTCTAACAAAAGTCAAATAAAAGTGATACAGTAGAAACAAAAGGGATTTGTGTATAGTTTTGGTTAAGGCCAGCAAAATTTTTTTTTATTCTACGTCGGGTGGCAGACAAGCATACGGCCCGCCTGATGTGAAACGGTTACCGTAGCCATATTAACGCTCGCAACATAAAACATATAATAACAGGAATTGGTATTTGGCTGCCGTATTCTGTGAGGTGGAGGTACATTCCCCAGTCGGGTAGCTTACAATTACGCTCCCAACCTCTCTTAAAATACTGGTTTTCTATTGAATTCAAAAACAATGATGTTATAATATAAATACTATAGAAATGGCACAAGCGTCAAAAACGTACACCCGAAAAGTGATCCAATTGTTTCATCTCGCAATTAGTTCGCACAAGCAGCCCAACGAATCTGACGTTTGTTATAATTGATTGAAATAGACAAAAATGCCATCTTCTGAATACAGAAGATGGCATTTTTATCTATTTCAATAAATTATCACAAACGTTTCGTAATAACGAAACTGCACAAATTATGTTGTTAAAGTAAATAAACCCCAAGGGATCACATAGGTCACATGAAAAGACACAATAATATTTGATATTAACGTATTTTAGGTTAATTTCATATTTTTGCCTAAAAACTAGACGCCATTGCGCCGAAGGAAAGAGATAGCAAGTATATTAAAGCGCCGAGATGATAAGGATAGCGATAGTCTCTCTACCAAGGCGATGGGAATGTTTTCAAAGGCAATTTAGTATTGTGTATATATATCCATTTATTTATAACATCATTGTCTCCAGCTTCCTCAAGATCCGTGAGTCCGGTATCCAGACCAACATCCACCGACGTCTGAACGTCCCCCGGCCCCGGTGCTCGGGCAATGTCGCTACCTTCAGCAGCGTGGGCATCACCGACATGTACCCAGCTCTGATCGCCACCGCCTACGGCATGATGCTGGCGCCTGCTGTACTGGTTCTTGAGATTGCTTATCACCGATTGTAAGTAATTATTTCTCTTCAATGTCTTTTTGTGAACATAGGTTTAGGTTTTATATTCACGAATCATGAGTTTTTATGCAGTTCTGGTGCTAGTTACCATATATAATGGCCTTTTATATATTTTATATACAAGTGGCAAAATAAGCATACGGCCCGCCTGATGGAAAATAACAATTCCCTTGAGGGTTGTTTTGTTCCTGCGAGTGAGTGTGGTCACCAGAAAGGAAGGAGTGGCTGCGTTGGCAAGGGGGCGGCGCGCGAGTGATATTTCATGTTGCGAACGTTCACATGGCTAGTCGGCAACGCGTGAGTGATGACCCAGGTACTGTTGGCGTCTATATTTACCTATATAGACCTCGATTACTGCTTACTATTACAGTTGTGAAAAATACTAAACATACATTGCTCATGTCTTTTATACCTGTACCTTTGAATCAAAGGCGGATCCTGGGGGAGGGTCAAGGGGGTCATGACCTCCCCCTGGGCTGGGTCCACGACCTATATGGACCACTAATAAAAATTGTTAAACTTAATGTTTTTATATATTTTTTTGTCTCAATATAGAGTAAGTACAGTACTTACATACATTAATAAAATACCTACTTTTTACCTGTACCTATCTCTTATTATCTAAATTAAATTATAACTTGAAGTGACTTGACCACAACTACGTGATGGCGCCGAAGCTGGATCCGCCCTTGCCTTTGATAGACTGAGGTTTGAGCCAATAAATTAGTTTCTTCTTCTTCTAATCGCTTAGTGTTAATGCACCACAAGCGAATATTACCCAAAATATTCTAGTAATTTGACAGAAAGCGATATTTATTTACGGATACTAAAATTATAGTTATAAATATTATTCTAGTATCTATGGCATTTGTCTCATACATTTGGTAGGGAATATAAATCTATATAATAGAGGCCCCTTGGAGAATATTGATGTAATATAATAAATTCTATTGTTACAGAATAGTCATCAGGCGGAAGAAGATGGCGCTACAAGATGCAGACAGAAAGAGTTCGCAATTTCAAATTGAATCAATCTAAAACATAGTTAAGCAACTTCTTAACTAAAAATAATAATAAGTATTGTATGAAATTGCCATTTTGTACAAATAACATAATTTTGTACAAAATACTTTTGAGAAAAGAGAGTTGTCCAATTACAAATCTTTTTTTGAACATGACTACCTATAAATTATAAATTTTCATTCAAGATGACCGCCAAGGGCGAAATAAATTTATTTTTTTCACAAGTCCCGCAATATGAGTACCAAATGTTTTTCGGCGAAGACATCTGATACTCGAGAAGATCGGAGGTTTTTTAAATTTTAAATTTAATTGTCTTGATAATTCATAATTATGTATGGTGAAAAATGCATTAAATAACTATAATGTAGAATATTTTTTGTCTATTATAAATAGAGTGTGAGTAGCTAAGGGCAACATTTAATTCATTCGCACCACAGATATATACTTTATTAGGGTTCCGTAGCCAGATGGCAAAAAACGGAACCCTTATGGATTCGTCATGTTTGTCTGCCTGTCCGTTCGTATGTCACAGCCACTTTTTTTCGAAACTATAAGAACTATACTGTTGAAACATGATAATTAGATGTATTCTGTGAACCGCATTAAGATTATCACACAAAAATAAAAATAAAAACAATAAATTTTGGGGGTTCCCCATACTTAGAACTGAAACTCAATTTTTTTTTTCATCAAACCGTCTGGGGTATCTATGGATAGGTCTTCAAAAATGATATTGAGGTTTCTAATATAATTTTTTTTCTAAACTGAATAGTTTGCGCGAGAGACACTTCCAAAGTGGTAAAATGTATCGTCGTCGTCAACATGTTTGTTTGTCTTGGTCTGAGTGTTTTCTATGTATTATGTATATATTTACAAAAAAAATGTATTTAAGTACAGTTATCAGTTGTCTAGTAGGTACCCATATCACAAGCTTAATTTGGGACTAGATGGCGTTGTGTAATTTGTCCAGAAATATTTATTTATTTTATTAAAGTCAGCGTGGCGTAGTATCACATGTAGTAATAAAGTATAGTTTGATAGACAAACCCCTTGTTTTATTTACAAACAATTGCTTCCCCTAACCACCTGTCATGTTACCAAATTGATTTGTCCGATTGAAGTCACTTTTTGAATTAGTTATCAAGAGAAAAAGCTCGGGGCTATTGTTTTTTTAACAAGCTTTTATTAAGTCGACCTGTATGTAACTAACTATGTAATGAATCTAAGGTAACTAATTTAACCATCTTCCAAGGATCGTAGTGTAATGAAAATTGGCAGCTGTATGTAGTTCTGATGACGATACAATAATATGGTACTGTCGAACTGATCTGATGATGGAGCCGGAAGATATGAACTGGAACTTCAGGATGGAACATCGTATCATATCTGTTTTTGGATTTCTTAGAAAAGTCTTGTAATGAACTTTGACCACGATTAGGTTTCAAAGTCTGATGATGAAGCTGGAAGATAGGCACTGGTATTCCACGATGGAATATCGTATCATTGTCGTGTTTGCACTTTTAAGAAAGGCCACGTAATGGACTTTGAACACGATCAGGTTTCAAGGTTATTACAAACCTGGACAGGCGTATGTGGCCATAAGTAGAGTAAAATCACTTTGTGGTCTCCAGATTGAAGAGCTAGATTGTTCTTTTTTTTTTCATTTCGGAACATGGATTTCTCGTGGATGTTTCAATTTAGTAAAAAGAAGTCAACCGAACGTAAATCCACTCTATTTACTTCAACGAGATGTAGTACCAAGAGTATATTTTTTTCAAAAAAAACCGGAGAAATTATTGATCTCCGGTTGGGAGATTAACCAATATTACCGGAATCTCCCGGGCAATCCAGGAGCGTTGGGAACCCTAACTATTACTAATACTGGTGTACTCCTTCGTCTGAATGAGACGTCAGTTGTGGACAAATTTCTTATAATAAAATGATAGAGCAAAATAATCCCTGGCCCTCTTCCTAGTTTATTTCGATAATAACAGGCAATTACCCACTTCTTTTGTGAATCAAATGATATCAATTGAAAGTTGACATGACATTCTTTGATAAATTGCTCTATTTTGTTTTATAAGTTCGCAATTCACATCTCTATCAACATAAAGAGTTTTGCTTTTGCATAAAAAAGATCTATTACAATGAAAGTGTTTTTTCTTTTGTTGATTTTCATTACACGTAGTTTAATTAACGCTAAAAACGATAATACGATACAGTTCATAAAAGAATATGTTGAAAACGAAAGTAAACCAACAGATTTGATTTTTAATGATTTGTGCTGGGAAAAGCGTAAGTATTAGTCACAGATTAACTTTGATCGTTACAAAAATATCGTAAATATCCTTACCTATCTACATATATAATATATATGACCAATATATTATATTCACTCGCTAAGTACATTTGGCCACTTACCACAATTGCTCAATAAGATTTAGATGAATGACTCAGAAAATGACAAAATGATATACACTCACATAGATTGATTCTTAAGTGTTTTTGACTAATATATATCATTTTTAGAAAAAGTTTTATCACTTTCATATTATATACTTATATATAATCAATACTATTAAGTATTATTTGGCACTAGGTTCCACCTGCAGCTTCGTCCGCGTTAACTTTTTTTTTAATAAAAAATCCTATGTCCTTCCTCTTTGAGAATATGTGTATATAGTTTCATGATGATCGGTTGAGTAGTTTCGGCGGCAAAGCATAACAAACAAACTCACATTCACAATAAATAATATTAGTAAGGAATTAAGGATTACCGCGCCATGGCGTTAGCGGGTATCTACCGTTTAAATTTTAGACTTGTGCTGTGTCACCAAATTGCACTGTGATGTGATAAGTACGCTAATTCGAAATATAGTGTGGTAGTAGCCCTTGTAGCTGTGAAAGTGGCGCCAGTTAGAATAAAAAATCATATTTTAACATGTACCCTACATGTTAAATTAATCTCTCGTTAAATGAATATCAGAAATTTTAAGTACAGTTTGTTACCAAGACAATAAAGTTTTTTTACGTCATTCTACCAGCATGCTCAAAATGTTTCGTTATAGAAGTAGTAACGAGAAATTAAAAAAAAACGGCCGTTTTTTTTATTATTTTTCCTAAAACCATGGAATGAACTCGGTTATTAGGTGGGGATATAGATACAACGCGTAGAGGCCCTTTTGAGAAATTTGATGTAATGTTGTACACCCAACGTGACCCATTCATATTGTGCATTGCATAATGTGTAAGAAATTATATGGGCTATGGAAATGAGTTCTGGGTGGACTAGGTCTACGAGTATATTATTATGTCTCTGTATTTTCTCAATAAATTACAAACATTTTCATAATTAAAAATTTTCATGAATAACATTCAGATCACCTTAAATTATGAATTTCATTATTTTATAGTTACAAAATTATTAAATTCTTCATGCAATAAACATTCATTATTGTTAAGAACCTCTCTGCGAGTAAAGGTCTTCTCTATAGTCTCTATCCTTCACCTTGATTGTCCAATCTTTGCCAGCTATTTTCTTTATTCTAGGTAACAAACTGTACATAGGAATTTCTGAAATTCCTATTATATGTTAAGACAGGATGTTTTATTCAAAGTGGCTCCACTTTCGCGGCTACAAGGGCCTTAATAAAATATACAGTTCAATTACAGATATCCAAGTGAAATTAATGAATGAGTTGGTGAAAATTGGCGTGAGATCTGTTTCTACATTGAGTTTATATTCGAAGTACCTTGATCATCACGTATTGTTTTTTAATGATCTGGACTGCGAAAATTCTGAAGAACTAATTTTGAATGTAAGAATTGAGATTTTACTGGCTCTTTTCACGTGATAACTCTTATAAATCTATAAACGTCGGCTACACGCACGAATAAGCATGACTCATTGTCACGTTACGCCTGAGCCGAGCGCATGCAAGCGAGAGCGTGGAACAAGCGATACAGAGGCACGATCGGCCTAAGCATTCGGCTTGTGACGCATCTATTTCTCTTCCATTTCATCAGCCGATGTTTTCTTATGACATTATCAAGTAAAATTATCGTCCGTAAACCAACTTTACAGACAACGAATTTTTTTTTGACCCACCATACATTCCCACCACTGTGTCTCCTGTACAGCCAGGATTAACAGCTGCGACAACCAAAAAAGGCAATGAACAATGAAATCCACTGTAGTCCCGGGGGTATTACTACGGCTGCCTTGGAACTCACAACGAATTATTTTTTTTTACTGGCTTGTAGAATATAAAGTAGGTAGATCATGTAATGATTTTGTGCCTAGATGACGAGCCTTGCTTGGTGGTTTTAGGAAGAAATACGAGTATAGGTACACGTATGATTTCTTCCTAAAACCACCAATCAAATAACAATACTAACGGTATAAAATATAATATAACGGTGGTTTCTAAATAACTTTAGTTTTGCTTACCGCTAGCAGAGCTATTTTTTGTACCACGCCAAACATGCATGTCAAACAAGCATATACTCCGCCTGGTGTGAAAAGGATACCGTGACTATAGAAACGCTCGCAATAAGCGAGAAATAACAGAAGGCTGTAGCCAAATAACAAATATTCTTTAACATCAAAGAAACAAATCACTATATTCTTTAAGGCTAGATCAAGGAAACTCTTCGGCTCCCCATACCGCTGGTTATTGTTGTCAACTGGAAATGGATCCAACTGGGAAGAACTATTGATGAACAGTCCAATTATGCCAGATAGCGATTTGGTGTTAGCTCAAGAGACGCTTGACGGTTTCAAATTGGTTGAATGTAAGTATTTGCCTAAACTTTTGGGGTGTAATTGGTTCATCAACATATTTGAATGTCTGACTGACAAACGAAACTCTGGCGAAAAGAGAGCCTGTATGGCATAACGTATTTTTTAAGTTGCCCGACTGGGGAAGTACCTCCACCTCACAGAATACCGCAGCCAAATAACAATTCCCTTGAGGGTTGATGTGTTCCTGCGAGTGAGTGAGTTCACCAGAAAGAAAAAAAGGAAGGAGTATAGACTGGCCGCGGATCCGCGGAGCCTTGGTGTTGCTGATCTCCAAGAACGGTGGTGATTGCTTTCCATCAAATGACCCACAAGCTCGTTTGCCCCCCTCTCATGTAAAATAATAACAATAATAACTTAATCAATAGTGCCTGGATATATAATATAAAACATCACTGAGGAGGCTTATTTCGTATATCCACACTAATACAGCTACCTTAAGGTGGATACCTACTGGGAAATAGAGGTGGGTGTTGAATGAACGAACCGTTTTTTTAAACTGTTTTTTGTGCGTGAACGATTAAACTAGTTTACAGTTCACAGATAAACTACATAGTTTATTCTTCGACTGGTTGATGAGTCCGTTGCGTCGCGTCGCGATCGTCTCGTCTCGTATAGTGACTTGACAAATGAGATTTCCGTTCGTTTACCCAGTCGACGCAACGAAACCGTTTACCGTCGACGATGAACTAGTTTAAAAAACAGTCTAATTTTCGACTAGTTTACGTCGTCGTCGATAAGACTATTTCTTCACATAAGCGATTTGTAAACGTAAACCGTTTACGTATAATTTTCCGTCTAATTTTCGACTAGTTTACGTCGACGACGACGTAAACTAAAATAGACTGTTTTTAAACTAGTTCATCGTCGACGGTAAACGGTCTCGTTGCGCCGACTGTAAAATCGTCGACAACCCACCACTACTGGGAAATGTGTGTCCATCTATCCGCCCTGGGCTCCTACTGCCGAAGTTCAATCCGATTACCACCGAATTTATTGATTCCAAAATAGGTTTTAGCTTAAAGTTATTTACAAACATATTAAGCTGAGTAGGCAGAGCTCCAGGATTTCTAACAACTAAGCTAAACAAAATTACCAACATTCTAAGCTAGATTAGATTAGCAATAAAAAAATCGGTTTCAGCTTCGGCGGTAAGGCCCCTGAACTAGGTTTGATAATCGGAATTCACATAAAAATCTTACTTATCAGGGAGGATAGACAGGCAGGCGCTTTCGAGTATCCACTATAGGTGGATAAACGGAATAAGCGCACCAATCTAAAAAAAAAAACTAGTATGCTTTTGACAGTTTAGATCACACGACTGAAATAAAACTTCTTTAGCTCCACTACCTTATATCTACCTCTCGGTTTCTGTTCGCCGTTTCCGTAACGCTCACGTCACTTACTCCCCAAGTCAAGCATAGTTAAAGAAGTTTTACTTCAATGAAAAGCTCATTCAACGCCACCTATTTCTTATCCAGTGCATAAACCCGCAATCATCAGTTCCATGATAGTCACACCAAGGGGATACTACAATGGATCATTGACAGACGTGAGGCCTCACAGAGAGTTGTTCAGACGGAGACGAGACCTGATGGGACACCCACTAACTGTGTCCAACGTGATACAGGACACCAATGACAGCAAATATCATATTGAAAAAGAAGATAGACTGTGAGTAGCACCGCAGTAACCTTATACAAGCAGTATTACGTCTCGGACTTGGCCTTGGAAAATTTACCTACCGCTTCAGGGTAGATATACACGTATTAGTAGCATAGTAACTCACTTTTCGATTATTTATACCAACATGTTACATCATTACATTTGAAATATTTTTTACAAATCCGGACCCAGCATTTCAATTACAGGTTGTCTTCAACTTTCACAAGAAGTTACAAAACAAAAAATAATAATAATACCTAATAGGTATTATTAGTAGGAATATTTTATTTTTATTTTGTTAATATCTTGTGACAGTTGTGTTCACCTGAAATTGGGTTCATGCTGGGCCCAGATTTGTATTATAATCATATGTATTATAATATATTATAATTATATTTGTACTAGCTGTCCCGGCGAACTTCGTACCGCCTAACAGTCAATGAATGTCGTGATGTACATATATATATGAACAAAATTTATGATTTCTTGAAATTAATACAATGAATAATAGAAAATAATAGAGAAGCACGATGGCGTGAGGCACGTGTCAGTCTAATTGTACACGCAAGTTAAGCAACGTCAACCGTAGCCTGTTCATGGATGAGTTTATGTTATCTCGAGCTCGTCCGTGCTTCGGAAGGCACGTTAAGCTGTCGGTCCTGGTGTTTATCATTAGATGGCAGTCCTTAAGCCAAGTTAGTGGCCCAACCCGTAGTTGAGCAGCGTGTTGGAGTATGCTCTAAACATCTTCGGTTGAGGGAAGACCCGTATCCCAGCAGTGGGTAAATAATAAATTCAGTACTTTACAAAGTCACAAAAAAAGTACCAATTGACAACAATAAATATTTCAATCCACAAAACAAATCACAGACAACATTCGCGACGTAAAAGTGAGACCAATCGATTTGACATTTACTTACATAACAATCAATAAATATTCCAATCCTTTTTAACTGGCACTATTTGTATGGGAAAACGTTTTTTCTTTTATTTATTATATTTATTTATTTATTCTTTCGTCAATTTTTCAATGTTTTTAATACTTTCCCGACCAAGACACGACATTATTTTATATATTATATAGATTTATTGAGCTTGATTTAAATTTCTGAACGCACGCATAAGTATTTTAGAACCAATAAATCAGCCTGGCGCAACTCAAAGTAAAAAAACGACTCTATGAATCGGAAGCGAATTTGGTACAAATTCTGATTGTTTTCGCTTCCATTTTATACATAATAGAATTACGCTATTTGTATGGCACATCCGTCTCTTAAAACGTAGTGGTTACATTCTCTTTGCAATAAATATTTAAATCCACAAAACTGTTTTCAAAACAAATTACAGCCAACTTTCAAGACGTAAAAATGAGACCAATAGAGTTAACATTTGTTTTTAATCTATGACATTTGTTCTATAATGAGCTTAATATACATTTCTGAACGCACGCATACATTTGGCGTACGCACGTACGACAACGTCACATTTGACAGCTACGAGTGAGGTTTAGAGTTATCATGATGAAAAATCACACCCCTTCTATTAATTAATTCCGGCCGCTTTCTCTCAACTTTTTGCTTTAATCTCATCAGTTGTTCACAGTAGAGTTCAGAATCGATAGTCCTGCCTGGCGGTAACAGCTCATAATGAATATCTTCCCTTCCAATCCCACCATACACACAGCATCACCTTGTTGCGGGTTAACCCGGGTTTCGCCAGAGTCTCTGAAGCCTGGCCGGTCTTTGACCACGACCTTTTTATGCGCCAAAACTGTTATGTGGTCAATTCCTAGTTCTTCAGCTACGTCGTAACTACTGATATGCCGATCTTGCTCCACTTTTTCAGAAATGGCATCCATTTTATCCGTAACAGGGCGACCAGAGCGACGTGCATCTTTGACATCAAAATTTCCGGATTGAAAACGCTTAAACCAAATTTGTGCTACTCTCACAGACACTGCACTAGGTCCATAATAATCACAAATTTTATTCGCAGCTTGCGTTGAATTTTTACCTTTTTTGTAGTAAAATTTTAAAATGTATCGAATTTCTTCATTAGATTCACTCATCTTGACAGTAAAAAAAACAAATGAAAATCACACATTTACCTAATTTGAATTTGGAATTATCTTTTTTAAAATTTAAACTTTTTATAGATATCAAAACCTGCTAGATACAAATGGTATAACCAAAGAGATTTTATTACAAGTTCATACATACTATAATGCGAAAAGACTTTTTCCCCTACCTATTATATAGATTATATATATACTACTTAAATGGTCGACTAGAATACTAACTTTGGTTTATATCATATTTAGTCGCCCAGTTATATATGTAATTTTAGTTGCGCGTTTTCAACTTGATACAGGACTTTATTATTATACGTATTTTATTAGTCACATAATAATATGCAGATGCACCTCCCACCAAGTAAGCTGCAGGAAGCAATCCTGGCAGCGCCCATACACGTTTGTTTCTTTATGAAACTTTATTGCAATAAGATAAAAAGAAATTAAGCCGTATACATAAAATAATATTTGTAAGGGCGGACTTATTCCGTAAAGGAATTATTTCCAGTCAGGTCCAGGATGGAATTCGTAATCAGCGGTGAGAGACAATATCCAATTAAGGCATAAATTATACAATATTTTCGTTATTATATTTTGCACATCGTCATTGACAACACAAACTGTTTTATCCTTCAGATATCTCCAATACGATTCATTAGCCAAGATTACATACACAGCAGCGAAGGACGTATTCGGAATTCTTAACGCTACCAGACGACAAATATACAGCTATAGGTTTGGATACAAAGAGAACGGGCAGTGGTCAGCGGGAATGATTAAAGACATACTACTCAACAAAGCTGACGTAGGTAAATATGCTGCTAAGATGACAGGCATTCTACCACAGTCCAGCCACTCCATACAAATCTCACATCATAAACAATGACACTACACAGAGCAGAGCAGAAATTAGCATGTGTGTGTGCGGCGCCATACAAACTGTTCCAGATTTGTCTCAGAGGGGAGGTTAGGTGAGGACGAGAGAGCGACAAGGAATGGCCATACTGTACTTAGTAGGACTATTACTTATACTGTGGTTCTACTAAGCTAATTGCCTGTGGGCAGTGTTACGGGAAGAATCAATGAGACCAATATTCTGGACCCGAATTCTATATTGACGTTGAATCATCTTAGACTAACTTACAAAGAAATTAATAACGTATTTATATAGAACAAAGGATTTGGCAGTAGGTTTATGTGACATGCTGAGTTTACTAAACGAGGCAGACCTACGCCAACCCGCAGTTGAATACAGTTGCGTAGTATGCTCTAAATCCCATCGTTTGATGGGAGAGCCGTATTCCAGTTGTGGAATATCATATAAATAAGAAAAACCGGCCAAGTGCGAGTCGGACTCGCGCACGAGGGGTTCCGTACCATTATCTATAAAAACGGTAAATAAGTCACGTTTGTTGTATGGGAGCCCCCCTTAAATATTTGTTTTATTTTTATTTAATTACTTCTTTTTAAAGTGAATATATAACTAAATATTATATGAGTATTTCAAGCGTCTACCCATTGCCGTTAGCAATTGCGAGCAAAAACGAGCAAAAAAAATCACGTTTGTTGTATGGGAGCCCCCTTATATATAATTTATTCTATTTTTAGTATTTGCTGTTATAGCGGCAGCAGAAATACATTATCTGTGAAAATTTCAACTGTCTAACTGTCACCGTTCATGAGATACAGCCTGGTGACAGACGGACGGACGGACAGTGCGGCGGAGCCTTAGTAATACGGTTCCTTTCTACCCTTCGGGTACGGAACCCTAAAAAGCATCAATTACGGCCGATAGTTTAAAATATTTACTTATTATTTGATGGCTAGTGCGTTTAACGTCTCGCGTGCTGCGGGCCCATGGTGGACACAGCGTTAGCACGGCGCTTGGTACAGCGCTAAAATTCGCGGCATGCGAAAGGTTAAAGGTACATTTCCGAGACAAGCAGCAACCGCCGACCGCAGCTATAGATTGCAAGTGACACTTGGTCTTTGAAAGCTGACTTGATCGAATGTGTTCTTAGCTATCTTTCAAGAAAATCAGTGTAGCCGTGTGAAGGTAATCAACTCCTTCTTATTTTATGAGCAATTCTACATTAGAATTAATTTCAATTTCATATAAATCAGCTGTGACCCTTGCCGTCTGCATTTGCCGCCTATCTCGGCACTATTGCTTTTACTATTGCTATGGTTTTCAATTTATCAGGGTCATTATTACCGTTACCGTGATCGATTACACCTTTCGACGTCTAAAGTTACATTAGATAATAAAATCCTAACGTAACTAAAAAAAGTAACGAAAGTTATTCACATAATGAGCCTAAAAATCGAAAAACAACATTATGTCAGTCGGTAGAGATGGCAGTTGTGCTAGGATAAAACGAGAATGTATAATTGTTCTTCATGACTAATATATATGAATACTGTTTTCAGGTACTAACTGTGCCGTGTTCATCGATCGTCTTGAAGTCATCGTGTATACTGGCACTGTGACTCCTCAGCGCGCTAGGTTTATATTCCGGCAGCCTCCGCTCTCCTATGTGGCTAATATCTTCTCCCTGCCATTTTCTACGCACGTATGGATCGCTATAATCATTTGTTCGATAGCGTTTACAATCACTTTGTGTGGGACTAGCCGGTGGGAAGTTAAATATGAAAAGGTAAGCTTTATTTCAGATTTTTGTTATAAAAATTCCTTGGCATTTATTTTAACGGAATAATCTGGGTACAAATGAACTGTTTTTAATTTAGTTTTTTTTTTTGACGCACGTAAAATGCATGACTCATTGTCACGTTCCGCCTGACCCAAGCGTGCAAGCCAGAGCGAGGAACAAGCTCTAGAGAGGCACGATCGGCCTATGTTTCTTAGATGTTACCGCGTAAAATTATCCTCCGTAAACCAACTTTACAGATACCAATTTTTTTTTTGTTTATAAGCTGACTTGATCGAATGTGTTCTTTGCTATGTTTCAAGACAATCAATGTAGCCGTGTGAAGGTAATCAACTCCTTCCTATTTTATCAGCAACTGCCACGGGTATCATCGACTCGAAATTGGCAAAAGTAATATGAATATTTTGTATATACGAGAAGACCATCCGAACACCTTGTTAATGCTGTAAAGATAAAACCAGTAGGTAAACCAAGTACCATTGATCACTTGTAAGTTTCAACATTGTCAATTTCGGGTTGGTCTTAGTAACCTAACCAGATAGATAAGTTCGAAATTAATATCGTATCAAATTAATTTCGAACTTGCCTGAATTTCTTATCATTACTAATTTCCCAAATAAACTAAATTTACATATATTATAAGTGTTTTTTTTTTGTCTGTATTATTCTATCAGAATTCAACTCAACTTGACGGCAGCATAAGCGACGCCTTGCTGCTTACAATGAGTGCTGTCACACAACAAGGCTGCTTCATAGAGCCACGGAGAGCACCAGGTAAGTGGATATACTAATCTTATAATTTTAACAAAAAAACCGAGTCCAAAGATTACTGTAAATTTATGGATGTAGATACAGGCTGATGATGATGATGATGATGAAAAAAATATGGGACCAATCTGGTAGTTATACTCTTCTCTTTCAAATAAGAAAAGTTTTTTTTCAAATCGGTTTATAAATGAGGGAGTAATGAAATAACAAACCTAACAGTGCGT
Organism: Hypsopygia costalis; assembly: GCA_937001555.2. NCBI lineage: Eukaryota > Metazoa > Arthropoda > Insecta > Lepidoptera > Pyralidae > Hypsopygia > Hypsopygia costalis. Next base: position 5,434,119 of record OW443342.2, read on the forward strand.
AGATAAGGGCTTACGATGATGAAGATGATGATGAAAAAAATATGGGAACAATCTGGAAGCATACTCTTTCAAATAAAAAAAAGTTTTTTCAAATCGGTTTATAAATCACGGAGTAACTCAGTAACAAACATTAAAAAAAAAATGCAGCCGAATTGAGAACCTCCTCCTTTTTGGAGTCGGTTAAAAATGATGAATTCATTTCAATATAATATTGAAAGTCCAGGAAGTAATAGCCTCCGACGTACCAGACCATTGACCAATAGTCAGCAAGGTCTACAGAGAGAAGTTACTTGCTGTTGTATGTTGTAGCTTAGTACGTAGCGTTACTTATACTGACTGACTGACTTACTGACTGACTGAGACTACCTCGAAAGAGCGCACAGAGTAGACGTGTTGTCAATATTTTCTAAAAAAATATAAAGTGCAGTCATTCTATATAATCTCTAAATTATAAAGTGATTAGTTTTGCTAATAGCTTGTGTGAGCTTAGTGATATAAGACACTATACTTCTGAACAAACAAACAGCGGCGCCCCACTCTGGTAATAAAGAAAAGAGACGTACTCATTTCTGCATTTGCTGTCCCGTTTACACTCGATGCGTGCGCGCATGCTGTGATCAAAACCAGTTCCAAGCAAGTGAGTAAACCACAGATCAATATGAGTGTACAACGATCTCCCACTGGAAGTGGCACAAAAGCTGAGCGTAGTTCTTCATACCCTGAATTAGCAAAGAAGAATCTATCTACAGATGCCGATGCATCTGATACAACATCAGTAAACTTTCGAAACCCTAAAAGAAGACTAGCAACAGAAATTGAAGAAATTCAGGCAGATTTGACAGAAGTAAAGGATGGATTTGTGGAAATGAAAAATCAAGTGATGATATTACAGAATCAAATAAGTGAAATGATGACATGGCTGACTTCCAATAATAATACACAAACCCAAAATTTTAATAAGCTCTGTGAAGATGTTACAATTATCAAAGATCAAGTTAAAAACATACACTTAACTACTGAGCACATAACTGAAGAACAGAAGATTCTAAAATCGGATATAGCGAGCATAAAGAATTTTAATAAACGAACAGAAGAACAAATCAAGTCATTGGAATTGAACATCAATCAGGTGAAACTGTCTTCCTCAATCTCGCCTTCATCAACATTACGTATACAAGAAGAAATGGTAGCAGAACTTAATGAGCGTAGCCATAGATGCAAGAACTTAATACTGCATGGAATAGCTGAATCCGACTCAAAAGATAGTGATGAACGAAAAGCACACGATAAAACTGCAGTTGTCGATATAATAAAAACAATACTAGACGACTGCGTTATACCGGACAAAATGTTTCGCCTAGGAAAGCATGATTCGAATAAAAATCGGCCTCTTAAGGTGTGCTTTGCAACAGAGGATACAGCGAAAAATATTCTTCGAAACAAACACAAATATCAGATGGACAACGTTAAAATTTTCTCCGATCAAACAGTACAGCAGCAAGCGTATCGAAAAGTGCTCAAGGATGAACTTGAACGACGCACTGAAGGAGGAGAAGTAAACCTTGCAATAAAATACGTAAAAGGTATTCCTAAAATAGTCAAGACAACCCCAAAAAACTCCCTACAATAGATACTTCAAGCAATATAACTGTTGAGAAGAAAACAGGGAATACAATTTCGTATGAAGTTACTAGTAACTACTCAAAGGTAACAAAAAGCAAAAAATCCCTGAAGTGTCTATATGCCAATGCTCGAAGTATCGTCAAACCAGGAAAATTTGATGAACTGGCCTGTATTGTTCAGTCCTTTCAGTACAATTCATATTATTGTTCTATGTGAAACATGGATAAGCTCCGATGATGAAGCCCAGAAACTTGAGTTGCCAGGATATACTCATTACTTTAATTATAGACAAAAGACAAAAGGTGGTGGTGTGTCAATATATGCTCACGACAGCATAAAACATAACTTAATCGAAGAACATACACTTAACGATAACCATTACCTTTGGATTCATATTAAAAAGTTCTCCTTGGATATAGGTGCGATATATAAACCTGGTCGTACTAGCAATGGGGAGTTTCTCGAATTTTACTCGACGCAACTCGAAAAAAGGAAAAGGGCTTTGGTTTTTGGTGATTTTAACTATGACCTTCTGAGTTCAGACACAGCTGTAACAAACTACAAAAACACGGTTAAGGATTGTGGATATTGTATTATAAATAAGGAAGATGCAAAGTACTGCACTCGTGAAACGAGCACTACATGTACAATACTAGACCACGTGAGCTCAAATATAAGTCAAAATTTATTTCATTTGGCCATTGTAGAGTCAAACATGTCGGATCACAAGCACATGTATTTTGAAATTAAATATTATGAACCAGAACCTATAAAAGCTGTTAAATATGAGGCTATAAACTATGAAAAGCTATATAAGACAGTCGAAGAAACATACCTAATTAAAGAAGAAAGCAATAGTTACGAGGAATTCGAAAACAAAATACAATCTTCTATAAAGAAAAGCAGAACAGTAAAAACAAAGAGAGCTTATCCACCGAAGCAAGATTGGATAAGAAAAGATATCATAGATGCAATAAATAAAAGAAATACATTATGGCTTGAACACAAAAGAAAACCAGAAGATAAAAAGATACACGAAGATTATTTGAGAGAAAAGAAAAGTGTAGCACAAACTATTCAGAGGACAAAGTCACAATACTACTATAAAGCTTTTAAAGACTGTGATAATAAACCGAAGAAACTTTGGTCTCTAATCAATAATCTCTGTCATAATAAAAAAGCAAAATCCCACTCAGTCGCTGAAATTCGGACAGGCGTGGATATTATCACAGACGAACAAGAAATATGTGAACACTTCAACAATTTCTTTTCAACCATCGGTGAAACATTGGCGAACGAGATACCTGATAGATTTCACAAAAGTAATATATTTACTGATATTAAGCAAGTCTCCACAACAGATGTACTAAAATTAACAGAACTACCACGAGCGACGGTCAGTGAGATTTGCAAAATCATTGATAATTTAAAATGCAATACGGCCACAGGCGTAGATGGTATAAGTACTAGGGTTGTGAAATGTATCAAGCATTTAATTGTTAACGACCTAACGCAATGCATAAATAAATGCTTGGAGTTGGGTTTCTTCCCTCAAAGCCTAAAATTGGCAAAAGTTGTTCCCATTCATAAATCAGGTAGTAAATCTAGCTCCGGTAATTATCGACCCATATCAGTTCTACCAATCATATCAAAAATTTTCGAAAAAGTTTTGTTTAATCGACTTGAAAATTTTCTAAATTTAAAAGGCTTTCTTTCTGACAAACAATATGGTTTCAGACCTAAATCTAACACATTGTCGGCAACAATAGATCTTATTACAAAAATAAAATTAAACATTGATCAAAAACAGATAGCTTTAGGAGTATTTGTTGATTTAAAGAAAGCTTTTGATACCGTTAGTCACAAAATACTTCTACGTAAATTACAAAGCATTGGTGTCACTGGCATTGCTCTCCGTATGTTTGAATCCTATCTCTCACAGCGCAAACAATTAGTGAATATTGGAAATTGTAAAAGTGAACCTAAAATAGTTACTTACGGAGTGCCTCAGGGGTCCATATTAGGGCCCCTGTTATTCTTAATTTACATAAATAACATACATGACATTAACTTAAAAGGAGACATCACGCTATATGCCGACGACACTTGTTTATTCTATTTCGGTCACTCAATTAAAACAATTATTTCTGATGCCCAAAATGATCTGGATTTATTAAACAAATGGTTTCAATATAATTTATTAACTATTAATATTTCAAAAACGCATTACGTAATTTTTAAAGCAAAAAATAAAAAGATCTCAGAATACCCAGCGTTAAAAATAAACAACCAAATAATCAATAAAGTGAATACTGAAAAATATCTTGGACTTACACTTGACAGCAATCTTACATGGAAATTACACATCGACAAAATCAAATCTAAACTATCTTCGCTCACGGGTGCTTTAAGGGGTATCGGTCGATGTCTCCCGCAAAATATTCGCTATCAGGTGTATAATTCACTTGTGAAGCCTCACATTGATTATCTGATTGAAGTGTGGGGTTCAGCTGTTAAGACAAATTTAAACATACTGCAGATAGCTCAAAACAAACTTATCAAGGTTCTTTTTCGCTATAATTATTTTACACCCACAGAGACGGTTTACAAAGAGACGGGATTATTGAATATATCTAAAACGTATGTGTACTGTACATGTGTATTAGTTCGAAAGATTTTATCTAAGAACATACATACCCAAATAAGTTTCACCAAAAAGAAAAGTGTGCACAAAATGCAGCTAAGAAGCGCTAACAATCTAGTCTTAAGGGCACCAAGAACGAATTTCGGTAAAAAGAACATCTTATACGAAGGGGCACAAATGTACAACCGACTCCCCAGAGACATTAAAGAGGCACAATCAATAACTACATTCAAAAAGCTGTGTAAAAACTATATAATCAGAAATATTAATATATAAAATGTTAGAATTTATTCATAAGTAAAATTATTCATCAAATTGATACAATAAATAAATCACTATATATTTCGGTAACCAAAATAAAATTAGAAAATCAAAATATACAGACACAAAATTATTATTTGTATGTATATGGATATGTATACATATAAACGAAATATTATCAAATTATTATTACAGCGTCGGTACAAATCTACTTTGTCTATATATAGGACTCACGTGATTATAATAATCACTATAGTCAAAATAATAATGAACATGAAATTCTTTGCATGCTTCTGCATGTTAAATTCATAAACACGTAGACGGTACTAACCTACATTGTTCTAAGTGGATGGGTGTGTATGTATGTGTATGTGCATGTATGTATGTAATTGTGTGTACACACATGTGTATGTGTATATGTGTATGCATATTTGTGGATGTGTGTATATGTATGTATGTGTATGTATGTATGTAAGTGAATGTGTGTGATTTGCTGCTGAAATATATGTATAGAATTAATAATAAAATAATATCATTACATCACATATGTTAAAATTAAATAATACTAAATATATGTATGTTATTCTTACTGGACAGTAAGAAAACAAACTAATATAAAAATATAATTAATTAATTAACTTTTAAATTATTATAATAATTTGCAATATAGATCGATTATAAATTCAAAGTAGTAAAAATTATACATACAGATTTTGTGATAAAATATACTTGTGATACATCTTGCACATCTAGTGAAGTTACTTTATATCTTTGTTTCTGGTCACTGCCGATCTACGCCTGCGCCCGTGCATTATGTAAACAAACTTTTTATTTACCTACCGCGATTATTGTATACGTCCTTAGTGCGCTCTTTAAACGAGTTTATTGTAAAATGGTGTTATGTTCTCATAGTAAGTGAATTTGTAAATTCTTCCTTGAGAATAAATAAATAAATAATACTGCCGGCCGACGCAGTCTATTATTAACCCTCACCAAACGTCCGTAGTCTAATCCAGATGTAGTAAAGTAGTAAACAAACAATGTAGGTACTTGATGCAAACATTTCTGATTTCAGCACTCCACTATGAGAACTACCAATAATCTATTTCGTAATTCGTAATAACTAAATACGAAAATTTGTGAGTATGGATAATGGTGGGTGGATTGATGCATGCAGATATTTATTGCTCTTTTACGCGTAAACGAACGAAGACGGTAAAACGAACGGATTTGGATGAAACTTGACAACGACATACAGTAAATGATGTAGATTTATATATAGCATACTTTTTCTCCCAGTAGGTACCTACCGTCACTATAAGCTAAGCAATATAGCTATTTTGCTTCGCAGTAGCGACCTAACTAATTAACCACACGCGATCAAAATTATCAGGGGCCCTACCGGCTCAGCTGAAGCAGATTCTTATCTATTCCTATCGTTTTTTGATTGCGAGTATCAAACTTCAGCTTAGACTTATGGTAAGTACCTGTGTTTAGCTTATCTGGTAGAAACCTTGGAGCTGTACCGACTAAGCTGAAGATGTTTGTCACTAACTAAAACTATTACTAAGAGCTATTTCTCGAATCAAAATTTCTATGGTAATCGGCTTCAGCTTCATCGGTAGGGTTCCCACCCAGATCATTACTAGACTGAAGGATTGTATTAAGACAGAAAGGGACAATTTCTATTTAATTTAGCAATGACATTTATTACAGGTCAATCTTGGAAATCGAGAAAGAAAATTCAGTCTCCTTGCAAATAGTTCGTTCTTTATGTTGATCACTTGTGCATAGAGGGTAGTCGCTTTATTTGCAATGGTTCTACCTACTCCTACTACATAACACTTGGTTGCTATATTGCCAGGTCGCATCATGGAGTGGGTTTTCTTTGCTTCCCTGATGGCATTGTATGCTGCATATACGGCTAACATCGTGGTACTCCTGCAAGCTCCATCCAACTCCATCAAGACTCTCGCCCAGCTCGCGTCTTCGGGGATAAACTTGGCTGCCAATGACGTGGACTACAACTATTTTATATTGAGCGTATGTATAGTTACATTATAATAATATCATATGAAAATCGCTATTTGGTTACCATTATTGGCGTAATGGTTAATTTATAAGTATATTTTTTCAGCCATCTCACTCCGTTAAAGATACGTTGCACCAGACTATACACGACAGGATCATACCAAAGACAGGGAAAGGCCAAATGTACAACATTTACGAAGGTGTTGAAAAAATGAGAAAGGTAGGTCGCGTACTGTACAGTTCCAGAGAAGTATTCCCCCGCGTACTGTCAAGCTGTGGAATGAACTGCCTGTCGAGGTTTCCCCAGGAGACTACAGCATGGGGTTCTTCAAAAAGGGCGTGAAGTGGTTTATACAGGGCCGGCAACGCGCGTGTGATGCCTCAAGTGTTACAGGCGTTCATAGGCTATATAACTGCTTTCCATCAGGCGGACCGTACGCTGTCACTTTAGTGGTATAAAAACAAAAGGTAAAAATCTAAGTACGTGTACACCCGAAACGAGAAATTTCGATGGAGAAGCAAAATTGGTCAAAGTAGCCCTCAAAGTCTGCAACGTACGAGACACTGCTTTCCGCCTCCAGCCACTTCCAGTCGCGTTTTTGGTCGTTCATCGGTCCACCACTCCATTGATGAAATGGAGTGGTGGACCGTGGTGGACTGGAAGTGGCTGGAGGCGGAAAGCGGAGTTTCGTACGTGGTGGGAAGCATTGGAGAAGGTCTATCTATGGGTAAATACAGATTGAACATGATGACAATTATCTAATAATCGTGTAATAAATAGAGGTTTTATTGTGCCACCCTGACAGCCCAGGTAGTCGTGCTCACTAAAGTGTTTAAACTGGTGGTGGTGTCGTATGTCGGGTCGCCGCATTCCCAATAAAATGGTTGAATGCGGCGATGGCTGCCCCATGCATCAACTCGTGAACGGGTGCTGCCAGAACAGGGGCCTTACCACAAGCTCTAAACGCAGGAATGGAACTATGATGGTTGCGTATTTATCAATGAATTTCATTCATAAATTCGCAACCATGATGGTTCCATTCCTGCATTTATAGCTTGTGGTAAGGCCCCTGGTCTGCCGTGGCTGTCATGGTTGCAAGGTAAACAATAAGAGGATTTATACAATATTATTATTATTAGCATAATAGCGACGTGCAATTAATAAATTGTAAGAATATTGTAAGATAAAAATAGAAGATTGTTAACAAAAAAAACATTAAAAATCATAATATGTTTTTAATAAATAATATACGTATATACTTTTTCAATTGAAAAAGTATATTTTATTCAAATCAAAGGTGATTACAGTATAAGAGATATATTCGTTTCTTACCTATGATATTTGAAGCCAGGTGATTTAAGTCCATCGTTTGGTATACTTAAATCACCCAGGTGATTTATGTATATGATTTAAGTGGAACGGTACGGACTCCGGGGTCTGTAGATTGTAATTATTATCAATATAAAAAAACTGATCGAGTAAAATTCCCTATATTAGGGTCTGTTCGCATTTCACTCGATCCTGGAGCCTGTATACCATCGCGTTGAGGAAACATTCCTGGAGTCAGAGAAATGTGACCTCACTGAGGTGGACTTTAGCGAAGTGGGCAGCTTCGACGCTTCCACCCCTGTGAAGAAGGATTCTCCGTATTTGGAACTACTGAAAGTAGCGTAAGTAAGAAACTACACAACGCCGTCATACGAACTGGCGACATACGATTTGATGAGCTCGGTGATCGAAAGGTTAGCAGTGACCATTTTGACTCCGAGGTAACGGGTTCAATCCCCGCACAAGACAAATATTTGTGTGCATGAACATGTCTATTTGTTTTGGTCTGGGTGTTTTCTATATGTATATGTATATTATGTATTTACAAAAAAAATGTATTTAAATAGGTACTATGTTATCTAGTTGGCCGTGTGGTTTCCGGCAGACTAGAATAGAATCACTCCGTTTCTTCCCGTGGATGTCGTACAAGGCGACTAAGGGAAATACATTATCAAATATCGATCAGGCCTCCCCAACCCGTTTGGCCAGCCTGGCATTGGCCTACACTACCCACGGTAGTGTAGGCCAAATCCTCCTTCCGTCTAGGACGGACGAGAGAGGGTCGTGCTCCTCTACGTACTACTCTACTACAGGAGCACGACCCTCTCTCGTCCGACTAAAATGGACCTGATGATGATGATGTTATCTAGTACCCGTAGTACAAGCTTTGCTTAGTTTGGGACTTAACGGCCGTGTGTAAATTTGTCCAGGAATCTTTATATTTTATACTACATATTAAAAAAACTCCAAATAACTGGCACATTATTATTAAGTTCATTGATTCTGGTGTTATTTTGCGGATGACAAATTTACAGGCAATTTGATCTACATTTACTTTGCCTGCTTCCGCCACCAATTAGTTCATGCAGGCGACTGCTATGGCTGCTTTGGTCGTCTCTGCTCCAGCTACGATCTGCGACTCGCCAACACCAGAACAACCTACTAGATAAGTTGTTGTTCTGACGATCTACATCTACAGATCGCCTGATGATGCCTCGCGTAGAGACGAAACACTTGTCGCAGAAACGACCAAGGCAGCCGGACGCTGCACGGATCTCCACTTCACAGAATACCGCAGCCAAATAACAATTCCCTTGAGGGCTGTTGAGTTCTTGCGAGTGAGCGAGGCAAGGTCATCAGAAAGGAAGGTGTAGGTGCGTTGGCAGCTTACGAGCGTTAATATGGCTACGGTTACTGCTTCAGATCAGGCGGGCCGTATGCTTGTCTGCCACCTGACATAGTAAACGAGGCGGGGCCCACCACACATTCCCACCACTGTGTCTCCTGTGTAGCCAGGATTAACAGTGGCGACCACTAAAAAAGGCAATGAACAGTGAAGTCCATTGCAGTCCTGGGTAAAACTACGCCTACCTAGGAACTGTGTGCCTTATTTCGGCACTGCCCAGGTCTCAGATCTTGATTTTAACTAGACAAAAAATTAGTCGTTAATTTGTCGAAATTTGTCGCCCAAAGCAAAAAATTTGTCGGTCTCCCGTTAAAGAGTTACAAGGTTTTTTTTGTGGCAGTGCCGAAATAAGCTTATTTCGGCACTGCCCACTCGGGATCTACTAAACTACAAAACATAGCGAAGATATGATTTTCCCCAGAATTAGTCGTCAATTTGTCGAATTCAGACACCAAGTATCAGAATTAGTCGACGTCCCGTTAAAAAGTTATAAGTACTTCTTTGTGGCAGTGCCGAAATAAGCCTTATTTCGGCACTGCCCAAAAAAACTACACCACCTAGCGAAAATCTGATTTCACCCAGATGTTGCCTTGAATTTGTCGGATATAAAACACAACTGGTCGATGCGTAATTAAAAAGTTACACGCATTTTAATAATTCACGTTGTAGTCAGAGAGCCTAACGTAGGCAGAGTAGAATAACACCACCCCATTCACATATGGCTATCGTAAAAAGCAACTAATGTAGTGATAAAGAACACCTAAAGCATTCGGCCGCTAGTAATATATAAAATTCTCGTGTCACATTGTTAATTACCATACTCGTCCGAAACGGCTTGACCGATTTTGATGAAATTTTATATGTATATTCAGTAGGTCTGAGAATAGGTTCTTATCTATTTTTTAAAGCAAAACAACGTTTGCCGGGTCATATTAGGTATCATTATATTATTTGTTTCGGGGTAATATACCACATCTCTTTAGGCTTTAATGCCTTATTTGCCATATTGCCGTCTCTCAGATTGCTAAGAGGGGATGTCAAATTCCAAAAGCTTCTTACTCCTACTTAAATTCTTCTGATTAAATTCGTTGTGAGTTCCTAGGTGTGCCTTATTTCGGCACTGCCCAGGTCTCAGATCTTGATTTTAACTAGACAAAAAATTAGTCGTTAATTTGTCGAAATTTGTCGCCCAAAGCAAAAAATTTGTCGGGGTCCCGTTAAAGAGTTATAAGGTTTTTTTTGTGGCAGTGCCGAAATAAGCTTATTTCGGCACAGCCCACTCGGGATCTATTAAACTACAAAACATAGCGAAGATATGATTTTCCCCAGAATTAGTCGTCAATTTGTTGAATTCAGACACCAAGTATCAGAATTAGTCGACCTCGTGTTAAAAAGTTATAAGTATTTTTTTGTGGCAGTGCCGAAATAAGCCTCGTGTTAAAAAGTTATAAGATCAGAAAACAGTTGCATGCATTGACAAACTTTGCCAGACTCTGAAAAAGGAAGGAAATTAAACGTTTACTGTTGCATTTTGTGCATGATATAATTTTGATGCAAGATCTCGGACTATATTTACTATGAGAATTATTAAAATGCGTGTAACTTTCTAATTACGCATCGACCAGTTGTGTTTTATATCCGACAAATTTCGACAAATTCAAGGCAACATCTGGGTGAAATCAGATTTTCGCTATGTGGTGTAGTTTTTTTGGGCAGTGCCGAAATAAGGCACACCCTATCGTAGCCATTGGCGCGCATTTTTGATAAGAAAGCGCCACAGTGCTTAGAAACTATTAGAGTTATTATGAAAACAAAAGTGTTCATATCTCTGAGATTTTTTTTTCCAAATTCTTACGTAGATATATCAATTTATAATAATAAAACTCAGTTGAGGTGTTTGATATTTAGCGTACATGGAGTTACACGTTGTATAGATTAGATAGAAAATAGATAGATAACCATTGTTTTTTAGATACAAACAAGTGCACGAAGTGGGTCTCCTATCAGCGTTGAACCACCGGCTGCAGACCCCGAAGCCACGCTGCCTGAACCACCAGGTGACGTTCAGCAGTGTCAATCTACTACACATGAAACCGGTGATCGTGCTGATGCTGTACGGAGCGGCTTTGGCTTTTGGCATTCTACTTGTGGAGATGGCAGTATTTAAATTGTGAGCATCAACCAATAAAATTAAATTATCTATGCTCTAGCACACCCCGGCCACTCCATACAGACATCGCGTGGTTTACTACTATATAAACAAATGTGTCTGTGCAGAGTGTGAATAAGCATGTGTGCGCGCGGCGTCATATCATATCGGCGTCATATTTGACGAGCTCGGTCAAATGGTTAGCAATGGCCAATTTGACTCCGAAGTCGCGGGTTCGATTCCCACACAAGACAAACATTTGTGTTTTCTATGTATTATAATCATGTATTTACAAAAAAATGTATTTAAGTACATTTATCAGTTGTCTAGTACCCATAACACAAGCTTTGAGCTCAATTTGGGACTAGATAGCGCTGTGTAAATTGTTCAGAAATATTTATTTATTTCTTTATATAAACTGTACCAGATTCGTCTCAGAGGGGAGGTGAGATCGATACGAGAAAGCGGCAGGGTCAGCCCTAGTGTACAATACATTTTAGTAGGTACATACTATTACTTATACTATGTCTGTAGTTAGAACCGACACAGCGATGAGGCGATCATACGAATGGTGTACTGTTTTTTGTAAAGGAATAAATAAAAAAATGATGTAGGAAGCCGACACGAGCCCCGCTCACCTATACAGGGTGTCGATTATGCAAGTCTATTTTTCCCGTTTTGTAGCATTGGTCACCTAATGGAAAGCAATCACCACCGCCCATGGAGATCAGCATCACCAACTTGTCACCGAACCGTTGCCAGTCTTTATTATTTTATTACCTAATAATTTATGGAAATAAATGGTGAAATGAATTCGATATAAATTTGTATTACAAATTTATATCTGAACTATTATTATTTAAATAGTTGTCTTGGCCAACTTGCCATATAAATATTTTTTGAAAAATGGAAAAATTCACCTGCCCCCCCTAGGTGGGATTTGAACCCACGACCTCTCGATGACCGGTTGAGTGCTCTTCCAACTGAGCTACCAGGAAGGTTTGTGTTGCTGACGAATTTTTGCATCTTATATTTCTGCTGTGTGAGTCACAGTGTGACGTCATCAACCTATTAAGTAATTACACTACTAAAGTAGGCATAGCAGTCCATCGTTGCAGATGAAATTCAGCTATTTTTTGATAACACCAAACTAATTAAATTATTATTATTTAAATAGTTGTCTTGGCCAACTTGCCATATAAATATTTTGGAAGAGCACTCGACCGGTCATCGAGAGGTCGTGGGTTCAAATCCCACCTAGGGGGGGCAGGTGAATTTTTCCATTTTTCAAAAAATATATATCTGAACTAGCTGGCCCGGCGAACTTCGTATCGCCTTTAAATATTTTTACGCTATTTTTTCTAATGAGTTATAAACTATCCTATCTCTCAAGTTGTATGAAACTGCACACACTGTGCAAAATTTTATTAAAATCGGTCTAGTAGTTTAGGATTCCATCGCGGACAAACGTAATATGAAATTTTTATATATTAAAAAGATTAGAACGCAATTCAGAACAGACAATTGTTGACTGTATTGATAACCCTATAAGGGATCTCTTCCAGTCACAATGTTTATCTCTACCTGATATTTTCTAAAATAAGACAACAATTCGGGGTGTAAGTATTTCATAACATTTTTGAACCAAAGCCAACTTCACCTGCCCGCGGTGCACCCTGCTGACTGATAAACCAAGCTCTGGCGAAACGAGATAGCGAGCGTAACTGTAAGCTACCCAACTGGGGAATGTACCTCCACCTCACAGAATACCGCAGCCAAATAACAATTCCCTTGAGGGTGTGTTCCTGCGAGTGAGTGAGATCACCAGAAAGTAAGGAGATGCTGCGTTGGCAGCGGGGGTAGCGGTGTGCGAGCGATATTTTATGTTGCGAGCGTTAGTATAACTGCGGTAACCGCGTCACATCAGGCGGGCCGTGTGCTTGTCTGCCACCCGACGTAATATATAAAAAAAAAAACAAAATCAACAGCTTCCAATTTGAGTCAATGATTATTAACAACACCAGTTGTTATTATTATTTAACAGGACCAGCACTAGACCATTGAAGATTAAAAACATCACAGACAAAAAATAATATAATTTAGTAATATAAATATGCTATATTAACTATAAATGTAACTAGTATTAAAAACAAACCACAGCCTGCGGTTTTGTCTATTAGAATTATATAATTAGTTTTAAATAAATAGGGTTTAGTCGACAAATGTCAGACTCTGGAAATGAATTTTTGTGCACGCTCTCTAGGAAAATTATTATTATATTATATTGCAATTCTAACAAAAATCTGACATTTGGAGAATCTGACTTTTTAATCTCCGTCATGAGTTTAAAACGCCAGATTCTACAAATGTCAGATACCATAAACGCCAAATTCTAATATTGCCAGATTCTATTAATAATATATTTATATAATATTGTCAGACAAATTACACAGCGCCATCTAGCCCCAAAGTAAGCGAAGCTTGTGTTATGGGTACCAGACAACTGATAAACATACGTAAATACATTTTTTTTCTGTAAATACATACTTATGATACACTAGCTTTCGCCCACGGCTTCGCTCGCGTGACATTCGGGGCAAACACATGTTTACTCAATAATCAATAGAAGTACTCGTGTAAAATTTAGGATAAAATAGTCCAACTAATCTCGTTTTCCCATATAAACCAACTAATCTCATTTTCCCATACAAACTTTGGACCTCCGTTTTACCCTCTTAGAGGTAAAATTTGAAAAATCTTTTTAAGTAATTCGTGTCCACTACGTTATATTTTCAATCGATGCCATTGTCCTAACTAACGTCCCAGAAAACCATAGAATCGACACCCATATTGATATTATGACATTTCAACCCCATTGCACCCCTACAGAGTTGTCACGTCGGCTATGTTGGATTATTAAATATTATTGTATTTTTCGTAATCAGCGACCCGATATACCATAAAACCAACCAAGTGCGAGTCGGACTCATGCACGATGGATTCCGTACCATTATCTATAAAAACACATTTATTGTAATCCTTAAATATTTGTTTTATTTTTTTTTAATTATTTATTTTTAAAATGAATATGTAACTAAATATTATGACTGAGTATTTCAGGCGTTTACCGCCGTTTCAATTGTGAGCAAAAAAAAGAACAAAACGATCACGTTTGTTGTATGGGAGCCCCAATAAATATTTATTTTATTCTGTTTTTTAGTATTTGTTGTTAGAGCGGCAATAGAAATACATCATCTGTGAAAATTTCAACTGTCTAACTATCACGGTTTATGATATACAACCTGGTGACAGACGGACGGACGGACGGACAACGGAGCCTTAGTAATAGGGTTTTACCCTTAGGGTACGGAACCCTAAAAAACAATACCTATGACGATTTTCAGACTTTTTTTTTAACACATTTTACACATTTCAACGCCATCGCACCCCAATAGGAGATGATGGTCACGTTTTCACCCTACGGGTACAATAAATAACAATAATAGGTAATTTCTGGGATAAAAACTATCTCAGGTAAGTATGTCCTTTCCCAGGACTCAAGGTATCTCTCAACCAAATTTCATCTAAAACGGTCTAGCGATTTAAGCGTGAAGAGGTAACAGACATTCTGTCGCATTTATAATATTAGTATGGATTGGCGTTCCGAAAACCCGTAAAAACGACACATATATCGATATATAGACATTTCAACCTCATCACACCTCAATAGAGGATGATCGTCACGTTGGATTATAAAATAATTGTTGTTTTTGTAATCAGCGACCCGATAAACCATAAAAACAGTACCCATGACGTTTTTCACCCCATTTTACTCCTTTAGGGGTTGAATTTTGGAAAATCCTGAAACACGTGTTTACTCATTTAAGTATAGAAGTACTCATGTAAAGTTTCGAATAAAAGAGTCCAACTAATCTTGTTTACCCATACAAACTTTGGACCCCCGTTTCACCCGCTTAGGGGATGAATTTTGAAAAATCCTTTCTTAGTGCACCCCTAGACGTCATTAGGTACACGTACTTGCCAAATTTGGAATCTCTAGACCCAGCGGTTTGGGCTGTGCGATGATATATAAGTCAGTCAGTCAGTTTCTTCTTTTATAGATTTAGATTATGTGAATTCTGGGAATAGAGACGGTTTCTCCTGCACCGCTACCTGTTAAAATTTGAGCCTCGATTATATTTTGTTGCAACTGGGTTACTTTTAGCCGAGTTCCATTGCAAAGTTGTGGTCTTAAATTTCGGAGCAGAATAATCGGAATGCCAATTTTTTTCGGATATTGCGACTTCGGACTGAGTCGGCACGCAAAGGCGTAAAGACTTATTCATAAAACTATTAAGCTTTCTTATCTTTTGTTAACATTCACAGATGGTCAAATGCTTTGTTTGTACAACGCTCAAAAAAGTACTGTTTATTTGGTGAGGGCAATTAACTTACCGTTCTTAGGTACCTGCCTAGCATCCAAATGTGCAACAAAAAATAATGACGTAATAACATCTAATTAAACTCGAAAGTAATCTACTTTTAACGAATGAAATAAACAAAACAATCACCCAACTAAAGAAAACAATATTTAATAACTTATCTACTAAAGTAAGCAAATCGAATTGTAAACAATTTGCAGTGAATAATAATGCATTTGCAAAACAATAATTGTCACGTGTCTGCACTTTTGGGCAAGCACACTTAGGCATATTTTTTCTATGCCGTACTACCATCGTTTTTTACTCATGTGGTACCACGCCGCGTTACAACCCCCTCCCGCTCCCTGCCCCCCGCGCGGCAACACTCATTGTGTACGGGCGCGGTGCTTGGCAAGTTTCTGACTCAACCATAAAAGATAGACATATGCTGTCGTGGGATAATCTTATATATAAAAATGAATTGCTTTTTGTTAGTCTCGCTAAAACTCGAGAACGGCCAGGCCGATTTAGCTGATTTTGGTTTTGAAATGTTTGTCTTAGCCCAGGGAAGGTTTAAACGGTGAGAAATTTTGGAAAAAAATCTAGAAAGATAGTGAAAACAACAATTTTAATTTCCCATACAAAGTGTTCCTACTATAGTCGAATGTCATAACAGCAAAGATGGCGAACCTACCTATCAATAGTGTCATTGTCACAAAGTATCGTCGTCATATTTGTTGGTTGTCAAATATGACTTTCTCAGAAGTGACATAGAATTGACACAATACTTATAGACATCAAGAAAGGAGTTGAAATATGTAGTGACTGTTTATGGTAAATCATGCTTTGTACAGTACTTATGAATAAATAATAGAAATTTGTAAATTTCATAAACACTCGGATTGTAAATTACAAAAATGATTACAAAAAATGTAACCAGTGTCAGCAATGCGAATAGACCAGAAAATGGGTGCTGAACGCAGAACGAGGTTTGTGGATTCACATAGAGTTGTATAACTTTGCATATAGTAAGACCAACATCACATTATTTATATAGGTCTGTCATGTTAACCAAGGTGATATTACAAAATAAAACGGATCCTCATTATTTATTCCAAAGTACCTAAATCTGTAATTCACATTAATTTTAATTAATTCACATTTGTTGTTTAGTCATAAATTTATTTGGTGAGAACTTTCTTTACTGAAGTCTAAAGGGCTACTAGGGGTTTATATCGACATCATCCGAGACATGTACCGAAATTCCAAATCTATAGATTAGACCTCTGTCGGAGAGACAAAATTCCAATTAACGTCGGTGTCCACCAGCGATCAGTCCTTAGTCCGTTTTGTTCATATTAGGCATATTTTTATATATTAGACATTCGTGGTATTAGACGAGTTGTCAAGTAGTATCATGGATCCACATGGACCAGCTCTGTGCGGTGGGTTGATGGGTGTTCATATATGCTGATATAATTGCACTGACGGATGCAGTTAGAGGGCAGTTGGTGCGATGAATACGGGAAGATCGAGTACTTGGACTGCAAAACAACAGATCCCACGACCGTGCACAAGGATATGGTCGAATGCACGGACGGTTTAAGTACTTGGGATCTGTTCTTCGATCATCGGATAGCATCGACTGCGAGATTTCAGTAGCTTGGACTAAGTGGCTTGAGGTAACCAGGGTCATCTGTGACTGCAAAACTCCGCCAAGTTGAAAGGGCAAATCTATAAATCCAAGATTAGACCATTTTATAAGTTAGTAAAGGATCCAATACTTGAGCGACACATACAGGTGTTGTCTTTCATGGATTTGAATATGCCTCGCAGTATGCGCGAGGTTTCGTAGTAGGACCGCGTCAGGAAATTCTCGGACTTGGCAAGCAAACTGCAAGAAGTCATTTGCTGTCAAATTTTATGGAAAGCGGCAAGTTAAGAAACAAATATCTTGCAATGGCACATCCTACAGGTTCGGGCACACAGGGTAGGCTCTTCTTAAACAGACAGACACAGATCTTATATCGTATATATTTATTAAGTAGATAGATGTAGGTGAAACAAAGTTCACTGGGTCATCTAGTTTTTATATAATTTTAAGAACATTTCCGTCATACATGATTTCTGTGTAGCTTTAACCATTAAGGCTGAACACGCGACGGAAGCTTAAGAAATGGAGTAACTTGTCTCGTTTTCCCAACATTTCCCTTCACTGCTCTGCTCCTATTGATCGTAGCGTGATGAAAAGTATACTATAACCTGCCCAGGAGTATGAAGAATAATTGTACCAAGTTTCGTTAAAATCCGTCGAGTAGTTTTTGTTTCTATAACGAACATACAGACAGACAGACAGACAGACAAAAATTTTACTGATTGCATTTTTGGTATCAGTATCGATCACTAATCACCCCCAGATAGTTATTTTGGAAATATATTTCATGTACAGAATTGACCTCTCTACAGATTTATTATAAGTATAGATAGAAAACACCCAGACTAAGACAAACAGACATGTTCATGCACACAAATGTTTGTCCTATGTGGGAATCGAACCCACGAGCGTTGGTGTAGAAGCCGCGTCATTGACCGCTAAGCCACCGAGCTCGTCTTAATTAAAATTAATGTCAGATTTTTGTTAGAATTGCAATATAATATAGTAATAATTTTCTTAAGAGCGTGTACAAAAATTCACGTAGACTAATGCAGATTAATTCTAGGGCAGGGTTTAGGGTTATATTAAAAAAAAAAGAAAAAGACATAATTTCTTTATTATAATAAGTTTTTTTTTTTTACATAGGTAATTAATGAAATTATGTAAAAAAAACTCACTTAGTTCATAAAACTCTGTCATAAAAATCTGCATTGGTCTTACGCGAATTTTTGTACGCGCTCTTAAGAAAATTATTATACTTATTATAATTTTAACAAAAATCTGTCATTAATAGAATCTGACATTTGTCGACTAAACCATACTTAGGGTTTAGGTACTATAATTTAAAACAGTCGTGTTAATATAATAAACATACTTTATTACCTTATGATAATTATATATAACGTTATTATAATATTATAGATAACGTTTTACTTATTTGCAAAAAACATTTTATTTGTATTCTCATAAATAGTATTGGCAAGCTCATCGATGTTTTCTTTTCGTACTGCTGCTAAGATCTCCAAAACTTGTCTGGAAAAAATACATGATTTTTGGTTAAATGTTTCCAGCACACGAAATGAATACTCAAGTAATAGGCTACTTGGGTGTAGGACACCCAAATATTTAATACCCACAGTAGGTACATAGTTTTGCTTAATTTGCGACTAGATGGCGGCGTGTAATTTGTCCAGGAATATTTATTTTATACAGTATAGTATGTAGAGCACAATGGCTAATTTGGATGTTTTACCGTAATTTCATGGTTTACTGCGACATATACGCATATTGCTTGGTCAGCGACAACTTAATAGTATAAATAGCATTAGGACATTAGAATAAAGGCTCTGAATTAGAATTGTAGTGGCTAGTGGTAATGTAATATATAGTGAGTAAGTTTATGTAATAAAGACAGTATTCGACGAGCAGTCAGTGTTTAAGTACGTCTCAAATAGACCAAACCTTACAAATATACAACAGCAAGTGTCTACATCATTGGTGCTCCTTGGAGCACCCTCCACCAGCAAGTCTCTCTTCACGTTATTACAACAGGATTAATAAACAACACAATTACTCACACGATATTAGCTGGCTCATTTCTCCCTTTCACTAGACTGTCTGAATCCACAGAGTACTTCTCCTTCTTAACGGCCGGGTACTTGGTGACCACATGTCTGTACCCTGGATGTGTGGGCTTCACCTCGCACCACGGAGCGTCGGTTTCTATCATGAGCTTATCTATCGGTATCTTCGTCACCACTTCCAAATTCTCTTTTGTTCGTAAAGAACTGGAATAGATTTTATTTGATTTTATTTTATTCAAAAGGAGAAAAAGAAGAAAAACATTTATTCTAATAATTATAGAATAAGAACTTTAATAACTGTTAATATGTTTTTTGTTTCTTTAGTGTGTGTATATATTTATTTTTGGGTTAATAAATGCTTCTTCTCCTTCTTCTTAAGCTCAATCAGACACTGTGAAGTAGATCAAATTTAACTTGCAAGATTTGAGACACTGTGAAACTAAATAAACGCTTGTAAACAGTAGTTTTTAATGTATTTTCTATACTGGTTTAATGATCAAAAATGTGTGTTGCTCTCTGGGGCTTTACCACAAGCTCTAAACGCAGGAATGGAACTATGATGGTTGCGTATTTATCAATGAATTTTATTCATAAATTCGCAACCATGATGGTTTTATTCCTGCGTTTAAAATAAAGGCCCCTGATCTTACCCACAACACACAACGCTTCATATCAGACGGCGTATATGATTGTATGCCACCTGATGTAGTATAAAAACAACAATTCCTGCCAGTAATGATCAGTTGTAATGTTTTTTTTTACACTGTGGGTGGCAGACAAGCATACGGCCTACCTGTTAAACGGCCACCGTAGCCATCCCCGCCACCCCCGCTATCAATGCAGGAACTCCTTAGGGGTTCGATTTTGTCGCGTCGCATGCAATTCAGTAAACTCTGGAAGAAGTCATTAAAAGATCTTCTTTTGCTGTCACTAGATTGCCATTATTGTGTTATTCCATTAAGGAATTATATTTACACATATATATTAGGTTGGGGAAAAAGTCTTTTCGTATTTTATATGAAAATTCAAAACATTTTTTAATAAAGTTTATTTACATTTAACTAAAGTATGTAGGTGCCATTTTGTTCGATAACTTTTTGCCATCTTGTAGGTATAGACATGATCCCATTACTATAGAAATTTTGGGACTTCTGTTCAAAAAACCGCGATAAGTGGTTTTGGCAGTCTTCTCGTGATGTTAACCTGACATTACCTAAAGAATGCTGAAGAGACTGAAACAGGTGGAAATCGGAAGGTGCAAGGTCAGGACTATACGGCGGATGCATTAACACCTCCCAGTCAAACTCTCTTAATTTTTGCTGAGTGGCTAAAGATGTGTGAGGTCTAGCGTTATCATGATGAAAAATCACACCCCTTCTGTTAATTAATTCCGGCAGCTTTCTCTCAAGTTTTTGCTTTAATCTCATCAGTTGTTCACAGTAGAGTTCAGAATCGATAGTCCTGCCTGGCGGTAACAGCTCATAATGAATAATGTGCTTCCAATACCACCATACACACAGCATCACCTTGTTGCGGGTTAACCTGGGTTTCGCCAGAGTCTGTGAAGCCTGGCCGGCCTTTGACCACGACCTTTTTATGCGCCAAAACTGTTTTGTGGTCAATTCCTAGTTCTTCAGCTACGTCGTAACTACTGATATGCCGATCTTGCTCCACTTTTTCAAAAATGGCATCCATTTTATCCGTAACAGGGCGACCAGAGCGACGTGCATCTTTGACATCAAAATTTCCGGATTGAAAACGCCTAAACCAAATTTGTGCTACTCTCACAGACACTGCACTAGGTCCATAAACGTCACAAATTTTTTCGCAGCTTGCGTTGCATTTTTACCTTTTTTGTAGTAAAATTTTAAAATGTATCGAATTTTTTCATTAAATTCACTCATCTTGACAGTAAAAAAAACAAATGAAAATCACACATTTATCTAATTTGAATTTGGAATTATCTTTTTTAAAATTTAAACTTTTTAAAGATATCTAAACCTTTCAGATACAAATGGTATAACCAAAGAGATTTTATTACAAGTTCATACATACTATAATGCGAAAAGACTTTTTCCCCTACCTATTATATAGAATATTTATTTTTTATTTTAATACAGAACACAGACAAAAATATTTTACCATCCATTTATGCCTATAGACAGACCCAAAGCGAGAATTTTATTCAAAGCCTCCTCGGAACCATCAAAGGAGTGCACCACCCCACCGACTATTTTGTCTTGATTTCTTTTCAAAATTTCAGTCAAGTCGTCAGCAGCAGCACGACAGTGGAGGAATAAAGGTAAATTGAAATCACGGCTTAGTTCCAGTTGGAACTCAAAATATCTGCAACAAATAATGGAAGTAGTTTTGACTGAATGAATGAATTAATAGGTCTTTAAATTTGCTACCATACAATACAGTGCAATACAAAAAAAACTATTGATAACAAAATCGGGGGACACAGTTTGGTGTTGTAATTTCGAATGTATGCTCTACAAGTCTACATCAAAAATTCAATCACACCACTGGACAGATGAAGGATCAAAAAATTTATTAAGCTAAGTAAGGACTATAGAACATCGCGGGCGTGGGAGAGGGAAGCGCTGTCGTATTGAGATAATTTTAATACATGTAACGTATTCACGTCATTTCCAGTACAACACACGGCCATGTCAATGACAACGCGACATCCCATTTTTTACAACTATAAAGGCCCCCTCAAACAGCCGCGATCAGCGGTGGCGGTGGCGGTGGCGGTCAGTTGTAACGCTAGGTAACACAAGGAAACATTCAAACAAGCGCGGGCGCTGCGCGGCCCGGACGCGGCTGGCCGCCACCGCAAGCCACGCCCTAGCCCCGCCCTGATCGCCACCGCGTTGGTTTGGAGTGTCAGCGGCCGCGGTCGCGATCACGGTGGCGTTCAGTTGTAAATAATCACAACTGATCGCGTCATCGCGTCACATATTTACATAGGGTTTAATTTGTACCAATTGCGAACAAGAAATAAATAATATTAAGTACTTGAGCCTACTACTAGTTTCTTTATGTATCTATCTAGTTCAATTCAATTCAATTCTTCTTCATGGCGATCTTGGTGTTCCCGCCAATGACAATGCTATTTATTTTATTTCAGCATATGTCTCTGAGTAGGTGACTATGCTTAGTAAGTGACTCTGCGATGACGAAATGGCTTTGTGAGTTTGCAATTATTAGAGAATTTAAAAATTTTGCTAAAATAATTCCGAAGATCTGTTGACATACCTAAAACAAAAGACAAATACGACATATAAGACAACAAAAAGTGTTAGTTAATTATTTGACAAACAAATTACAGTTTAATATTGTTAAAATTAATAAAGTCACATCACTACATACTCGTAGTATAAAACAAAGTCGCTTTCTCTGTCCCTATGTCCCTTTGTATGCTTAAATCTTTGAAACTACGCAACGGATTATGATGCGGTTTTTTTTAATAGATAGAGTGATTCAACTGGAAAGTTTATATGTATAATATATGCATAACATAGTAGAAAAACACTGATAATTTAGAGGTTTTTAATGTGATGTCGTAAATAAACACATTTTTTTGCTCTTTCATTGCAAACGCTGGCTGAACCCAACGAGATAGATCAAAATAATGTAGTACAGTATTGTTCACCTTAAAATGGTCTACAAAAAAGTTCGCGATGGTATATGTCTATCTCTTAGTGGTAACACACAATAACCGTTATTTTATCCTTTGCTTTTTACAAGAAATAATGCCTTATTTACAAAGCGATTTTAAGCAATACAGAATTAATCCTTATCCAATTAAGTACCTTAAATACATTGCGCATTTAATATAGATCAATATGGCCCTTCACAGCATGTAATTTAAATGAATAGTTTAGAAGATATTACACATTTAAAATGCAGGGACATAACGGCTGTGGCGGTACCGGCCGCGGAGCCGGCGGCGTGTGCCTATAACTGAGTAAGGACTGGATAGGACAAAGCGCAAAGACCTTCTGTAGTACATTTAGTATCAGCATTGCACCCGTGCGAAGCCGGGGCGGGTCGCTAGTAAAACATATACTACACAAGAGGAGTTGACAAATGTCAGGACGGATTTAAAATCCATGGGGCGAGGTATGGAAGGGGGAAGGGAATCGTAGAGGGAGTATATTTAGGACAGTTGAAAAAAATGTGATCTGGAGTACCTTCGTCCATGCCACACATACTATCTAGATTATATTGGAGGAAGTTTGAAAGCACATTTGACAGAAATGAGGAAAGGAAATCACCTATGTGAATGGATTCAGGGGTGTAAGTGGTTCATCAACATCTATTTATTTATTATTGTTTGGGCGACTTACAGCGAAATAGGTGTAAATATATAAGACTTATGAGTAAAACTATGCTAATTACAAGTTTTCTTAATTACAAGTCTATGGTAAACATCTATATGAATCTAAGCCAACTTCACCTGCACGCGGTACACCCTGCTGATTGATAAACGAAGCTCTGGCGAAAAGAGGGGTAGGGAGAGTAATTGTAAGCTACCGACGACTGAGGACGACTAGCTATGACTGAGGAATGTACCTCCACCTCACAGAATACCGCAGCCAAATAACAATTCACTTGAGAGTTGTTGTGTTCCTGCGGGTGAGCGAGGTCACCAGAAAGGAAGGAGATGCTGCGTTGGCAGCGGGGACACAGATTACATAATAGTTACTACGTGGGGATGGCGGCGCGCAAGCGATATTTTATGTTGCGAGCGTTAATATGGCTACGGCAACCGCTCCACATCAGGCGGGCGTATGCTTGGGAGAGGAAGATGAAAAAAGAGGTGGTTGGATTGTGTGAGAGATGATATGGGTAAGCAAGGGGTAACTGCTGTAGATACAATGGCTGATAAGTTGAATGCAAGAAAAAGACATACTGCGCTGACCCCGTTTAATGGAAAAAGGTTAAACTGATGATTATACATTAAACTAGGGCGAACAATGTCATCATCAAACACAGATTATATTTAACCTTCAAATGTTTATTCTTTCCGATTTCAATAATTAAAAGTATTTGTACACTAGCATCTATTCAATAGAGTTTTGTGAACAAATTTCAATCAAATGTTATCATAATTTGTCAATGGTTTAGGAGCCATCCATAAATTACGTCACACGTTAAGGGAGAGGGAGGGGGTCGACGAAGTGTGATATTGTGTGACAAGGGGGTGGGCAGGGTCCTAAATTTCGTGACGTGATATTTCAAAATTGATCATAATCTAAGTGTTAAAACACAAACTATGAACTATTCATGAAAAACTCAAAAACATTTGCAACTCTAGATGTAACGTTTCACATGGGGAGTCTCACAAATGTGAACAGCTGTGGACAAGGACAGGGGAGGAGTCAAAAAATCATGAAATGTGACGTAATTTATGGATGGCCCCTTATTGATAAAAATCAATAATACGAAACACAAATTATGATAACATAAATAGTTAAATACACTGTTATGCAATTGTCCAAGCGTCCACATACTATGTGGTTATCATCATACCAATACAAGTGTTATCTTTTTAATAACTAAGCGAAAGAATATACTGAAAAATTGGGCAACCAATATTTAGCTGTAAATTCTGACTCTACTCACTTCATTTGTGTGTCCTTGTCACAAAAATGAAACCTTTCATAATCCAGACCGCATTCTCCAATCGCCACCACCTTGTCATCATTATCTGATATTAACTCCGTCAGGGCGTTGAGGTATTCATGAGGTTCTTTGGCAAATCCCGTGCAATTAGTTGGATGACATCCTACAGTAGAGAATAATCGTGCTGAAATATTGCATTGTACTGAATAATCTACTGACAATTGTTTTCATAATACTTAAATAGCAAAGAGGAGGTTGATGGCGTCGTCGAGGTCGATGGCGATCATACAAGTTAAGCAACATTGCCCCGTAGCCTGTCCATGTATGGGTTTATCTCGAGCTCCTCCGTGTTTCGTTGGGCACGTTAAGCCGTCTGTCTTAGCTGTTGTCATAAGATGTCAGTTATTAGGCCAAGTGAGTGTCCTTTGGGCGGATTGAAAACACTGGCCTCCAACCCGCAGTTGAGCAGCGTGGTGGAGTATGCTCTAAACCGCTTCGATTGAAAGGAGACCCGTATCCCAACAGTGGAATGATTAAGGGTTGATGCCGAAATAGCAAAGAGCATATTGAATACAAAAAACAGTCTATAATGCCTGAAAAGATGGCAGATATTGTAGTTCTAGTATTTGTAAGACTAGATTATATATCCATAAATTACATAACAATATATTCTATTTTATATACTTATTATTTTAGGAAAGGCATATATTTAACAGGGACTTAAAATTTGTTCATTTCGGCGGTGATGACATGGCAATCAATTTCAAATTATTCAAATTTTAATAAGTGCCAAGTAATAATAAAAATTAAATTAGTTACATAAGTTTTTTTTATTAATTTGATTTCAACCTTAAAAGTAGAATAACGAATAAAATAGTTTTTTTTTTATATAAATAATATTATACTGTCTACTATTTTTCGTTGGTTGAAGTACAAGTAAATATCAATAGGTACTCACAATCAGTTCGCGCCAAATCAATAGCTTTTCTGCTGTCTCCTACATTGCCTCCGGTTATAATCATTTTATCCAAGCCGGCAGCCCAGCTGCGACTAAGGACTTTGTCCAGATCAGGTGCATGCTTCTTTGAGCCATTGTACACCCCCTGATACATCTGATCGGTCAGATTAGCACCAATATCTAAAATAAGTTTGATAAACTAAAATTTTAAGATACAAGAAAAATTTGTATTTGTGAAGTTAATGAACTAACTTCGGTACTTACCAATGAATTTTCGAATAGATGCCATCCTTATCATGTAATTAATGGTAAGAGGTGACTTTTACAGGTTTTCCTGTTTAATACATTACAAAAATATTCAGATAAAAATGAAAACAGAAAACATAACCTAAAAAAAAAGTGATAGTACGGATTTCGGGATGTGCTTGTTTCTTTGTTTCATTGTGGCAATCACTTTGCTGCAGGACGTTAATTCTGCCATTATTAAGTAAATTTGTATAATTTTGTCGTCGGCGGCGCGGCGGTCTCCCTCGATGGCCTCGATCGAACTCAGCAGCATAACCAATAGTGCAATTATGTATATCTCTTAAGAATATCATACTATATCCATTTTACTACTTTTAAAAATTGGCATTCATGAAGCGTTCATTGATAGCTATTTACATAATTACGGTATTAATTCTTATCAAAACAAATTACTTCGTGTTCAAGGCCTTATCAGTATCTGTAAATTACTTTTTGAATCATATAAATCGGACGTACCATTTGAAAGTTATCATAAGTTTAATAATTCTCAAAATGAAATCCGCGTGATAGCTCCCACGAGTTTGCGGTACGAAGTTCGCCGGGTCAGCTAGTTATATTATCTAACTATCTAAATATATATGCGTGCGTATGATTTACATGGGGATCGTCGATATATACTATGGATAGCAGGATATAGGATAAGAGGTAACGGCAGTAGAGACTAGTTACCATAATAAAGCAGCCAGGTTTTGTGTATTAGCTTTATCTAATATAATTTTCAGATTCTACAATGACATTTCACTTATATTCTACAATGACCTGTGTGACTGAGCAAAGCTCGGTTTTTCAGGTTTAAAATCTTCTACTTCAGCCACTTGTTCCAGCTCTGATAGCAAATAATTTCTTTTTTTCAGTATACAGCCGTACCCTGTAAATATCACACAGATAAAAGTACCTAAGTACTTAATATTATTATCATTCTATCAATTTTTCCCGACTTCATCCTGATTAGCTTACATAATAATATGTTGGTTGTCGTGGCCCTTGGTGACTTGAGAACACTGACCTCTGCTAACCTACACTTGAGCCACAAGTGGGATGAAATGAAAGTTTTTGGGGTGTAAGTGGTTTATCAACATCTTTGAACCAAAGCCTTCACTTGCACCCTGCTGACTGATAAACGAAGCTCTGGCGAAAAGAGAGGAGGGAGCGTAATTGTAAGATACCCGACTGGGGAATGTTCCTCCACCTCACAGAATACCGCAGCCGAATAACAATTCCCTTGAGGGTTGTGGTATTCCTGCGAGTGAGTGAGGTCACCAGAATAGAAGGAGATGCTTCGGGGGTGGCGGCGCGCAAGTGATATATTATGTTACGAGCGTTAATACGGTTACGGTACGCTTCACATCAGGCGGGCTGTATGCTTGTCCGCCACCCAACGTAGTTTATAAAAAGAATATCAGTTGATGCAGATATCCAGCAGTGAGTAGATACACACCGATTTTGATTATGAGCCCTTGTGCGCTATGTCTACGGATCTGAAGTATTACATTTGATTTTAAATTAGAAACTATATAGACTAGACTAGACTAGTGAGAGTAAGGCTCACAGTTTAAAAGTAGCCATCTCTATTATCATGATGGCAAGCGAGAGAAGAGCTCCGTACAGCATTAGCAGCAGAACAGGTCGCAGGTCCAGCAAGCCCACGCTGCTGAACGCTGCCTGTTTGTTGGAGCAGCGTGGCTTCGGAGTCTGTAGTCGACGGTTCAAAGCTGTTAGGATACCGGACTCGCGAAGCTGTTTGTACCTGTTAACACACAGACAGGTCACCTCAGTAGTTCTTTCATATTCGGAGACCACACGAACCTTCCGACAAGGGCGTCGCCAAGGGGGAGTAAGAGGGGCAGCTGCCCCCCCGAGATTCAATTTATTTTTAGGTTTTATTTATTGTAAAGTCTCTCGTGAAGCTTTATACGTTGGGCTCTGTACTGTTATTATTGCAATCGCTGTAGATGTAAGTGAAAAGCTTCATGAGCTCTCGACTATACCTACACTTCATACTTTTCTCATTCTCCATATCAACTTGCCCCTCCCTGAGCCATCGGCTGGCGACGCCCTTGCCTGCCGATATAGATTTTGTAAACGTTCTACGTTGCTTTTCCAGGTTTATGCTAACACATTCAATGCAAATAAACTCATTCATTCATTGACATACAAGTCTTCTCTCTTTATTTATAATATTCATTTAGATAGGGTAGACTTCAATCAAAAACATTTCAATACAAATCACTAGCACTTACAGCTAACAACTTTGACACTTCCACTTTTATACCGTTCTTATGCTGTACGTAATAAGAGTTACAATCGCATAGTCACTGTCAAGCGTGATCTGGGGCCTTACCGCCTAAGCTGAAGCTTATCATCGGATTTTTTGATCGCCAAAATCTAACTCCACCTTAAATTAGTGCTTATAGTAATAAGTTTAACCGATAGAGATGGATTTATCACAAATTTAAACAGAAGTCCGATTTTCACAATCAAAAAACCCGATGGGAATAGGCTTCAGATTAGGCGGTAGGGTCCATGCTCTTAGCTATACATTGCTGGCTCCACACTGCATTTTCTCTCCGGTAGGACAGCGAAACACAACAGGTATACTCACACTACTCTTAGGACCTCCAAATATGGTGAATCCTTCTTCACCGGCGTAGAAGCATCAAAGCTGTTGATAAAGTCCACCTCGGTGAGGTCACACTTCTCCGACTCCAGAAAGGTTTCCTCAGCGCGGTGGTAGACAGGCTCCACGATTGAGTGAAACGCGAATAAACCCTAGAAGAGACTTTTTTTAATGTTTGACAGTAAATAAATAAATATTTATGGACAATTTACACAGCGCCATCTAGTCCCAAATGAAGCGTAAAGCTTGTGTTATAGGTACTAGACAACTGATAAATGTACTTAAATACATTTTTTGTTGTAAATACATACTTGTAATACATAGAAAACACCCAGACCAAGACAAACAGACATGTTCATGCACACAATTGTTTGTCTTGTGCGGGAATCGAACCAGCGACCTCGGAGTCAAAGTGGCCATTGCTAACCATTCGACCACCGAGCTCGTCATATCAGTGGTGGAATACTTAACTACCAATGCCTACTTTGACTCCAAGGTCGCGGGTCTGTTTGTCTTGGTCTGGGTGTTTTCTATGTATAATAAGTATGTATTTACAAAAAAAATGTATTTATGTACATTTATCAGTAGTCTAGTAACCATTGTATAAGCTTTGCGTTTAATTTAGGACTAGATGGCGCTGTGTAAATTGTTCAGAAGTATTTATTTATTTTATTTATAATAAATTAATTAGATAAATTAAACGGGTCACTCACGTCTTTTTGTCGGGAAAGCCGACTAGTTTCGATCTCAAAAGGAGACCTTCTTCAGGGCGAATGTCCAGACACGTCCACCCTGTCTCTCGCGCCGGACACTGCGCGCCAATGCGCGCGCCGCACGACTGGAAAGGGTGGTGGGGGGTTGGTGCGTTGTCTGGACATTCGCCCTGAAGAAGGTCTCCTTTTGAGATCGAAACTAGTCGGCTTTCCCGACAAAAAGACGTGAGTGACCCGTTTAATTTATCTAATTAATTTAGTATAATGTCTCACGTGAGTTTTAATAATATTTTATTTATAATGTTACATCGACCATTGATTGAGGGGGTTCAGTGTGAGGAGAGAAAAATAAAGTACACTTCACTTTTCTGATCCTTTCAACGCCCTCGTAGATGTCATAGTATTGCCCTTTGCCGGTTTCAGGCTCGATCCTGTCGTGGATGCTCTGGTGGATGGGATCCGTGAGTGTTTGCGACGGCTGAAACAGATTTTTACATATAAAAATAGGTTGCCTACATATTTGTCTTTTTAGCAGTCAGTGGGATGTAAGGTTCATTAATAACTTAAAATCAAATCCATGCAAGTAAGCAGCAGCTAGCGCACTGCCACCCCCGCTGTTAACTCAACATCTTCTTACTTAAAGTGACAATAATCCTCGAGGACTTTTTGTCACCAGATTGTAAGTAAATAAATTGTTTTTTGCCCGCGGTATTTTTTGAGTTGGAGATACGGACTCGTCGAGTGCGATTTTACCTAGGTAGTCGTCGTCAACCCGTATTCATCCCACTGTTGGGATCTGGGTCTCCCCTCATTTGAAGGGATTTAGAGCGTACTCCACCACTCTGCGGGTGGACGGAGGCCAGTGTTTTCAAGCCGCCTAAAGACCACTGACTAGACTTAACGACTATCATCTAATGACAACAGCCGGGACCTACGGCTTAACCTCTCGGACCCTCAGAAGCACGGAGGAGCAAATAAACCTATCCATTGCCAAGCTAAGGTTAACTTGCGTGTTCGTGTAGACTGACACGCGGAACGACACCATCGAGCTCGTCATCCTTTTCCTAGGTACATCTCCTTTTTTATAGTACATTGGGTGGCAAACAAGCATACAGCCAGTCAGATGTGAAGCAGTTACCGCAGCCATCGCTCGCGACGAAATATCACTCGCGAGTTACCACTCTCCCAACTAACATAGCAATTTCTTCCTTTCTTGCTGGTGGTGACCCCAACTCGCAGGAATACACATCCCTCTAGGGCAGTGATGTTCAAACTGTGGGTCGCAACTCCCAAGAGTGTCACCAAGTTAAATTCAGGGGGTCGCGGGGGAAAAATATAAAGGTTTGTATTTAGCTGCAAAAAAAGTAAACTATAAGTAGATTCTTATTCAATAACTAATCAACTCAAATCTTTAAGCAAATCTCTTACCAACTGAAGTCCATTTCTCTCATGAATTTTTTGATCACCATTAAAGATCTAATTAGTCTGCCTAAGAACAAAGTCGGTAACAAATGGCACTAACACTTTTAAAGCTTTCATAGCGGGCTGAATTGTTGAAGTTTTTGCATCATAGAAGGGGGGGAGGTAGGAGGGAAGTCGTCAGAAATTTTTAACTTGTAAAGGGGTCCCGTATTCGAAAAGATTGAAAAATACTGGTCTAGGGATTTGTTATTTGGCTGCGGTATTCTGGGTGGAGGTACTTCCCCTCTCCCCAAACGCGCAACTTACATAATGTGCCCTATCTCTTTTTAGGGTTCCGTACCTCAAAAGGAACAACGGAACCCTTATAAGATCACTTTGTTGTCCGTCTGTCTGTCTGTCAAGACCCTCTATGTCGAGAATGCGTGGAGGTATCAAGCTGAAATTTGCACTGTATACTCAGGTCTACGGACCCATTAAGTTGTAAAAAAATCAAATTGCTAAGTTTACGTAAAAAAAAGTTATGGCCGTTTATTCAGCAAAAACGCATATTTCGACACATTCTCAAGGGAATCAAAATCTATAGGGTACTTCCCGTTGACCTAGAACTATGAAATTTGGCAAGTAACATCGTTATAGACTACAAGTACAAGAATAAATCTCAAAACTATACATTTGTAATTAAATCTTAAAAAATAGGGGGTCTATATTTTTTTATAGGGGGTCGAAATTTCAAATTGAAGCTACTAGTTCAAATGGGGTATCATATGAAAGGGCTTGATGTGTATATTTCAAAATTATATTATATTTATTTTTTCCAACGCATTATTAACGTACGGTACCCTCGGTGGGCGTGTCCGACTCGCATTTGGCCGGTTTTTTTTCGCCAGAACTTCGCTAGCTGGTCGGCAGGGTGCACCACATACAGATGATGTTGGCTTAGATTTTAAAGATAGCATGATCCCCTTGCATTTGATATGAATATGATAAATAAATAAGTACACTTAAAACAAATCTGTTGTAGTCGAGGTCGTTCGCAGCGAGGTGAACGCCAGAAGACGCCAGCTGAGCCAGCGACCTGATGGAGTTAGACGGGGCTTGCAGCAGCACCACGATGTTGGCCGAGTACGCCGCGTACAGCGCCATCAGACTCGCGAAGAACACCCACTCCATGATGCGACCTGGAGATTGCAGGAAGACAATCAGTGGTCAAATGAGAAACTCGATGGTGCCGTTCCGCGTGTCAGTCTAATCCAGTGGTTCCCAACCTTTTTTGTTCGCGGACCACTACGAGGTTTTTGTTGCGTGTAGAGTGCCCAACTGTCAAATAAATCCAATAGGTATTCTATAACTCGAGATTTGACTGTTTCACATAATAGTGCTCAATCTCTTTTATTATAAGTTTGAATCACGGACCATAATTTACCTCTCGCGGACCACCGCGACCGGTTGGGAACCTCTGGTCTAATCGAACACACAAATTCCCGACGGATGGGTTTATTTATCTCGAGCCCCCCCGTGCTTTGGAGGATCGACACGTTAAGCCGTCGGTCTCGGCTGTTGTCATTGGATGACAGTCGTTAAGTCAATTCAATGGCTGCCCGATACCTCCACATGAGAGATGTCCCTCACTAAAAATACTAATTAAAAACAGTTTGGTAAAACCAAATATACTGCATGCATGCATTCCTTTATTTCCCCAGAGCCTCCAGACGTCTAAATTCGGTCCTGGATAGGATGGATCGTATCAAAGATGTTCAATATTTAAAATAATGTGGTAAAACTCTTTGATATACCCTAGACAAAGTGGGCAATTTACCTGGGGTCCTGCGTGGTTCAACACAGCACCCTTGTTGGGTGACAGCACTTACTGTCATCAGTAGCGCATCACCAATACTGCCATCAAGCTGAGTTGGGCTCTGAAATAAAAAGACTTTTTATATATGGAGACGGGACAAATGAACATGTAGGTCAGCTGATGAACCTTGGTGTCGGCGTGTCGTATGTGTCCCGGTGCGCCACTAATCGAGGAGGGGGAGAAACTCGGGGTCCCCAGGAGGAGGGTCCTCAGGGACAACCGTCGGCGGGGTCGCGGAGGTCATGCTATCGCAGTTCCCGTGGCCTCGCCAATGGCGGAGAGAAGGAGATCGTGGGGTTTTAGTCGGTATGGCTGCCACTGGTCATGGCAGTTCCGACATAACCGCGCTTGGGCAGCGTGGTATCCTTAACGGATTTCCCCACGTAAAAAAAAAGGTCAGCTGTTGAAAAGTAATAACCACCGTCCATAGCTGTCAGTTATGTGGACTAAGTTTGTTCTCCGTCAAATTTTTCGTTTCAGATTAGAGTTTTAGTCTGTGGACTAACCCAACGGTCAAAGTCCAAGTCTCGATCTTCACCGTAGGTCATGATGGAATATCGGTCCGGCCATATCTGCCGAGTCAGTGATAGGATGAGAGATGGGGAAGGAAGGTTCTAGAGTTCTCTCTTGCGGCCGTTAACGAATCGATGCTTTCGCTATAGCCTCGTTTCCTTAACGCCAGAGTGCTCCACTTGCAGGTAGGTTGGCCTTTTCTCCAAAGATAGTAGTGAAACTCTCAAAATCCTTCTCTTTTAAACCGACTTCAAAAAAAAGGAGGATAGATTTGATTCGACTGTATTTTTTTTATATTCGTTATCTTATAACTTTTTTCTAGGCAAACCGATTTTAATAGATTTTTATCTGTAAGCTTCTCATATGGTCCCATTTAAATTTGATCAAGATGACCAGTAGCTTACGAGTTATTTGTGTCGGCTGATTAAAAAAAAATTGGTAATCCAGGCCATTTACCTAACAGTATCTATAGAAACATTTTTAAGTTGAACTTTCCACTGCCTAGTCCGGTACACTGTGTCCGTGTAGGCCAGCGGGCAGACAGCAATAGTGACCCACACTATGAAGGAAAGGTGCACGGCAACTATCTCGATAACATCTGTATTTTTTTTTATACTACGACGGGTGGCAGACAAGCATATCGCCCGCCTGAAGTGAAGCGGTTACCGTAACCATATTAACGTTCGCAACATAAAATTTCGCTCGCGCGCCGCCAACGCAGCATCTCCTTCCGTTCTGGTGACCTCACTCACTCGCAGGAACACAACAATCTTCAAGGGAATTGTTATTTGGCTGCGGTATTCTGTGAGGTGGAGGTACATGCCCCAGTCGGGTAGCTTATACAATTACGCTCCCTACCTCTCTTTTCGCCAGAGCTTCGTTTGTCAGTCAGCAGGGTGCACAGCGTGTAGGTGAAGTTGGCTTTGGTTCAAAGATGTTGATGAACCACTTACACCCCAATCTTACAAAGTATAGAGACCATTTCAAGTTGGACCTCCCACTGGCTAGTCACGTATAGTGTCGCCGTGCAGGCTATAATAGCGAGCAGTCAGCAATGGCAATACACAAACTGGTGGAGAAGGGCTGGGCGACTGTGCCGATAACATTTGTATAGTCACCTTTTCTAGTTTAACTTCGCACTGGCTAGTCAGGTACAATGTCGCCGTGCAGGCCAGGGAGCAGACTGCAATGGCGACCCATACATTGGTGGAGAAGGGCATGGCGAACACGTTGGACACATAGGAGAGGGGAGGCTGGCGGAAAATGAACCTCATCCGCATCGGCGCCACTGTGTCTGTGTAAGCGACTACCTCGAGACGATCGATGAATACTACACAATTTGTTCCTGCAATGCAAATAAATAAGGCAACTGTATCAGGGGCC
The DNA here is from genome assembly GCA_937001555.2 of Hypsopygia costalis. Classification (NCBI taxonomy): domain Eukaryota; kingdom Metazoa; phylum Arthropoda; class Insecta; order Lepidoptera; family Pyralidae; genus Hypsopygia; species Hypsopygia costalis. The sequence continues at coordinate 5,469,125 of OW443342.2, forward strand.
CTTCTGCCGAAGCTAAAGCCGATTATCATCGGATTTTTTGATCGCGTTGCCGTTAAGTAACATATTCAGCTTAGTCGGTACAGCCCCCTTACCACCATCTCTTATTGCGATTCAATAACTGAATATAATGCTTATTCATACCAAATATTCATACCGAATAAGCGACTCTATTTCAAATGGAATTCTCTATGGGCTCTATGGTTTCTACCAGGTAAGTTAATCATAATTACTGCCAATTTAAGCTAAAGTTTCATTTTGAATTTTGGCAGCGCACCAACGATTGTCATTAGAAACAAAAAAACCGGCCAAGTGCGAGTCGGACTCGCGTACTAAGGGTTCCGTACCATTATCTATAAAAACGCCAAAAAAAAACACGTTTGTTGTATGGGAGCCCCCCTTAAATTTTTGTTTTATTTTTATTTCATTATTTATTTTAAAAGTGAAAGTACAATACCTATTTTATTGTATCATACGAGCAGACTAGAATAGAATCACTCCGTCTCTTCCCGTGGATGTCGTACAAGGCGACTAAGAGAAATACATTCTAAAACATCGATCAGGCCTCCCCAACCCGTCTGGCTAGCGTGGGGAGTGTAGGCCAAATCCTCCTTCTGTCTGGGACAGACGAGAGAGGGTCGTGCTCCTGTAGTGGAGACTAAATGACCTGATCATGATGATGACGGCAATTCGTCTGCCTCGACGAGCAATATCGCGAGGCCGCCTCAGATTTGCATTCTGAGGCTTTAAATTAGGATCCAGAGTTAGTACCTAATCATAGTAAATTAATTTAATTAATTAAATTTTATTTAAATTAAACGGGTCACTCACGTATTACTGTCAGGCTATTAAGCAGTTTCGATCTCAAACGGAGACCTTCTTCAAGACAAATGTCCAGACGCATCCATCCTCGCGCCATCATCCTCTCTTGCTCCATGGCGATGAACACTAATATAATCACATCTCGAATAGCTTGATTCATTCTTACATTACAGATCAATATTTACCCATATCAGCTTTGTTCAACTGCAAGTCCTGCACCATTCCCGACCACTGTCCGTTCACTTTGTAGCCAAATCTGTAGCTGAAGATGTAACGAGTGGTGACATTCAGCATTTCGAAGGCGTGTCTGGCTGCTATGTAGCAAATTTTAGCTACGGCATCGTACTGAAGTTCCCTGAAACATATGTAATAAATAATAGTAGTTTATGAAACTGTTGCATAATAAGGGTTCTTAAAATACGAGTGTGAGTTTATCACATGAGCCGAAGGCGAATGTGATAATAGACCACACAGTATTTTAAGACCTAATTATGTGCAGTTTCATACACTACTTTATCTAATCTCATGTAATAGATGACAATAATATTTTAAAATAAACCATGAAGTTAATTTCACAGCTTTATTTCTTACTTATAAATCCATTTGCAGATGGAGCAAGCGTGGTGCGCATGCGCGACGCGCCGCGCGGCGGCTGAAGCGGTATCGAAATGGAGAAAAAGTTATTTTTCGATACAGTTGTCCATAGAAGAGCTGTATCGAAAAGTAACTTTTTAAATTTATTTTGATGTCTTGTGCGTAAAAGACTGCCATTAAGATTCTAGGTTTAGTTTTTTAATCTCTAAATTTCAGTATGAGATTAGATAAATACTTATAATACATAGTACATAGAAAACACCCAGACCAAGACAAACAGACATGTTCATGTTCACCAATGTTTGTCTTGTGCGGTATGGAAACCGCGACCTCGGAATCAAAATAGCCAATCTTCTTGGAGCTTAATGGCATCGTGAGGAGCTCGAAGGCGTCTAACCGAATACGTGCAAGCAATGTCGACCGTAGCCTGTCCATGGATGGGTTTATTTATCTCGAACTCCTTCGTGCCTCGGAGGGCATGTTAAGCCGTTGGTGACGACTGTTGTCATTAGATGACAGTCGTTAAGCCAAGTCAGTGGTCTTTGGGCAACTTGAAAAGACTGGCCTCTACCAACCCGCAGTACCCTACTTGAGCAGCGTAGTGAAGTCTGTTTTAAAGCCTTTCGATTGAGGGGAGACCTGTATCCCAGCAGTGAGATAATAATGGGTTGGTACAGAAATATTCCTGGACAATTTACACAGCGTCATCTAGTTGCAAACTAAGCAAAACTTGTACTATTGGGTACCTACTACATAACATACTCGTATAATCATAACTAGCGACCCGCCCCGGCTTCGCACGGGTGCAATGCTGATACTAAATGTACTACAGAAGGTCTTTGCGCTTTGTCCTATCCAGTCCTTCCCCAGTTATAGGCACACGCCGCCGGCTCCGCGGCCGGTACCGCCACAGCCGTTATGTCCCTGCATTTTAAATGTGTAATATCTTCTAAACTATTCATTTAAATTACATGCTGTGAAGGGCCATATTGATCTATATTAAATGCGCAATGTATTTAAGGTACTTAATTGGATAAGGATTAATTCTGTATTGCTTAAAATCGCTTCGTAAATAAGGCATTATTTCTTGTAAAAAGCAAAGGATAAAATAACGGTTATTGTGTGTTACCACTAAGAGATAGACATATACCATCGCGAACTTTTTTGTAGACCATTTTAAGGTGAACAATACTGTACTACATTATTTTGATCTATCTCGTTGGGTTCAGCCAGCGTTTGCAATGAACGAGCAAAAAAAAGTGTTTTTCTACTATGTTATGCATATATTATACATATAAACTTTGCAGTTGAATCACTCTATCTATTAAAAAAAACCGCATCATAATCCGTTGCGTAGTTTCAAAGATTTAAGCATACAAAGGAACATAGGGACAGAGAAAGCGACTTTGTTTTATGCTATGTAGTGATTAAACACTTCTATACTTAAATACTATCGGGCGGCAAACAAGCAAATGGTGGGGGGGGGGGGCGTCAGCGATCGTCACTATCTTTAGAGCCAAGGCCAAACTCAAACTCACCCGCATCTGCCCCCTTACCACCAACTCTCATTGCCATTCAATAACTGAATAGAATGCTTATTCATACCAATGAATAAGCAACTCTATTTCAAATTGGATAGAGTCGCTTATTCATTGGTATGAATAAGCATTCTATTCAGTTATTGAATCACAATAAGAGTTAGTGGTAAGGGGGGTATCCGACTTGCGCTTGACTGGCGCTTGCCGACTAGGGCAAGGGTGAAATAGAGGAAGAGAATGTAGATTTGAACCCACCGGGGGAAATCCCTTATTCCTGCGAGTGGGGAGGTTACCAGATGTGACGAACGCTACGTTAGCAGTGGCGGGGCGTATAGTTGTTCGGTAGGTACCCGACGTGGTTTAAAAAAGAACTTACAGTCTATTCTCCTGTACAAGATGATATTTACTGGAGTTATTGTCTTGTATCACATTTGATATCGTTATGCTGTGGCCCATCAGGTCCCGTCTTCGTCGGAATGGTTCCTTATAGGGCCGGACATCTATTAGTGATCCGTTGTAAAAACCTCTTGGCGTAGATATCATTGAGTAGTTGATTGCTGGTTTGTGTACTATTAAAAAAACGAGTGTGTTTTAGGCCAGTGGTGCGCAAAGTGTGCCACGGCATACTGAGTAGGTATCGTGGTCATTAGTTGGTGTATGTACCTCGGAAAAATAAGGTTATATTACGTAGTACTATTACTTATACTGTGGTTATATCATAAAGCTAAATAGACGGACGGAAGAAAAATACTTCTTCAAATAAAAACTGGCTTTTCATTTATGGTGTACCTCACACACAAAAAGTTTGCGGAGGCACTGCTTTTTTTTTTTTTTTTTTTTTATACTACGTCGGCTGGCAGACCAGCATACGGCCCGCCTGATGTGAACCGGTTACCGTAACCGTATTAACGCTCGCAACATAAAATATCGCTCGCGCGCCGCCACCCCCGCTGCCATCGCAGCATCTCCTTCCTTTCTGGTGACCTCACTCACTCGCAGGAACACAACAGCCCTCAAGGGAACCGTTATTTGACTGCGGTATTCTGTGAGGTGGAGGTACATTCCCCAGTCGGGTAGCTTACAATAGGCTATTTTCCAATGTTTAAAAATTGTACAAATTATTTAACAATATCGTAAAATACACAAAACTATAAAGATCTGCAAACTTTCATTCTAATATTTTCAGTCAGACTTTTTTTAGCGTCGATCAAAGTTTGGCGGGAAAGTCCATTTTAAAAGTATGAAATTAATTTTTATGAATTATTAAAAAATAATATTTCCATTGGAGAAGCAATAAAAAATGCTATACTTTTATTATGACACTAATCACATAAACGTAATATTTAACATAGCTGTCGTACAAATTTCTGATTTGATGCATACAAAATACAAACATGTGACGTCATAATTCGGTAGTCTTTTGTATGGAGCGTTTTGGGGCAGTCTAAAAATTGTGATTTTCAAATTACTATATCTCGAGAGATTTTTGTGCTATCAAAGTAATTCTTTCACCTATGGTTATATTATGGAGACGTCCCTACATATTAAACCGAAAAAAATGTTAGTCAAATAGCCTATTACGCTCCCTACCTCTCTTTTCGCCAGAGCTTCGTTTGTCAGTCAGCAGGGTGCACCGCATGCAGGTGAAGCTGGCCTTGGTTCAAAGATGTTGATAAACCACTTACACCCCATAGGTGCTTTAGGACACACGACTGAAGTAAACCTTGTTTAGCTCTACTAACTTATATCTCCCTCTCAATTTCCGTTCGCCGTTTACGTAACGCTCTCGTCAGGCATTATTCACCAGATTAAAAAAAAAATTAAAACCGACTTCATTTGGCGGACGACATCCAGCGCAGAGCAATGGAGGGGCGCAATTCTATTCTGCTGGCAACCACAGGGCAAATTTAAGGGTTTCCCTCGATTTTTCTGGGATCCCATCATCAGACCCTGACTTAGTGAATATGGAACCACCACGCCTCGCAATCATATCCTTTCAAATAAAAAAAAATAGAATTTGACCATTTGTGCCTATAAAATTTAAGGGTTACCCTTGATTTCCCTTGGATCCCATCATCAGATCCTGACTTGTTGAATATGGGACTACCTTGCAATCATACCCTTTCAAATAAAAAAAGAATTTTGAAAATCGGTTCACAAGTCGCGAAGATATCGAAAAACACATACAATAAAAATATTCAGTCGAATTGAGAACCTCCTCCTTTTTTGAAGTCGGTTAAAAAAATCTGATATTCGATTCGTTCGGTTCATTCAGCGTGTTCGGTTTGGATAAGTGTGCGTTCACCTTAAGTCCGCCTTTGTACTTATTGGTGCTAATGTCATAATGGCGAGATTGTACCACCACTCTACCAATTCTGTGCTCAACAAAGTAACGTCTTTACATTCGCTCAACTGAAATCCTCGTGCTGTTTCTTCAGCCACCACCAAATCGCTCTCTGGCAACGCCGGACAATCCATTAAACTTTCCCTTGATGTAGTATTTGTGTTTGATAACACCAACCAACGGAACGGAGAAGCGAACAGCCTTTCTGAAGTAGCCTTTAAAAATATTTAAATAATTTAAACAGAGTAAATAAAATTAAATAGGATGAATATGGGTCGTAGGGGTGAATATGGAACGAGGAACTCGATGGTGTCGTTGTGCGTGGCAGTCTTAACAATCACGCAAGTCAAGCAACGTTGACCGCAGCCTGTCCAAGGATGGGTTTATTTATCTTGAGCCATCGGTCCCGGCTGTTGTCGTTAGATGACAGTCGTTAAGCCAAGTCAGTGCTCTTTAGGCGGCTTGAAAACTCTGACCTTCGCCAACCCGCAGTTGAGCAGCGTGGTGGACTATGCTCTAAAACCCATCGATTGAGGGGAGACCCGCATCCCAGCAGTGGGATGAATAAAGGTTGACGACGATACCCCTGGTGTTACAGGCGTTCATAGGCTACGGTAACTGCTTTCCATCAGGCGGGCCGTATGCTTGTTTGCCACTTTAGTGGTATAAAAAAAAAAAAAAAAAAAAAACGACGAAATAAAACCAAACGGGTCACTCATGTATTTTGGTCAGGCAAGGAAAGCAGACTAACTTCGATCTCAAACGAAGATCTTCATGAGGGCCTTTTATCATATTTTAGATGTTTTACATTAAAAATTGAGTAGATGAGCGTCGTTGCGCGCGTCAGTACAAATCTAATCGATCATAGTCTGTCCCAGGATCGGTTTATCTATCTCGAGCTCCTGTGCTTCGGAGGGAAGATATTGTCAATAAGTAGACAACAATCGTTAAGCCATGTTACTGGCGTTTGGGCGGCTTGAAAACACTGATCACTGCGAACCTGCAGTTGAGCAACGTGGAGAATACGCAAAATCCCTTCAATTGAGGAGATCCGTATCATAGCAGTGGAATAAATATGATTTGATGCCGAACATCAAATTGAATCAAATCAGTCAGCCTGTATCCATGGCCGGTACCTGAGCGGCAATTCTCGTAATTAAAATATAGTCAAAATTCAGTTTCGATCCAGTCTCGATCTCATAAATGTCACATTTGGTATTCTCGTAACACAACATTATGTAACTTCAAAATTAAATTTAAGCGGGATTAAGTATTATTGAAATATGAGTGAAAATTAAACTAACTAAAAATGTTACTTTGCCAACAACAAGAATTGATAATAATTAATTAATGAAATCAAGTATATAATTTTAGTCAATTCACAATTCAATCTCGATTCGGTCAACTTTCAATCTGCGTTCGTAGAAAAATTACGAGAATTGGCCCCTGGTTGAAACGTCAGGCAATAATAAAGGTAGGTATGTACCTACCCTTATCCATGATCGCATTAATTCGTTATTTTTCCATCAAATTGGTTTAACCCTTCTAAAAGGCAGATAAACCCCCGCAATTGGTTTTACCACCAAAATATAGAAATTGAACTTACATTCATGAGAAACTCTTCAGAATCCGCACAGCTCAGGTCGACGAGAAACATCACATAATGAAACACGTATTTTGAAGGCAAACCTAGTAATGATGAAGTTCTTACTCCGTGAGCTGCCAATTCCTTCATTAGTTTCACTTGGGTAGCTGTGAATTAAACCATTTTTGACCTTAGACGAGTTTAACTACAAGTTATTAACGACAATTTTTTTGTCTAGTTAAAATCAAGATCTGAGCCCTGGGCAGTGCCGAAATAAGGCACACACTAGACGAAACCCAAATAGCGAGTTTTTTTTTGCGCCATCTAGCCCAAAAGTAAGCGAAGCTTGTGTTATGGGTACTAGACAACTGATAAACATACGTAAATACATACTTATGATACATAGAAAACGCTCAGACCAAGACAAACAGACATGTTCATGCACACAAATGTTTGTCCTGTGTGGGAATCGAACCCACGAGCGTTGGTGTTGAAGCCGCGTCATTGACCGCTACGCCACCGAGCTCGTCATATACTACTGCCCGCTCCATGAGGCGAATAAGTCTTGTCACAGAAAAATAGTACTGGTACTAAAAAACTGTTTCAAGATTCAAAACCCAGAGTATTCACGCAGGTCCTGGTTGCTAGCGTTTAGAGATGACAAACCCAGCTGAGTGGCGATAATTAGTTACCAAAGTTGAAGCGATTTTTTTTAGGTAAGAGGTGACTTCATACTGTAACTATGAAGAAATCGGCTTTTTAAAAATCACCAGTATTCTATAACAGCCACTTTCACAGTTCAGGGGCCTTACCACAAGCTCTAAACGCAGGATTAAAACTATGATGGATGCGTATTTATCAATGAATTTCATTCATAAATTCGCAACCATGATTGTTCCATTCCTGCGTTTAGAGCTTGTGGTAAGGCCCTTGGTCGAATCGAAATTCGGAACGAACATGGTGACCCTAGCTGATCATATAGCATCACATGGAATTAGCAGGACACCGAACTCTTCACAGACAGCAGACTACAGCAGAGACATGGAGTTTTCTTAACAGTAATTTTTAATAATATCCGTCCGGCCTAAGACTTGCTAATTTAAAATTAATGCAAACGAGCATGTGGGTCACATGATGGAAAGCAATCACCACCGCCCATGGAGATTAGCAACACCAAGGGATCGCCGATCCGACAGCCTACACTTCTTGTTTTCTGGTGACTTCACTCACTCGCAGGAACACAACAACCCTCAAGGGAATTGTTATTTGGCTGCCATATTCAGTGAGGAACTTCCCCAGTTGGGCAGCTTAAAAATACGCTATGCCCTTCCTCTCTGTTCGTCAGAGCTTCGTTTGTCAGTCAGCAGGGTGCACCATGTGCAGGTGAGGTTGGCTTTGTTTCAAAGATGTTGATGAACCAAAATCTAAATAGAATTGGGCAATAAACATCAGGCGAGGCGGCGTAGACGCGACAGTAGACATAACTAATCAATGACGTTAGTAATATAACTTCACTGTGTCTATTATTAATTGCAGAAATAATATTTCAGTACTTACTTTTCTCCCAGCACAAAGAGTTAAAAACCAAATCCGTAGGCTTGCCTTCATTTACAATATATTTTTTTATGAATTGAATAGTATCAAGATCTTTAGCGCTAATCAAGTGACTCGATAATCCTAATAGTAAAATCATTGACATATTCATTTTGCTAAGAACAATGCACTGTCTTCCATCAAGTATAAACTAGAATAACCTTCTGCCACAGAATAATATACTCTACTTCTGCTTCAAATTGATGACAAATTCTAACAAACTAATAGGCGAGCATATTTCAAAGATAATGGTCCATTAGCTGACATACATTAAATATTACCGTCCTCGCCAAGAAAACATTTTCGTCTTTTAAATTTATTATGTTCAAGAAAATTGAACATAAAAAATTTAAAAGACTTCAAACAATGTCATTTGTTTTCTTGACAGCAAATTAAACTGTTTCTTTGTAAACTGTTTGTATTAGTATAACTGTGACATGGATTATATAAAATTACGAAAAAAAAAAATATGTTGTAGGCAAAGGTGACAGTTAATTTTCTGGAACTACCTAAGTAGTTAGATTTATAAAAATTCTTGCATTAATGCAATTCTTGCGAAATTTGTAGATTATTAAGCTATATTTGAACATTGGTCTACCTTCTTGGGCCAAGCAAAGTTCAGGGTACCGCCGAAGATTTTTTGATTGCGAAAATAAAACTTTAGCTCAGATTGGCGATAATAATCTTTAGCTTAGTTGGTCGAAACCATACGTGCTCTTTCTACTAAGCTGAAGATGTTTGTCATTAACATAATATAAACCTAAGATCTTTTTTTTGTTTTTGATTTTTTCGCGATCATAAAATCCGATGAGAATCAGCTCTGGCTTCGGCGGTAGGACACCTAACTAACAAAACGCACAGCCAGTGGCTTGCATCAAGAATCGTATGTACCATATAATGTTTGGCAACTTGTACGTGTGAACACAAAGTACAATTTCATTCGCTAATTTTATCATACCGAAAGCTAGGACCGAAGGCATTTTAGGCAAGAACCCTAATCAGCTGGTCCGTGAATTTTGAAATTTATTGCGGGCGAAAGTTTTATTGCGGGCGAAAGTAAAGCATAAATAAAACGCAAAAAATCACTAACAATATTTTCATTGTGACTTCTTACAGTTACTTCGTACAATATAACATTAATCTTCTCAGGTGGCTGATTTTTGTAGCCATTGTATTTTAACAAAACAAGCATTGAAAATAGTGTATTCGAGCACAAGGTTTGTACAATCACTAGCATAGTCGGTCGCTCAGCGGAAGAGCGATTCAAGCTACAAAAATATGTTTTTTTCTAAAATCTCCACTATGTTGTGATGTGGTATAAAGTTTAAATACAAGTATTTAAAGTATTATCAATTTACTTTTCTGATCATACTTGCTACACTTTACTACGCAGCTGTTGTTATAGATCTTTTGTACTGTAATTTGTATCACATCGATAATAATGTGGACAATATAAAGTGCTGACCAGAATGCGATGTTATCTCTCTCATTCATAGTTGGGCGACATGAGCGAAGCGAAGCAAATCTCGTTTCGCTCGCAAAATGACCTGCGGGGCTAGCCAAATGGCAGTTTGCGAAGTAGAAAAGCGTAGCGATCGCCAATTTGAACTGTGGAGCTCATACTAAAATGTTCGAATTGACAAATGTCACGTGATCTATTTAACATTTTAGTACGAGTTCTTTATCATAAGGTAGCGTTCGTTACGAGACGAATTACACTTGGCTAGAGGTCCTGTGCTTAAAACAGTACTGTAATTTTTTTAAAATAAATTTACTGTTTTTACTGCAAAAAAGGTGGCTTGATACTTTTGTAGCATAAGTCCCTCTTCCTAATGGCGACATATTCGAATTTTAATATGTATTATTTTAATACGCATTTATCTGAATTAAAACTAAAGACCTTACGTGACCTTACGTACCGTAACGAATATCAAATTTAAGGGCATTATTAAAAATATTGTCTTTGGTTTTAAGTAAGAGAAAGCATATTAAAATGCACTAAAATAAATAAGCAGGTTTAGACAGAGCGAATCTCGTGAGGCTTTCTCGATTGATCAGGGTTGAAGTATTTTCTTTATGATGCTGCCTCGAAGGTTGTACGCAAAGTCTAGACATGGCTATTTACATAAGTGTTACATATTTGTATACATATACAAATATGTGACACTTGATAGTCACTGGCAATAAATTACTGGACTTTATCACCACACTTTTTAAAACATAGACAACAGAGCAGTCACATGGCCAACGACACTTTGAAATTCATCCCTCTTATCAATTTTAATCTTGTATAATATACACACAAAAATTTCAACACATAAATATACTAGAAACCTACATGATATCATCTATACAATTTTAAAGTAAAATGCGAAGTTTTCATAGAAATAAACATTTGGAAAGTCCAAGGCTTACATTAGGAGAGCGTCTGGAAATTGTATAAACAAAAGTCAATATGAAAGATATGGCGCGATACCTATGATATTATAACGTCATGTAATACTTGATAAAATGCACTGGGAATTTCAATTTCTTCATTATATTTATTTTATTATGGATAAAAAAATACCGCCTATCATTACCGGTCGAATAAAAAGGAATACATAGGGCGAATTGATCATATAAATTGGACGAGCTTTGGCTTACATTTCGCGTGCCCAATTTATACTATCTCGTAAAATACTTATAAAATTGAATCCTATTTTCAATCTCTACTAGTTCAAAACAAACAACTGATGGATCAAGTAGCAAACATTTCTTTTTTGCGGATTTTTGAAACATAACCTCTAGAAATATATATAGTATTATCAGTCGGTTACAGTACAACACAAGAGATAAAGTTCACTAGACAATCTTCGTTGGGGCAGATACGTTATGACAATATTTTACTAGACATGATAAATAATACATAATGGACCTTATACAACAGTCTTAGGGAGCAAAAGTTATTGTCGTGCATCTTCTATTTCGCTCACACGATGAATGACAGCCAACTGCCCCCTTACCACCATCTGTTATTGCGATTCAATAATTGAATAGACTGCTTATTCATACCAATGAATAAGCGACGCTATTCCATTTGAAATAGAGTCGCTTATTCATTGGTATGAATAAGCAATCTATTCAGTTATTGAATCGCAATAAGAGATGGTGGTAAGGGGGCTGAACGCATTTGGTGCTGAATGAACTCTTATAACTTCCGCGGATTAGGATTTTTTTTATACCGAACGATACACCAAGTTACGCTCCCTATATGTATAATTATGTTAAATACTATTCATATAATCGTCGAAAAGAGCAGTGCAATCTGAATTATATCCCGGTTATAGATGGGATTTGAATCACAATCAAATTTATTCCATTCGATATCCACATACCATATTTTCCAGATGCCCCCTAGAGAAGTGTTAGTTTAAATGCATCATTAGGAATGTAATTTCTGTTGAATACTGACATTTTCACCACCGACGTAAAAAGAACACTTCTGCATTAAGAGCCAAACTGACTTTTCAATAATCGCTAACGCAAAAGAAATGTTTCGTGGCAATGGACAAGCCACGTGGCTCCATCTATGCTGGATTATGGTACAACAATAATCTTTGATTTACAATGGGACACCTGTCGACAAAAAAATATTATTCTACACATTGCATGCAGAATAAGTAATTTTTTTGTCGACCCATGACTGTAATTAAATCATATTTTGATGAAAACAGATGGATTTTTAGACTTTAGTGTGAAATTTGTCTATAGCATTGTGTTACCAGTTCACTCAATCGACGTCAAATTGATAAATAGAAAATGAGATCAGCCGACATTGATTAACGGTATTTCTAACACTAAATCGCTTGCCTAATTGTTTATATCGATTTCTTTTATCGATTAACGACATCAATTGAACACAAATCAACCATTGGTAGATTGGTAGAAAAATAACCATTGGTAGATACTGGTCGACAACATAGCTCAGGCAGGCAGTCGGTCAAGGCAGCGTAGTATGTACCTAATGGAGGAACTATTAACATGTTTTTATTAAATTTGAAGTCAGAATAACCCTTAATAACTCCGATTGGCTCTGTTCTAGTCGGCATTTTCAATAATTTCATTACTTGCAATCAAATAATACTAATAAATTTGTCATGAACATGATTTAAAAATAGATTTCATTTAATGATATGATTAAAATTATTGTATAAAGTTGATGAATGATTATTTGTTTCGTTGTAACAGTAACCGGTTGCAAGAAATTATTGTTCATATATTTTTTTATAAATAGAATTTAAAAAAGAAACATTGATTTGATGGTTTTTGGGATGCATGTGTAGATGGAGGATGAAAAATAATTATAATAAATAAATTAAATTGTGCGTATTGATTATTAAAGAGTAAAAACAATGTAATTCTAAATTAATTCAAATAATTCTAAATCACGCATTAATCAGATTCGATATAATTAAAGCGAGACACGGCTATATGTGTGTAAGGACGGTGATATATCCTCTCTTGTCTCACCTATAACACTGTCTCGCTCTAAATACATTGTATCTGATTAATGTGTGCCTCGCTTTAAACATAGGTAGTTAAATTTATTGAAAAATTGTTATCCCATAATAAACAAAAATCTGGACAGCCATTTTAGTGTTAATTATAATAGGATGCCTATGAACTTAGGGTGAAGCCAATCGAGCGTATTTTTGTGAGTTGCGTAATTAACGTCGGGTACATACAAATGGTGGACACATATTGCGTCGCCACTGTATATTTATATAAAAACGATGTGAATTACGCGACTCACAACTCATAAAATTACCCTCGTTCGGCCTCACCCTTAAGGAGAGTTTCAAAATCAAGTGAATTAATTTAGTACCGTACTAAACATTAATATGCGTTATTATTATAACAGGCCATTTACATAGGAACGAAAATGTAATAAGGAGGCGAAGAATCATAGTAAATATTATGTACATATGAATTATACTTCGGTCATATATTAATACAGGTTTGACATGCCATGTACCGCGCGCACTTCCAGTATAAGATGACCTTCTGTAGCTACGTGACAGGTAGCGCTACGCGGGATCCTAATATACTGGAAATGAAAGGCTTTACGCGCGGTTGACTATACTTATACGTAAAAGAGATCACAGTTAAAGTTGGATAACTTGGATCATTTTCTCAAAGTAAATGTCAAATTTGCATTATAAATGACTGATGTATAAACATTTTACATCAAAAGTAATAAAACACGACGTGTTAACACAGCAAATTAGAAAAGTATACGAAATCGATATTTTAATAAAATTAACAACATGCTTCTAAAATTGTTAGCGTTTGTATAGTAAATAAATAAACTACATGACAATCTCATTCTTAAAAAAGGCAATTTCCTTCATTTTTATTAAAAATATATAGTTAAGTCACTCATTCATATTCTTACATCCAGCAAATTTTGGCAAGGATGATGCACCTCAAATCCACATATTATTACTTACAATGTCGAATTGCATTGAATTCTAATTCACGTTCACATTTTACAGAATAGGAATACTGCTTATTCCGAAAGAATTAGAATTCAATGCAGTTTGATATTTAAGTTCACATTCACATATTACAGAATAAGTAGTACTACCTATTCTGCAAGATGTGAACGTTATGGAGCAATATTTAAGAGGAAAATGCAAAATCGAGAAGTTGAAATATGAAAATTTTGAGTTGTGCCATCTTGTCTTTGACGCAATGGGAAATATGTATAACTGAGGAATTACTTTGTATGTGGGAGAGAATAAGTGTATCAAAAATAATATAACGAGTATACAAACGATCTAATAATAACCCGTTTAAAGAACTATCTCACTATATTATATTAAATGAATGTAACATTTATAAAAGTAATGTTTCTGGATTTGACAATTTTTTTTATAAAACTGTACCGATTTTAAATTTATCTTTATTTTAAATTAGGACTTCAATTAATACTCAAAGAATCAAAAAATAGTGCTATAATAGTAAAGATTTGGCACTGTATTTCTAAGACCTTTTCCTTTCATCACACAACAAAAATGAATGAATGAAGCATTCATTCATTCATATTCAACAAAAATGGAAAGTCTACCTAAAATAATAAACACAGCAACCAAATCCTACTTTTCTAATTTGCAACATAATAATATTTTTGGCCTAAAATCTCATATGACCTATAATTCTGCCTGCCTTATTAGTCACATAATAAAATGTTAAAACATGAAACACCCTCCATCGGCACACGGTACAATAATAACACGTAGGTTTAAGCGATGGGCTCGCTTCAGGGTATCTCGGAGTATATGTGTACCTGCTCCCTAAACCAATGGAAGTATGATGACATATGGGTCCTGGTGACGTTTAGAGCTGTTTGCGTCTTGTTTTGTAGAATTTCCGGGGCCCACTCCCCTCTGAAAAGAACAAAACATATTATATTAGAAACTAGTGACCTGCCTCGCCTTTACACGGCTACTAAAAACTGGAATACGCGGCGCACGTCAGTTAAGTTCCCAGCCAGCATAATTTTTACCGACATCTTGAACAATCAGCGTCATATTTCATCAGTCAATATATGCGAAACTTTGATGAAATGTATACCAAACCTACTCCAGGAAGCATTCCATCCATTGGTCGACCACACAGAAACCCGTTCAGTAGTTTTTGAATTCATCCCGTTGAGAGAGACAGACACTACAGTGATACTTTGTTTTGTAATATTATAGAAATTATATAATGAAATGTAAATGAATCACCACGATCTTTGGAGCCAAAGCTATCCTCACCTGGACGTGGTGCATCCTACCGACTAGCGAAAGAGAGGTAGAGTACAGCGTATTTGTAAGCTGCCCTACTGGGATAGTACCTCTACCTCACAGAATTCCACAGCCAATTAACAATTCCGTTGTAGTTTGTCGTGCTCCTGTGAGTGAGTGAGGTCACCAGAAAGGAGACAGAGGGAACCAACATATTATCTACTGAGATTCCTCCTCTATATGGGACACACAGTCTCCAATTATATAAAAAAGATAGTAACTTACACAAAAACTTTAGTCGTCAAATAATCAGCAGTGAACTGATAATAATCACTCGAATACTTCTTGACAACATTGTAACCAGACGATGCATAACCTTGAACACTATCGACTAATCCAGGAGCGTACTGCTCAATAGTCTCTAAAACAACTGGTGTTTTCTCCACTACATAATCTTTAACATTCCCATACAGCAACCCAGTTTTTTTAACTGCAACTGTTATGAAGTCCTTCGATAGTTGAGAGTATGGCTTGCAAATTTCTACAGTCTGGGTGTAATAGATGGGTGCATTCGTTTCCAGCCATAAATAACCTCTTGCTGACGTTGATAATGTCTTCTGCCACGCTCGTTGACTGTGTTCAAGGACTCCAAGGTCATTGAAGACTTTACCAGTTGCACTCTCTGTGGGAAAATATTTTTGTGTTAATTCAATCTAAGGAGTTTGGCAGATTCTGTCCACTTACAGTATAAAACTAAAGATAATACAACAATCATATTCAGAACAACAACCGAGGAAGTACCACACAGAAAACTGCAGGTAAAAAAGAACCGGAACCCTGTAAGAGTAAAAATTAACAAACAGCCACATTCCCATACAAGCACAGACTGTCCCCACTACTCTGCTAACTAGCTTTATATTTTTATTTTATGTAACATACAATAACTTTTAAAAACACAAAAATTAAAATATCTCAGGAATGATTGACTTCCGCATATAGATGTCCATAAACAAAGTTGTGCAAATGACCACAGGGGCAAATCTCGTAACTAAAGTTGAATCACGATCAGTTTGATCCAGTCTCGATCTCACAAACGTAATCACAATATGAAATTTAAAGTATCAATACATCGAAAAATTATTTAAAATTAAACAAACTAAGAGTGCCGGTCGCAATAAGAATTCATGTAAATTAATTAAAGAAATCAACTGTACAATTTTCAGTCAATTTATAATTCAATTTCAATTGGGTCACCTTTCAATCTGTGATGTAAATTATATACGAGAATTGGCTTTCTGATCTGAAAATAACCCCTTACAAGGTTATGCTTTAATTCCAGTTCACCTGAATAAGATAGGTATGTGTAGGAGAACAAATTCGCGCCGGCAACAACAAAAAAAATATATAAATTTTGTGCGCTTGAAACTTTATTTTAATTTACTTTTAAAGATAATAAAATTGACTGAATGCTATTGCTGACATAATGGCTGAAATAATTACCCTAAAGTTCAAATGATAACACTTAAAATTATAACGTCTTATCAAAACCCCGAGCACTTTCTAAGTGTTATCAATGTTGTTGTATGTTTGTAACATACTTTATACGCAGTGATCAAACATGATTTAACATGATAATGGTCTTGGTATGAATTTGGAATTGTAGCTTTGAAATATCATGGTTATTACTGGTTCTTCTATAAGTTCTCTTTGCAATAATATTATACTTTAATCATGGTACTCTGTTTACTTGAGGCGCAGCCGCAACTAATGCAGTAGTTTGTGTACATCCATGATGCTTAAGAATTTTTTCACTAGCACAATTAACAAAAAAATATTAATAAAGATTAACAGAATTTAACTGGGATTACTTACTGGGAAAGTTGCCGCCAACCCTGTAGACATCATAGGCAACCAATCCACCGATGCTGAGCAGCAGGAAGAAGCTGGCCCATAGCCAAGGGAATCTTCTAGTACTTGTCATTCTGTCTAGAATATCCTGCAGAGAAATCATATACATTTTAAAAATTAAATTTACAGGAATGATTAAATAATTACTATCTGAAGAGAATATATGAGCAACCTGTTGTTATTCATGGTGGTGGTCGAAAGGGCAAGCAAGCCCTGTTGAAATCCATTTCCTCGTTAAATTCCCTACAAATTTGTTTCATATGATTTGTCTCTACGAGGATTAGTTCAGTCATTAGTCTTGGAAAATAACCCTCCTAAAAATGTTCACTATTTAAAAAATTGCTCATATTTTAATATATGTATTTTCATAACCAATGGACTTTAGAACTCGTAGACTCCAATTTAGTTAACTGTACAAAAGTATGTATCTAACTTATCTGGAAAATGATTCCTTTAAAGTAGTTAATATTATTTCGTTTATATTATTCCCTTTTGAAAAAATTGCATATCTTTGACTGTCTCTCAGTATTGAATACCTAGAGTACTGGGGTTAGGTTCCAATTGTAGCAAATTTAGTAACCTTTTACAAAAGTATAAGGCAAATACTTTTCGTTTTAAAGAATTGAAACAAAAAATTAGTATTGCTAATTTCTCATGAGTGTAACAGTGCAGTTTTCAGGGTTGATAATTTGGATATAAACTACTCTCAAGCAACCTAACAATAAGAAAAAAAAAACAGATACATATGTTTTGCTATGTTTGCTTTAATTTCTGTCGATATTAACTAGTCACTAAAACTGAGAGACCACTTTCTTGGCCGACTGTACAACTTAAAGTTGTATTACTTAACATCTAACTTTCTCATTTGACAATCCTTTCACTAGTATTGATAAGTTGCCACTTAATTTATTGCGTGATTTGCATTTGGCATCTGAGCAACTTGGTTGAAATTGGCAATGTTTGTAAAAGCCAACATATGCAAGATGATTAGTGAGCCTACATGCCTTTATACTTTCTACTATTATAAGTAATTATTTAATCTTTGTTTTTCAAATAAAAATTTAAACATCGGACGCACAGCATGCGCCACCATAGCGAAATTTATTTATTTTGGTCACTTTCCTGAATTGATATTGGAAAACCAAGGTCACTTTACATTACTACTTTTTGATGCTCTACACGAATCTGAAGTCAGTATTTCGAAATTTTGAATTTCATGGCAACGGACAGACAGAACGACCGGACGATTTTATAAGCTCAATAAATTTGCAAGTAACGTTATTTCCATGAAATATGTTTTTCATTCGTATTTATTACACCAAAATGTACAGTTTTATCCCAAACAACAATAAATATATCCATACTTTTTTTTTATGGGACAAGGGTTCACCACACATTCCCACCACTGTGTCGCCAGAATTAACAGCAGGGTCCACCAAAAAGGCTATGAACAGTGAAGTCCATTGCAGTCCCAGTGGGTGAAACTATGCTGCCTAGGAACTCACAATGAATTTAATCAGAAGAAATTAGTAGGAGTGGGAAGCTTTTGGAAATCAACTTCCCCTCTTGGCAATGTGATAGACAGCTATAGGGCAAATAAGGCATTATACATATCCAAACTTAATATAAAAGCTGTTTTTTTCTGAAATTTTGGTACATTGTTTGGGTGCTCAGACAATTGCAAGACGTCCCACAGATTAGTGTGCCTTTTGGCACAGGTCTCCTTCTTGTTATTCTTTATTCCTCCTTCTTGTTATTATTGTTGTTCTATACAAGGAGTATACAAAGGAGAACTTATATCTAATCTAAACTAATCTAAACACATTGCTATTAGCTAATGTTCAGCAGTGTGACTCAATATATTGCAAAACTATTACTTGTCTGACCTTTTTTCAAAAAATTATGGGTCCTGGTGATTCTGACTATAGCACAGAAAACAACTACTTCACGTTGAGAGTGGACGGTCTTAAGAAACTCAAATACTGTTTATGCAAACTTATACCCAACAGCACAGTATTATAAAATTTAAACATAATTATTGTGTAGTAATTTGTCTGTCTGGATTTTAACAACAAAAAAACGTGCCAGTTGATGTTTCTCAAAACTGTTTCTAAATTAATCCATAATTTATATTATGGATTAAATTTAGAAACAGTTTTTGGTGTATAAGGTTCACATAAGCAAATGTTTTGTCACATCTGAAAGTCTTATTTTCAGATTTTGTCACTTTTCATTTATGTAGTTAACATGGCTACAGTAACCGCTTCACATCAGGCAGGCCATATGCTTATCTGCCACCTGACATAGTATAAAAAAAGTATATTTGCTTTTAATTATTCTCGTCAGCTTGCTATTATACACTTTTAATACTCATTTTGCCTATGTTTGGTGTAGATAGAAAAGTTAATATAACAATAGCCTGAACTCTAGAGCAGGTTTTATGTTGCTTTTCTCTGAATTATACTTGTTTAATTTTAAAAAGTAAATAAAATATGAAATATTGAAAAGGCCACCTTAGGGGGCGGACACTTGTAACCTAGAAAGTAAACACTTTCTACTTGAACTTTGAACCCTGACAGAAAAATAATCAATAAAATTGTAAATTAATAAAATGTAAAATACTTCAGCTATTTAATGTGATTTTACCTGTTAGTTCAGGCCCTAATACATAAAGAGATGTAGAAAATATTGCCAATAGAAAATGCATTTTATATTTTTTCGTGATAAATTCACAAATGGAATTTGCTAAAATCGTTAAAATTATGCTAAATAAGCTGCTTCTGCAATATAGTGTCAAATAACTAACGTACGTAAGCACTTCTATGGAAATTTTATAGATTCATGAATCCGATGAATCAGCCTATGATCCCATAGACGCTAACAGCAGTAACCATATGTGACCATGAAACTGGGCAATGTTAACAAAGGGCGAAAGCTTATTATTTATTACGTACCTGTTACAAAGTACACAAGTAAAATACATTCTTTTTACCTGACATTCACACAAATCCTATGGAACACTGACACACTATGCACCTCCCGCAGACTAACGGACACCACACATCGATTTTACTGTTATTACAAGAGAGAGTGAAAACGCTACGCGGGACTAAAGCGGTTTTTCTTGTTTCGATTCACAACGAAATTACGCGCACCTTTACGAAATACTTCTCACCGCCCTACAGATTTTTACAATACAATTTACAATATCTGAAAATCAATATATCTCAATTTAAAACCATTTATGATTTATTTACTTACTTTATTTAGTTTCGTTGACTAAAAGTGTAGAAATTCGTACTTTATTCGTCAAATCGAAATCAAAAATGTCGTCCGTCCGTCCATTTCATTCCATACGTCTAACGCGATAGGGATGGTGGACTAGGAACAAAATATATATCGATATGTAAACATATCGATAAAATTTCACTTAATATAGATTATGGCTAATACGACGTCTGAACTTTGATTAACAATTTGCAATAATTTGTCACAAGAGTAATATTTTTCGTTTTTATCGGTGATATCGATTAATCGTAACATCTTAATATATCTATAAATGAAAACGTCATGAGCGCCTACTATAGGGCAACAGAGGGGGGAACCTCGTAAAGGCCGAGTAAGAGAAACTTTCTAAGGACTTGGACTTGACCCACGAGGTTACCGCCATCCATGTGGCTTGTGGACTCAACGATTATTGTTCCAATAGTCGTGTCAGTAAACGGACTTATAGCGAAGAGCCTCAACCGTCACCTTGAGAAGCTCTCGCTCGGCAGTTGGGTCAAGAACCAGATGCAGAAGGCAGTTTTTCTAGACACGGCCCGCATCTTGAGAAGGTTCCTCACTCTGGACCCTTAACCAAGCCTATCCAAGGATCGCAGGATCTCAGTCGGATGCTAATCTCAATACCGCTTTTCGAGCCTGAGAACGAACATGGACAAAAAAAGTAATGTATAATGAAAACACTGTCGCCAGCCCGGTATTTGTTGAAAAATTAAAGTGGTTAAAGACTAAGTTTACCTCAGATAAGTGATACAGTTTGGCCGGGACGTTGTTGAAGTTATTCAATAAAGAGATCAATAGACGCACTCGGCTAAGCTAGGCACCATTCGGAAACTTCGGCACATCACAGCGCAAATACCGTAGATTTTACAGAGCATGGTCTTCCACTAGTGCATCCGCCCTACCATGACCTACAGCACTGCAATGACATCAGCTACTGCAGAGACTTGGACTCTGACCGTTGGGTTGTTCCATAAATTGAAATTCGCACATTGAGCGATGGAAAGAGCTATGCTCGGCATTTATCTAATGATGGAATCCGGAATGAAGAAATTCGACGGAGAACAAAAGTTGTCGGCATAGTTCTCAGAGTCAGTAAGCTGAAATGGCAGTGGGCCGGCAACATCTGCCGTGTCATTGACGGCAGATGGGGGAGGAAAGTACTAGAGTAGAGACCTCGTAATACAGATGAAGCGTTGGGCGCCACCGCCGGGCCCCTAGATGGACCGATGACCTCAAGGGAACGGCTGGATGCGGAAAGCGGAGGATCGCATATGGTGCAAGGCATTAGGGAAGGACCAGGTCCAGCAGTGGATGAAGACGATGCTAAATAAATTAATTAATTAAGTATGTACAACTTTCCTAATGTTAGTTTAATTATTATTATATTATGAAAATATTTTTAATAAATATTGTAATGGCTTTCGGGAAACAATGGAGAATTGTCATCAAGAAAATAGGAAAATAACGTAATAAAATATGAAAGTAAATTGACACTTTTAGTTAATATCGATAATATATTAATCGATAAATATTTTTGCTTTCCCATCCCAAGACGGTCGATTAATTTTTTTTTCTACAAATGCCAAAATGCAATGCAAATCGATGTGGCCAGTTTCAAAATTCAATTAAGACAAATCACATACTAGAGATTCTATGAGAAATCTGTAAATTTTAAAAAAATTGGTACACTAGCTTCTGTCTGTGACTAATAACTAGGGTAAACTGAGGTATAACTAGCCACTGTCAGTAACTGGCCATTGTTCACTTCAGTTCCTCAAAATAAGAGTACCATTAAAAGTACGCCATCTCTGTTTCTTTTATTATATTACTTAGTAAATTAGCTTTCATTGTAGTTCAGTTTTTTGCCGATAAAGAAAGTAGTGCTATTTTTATCGGTTATTTTTTAACAGTGGGAGTACAAGTTTCGACATGAGTGGTTGTTCTTTACGCATATGTTAAGCGAATTGTTTTTGAAATTTTGATCGTTTTTAATATTGCAAGGTATTTCAGGTGCACTGATTATGTTTTTCGAGTTGTTTACAAGGTAAGTGATATGTATTTAATGCTTTGTGCAGTTAAAATCTGTTAAATACTCGGTTTGAGGGGGTGGCTAGTTATTGATTATTATTTTTATATATTTTTAGTAAGTAGCCACCTGTGCCAGTTACTACTAAATTTCATTAAATCAAAATTCGTTCAAAAATGGACTATTTTTGAAATGTTCACAAGGTCTTGTATTTGTAAAAAAAATCTCATGCAAATTCTTCGCTTAAAATCAGAAACTGGCATAGGGTGGCCAGTTCGGTGGCCAGTTACTAATAAATTATTTTTTATTTACAGGTGTGGGGCAAAAGTTTAATAAAATGGCTAAAAAACGACAATACGCGAAAGAAGCTATGGAAAATGCATTAAAATTTATACACAAAGAAAATGGTTCAATCCGAGAAGCCGCTAAGCGATTTGGTGTCCCAAGAAATAGCATCCAATTTACAATACGTAATCCTAACACAAAATTTAAGAAGATCCTATTCTTACCGAAGCTGAAGAGAACGACCTCTGTGATTTTATTATAAAGCTAGCAAAAATAAACTTAAAGTTGTATATCCTCCTTTTTTCTAGGAAAGCACCAAACAGACAAGGTACCATTCGCATTAACGTCAAATAACTACTTAGACATAATGAAAGAAAAATTAATAAAAAAGGAACAAGAAGAGGTGGCAAAAGAAGAAAGAAAAAGACTGCGTGAAGAAAAAAAAATACAAAAAGAATCTGCACAAAAGAAAAAACCAAAAAGTGTAATTGATTTGCCAATGAAAAGTAAAAAAAAAAACAAAATTAAAACCGATGAACCAAACAGCATGATACCAAATAAACCAAAACTCTCTTATTTTGTGATCACTGTCTGAATCCTATTGCAAGAAAAGTTAATGAATGTAGTCAATGTAAAAAGCATTTCCATTTTCATTGCATATATGCTACTCTGAGAGCAACACTGACTCGTCTGATACTGAAATTTTTCGTCATCTTCAGGGATGTGCAAACGATGATGCATTTTTCAGTATCAGACGAGTCAGTGTTACTGTAATAAATAACACTGACTCGTCTGATACTGAAATTTCACGATATCTTCAGGGATGTGCAATCGAAGATGCATTTTTATGTCATATTTGCTACTCTGAGAGTAACACTGACTCGTCTGATACTGAAATTTCTCGATATCTTCAGGGATGTACAATCGAAGATGCATTTTTGTGTCATATTTGTTACTCTGAGAGTAACACTGACTCGTCTTATACTGAATTACAGTATCAGAAGAATCGGTGTTACTCTCACGGTAGCAAATATGACACAAAAATGCATTATCGTCATCTTCAAGGATGTGCAATCGATAAGCCGATGGTATGCAATGAAAATGGAAATGCTTTTTCATTGACTAGGTACATTCAATAATTTCTTGTCTTGCTGATGTAATGTTTAGGCTTCTTCGCGAAGAAGCGGAAAAACGGGGATTTTAGATTATTTTTTGGCAAATGTGCAAGAAATACTGATCTCCTTAGATTTTAATGTTAATGATACATTATTTTTATTTGTTTATTTCTTTAAAGTTTATCTTATGAATGTTCCTTGTTATTGAGTTCCATTTTCTATAATTATAAACGTTTTTATGATGAGTATTTCGCGCGGCCACTAATTGAAATCATAAGGGCCAGTTTTTAAATTTCGTGGCCAGTTATTACTAAAAATGTATATTTTTTATATAAATTACATTTTTTTATCATAAACTTATTTTATTTTATATTTAATCAATGGGAATTTGTAGTCTGGGAAATTCTCTATGCGAGTATATAAAGGAAATGTTAACTCTGTAAATATAGCACTACTTACCACTACGCAAAGTGGCAGAAGTCACAAAAAGGCCAGTTACTGGTGAGTTTACCCTATATGTCTGTGACTAATAATAGGTTGAACATTTATCACCGGGATAAAAAGTTGTAGAGGAAAACTCTGAGTAAAAAGCATTCTACAAGTTATTTCAGAACAGTTTTCACTTAAATCCATTGTACCATAAAATTCTTGATTACTCTGTTTGCGATTCTGTGATACATCCATCCTCAAAATGATTCATGTTTTCTTTGGGCGGTAGTGATTACTTTCCATCAGAACTAATCAGAAGAGCCTCATGCTCGTTGGCTTGCCCCTCTCGCATATAAAACCTCTACCACAGGATTCTCCTAGATAACAATATGTATCAGTTTTGACTTTTCGATCAATGCCTCGTCGTAAAGTTGTACCTACCTAATGTAAGTACATAACAATTATGTAGTAACTAGCGACCCGCCCCGGCTTCGCACGGGTGCAATGCTGATACTAAATGTACTACAGAAGGTCTTTGCACTTTGTCCTATCCAGTCCTTCCCCAGTTATAGGCACACGCCGCCGGCTCCGCGGCCGGTACCGCCACACGTTATGTCCTTGCATTTTAAATGTGTAATATCTTCTAAACTATTCATTTAAATTACATGCTGTGAAGGGCCATATTGATCTATATTAAATGCACAATGTATTTAAGGTACTTAATTGGATAAGGATTAATTCTGTAATGCTTAAAATCGCTTCGTAAATAAGGCATTATTTCTTGTAAAAAGCAAAGGATAAAATAACGGTTATTGTGTGTTACCACTAAGAGATAGACATATACCATCGCGAACTTTTTTGTAGACCATTTTAAGGTGAACAATACTGTACTACATTATTTTGATCTATCTCGTTGGGTTCAGCCAGCGTTTGCAATGAAAGAGCAAAAAAATGTGTTTATTTACGACATCACATTAGAAACCTCTAAATTATCAGTGTTTTTCTACTATGTTATGCATATATTATACATATAAACTTTCCAGTTGAATCACTCTATCTATTAAAAAAAACCGCATCATAATCCGTTGCGTAGTTTCAAAGATTTAAGCATACAAAGGGACATAGGGACAGAGAAAGCGACTTTGTTTTATACTATGTAGTGATGAATAAATTTATTATCTCTTAAAATCACGGGATAAATCAATGAACTATATACTCGTGAGCAGGTCTCGTTAGGCGTTGAGACTATTGCAAAGTGTGATCAAAGAGCATGTAACCACTACGTTTTAAGAGACGGATGTGCCATACAAATAGCGTAATTCTAATATGTATGAAATGGAAGCGAAAACAATCAGAATTTGTACCAAATTCGCTTCCGATTCATAGAGTCGTTTTTTTACCTTGAGTTGCGCCAGGCTGAGTGTGATGCAAAATAAATGGGCTATTAATTTAATGGTTTTGATACATGTTCTGCTACATTTAAAAGTAACACCAGAAAGATTTAGAAATTCACATTGTTATCCTAATAAAGGTACATACATACCTAGCCATCTAGCCATTCCTATTTACTACCACAGACATTCAATATATTGAATGTCTGTGTTTACTACGTAATACGGTTAAATACGGTTGGCAGTACGGTATTTGACCAATTCAAAATCTTCATGAACAATTCATCATTCATTCATTGTTTGTGGTTATTAAGGTAATCATCGATTTTTTTTAAATATCATTATTAAGAGAATAATTAAAATTTGAATACCTAGCTATTTAAATTTGGGTTAGAAAAAATGGTAATTAAATAATTACTCGTAATACCTAGCACCTATTATTATTAATTTAAGTTGGGAATTTTAACAAATTTTCATTTTGTTTCACCGCATTACGCTACTATATAGAGCACACTCTATTGAGCTGAAAGGCGTGGTATTGAGTTGAAAGGAGCATTCATTTGGTCGCTTGACAATGTATAATTATTTAAATGCCACAAAATGGCAATTTAAACTTCCATATTAACGCCTATGATATGGATGGCTATCAAATGAAAAGGCTTGATAAGCGAAATGCATTACTTATTTTTGTCCTTTTTAATATCAACGAATAAAAACTTGTTTCAATTTTTTTTGTTTGATTCTTGTCTTATTAAATAAATTTGTTACCTGTTATTTTTTGTTCGGCTTGATTTTAATTTTTAATACTCCACCTCTCAAAATTGTTCATTTTGATACTCCTTTGGATATGTTTAATGGTCAGGTATAGATGGTCTCATTAGTTAGTATGTTACAAATTCCACTGTGTCTAACATCGACCGATTCATCAACCTGTTTCCTTTCTAATTTTTGTTTTATCATCGAAAAACTTTATCTAAAAACTTACCTATTTATGTCTATCCACATGACAAAACATAATTTAATCTGTGCGAACATAATTTTAAATTAGTCATAGCCTTGATTGAAAGTTTTTACACAAACTACTAAAGATATATTTTTACTTAAACGGACAGATGAAGGCCGTATTCTATTCGTCTCTTAAATTACAACAAAATCAATAAATTGGCAAGATTTAGATTTATTTTATTTTATTATTATTTGCATTTTCAAGCTATGGGTCTATCTAGCAGAGCCACTAAAAAAACTACCGATACCACCACAAAAAACCTACAAGCGATTCCAGTTTATTGCTCACGAGTGTAGTAACAATGCTTATCGTACCTTGTAAAAAGTTCAATACTTACGAAAGGTGCGATGTTCACGACGTAGTCTTTGCAACTGTTTGTTTACAGTGAAATACTTTATAGTAGAAGTTGTTTCGCTTACGATTCAGCTTTTATCAAGATGCGAAGAGAGGTCTCTTTACCTCTTGATAAGAACCAAGGTCTCGCTATAGAGCTTGCTCATCAATGTTAAAAGGAGACCTCAAATTTCAGAACTAAAATACTAATTAGCCGCTCTTATGCCCCCCACGTTGAGCCCCCCGCGCCCCCCCCGCGCAAAAACGCGGCGGAACGATGCCCATTTGTTTTTTGTTCCTACCTGCCCGGCGCCGCGGGTGGTCGGGGCCCCATAAAAACGGTCATTGAGACGCAACTTTGTTATTGAGTGCCTACAAGTGGTGTTTTTTACGTTTACTAAGAACAGCACTATACAATGCCGTCTTTTGTTGTTCAACACTCGACTATAGTGTAGAATTACGATGGTCTAAACATTCTCAAGTGGTGTTTCTTAGCCCTACTTGTATTCAAAAAAATACCTCATGAACTAAGGCGATAACGTATAGTTTTTTATTTAAAAATACGCTAGGGAGATAAAACCCGATGTTAATAAACAAAAACCTACACTTACCTAAACAAAATAAGTTTTTATAGCACTTGACACCGGCCCGAACATCTGGCGCCGTTAAGGCGAGTCTCTTAAACCCCTTTTTTTTTTTTTCCATTGAGTTTATGATTCTTTGGCCTTAATCCGATAGCTAATATGGCGGAGAAACGAAAAAAACATAAACAAATGGGCCTGAATGTATGACAGATGAGTATTGTTCAATCTGCCCAAAACTGAACGCCAAACTGCATTTGTCGACCGCAGGTCGACACGGGCAATTCAAGCGTTTCAAGGTCGTGACGTCACTTGTCGACCGTAGGTCGACACGGGCAATTCAGCGGTTAGTACCTAATACAGGATTCTTGGCCTTGGCCGTGTGGTTTCCGGTAGACTAGAATAGAATCACTCCGTCTCTTCCCGTGGATGTCGTACAAGGCGACTACGGGAAATACATAATAAAACATCGATCAGGACTCCCCAACCCGTCTAGCCAGCGTGGGGAGTGTAGGCCAAATCATCTGTCTGGGACGGACAAGAGAGGGTCGTGCTGCAGTAGTGGAGACTAAAATGACCTGATGATGATGATGACAGGATTCTTATCATCGAAAAAATATCAATAAAAATTTCCAAATATTTTCCTACATGTCATTGATAATTTTATTATCTGTTTTCCGTCAAATATTTTAAAATAGATTATATTCGATAACTAAAAATATCTTGCACTAGGGTGAGTCGTTTATATAATCTGTGCAGACAGTGTAAATCGTACAGTTGAGAGCAGGCCACACTGTGACGTTTATCGGCCCGAGAGTGTAAATGTGTGTAATGCTTTTGACTCGTGACTGTACTTATGTTATCTTACCTGGCATATTTTATTAGCTTTGACGACTGTTTCATCCCTCTTCTTGCCTTTTAGAGCGTCTGCACTCACATCCTGATACTCAGCGACGCTAGCTTTCAACGACTTCATTTTCAATTTAGGGCCGACTTCATCCCAATTAGAGTCTAAATAATAAATTAATAAATAAATATTCCAGGATAAATTACACACTGCCATCTAGGCCCAAACTAAGCAAAGATTGTACTATGGGTACTAGATTACTAATATTATACTTAGATATATTTTTTAAACTGCCCCCTTACCACCATCTCTTATTGCGACTCAATAACTGAACAGAATGCTTATTCATACCAATGAATAAGCGACTCTATTTCAAATGGAATAGAGTCGCTTATTCATTGGTATTATCTATTCAATTATTGAATCGCAATAAGAGATGGTTGTAAGAGGGCTGTTTACCTTTTGTGTAGTGTTTACAAAAAAAAATGTGATTTATGTTTTTTTTAGAACTTTTAATAGACTTGGACAAGTACTGTGTTTGCGAAATCAGCACAATTCTCCTAAAGTTTCCAATAACTAGAGCAGTTTTTATAAAATCAACCTTTATACTGTAACTCATTTTGAACATAAATAATTTAAAAGTGTAGTTATTAGTCATATTTTTTTACTATTGTGTCCGAACAGAATTATCAAATATACTAGAATGAGCTTTCTAGAAATGTTTCATGAACGCATAGCTACATAGGTTGGGCTATACTTAGAAGTAAGCAGAGTCAACGGTTTTCATTAAAAAAAAATATACTAACCTATATAATACAAGAGTGTCGCCGATTGTTTTGTGCACTTATGAAATAACTGTCTCCACGTAGCATTACACGAGTCGTCTTTTTCTAAACAATCAACCAAGCACTGCACCAGCACAGTATTGTAGGGGTCTAGGGTAGCACCACTGAGAAACTGATTCGGTAGCTTCTTCATTATTTGGTTGAAGGTCACTTGTAGCTTATTGACGCTTTTATTGAAATACATATCCTAAAACGGAATAAGTCGTGTAATTTATAAAGTTCGGGTGTTAAACATGCATAATGTCGAGTTAGATGTTAGATGATAGTCATAGTCAAGACTGGAGTTTTCTGATTACACAATATCCATGGGCGTGTATTACTAAATTTGCATGTGAAAAACTTAAACACTGATGGAACGCAATGGAAAATCCTTGAAAAAGAGTATTTAATTAGTACTCATCCTTGGGCAATTAATTTAGTTATAACTAAATAAATAATATTAGTGGTCAATTTAAACAACGCGATCTAGTGACAAACTAAGCTCAAAGCTTGTACTATGGGTTCTGGACAACTGATAAATGTACTTCAATACGTTTTTCTTTTATATACATATGTAGTTATAATACGTACAAAACACCCAGACCAAGATAAACAGACATATTTATGCACACAAATGTTTGTCTTGTACGGGGATCGAACCCGCGATCTCGGAGTCAAAGTATCCATTGCTAGCCATTCGACCACCGCGCTCGTCATAAACTCATTATTAATTCTAAGATATTACAATACATGTTAACAAGTTCACTTTTTCATACTATCGGTTGTTTCTTTTAATTTGAAAGAACTTGCGCTCCTGCTCCATGTCACTGTAATAACAAAATTCTTTATAGTCAAATTATTTTGGAAACGTGTAATCCATGGATCGCTTTGAGTAGCAAATATAATACAGTGGATCAAATATCTTCCAAGTTTCGAATCATGTTTCTCTTCTACGCTAAAATAGTACTGCTTTTACTATTTGAGAGAATTAGCAGTATTTTCGCCTGTATATATAGATAGATAGATATAGCAATGATTATATTTAGTTATATTGCCAACTTTTTAAACTTGTTTTTGTCTCATTTGAAGCCTGTGAATTGTCTACTAGAATCTTATGTACAAAAATACACTAACCTTATATTTACTTAATTGCTTTATAAGGTCACTTGACAAGTCCTTAGACAAACCATTCTTCTTGGCATTAACCATATCGAACATGGCTAGAAGCTGTTCCAAGCTAACCTTTGCGCTATCCATACCAGCGTGTCTATCCATCAGCTTCGTTAAGTACAATACAATATATTTTGAATAATTCTTTAATTCAATTATAGGAAGAAATAGTTCTTGCCAGGCTGTAACAAAGAGTAAGTCTTATTATTTAGTGAAGCGAGCGGTACGTTTATATACGCCAAAAAGTCACTTTTGGAAACGAATAGGCTCCAAAACCACTTAACCAATTTTGATGAAACTTGTCAAAATTAAAGACCTCGACATGCTTGAGGTTTGTGACGAAAAAAAAATTGAGATTGATCATGTCCTTGAGGAATGATCATCAAACACATTTTCCATTGAAATCAATGGAAAACATACCCTCAGCGAATCTACTCGCTCCACTAAACCTCCATTTCGGCCCCGTGGGCTAGTATCCGGCCTAGTATTAATACCTACAGGTAATTTCGTACATTGTCTTTTCTATTCGAATGGGAAACACGTATACGGTTCATCTATTGATAAACAGTTACTATAGTTTTATCTAATGCATGAGGATTAGACTTATAATATTATTTTTATTTATCATATGGAATATTTTAAAACAACAAGAACACTTTTTGATCTGATAACCTTGGACTTCATTCAATAATTACATTAATTACCAAGCAAATAAAGCATTGATGTATAAACAAATGTGCAGAGAAATACAGTTATAGACAAGTGTTGATAATAGGTCAAATGAACAGGTTAATAAATATAAAATGTATTACCTATCGAATGATGTTAACACGAGGACCGTACACTTAACTGATAATATGCTGAGTACTGAACTATTGATACCTGAGAGGTATCTCTATAGGTTGGTGATAAGTGAGAGAGATAAGTGTTATCTCACAATTTTGACCCTGAATATTTTTGGAATTTGAATAGTACAAAAAATCCTATAATGATAATGTAATAGACCATTACCACCTAGTCCACCCAGAACTCATTTCCATAGCCCATATAATTTCCAAAACATTATACAATAGTCTCAATCCTACCGAGACCTGCTCATGGGTATATGGAACACCATTGATATATCCAGGAGCGGGTCACGGCGGGTCTACAACATTACATTAAACTTATCTAAGAGATATTCCCGCGCACGCCTGTGAAATGAGCGGTCTTGGCACGTGAATCAAGAGAGATACATATAAAATAGTAAATTTCTTGCTTCAAATAAAGTACCAAAAACTCTATATAAAAATAAAATGTTCGCTGTGTTTGTAATCGTCAATACTACGAAACGTATTTCATCAAACAATATGCAATAGGATAGTGTAATGAGGTTAGGCAAACTGTCACTATGACTAATAAACTGAAAAAAAAAAAAACTAAAAGTGTCCGTTTGAGCAGCATTTCCACATAATATAGCTTACTTAATAGCTTCAATGTGTTTTTTTTTTCAATAATAAAAAATACTTACCTTTCAAACCAACAGCAAAATTAGTCAGACCACCTTGGCCAAATGCCCATAATAGTGATAATCCAATTGGCGGTCGATTCTGATAAGAGTTTCGAAGGCTTACACTTTTCGGCATAGACGCGACACAAAAATCTGGATACTCCTTTGCCAGCATTTGTAGCAGCAGTCTGTGCCCATTCACAGACTGGCCTATGAAAAGTTATAAAACGATTTTATTGCCAATTATTTTACTATAGATAAAGTTGAACGCTGAATTCAGTGGTTAGATATTTTCAGATAGATATTTGAGGAACAGTAAAAATTTGTTCGTTAGGTTTAAACAAAAAAAAGAAAAGCAGGCGTTTGGATTTTTATTCAGGCCTGAGGGGCCTTTAACATTTGATTTTTGATATGTACGATATATAATTTTAACGTGACAAAATGAAGTAACAGCTGACTGGAATAGATTCCTCCAAAGAATTAACTTCGCCGTTGCAAATAATTTGTAATTAAGTATTCAAGCTTCTGTAGTTGACTGTAAAAAAAAATTTAATAGGCAAACAAGCAAAAAAAAAAATTTTTACGTTTAAGTATTTAATGACTTCAAAAATAATAAAACATGCCCCCTTACCACCAATAACTGAATAGAATGCTTTTTTATACCAATGAATAAGCGACTCTATTTCAAATTAGATAGAGTCGCTTATTCATTGGTATGAATAAGCATTCTATTCAGTTATTGAATCGCAATAAGAGTTGGTGGTAAGGGTGCAGATTACTCAATTGGATCTAAAACTTAGATTTTTTTTTTTTAGGTGTAATATTTAATGAGTATTTATCTCTTTTTATTATAGATATAAAATAAAAAAATATAACATTAATAAAAAAAGACATTCTTTTTTATTATTAAATAAAAGTAAACATTTATGAATTCTAAAATCGCTTAAGCGTTTTTTGTAATCTATATCTAAAGAAATACAAATTTTTACTATTCCCCAAATCCTTACAGAAATAGACCAACATTTTTCGAGCTAATTAGTATTTTATTCATTTAACAATACAAACCTCTACTCATATCATTTGCCAAAGCAGTAAGGGTGACATCAAAAAACAGCTGTGCATTAACTTTTCCAGCATCTTGCAATACATTTTCTAGACTATTCTTTATCTCTCCAGGTAGTGCAGAAAGGGGGTAATTAGAAGGATAGTTACAGAAGGTAGGATCATCAATGTCAATTTGTGTTTTAGAGTTTAAAAAGGTTGCAACTTCTTTTAACCAAACAAGTGGGGCATTGGAGAAACGTATCTTGTTTGTAGTTATTATCGTTGTGAGTTCCGTTGGTTCAATCTGAAATAAAAATCAAAATCCCTTATTAACTGTGTTTTTATGTAATAACACGCAATGCGTTCTTGAATATTACCAGTTCAACATTATATAGATGGTTCACATTTTTGGCTTAAAAAATTATGTAAAAGTTTTGTTTTAACTTTCAGTTAAAAATGTAACCGTGTTTTTATGTAAAACTTTTGTTTTTGTGTAACTTTCTGTTAAAACTGTAACTGTTTTTATGTAAAAAAATGTTATATATTATGTGTATAGAATTTTAATCTAGATAGTTAATTACAAATAATAAATCATTTTATTAATCTCTCTCACAGACAAATTCGTAAGAACTATCAAATAGGTACACTTGTGGTTTATAGATTGGAGTGTGTGAGAGGTTGGTTCGCTAGTATAACCCTAGGTACATTCTACTTGTTAGGTAGTGGGTTGACTTATTATCACATTTTTAGAGTACTGCTAATAATAGCCACCGCCTGCCGCAAATAACTAGCAATACAAGCAGTTATGGCAGGCATCTGTTCCTCTTCTGTAATAGCCCGTTAGTAAGTTCACCCAGATCTCATCTCTATAGCCCATTTATTTTCCATCACACTTCGCAATAGTCTCAACGCCCACCGAGACCTGCTCATGGGTATGTCGTTCCATTGACATATCCTGGAGCGGGTCACATTACATCAAACTTCTCAAAGGGGCCTCTACGCGTTGGTTCCATATCCCCGCGCACGCATATCAAATGACCGGGTTTAATCCCGTGAGTCCAATAGAGATACATAATAATAATAATTGACTGCAATTAGTTTGGTCAAGAACCAGATACAGAAAGGCGGTTCTCTTGGGCACGGCCCGCATCGTGAGAAGGTTCCTCACACTGGAGCCCTGACCACCGGTAGTTTGGGTCTTCGCCCCGCTATCGATGGGTGCCCCTTTTTTGGTATTTTTAAATGTATTTTTTTTTAATCATTTATATTTCAAAATGTAAAACAATGGAGAAATATAAGAAATACATGATATATTGACTGCAATATTATTATGCAATAGCCTAGTATTAAGTCCACCCAAATCACTATTATAGACCATTTATTATTTAATACATTTTGAAATAGTTACAATGCCTGCCAAGACCTGTTCATGAGTATATTGTTCCATTGATATGTCCTGAAGGATTTCACGGCGGGCGTATATGACTTTAAACTAGATAAGTTATTATTATGATAAGGAGCCTCTACGCGTTGGATCCATATCCCCGCGCACGCCTTTCAAATACCCGGGCTTTGACTCGTGTAGTACAGAGAAATAATAATAAGCTAATAAATGGTCATAGTAATGCACGTGTAATATTAATAAATGGTTATTATTATAGCTAAGAGCAAGAGCATCGCATTGGACGCTCACAATGTGATCGCAACTCGTGCTCTTAGCTTCAAGCATGAATTGCTCTTAGCTATCCATACATGTTAAGTAAATATATACATACAGCTTGAAAAGCTCCTTCAAGTGTCTTTGGAGGCTTAGGTTTTGTGAGCTCATTTTTCTTATCTTGCTGAGGTTTCTTCTTTTTGTCCCCATCTTTTTTCTTTTCTTTTGTAGGCTTGTTATCATCATCAATTTCCATACCAGCATAAAATGATTTTATTTGGGAATGAGGAACTAAAACATTTATGGTACATATATTATTTACAACAATTATCATCTTGAAAAACAACAGACCAAGGCTTGTGCTCTACATATTTATCACTTTGTTCTTTAGTTTAATAACTTGCATCAAAAATCCTTTTTTATCTGTAAAAAGTGAAATTAATAAAACACATACTCGAAGTCTAGATCTCACTGATAACTTTTAAATGAAAATCAATTGTCTACTTTTATGATACCTATTTTTGTAAAGGCTTTTGTAATCTTCTTATTCAGATATCTTTGAGTTTAAGAAACAAACAATTTTACAAAAATGAGTTTTGTAAAATTGTTTTACAAAATTTACATTATTTTTTTACTAATCATTATAATTCCAAATAATAGGTATGTACTTAATGTAAAAACGTTTATTAATTTTATCTTTCACATCTACAGTCAGCCAAAAAAAATGTTTATATACAATATAGTTAACAAAATAAAAGTTAAAATATACATATTTTTAATACACACATTTTTAAGGGAAATTATAGTTAATTTACATTCAGTAAAGAGTTAAATAAGTTATTTAAAAATATTATACATAATGTATGAACTTATCATAATTTCTAGTTGAAATCTAATTAGTGACTAAGAATTCTTTTGTAACCTGTACATCTTAAAAGCCTATATTATGAATATAACAAATTTTAATACCAGTATAATTAATGCTTTCATTATAACTAGAAATTGCATGATTATGTACGATATGATTTACTATCATCTTATCTTAGTTATAAATAGCATATATGCCATATGTTTGTTAGTGTACAAACACTAGGTTATTTTATTTTTTATTAAGTATATTAAGGCTGGAAATTAGGAATAACTTAGATTATTACTTTGAACAGTCGTTCAAAGTAATAATCCAAGTTATTCATCTTTAACAAAAAAATATACAAAAAAAAAAACAAGAAAAATACCCGGTAAGGGAAACCGTTACTACGATGCATAAAATTATATATAGGTAATTAATAATAACAATAACATATAATAGTAATATGTTTCCTGAACCGTAATACAATAAGACATTAACACAGTCATGAAATTAAAAAGGCAACCACACTCACCGACATCCTCAAGTTTGGCGAAACTGGGACCATTTTTAGTCGATTTTTTGTCTTCATCCTTTGATTTTAGTTTTCCATTCTGCGATTTCTTACCTTTCCCTACAACTTCCCATTGACCGCTCGACATAATTTAAGAGTTTTGGGATTAATTTGGTATTTTTTGTAAATAAAGAGAAAGCGACAGGTTACACGTCAAAATGAAACACCACAAAAAAAAATGTAAATTTATGATTGGTCAACAAACTCCACTGTGTCAAAAACGTGGCACAGAAAAAGTAAGGCTGTCTTGCCCGATATGAAAATTCCGAAATATTCTTTCTCTATGGCGCGTGGCGTATCGTATTCTATTCAATTTTAGTTTTGGAGTAAAAATATAATTATGTAATTGTATTACTTACTCTAAATTAAATGCAAAAAAAATAATGTTTTTTTGATTGTTTTAAATTTATTAAAAATCCAATCCAAATGGATCTTATGGTTGTGAATGAAATGGATCTTATGATCTTATGGTTGTAACTAGTTTTTTCGCATAAGGTTGTAGTGTTACAGATTTTTGAGGGTTTAATATCGATGCTTACATAGTAATTAAAACATGAACATATTGTTTTTTTTTAAATTTATAAAATATTTGCTGCATAATTTTAAGTCATTAAGATTATGACATAATAAGAAAGGCGATAGTAGTTCCACAAAATACATTTAACCAAGTGCTCTGAGGTGGTCTCATCATGGGTATGAGATTTACTGTGATTCTTATTTGGAATTTGCCGACAATAATGGTTAAAAATTAAACGTAAACGTCAAAGTAATATTAGTCCACAGATAATGCGTTCCCGGTGGAGAGGTTGAAATCCGATAATTCCGCTATCTATCTTCTTTGTGTGACAATCTGCGTGACATGCCATTGTCGATCGTCGATATCGATAAGAATTACACCGACGAAAACGGAATACATATCCGTCACTAAATTTCGAAAGATATTTTTTTTTAGTTTTTCTTTGCAATTCACCGTGAAAAGTGTTGTGTTTCTGATTTTCATTGAAAATTTGATTTAAGAAATTATTAGTGGACCGTGGTGGAGTATAGAAACATAGTGACTTTTAGTTATAGACTGTAGTGATAATGGGGGATAAATTGGTGTCTGACGATTCTACAGAATCCTTGAGAGAAAGGGTGTTTTTCTCGGCGAGGGATGGAATGTCCCTAACCCTTTACGCTTTGTTATATGAAAAAAGTACTGACGAAATCGACGATATATTAAATAATGTAAGTATCCTATATGCCCCTTTTGTTATGTTATCAAATGACGAAATATTAATTTCTACTTTGCTAATGTCATCTTGTTTTAAATCTTGTGATAATGTCTATTTTTAACGTCCAAATCACACTGCGTTACCTTCTGCGCGCTACATGCGAACTCGTGCTTTATGAATTATTTTTCATGCGTGGATTTGCGTCTCATCATAAAGGTTTTATAGCTTTGTTCTTGGTACCAGCTTGGGCCACAAATGAGCTTGGTGCTATAGTGCTGGAATTGTATATATCACTTGGATATCAATTTGTTTACATTCCATATTTATTATAGTTTTGTTATTTTGAAAACACATATATATTTTTTTAATTTGTTAGTAACATTTATGCATATTAAAACTAGTACCTACACAATTTTACTGCATATATAATGCATTTACAAAAAATATACAGTGTCTCAGAGGCATATGTATGGTGGGGGCTAACTGAATTGTTACTGTTGTCGATGGTATTTGGCTATAATTTTTCTACTTTAATTTAAAATATCCAAAATACCAGTGTAATAGTATGACATTATTATCAACTACCATCGCATTGGCTCATTGTATTTATTATTCTAAACTGAGGGTGTAAATAATATCGATAATCTTTTTGAAGAAAATTTAACAAATATTTGCCAATTGTATGGGAATAGATATTGCATTAAAATTTATAGTATTAGCTAAAATGCTGCTAAGGTGATAATCTGACCAAAGTCATTGATAAATAGACACCAGAGATTGCCAAATCGTTATCTTAGAGTGGGTCCAGTGCTGCAGCACCGGTGACATGTCGACCCTCATGGATCTTTTGTGTTCTCCCTAATCCTTTAGTCACTCTCCCCTGTCTATCTGGAGACAGTCATGTTCTATGTATTTCAGTATGCTGCTTAGTTGCCAAACAGTTACTTTTGTTACAAAGTTATCTAGGTTCCTAGTAGTGTTTGGCAAAGGTGAACGCATTGAACTGAACATGCCATCGGAAACAAATTTTAGAATTCTTTCCGAACTAAAAAATAGACAGAAACAGATCTAAAAAAAGTCCACTATACCATAAGTCTATCTTTTAATTTTTTTTATATGTATATCACATTGATTCAGTTCGCATTGCATTTATTCAGTTATGGCTGACAAACAAATATACAACCTGCCTGATGCCACCGTAGCCTATGGACGCTTGTAACACCAGAAGTGTCACTCATGTGTTGCCGTCCCTGCAAAATTTGCTCACTATAACCTTTTAATGGCAATTCTGTTCAAATATATAATCAAATAATATACCGGCTTCACTCTCAACCATCTTTGTCTTACAGGCAGGTGAAGTTGGCTTTAGCCCCTCTCAAATCTCTTTTACTCCGAAGTAAAACTTCGAAATTTATGCAAAGTTTATACACAAATTTCCTTCGTTTGGGCAGGTGGATGTGGACTTTTTATACATGAGGGCTTACTTTATTGTCTAAACCCTATCCTAATATTTTTAATGTGAAAGCTTGATAAGATATATGGATGTTTGTTACTCTTTCTGGGGTTAACGGCGGAATGCATTTGGATGATATTTTACATACATATAAAATATGATCTGGATACTATTTATCCATGTCTTATTTCACATGAGGCGAAGCCGCGTGTATATAAAACATTGACATTTGTTTTAAGTCATTTTCTACCACAAATTGTGCAATCAACTACCTCAGCAGTATACCCAAATAAATACGACATGCCTCCAAAACAGAGTCTAGGCGGCCCCTTGGTGTTGCTGAATTCTATGAGCGGTGGTGATTACTTTCCATAAGGTGCTATGCTCGCTTGCCCCTCTCTCATGTAAAACAAAAGTGACTTTGACTTTGACTTTGGAGCCCCCCTTAAATATTTGTTTTATTTTTATTTAATTATTTATTTATAAAGTGAATATAAAACTAAATATTATGTGAGTATTTCAAGCGTCTACCTATTATCGTTATCAATTGCGAGCAAAAACGAGCAAAAAAATCATGTTTGTTTTATGGGAGCCCTTTTTTTAAATATTAATTTTATTCTGTTTTTTAGTATTTGTTGTTATAGCGGCAATAGAAATACCTAAAAACACTCGGCCGTAAGTTTGGATTTTCATTTCGGAGTAGGCCTCCTAGTCAGACGCGTTACAAATGCCGCTGCTCTAAGGCCTGCCCTATTCTCTATCTACTGTATTCAAATAGCATGTTGAAAGAATGCGATCGTACCACGCACGCTGTAGCGTCCTATCACGTTAGACGAAGGAGAGTGAAGGCCGCGTAGGCCTCCAGGAAGAGGTTAGAGTGGAGGCCGCGCGTAGGACGACGAAGCGTTGGACGCCCTCCTATATTATACGACTATATGGTCCGATGACCGAAAGTGACTGGAAGCAGCTGGATGTGGAAGGCGGAGGATCGTATTTGGTTCAAAGCATTGGGGAAGGCTTATATCCAGCAGTGGGTAGATACAGGCTGATGATGATGATGTATCGTTGTTAGTATATAAAATCGTACGTTGAACAGGGGTCCGATTCCCGCAATGTAGAATCGTTACGATATCGTAGCGACTTAGTCGTTGAAGACATTTGGGCCACATGACGACAAATTTTTCCCGTATGCTATTTTTCTGTATATAGAACAGTCATTCAAATGAGACTCATTCTATACCTTATAATTGTACGTTATAATTGAATGGAATGGTCCTCGTGTGAATGAACGACGAGTTTACGAGAATAGTATACGTGAAAAATTCGAATCGAGTAGTCGTCGTGCGGTTGCATGGTTACGGGAATTGGAGCACAGATAAAACAGTGCCATTAGTTTTATAAGCATAGCTTGAGTGTCACCTAAACTTATAAACACAGCCTGACTAGTAACGACGACCTAATTTATTGTAAGTTAGTGATTATAGCGTTTAAACTACAGAACACCCCAGACACTTCATATACAAATGCAGCGTCGTTAAGTTACGGCACGTATCTATCCTGGGGAATGTTCTAAACAACTCTTTAATCTGGTCCCTCCTTGTCCATCTCTTCTTAGAGCCACTCGTACTGGTCTAAAATATATTTTTTTTGTTTTTTTTTTAATACTACGTCGGGTGGCAGACAAGCCTGATGTAAAGCGGTTACCGTAGCCATATTAACGCTCGTAACATAAAATATCGCTCGCGCGCCGCCACCCCTACTGCCAACGCAGCATCTCCTTCCATTCTGGTGACCTCACTCACACGCAGGAACACAACAATTCTCAAGAGAATTGTTATTTGGCTGCGGTATTCTGTGAGGTGGAGGTACATTCCCCAGTCGGGTAGCTTACAATTACGCTCCCTACCTCTCTTTTCGCCAGAGCTTCGTTTGTTCGTCAGCAGGGTGTACCGCGTGCAGGTGAAGTTGGCTTTGGTTCAAAGATGTTGATGAACCACTTACAGCCCACCCCATTCCCATTCTCATAGTATACAGTTGTTGCCTTCCCGCATCAAAAGTTCAGCAATTTATTTCTCTCTGCCGAACCATAAAGGTTGTGGAATTCGCTGCCGGCATACGTGTCTCCCTTTTCTTATGATCCTGGGTCATTTAGACGAAGCGTGAAACAATATTTATTTAGATCGTCAAGGGGTGGACCGTCATCGCTGCGCTAATCGCAGTGTGGCGGTCCTTGCATTTAGTCTTCACCTGCACTTTCTATCAGGCAAGGTGGAGACATTTTGCCCTACCACATGAACAAAAACGTCTGGTCAAATTGTATGAGCGTGCGGAGTCGAGCTTCGACTCAGAGGCGAGATGAGGTCGATATGAAAGAGAGAGGCAGGGTGTGCCTTTCTTGTCATGTCGGATCCTCTTTGCTTACTTGTCTTTTTATTTATTCTGTGACTTAATTAAGGGGTATCCCTTAATTAAATCACAGAATAAATAAAAAGACCGAGTACCTACATATTTTGCGGTTTAAAGACAAATGAGATATTGCAGAAAAGTGCATTGGCAGGTAAATGGCATGTCAATGAACTTACACTCCCTCTATTTTCGTACTACACAAAACAGATTTGAAGGCTGCCAGTGGAGATATGAATATAATAATGTATTTTTAGATTATGTTCACGTCTGTAAGTTTGTAAAATATTAACATTAAATATAATTGAAATTGACATAAAACGCGAGAAGTAACGTGACGTAAAAGTATGCCATAACTAGATTAATCAAATATTGGAAACATTAGCATAAATCATAAATAATCACGATGCAAGAATCGAATCTGCTAGCTTCCTCTAGAACCGCACAGTACGAGATCACTTCGGCTCCAATGTGTGAGGATGAATTCTCCAGCTATGGCGAGCGGTGCGACTATAGAAGGAGGCCGTGGGCATCATATCAAACAACTCCTGTGTACACAACCGATTGTACAGACGATAGAATACGCAAAAAGAGGTAAAATCTCTCCTCAGACTTGATGGCTCAATACCGTCCATGAGCATAAGTCGTCAACAATTCTCACAGCTCGTCTCTGAATAAAGTCACAAGGTGCAAGCTGGTATTTGAGTGCACCAGCCCAGACATAACAAGAATATTCCATGTGAGGTCGCACTTGCGCTTTGTAAAGCAGATTTTTTTGTCGCGAACTGAAGTACTGCTTTGCTCTATTATAAAAGCATACTGTAATCGACGCCAACTCGGCCTTCTAAAATATATGATATACTGATACAGTTTTTTTATAAATCTGCAGGACGTATGCTGCGACGGCGTGAAATGCACTCCTCTCATCGCAGCAGCGCGGCACGGCCGCGAGGGATCCGTCAGAATAATGCTGGAGAAATTTCGGCCTCCAGTCCGGTTGGAGACAGAGGGCACTGTCAAATTCGACGAGTACGTCATAGAAGGTAGGCGAAAAGATGAAATGATTCTCATAAATCTCTTTTTTACCATAACGCGGGAGAAATTCCGACTGGCTAGTCGAGCCGAGAGCACACTTAATTTGAAAACTATGTTATAATCTATAATATAGATAGACGATGGATTCATAGATGTAACGATACGCTGAAATGGTTTTATTACTGTAATAAATCTACAAGAGTTTCGTCAGAACATTGCTGGAGAAGCTCCAAGTGCCTACCCAGCTGGAGACAGGGTCCTATCATATTCTACGAGGAAATCAGAGAGTAGGTGATTATTTGCAATTGCAGCTCTCTGCAGTCGTTCTACCAACCTCACTTTCAGCCACGCTTTGATAACATAAAGTAATCTTTACTTTTCACACAAATTATCACCATTTTGAATAATAACAGGACATTTTCATAAAGCGAAAAAATCGTCAGTTTCAGAAATAATATGCAAGTCTGATTATCAAAACACATTAGTATCGGATCTGCAATTTTTCCCTTCAACTCACTATAGATCTTGAATTAGTGTCGATTAATAAGAGACCATTGTCGGCGTAGCTAGTTAACGAGCACCCTTTCGGTAAGGGTAGGCATAAAAAATCATCAACACCGATATTCCAGAAGGACGGCCCCACCACTGAACCTTGAGCGGGCAGCCCTTTGAAGCAACATAATGGCCAAGTTTTAATTTAGTTCTACCAGTTTTTATTTAGTAGTAGTTGTTCCTTAAGAGTTTAGACAAACCCCGAGCGCAGTTGTCTCTGTACCGTATCTGTGAACCGCAATGGTTTAGAAAATCTTCAAGCATTGGGCTTACTGTGCGCTGAGGATATGCCGAAGCTTTCCAAAGTTGCCCAGCCCAGTCAAATACGTCTGTGAGTCTATTTATTTAAATTAGCCTTGCCATGCTGTATGGTCCATCCGAGGTAGAAATGGTCTTCAACCATGGAGTGGTTATATAGCTGCATTCCCTGTACCATATCTAAATAAACCTTGTGGTGAAAACCGTAAGAATATTAGAGCAGTCACTTCTGAGATAAGCCCGAATAAACAAATGCAGTGTCGCGGGGAACTTTAATCTTCTTCTGTGTGTATCTACAAAAGGCAAGCATTACCGACTGATCTATCAACGCGCAGTTCAAACAACTGGACGGATGGAGTTGCAATTTGGTA
The DNA here is from genome assembly GCA_937001555.2 of Hypsopygia costalis. Classification (NCBI taxonomy): domain Eukaryota; kingdom Metazoa; phylum Arthropoda; class Insecta; order Lepidoptera; family Pyralidae; genus Hypsopygia; species Hypsopygia costalis. The sequence continues at coordinate 5,512,468 of OW443342.2, forward strand.
TACAAGTAGCTATTATGAGTTAGGCATCCGCTAAGAAAGGATTTTCGAAAATTCACTCGGGATACCGGTATATGCGCGTACAAAATACTGGCTGATCTATCTACGTACAACCACAGTATAAGTAATAGTACTAACGTAGTACAACTCAAATCATTTGACGGATCGAGTTGAAATTTGGCATAGTAGCTATTATGACGTAGGCAACTGCTAAGAAAGGATTTTCGATAATTTCCGCGGGATACCGATATACGCGCGTACGTTTTTACCCCTCTTTACCCCCGGGACTGCAATGGACTTCACTGTTCATTGCCTTTTTTGGCGGTCGCCGCTGTTCTACACAAGAGGCACAGTACTACAAAATCCTGGCTACACAAGAGGCACAGTGGTGGGAATGTGTGGTGGGCCCCCGTAATACCTGTGTACGAATTTGCGCGCGCAAGCTATAAGCTATTATAGTTTACAATAAAATGTACGTAGTGTAGTGATTTGTGTGAGACGTTGATATCATTAACGTCTTTGTTGCTTTCAGCCTACATCTTTGTGTGTCGGACACAAAGCCCGATATTAATGTATTACAGCTGTCTTGTACTCCTTTAGTGTCAAGTTCAATCCAGTGAAACAATAAAGCAGTCCTATATGAAGCTGAAAAAACAAACAAAGAGATTGTTCCACATTTCACCGAGTTGCGACCGTTGACTTATATTTTTTTACCGTCTTCCTCGACCGCGTGCTCGTGTATATTTAGAATACCATCGTTTACATACAAAGGAACCAAAATTGTACTGCTATATTTTGCTTTTGGCGTTATGCCATAAATCTCTTTGTTCAGAATTTTATGAATTAAGTACATTAATTAGTACAGGAAGCTTACAGGTTGTTATAAATGCGCTTGGTGTGCTATTTATCATTTAGATGCAGCTCGGTCGACTGTTCGGCGACGTCAGTGACGTATCTATCTGCGTTATAGATCTACGGTATGTGATACAACATAAAGAACTTGAAGGTTAGGATGTCTATTTGTGTAGATACAGTCAAGGGTCATTAGTGCAGTATCATCCTCCTTACATTAAATTTTGAATATAACGCGCATTTATTACGATATAAAAAAATATTTAAAAAAAATTCTAGAGATTGATTAAACCTAGAAAATATTATAAAGAACTTTTTATTATCCTAATTAATACATATCTTATTCACTGTTAAAGGTAAGGTAGGTTACTACCTATTATGAAGAGTCAACTTACTTTACTACTTAGTTTACTGTACATGATTTAAATTACATGCTCTGTGTCTTTGGGCAACAACTCTTTAGTGCAAAAAAAAAAAACTAACATACGAACTGTAAAGGATGGTAAAAGACATCGTCTCAGTAACTTTTCTTTATTTGGTACTGATTTTTCTTTCATTACGTTCTCCAATCAGTCACGCAAGTGAACCTTATAAAAATTTTAGGTGTGGCGTGCTATTCGGTCGGCACATTCGATTCTGTATTATTTATTGATCAATAGTGTCGGTTCGGAGCAACCACTACAATATTATTCAGTTTCGATCCGACTGTGTAAATTGGTAAAATCGTAGAGCATAAAACTGTGGATTGTTTATCAAGGCTTTGAATTGATGATCGAATTAGAACAAAAGTGCGCGATGGCCTTGTTGCGCATCAGTATAATCAGCCACGCAAGTCAAGCCATTTCGGTCACGGAAGTAAAGCAATCTCGTCCGTAGCCAGTGTTTCGACGGTTTTAATAAAATTATCCTCAGCTTGTTTGAGCTGTAAGGCACGTTAAGTGGTTTATACCGCTGCTGTTGTATGACTGTTGTTAAGCCATATTTTGGCTTTGAACATATTCTTATACCATATTGGTGTATTGATACCTTCATGTCTCTCCATGTATTTTTTTACATACTACGTCGGTTGGCAGACAACCATACGGCCTGCCTGATGTGAAGCGGTTACCGTAGCCGTACGCTCGCAACATGAAATATCGCTTGCGCGCCGATACCCTCGCTGCCTTCGCAGTAACTCTTTCCTTTATGGTAGCCTCACTCACAATCACAGGAAACAAGAACCTTTCTTCTACCACATTAATGTATGCTTCCTTCGTGTCTCCATGCATCTCGGATTTGTGCATTTGCACTCAATTTCTTCCAAACACTTCTTAAATTCTTGACCTTCTTTTGCATGAACACGTCTCTCATTCTTCATCTTCATCATTATTGACCTCTGCTAACCGCAATGGATTTTTTCCTTTAAGATTTGTATGGGTAATTTAGAACAATGGTTTTTGCCCCATTTGGGTATTCATTTGTTAGCTGATGGCACACCATGCTGAAGTCGTGTACGCTTCTGTTTAATCTGGGACTTATATGGCCCGCGATGCGTCTACATGCGCGTAGGTAGTATCTGCGAGATTAATAAAGTACTCCTGTTTGTAGATTATCTCGATGCATCTGAATCACATTTATAATTTTATTTCACTGAATTAAATTTCATGAATCGAATGTTCGATTATTTTATTTTGAGTGCGCCACGTGGCTATGAGCATAGTATAAATAGAGAAGTAGGAGAACTCAAGCCCCGAGCGGGAGATAATAGCCTAAACACGTAGGGCTGTCGCTTAATAGTTTATTCAACCGTCAAAAATACTTAGTCAATCTCTATTATACAAAATTAAGTAAGGTACAAAATACAAAATTAAGTAGGGTAAGTGTTAGGGATCTGTAACAAAAAGCCGGCCAAGTGCGAGTCGGACTCGGTCACGAAGGGTTCCGTACCAAAAACGACACACAATCACGTTTGCTGTATGGGAGTCCCCCTTAAATATTTATTTTATTCTGTTTTTATTATTTGTTGTTATAGCGCCAACAGAAATACATCATTTGTGAAAATTTTAACTGTCTAGCTACCACGGTTCATGAGATACCTACAGCCCTTGGTGACAGACAGACAGACAGACGGACACCGGAGTCTTAGTAATAGGGTCCCGTTTTTACCCTTTGGGTGTGGAAATCTAAAAAGAATAAAAATAATTATTTTTGTACATACACCAGGAGTGACTGCAATTTTTTAATTACCTACATTTTAATGCATGCTTACTCAGTGACAAACGAGCAGACAGCCCACCTGATGGTGAGCGGTAACTGTCGCCCATAACATCCACGAACAGCTTGAATGCGCGAGCATTCAAGCTGTTGGCAACAAAAATGCAGAATCGCAGGTGCGTTGTCCTTCACACCGGAACACAAAACACAACAATGCAAGCATTGTTGCTTGGCGGCAGAAATAGATAAGGCAGTGGTCCTCACCCAGGCGGACTCCTACCATTTGATAAAACCTACTTCATGTTATCTGTTTAGTGATTTGAAAAATTACGGTCTAAATAGAAATAGGATTAATTAAAACGTAGCTTTACTGAATCATAATATTTATTCAAATAATCTAAATTATTAAGAAAATATATTTTTATTAAGTACCTATTATATATTATTTTTTACACTAAACTATTTTTAATACTTTTTAATTTACACACTTATCATGTGATTATTAGGAGTGTCGGTGGCCGAATGGTTAGGGTATCCGACAAATTGTTATTGAGACATCCATAAACACTGCAATGTTTTTATGGCTAGTCGACTTTGTAGCCATCTTTAACGAATTTGTAGTTATATACGACGTAGGTAGGTACCTAAATGTTCAAATTATTAACGAACGTCAGCGCAGGCGCGAATCTTGCGTGGTTTTACGTACGGCGCAGCTCCGACCCCGACTGGCGCTCCATTTATCCTCCTATAAATGTTGTCAGTGTGTGCGTGCGACGGCCATACACGTACGGGCGCGCTCACATACAAACCACGCTCGGTACGTTTGTATGAAGTTACCTTACTTCTCTATTTATACTATGCTATGAGTCAATTAACTTTTGTCGCTCGAAGCATTTGTGTATGTAAATGGTTGTTTACTCAAAAATAGCTGCGTCACCTAGTCGTCTCTTATGATGTTTTTGTAACGATGTTTTGACGTTTTACTGAGAAAATTTCTAATGTCAGGAAATTAATTAAAATTTGGGTTAACAGTCTTAAATGCGTACACATAAACGACTCTAACATGTTCAATTAAAAAAAATAGTAGTCATAACTCGTTATTTTTTTACTGCTGTACTTTGTTATGATGGCAGGATATACTCAAGTTCGGCCGCATATGGAGTACTGTTGCCATCTATGTGGGGGGGGGGGGGGGGGGGAGCGCCTAGATACCAGCTTGCACCTTGTGACTCGATTCATAGGCGTGCTGTGAGGATCCCAAACTTACAGACGGTTTAGAACCGTTTAGTCTGAGACGAGATTTTGCGTCCCTTTGTGTGTTCTACCGATTGTACAATGGTGTGTGTTCAGGGGAGTTGTTTGACATGATGCCCACGGCCTCCTTCTACAGTAGCACCACTCGCCATCGACAGGGAATTCATCCTCACACATTGGAGCCTAAGTGGTCGCGTACTGTGCGGTTCCAGAGAAGTTTTCTCCCGCGTACTGTCAAGCTGTGGAATGAACGGCCTGTCGGGGTTTTCACAGGAGACTACAGCATGGGGTTCTTCAAAAAGGGCGTGAAGAGGTTTTTACAGGGTCGGCAACGCGCGTGTGATGCCCCTGGTGTTACAGGCGTTCATAGGCTGCGGTAGCTGCTTTCCATCAGGCGGGCTGTAAGCGTGTTTGCCACTCTAGTGGTATATATAAAAAGAAAAGTATATAATATGTGTCAAATACATGGTAGTGTGTGTAATATTATTTTTATTGATTTAATGTATTTTTTTAATGCATAATTCAAAAAAAATATTAGCATTCTGCACTCCTCTATAAACTATAAGTATGCGAAGTTTCATACTCTTCCGTCCGCGCAATTTTCGTAAAAAGGGATACAAAGTTTAAATTTAGAATATACTTCCAGATTGGGCCCATATTTTTTTCATCATCATCATCAGCAATAATTTTAACAAAAAAAACCGACTCTAAACATTACATTTACGTATGTAGATAGGTACAGATCTACATACATAAATGTTGAGTAATGTTTAGAGTTATTTGACTTTTTTTCCTGTCAGGTGCAACGGCTCTATGGTGCGCAGCTGGCGCCGGTCACCTAGGCATAGTGAAGCGGCTAGTGCGCGCCGGGGCCAACGTGAACCACGCCACGAAGACCCTGAGCACTCCACTCCGCGCCGCCTGCTTCGACGGCCGCCTTGACATCGTCAAGTACCTGGTCAGGCATGGCGCGGACATACACAAAGCGAACAAGTACAACAACACCTGCTTGATGATCGCTGCGTATAAGGGCCATTTGGATGTGGTGAGTTAAAAAAAAAAACAAGTTTTTAGACGACACCACTGAAGTAAAACTTCTTTAGCTCTACTAATTTATATCTTCCTCTAAACTTACGTCCGCCTCGCCCGTTCACACTTTTCGTAACGCTCTCGTCATGCGTTCACCAGCTTACTGCCCAAGTCCACTTGACTTGGGCATTATATCTTCCTCTAAACTTCCGTTCGCCTCGCCCGATCACACTTTTCGTAACCCTCTCGTCATGCGTTCACCAGCTTACTGCCCAAGTCCACTTGACTTGGGCATTATATCTTCCACGGCACGGGCCAGCTAGTTTTTGAAGTAAAACTTCTTTAGCTCTACTAATTTATATCTTTCTCTAAACTTCCGTTCGCCTCGCCCGATCACACTTTTCGTAACGTCCAGCTTACTGCCCAAGTCCGCTTGACTTGGGCAGTAAGCTGGTGAACGCATGACGAGAGCGTTACGAAGTGTGATCGGGCGAGGCGAACGGAAGTTTAGAGAAAGATATAAATTAGTAGAGCTAAAGAAGTTTTACTTCAAAAACTAGCTGACCCGTGCAATGTCGTATGCGTGTGAGAGGGAGAGGGTAGAGAGTGAAGCGTAGGGTTACCATTAAAAAGGTTATAGTGAGATAATCTTAACAAATAGAATGCTATCGTAGACTTTTTTAGTACTTTTTAAGAGGAACAATCACGTCACACATGATTGTCTTTAACTTTAATAGTTTACGAAACGCACGCAACGGAAAGGAAGCACTCTAAAGGAATATTTTTTCCCTGTTTTTACAACATTTTTCATTGGTGCTCCTATTAGTCCTATTGGTCATAGCGTGATGGTATATAGCCTACAGCCTACCTCGATAACAGGGCTATCCAACACAATAAGATTTTTTCAATTCGAACCAGGTGTTTTTGAGATTAGCGCGTACAACTAAACAAACAAACTCTTCAGCTTTATAATATTAGTATATACAGTGTATCCCTGGATAAAGTGTAACTCTGAAAGGGGTCACAATAGATCAAAAACTATTTAGAAATATTTAAAGAAAAAATATACGTTTTCTATGTTTTTTTTCATGTACCTATTAAGATTTTTATTTTTCCCAAGGACTGTGAAATATCGATTGCTTTCAAAGTAATCGATCGATTTCATTCAAATAAAAAAATAATCGTTAGTACGCAATGTGAATACGACACCAAATAGCCAGGAAAAAAGTGGTTGTCATTACAAATTAATGAAAAATGAAAAAATAAAAATCTTAACTCTTTCCGGCACACATTTTAGGGACCGGTTTTTATAAACGTTTTTTTGAATAAAATTATGAGTTAGGGCCTAAAACTGACCCAAAAAAATATTTTTTTACCTTTTTTTACATGGGGGTCAGATACAAGGTGGTTATCTCTGGTAACCACTGTGAAATAAGTACCGCTGCTAAACCACTTCGTATTTGTGACTGTGCAGTAAAAAATAAATCATGGATTACTCATGGATTACATCTCATTTTCACTATAAATATGTGATAATATAAATCAACCATAATTAGCAACAATTTACACTCTAAAACTCAGTATTTACTTACTTTTTGGATAAAAACATCGAACACTTTCGAACTGTGAAAAACCAGTGCATTTTGGAAATAAATTTTAGTACACAATCAAACCGTGGCGCTAGCAGTCAAGGTCTTACTTAACACCTCCGTATTCACGCATTTTATCGTAGTACATGCAATATTCAAAGGATATCGCTACTCGTCAAGACACGGTCAAAAATAGGTGGTTATCGCAAATGACCACCATGAAGAAAAGAGAGAGATTAATTCATGAAATAAAAAAAAAAAACTTTTTCTTCGTTGTCCATTCAGTCGTCATATCTACAGTTACCCCTTTCTTACTTATATCATCTCTCACACAACCCAACCACCTCTTTTTTGATCATCCTCTCTCATTATAATGCAACTATAGAATCTATTCAAAAAGTTTTGAAATCGTTATTGTATCGTTAAATTGTCTACTGAATTACGAGTATGTTATCAATGTGTGGTTTGCTATCACTCACTATCAGTCACAATACTATAAGGTCAATGCCTCGAGTAAGTTCGTCATTAGATCTATCATTTTTACTATGTATGAATTGCGAAGTGATTAACAGCATTAACCAATGAGATAAGTTAGCAGAGCCGAGGATTAGAATAGAGATATCTTTGGAAATAAATTATGTATTATTATGAGACTGACAATACAGTAAATGAAGTAAAGTAATGTTTAAAAAATAATTGGTTGTCTGTAAAGTCGGTTTACGGACTATTTTTACGAATAATTTTACGTGATAACGCCATAAGAAAACATCGGCCGATGGAGTGGAAGAGAGATAGATGCGGCACAAGGCGAACGAGTCGTGCCTCTCTATCGCTCGATCCACGCTCTCGCTTGCTGCTTTTTCGTGCGTGCAGTCGTCGTTCATCGATTTATAAGATATTATCATGTCAAAAAATGTTTTAATCCATCATATAATTTTGAGAAAACTTGATTTGTAATTTACGGCTCGAGTTATTGTTACTTTCTTCCTCTCATCTCTATTACTGACTGTACACGACCCACACTTTGTAAAACACTGCGTTACATCATGTACCCCTATGCTTGCACTTCATCTGAGTGACATAAAAAACTTGTAGGAAATTTCGAAAGGACACAAGGATTAATACTTTTGTTCTTTTGAAATTTTGTACAAGTTTTTTAGTGTATGTACATGCTAAGGGTGACGCGCCATGAAAAAGTTTGAAAAAACACTGATGTAAAGTAGTTTATAGGGAGAAAAGAATGATAGCATAGTTTAAAATAGGGATATTTTAAAATATGCCATGACCCTTTTCCCCCCTACAATATTTACCCTATTTTTTAGTTTTACGCAGTGAAAACAGCATAAAATTTTAAAATAGGGTAATTACTCGCACCGTGACATCTATCAATCTATCTATGATGTTATTATAATTTGCAAAATACAGTGCGATCGGTGTAAATCGTGCACTTTTTATGTTTTGGTAAATGTCATGAAATTGATTTTGGTGTACGAGTGAAATAAGTATTCTAGTCAAAATATTTGTTATTTCTTCTTCAGGTACAGTTCCTACTAGACAGCGGCGCCCGAGCGGACGAGCGGGCGCTCTGTGGCGCCACAGCGCTTCACTTCGCGGCGGAGTGCGGGCACGCGGCCGTCGTGTGCGCGCTCATAGAGAACAACGCCAAAATACTCACCAATGAGAACGGTCAGTGTCGGACAGGTTTGTACTTGGCTGTTGCAAGTACACTCCCAGTGGGCGGTTACGATAGACGCAATTCGATTGGGCTGGGCAGCTTTTGGGAAGCTTCTTCGTCGCAAAGATAAAGTCTTCAACCAGTGCGTCCACCCTACACCTACGGTGTCAAGACTTAGTCACTGGCCATCGGGCTGGTCCATAGGCTAAAGGTCGCGCAGTGAGCGATGTAGAGGGCTATGCTCTTGATATTTTTGAGGAATCCGGAACGAAGAAATTCGACGTAGAACTAAACACATCTGCCGAGAAAGTGATGGCAGATGGGGGAGGAAGGTATTAGAGACGAGGCCGTGCGTAGGACTGATATAATAATTAAATACATGTTTTGCTCACATATATTTGTCTTGTGGGGACTACCCGCTACCTCGGAGTCAAAGCGGCCATTGCTAGCTATTCGAGTACCAAGCTCGTCTCCATCACCAGCACCAGTGTTTTCAAATCACCCAAAGACCACTGACTTGGTTAATTAGGTAATTAGGTCATGATAGTGGCACAATGGGTTAGCGACAATAGTATACTAATTAGGTTATGGTAAACACTAGGTGACTCGCGCAACTTCGTCTGCGTGTGACAGAGAGAAGCGAAAGGTGTCATTTGAAAGGTTATAGTGAGCTGATCTTAAAAGATAGACATTATGCTATCACAGACTTTTTCTTAGAACTTTTTAAGATTAATAATTGCGTCGTATATATTTGTTGCGTAACTTGAATTTTCTCTTGAAGCTCTCAAATTGATTTTTTCCCCATTTTTGCAACATTTTTCATTGGTGCTCCGCTCCTATTGGTGTTAGCGTGATGTTATATCCTTCCTCGAAAAATAGGCTATCTAACACTAAAAGAATTTTTTAATTCGAATGAGTAGTTCCTGAGATTAGTGCGTTCATCCAGACAAACAAATCCTTCAGCTTTATAATATTAGTCTAAATAGATTGTGTTAATTTATAGGTTTGACACCGCTACAATGTGCGGCGGAGAGGGCTCGTGCCACCGTGGTGGAGATATTGGCCGCGCAGCCGGAGGTGACTCGGTCACAGGCCATTGAAGCGTACGAGCTGCTAGGAGCATCCTTCGCTAACGACAAAGAATACTATTGTCTACGGGTATGTAGCATTAGGTCTTAATTTGCTTGTGTATTTACTTGCGTCACCATCGTTTGTTTTTTTCGAGTTATTTTGAGGTCTGAACCGTAAAGTATTTTGTTTTCTCCCATTCTACACGTGATGCACTCTGTCGAATAACGAAAGAGGCGAAAGAGAGCTAGGGTACAGCGTATAGGGATTGCAATCCGGCAAACCGGATCCGGTAATCCGGCGGATCCGGCATTATTAAACGGTTACCGGATCCGGTACTAATATACCGGATCCGTACTACGGATCCGGTGCTAGCAATTTTTGGCAAAATAATAGATCTCTGCATGAGTAGGTACTTTAAATGCATTGCGCGTGGTGTCACAATTAACACTATTTATTTTCTACGATCCTTTTTTCTATGAATAATGAATATTAATAATAATATTAATAAGTCCGCAGGGCAGCTTGTGTGGCGAGCTGTTGTGTGAGTAGCGACACCACGGACCCGAGTCTCCAGAGAGTCGGTCAGGGCCTTCGTCTCCGACGTGTCTTCATCGGTCGGAGTGTAAACACAAGAAGGCCCGCAGGACTCTCAGCTCTGGCTTGCCTTCATTGGCCGTCCAGAGAGGAGCCGCTAGAGCTATATGCTCCAGGGGTGGAAGTGTTAAAGGGCATCACGCCGCGAGTAACTTCGGAGAAAGCGCAGCACACCTCGACATCCCTGAGTCACTCACACCGGTGTTGCCCCCGGCCGATTTCCTGGCATTTCGGGGGCCCATCTAGTGAGTGGCAAGCCACCGCCTGCCGGAAATAACTAGCAATAAAAGCAGTTATGGCAGGCGTCCGTCCCTCTTCTGTAATAGCCCAGTATTAATTTCACCCAGATCTCATCTCCATAGCCCATTTATTTTCCATCACACTTCGCAATAGTCTCAACGCCTGCCGAGACCTGCTCATGGGTATATCGTTCCATTGACATATCCTGGAGCGGGTCACGGCGGGCGTACAACATTACATCAAACTTCTCAAAGGGGCCTCTGCGCGTTGGATCCATATCCCTGCGCACGCCTATCAAATGACCGGGCTTGACCCGTGATTTAAGAGAGATAATAATAATAATAAAAACTCTTTATTGCACCAAGATATGACAATCATAAAAGACAATACACATGAGAGAGTACAATAGGCGGCCTTATCGCGAATGCAATTTCTTCCAGGCAACCTTATTCATAAAGGATAAAAATATATGGTAGACAAAGGTAGGTGGCGCATGAAAACAGAAAACATAAACTTAACAAAAACTTAACATATATAAATACACATGATACGGTACACATAGATATAAAACTATATTGAACATGTCATCTGAATGAAGTAGAATAATAAGTTCATTTCGAAAGATAATAGCTTTTAACAAGGTGTTTAAAATTATTTAGCGTTTGTGCTTGCCGGATTGAGAGCGGTAATGCGTTCCAAAGGCGAACAGCCTGAACAGAGAAGGATTTGGTGACAAAGTTAGAGGAATGAGAAGGGGTTTTCAGGCGAAAATAGAAGGCGTCGCGAAGAGTATGACCTTCGCTGTGGACGTTTCTGTGAAAGGAAAAATATTCTTTTAAGTAAGATGGAGTCGAAGGATTAAAGAGGATAGAGAATAATAGAGAAAGAATATGCAAATCTCTACGCTGTCGGATGGGAAGACACTTGAGTTGCGTACGAAAGTTAGAGATATGATCATATTTACGGAGACCATATATAAAGCGGATGCATAAGTTCTGAAGACGCTCAAGTTTATTGAGTTGCTGTTCAGTAAGGTAATATTAAGACAATGATTACTTAAAATTCTACTTAAAATAATTATTTATCGTAAGCTGATTAAACTAAAGAGTTGTAATTATAAAACAAACTCATTATTGTGATAATTGTGCCATTGTTTAGACAGATTCATCAAATCATGATGGTGTATGTCATAAATATAAGACTTGTTTGTTAGCATTCTCAAATACTTTAATGATTATTGTGAACTCATCTCAGTAAATTACGTAAGGTTAATTATATTAGATTTTATAAAGTTACTTACTAAAATAATGGATCTATCTGTGAAAGTGAAATCTAGGAAGACTGAGCTATTCGTTAGTCGTTACATCGTTAAAATTTTACTGGTTACCTATACTACTAGATTTTAATTGTTTGCTCGTTGTCTAATCTTACCATCAGATTAGAAATAAAATTGATTTTATATATTTTTTATAAACTACCTATATAAAGTATGTACATGACACTTGATTCACTTACTAACAGTTCATTTTGAATTGAATAGCGAAAATCATTCTGATTTGATCAATCCGGCCGGATCCGGTCGGATCCGGCCGGATCCGGCCGGACTCCCATCGATCCGGCCGGATCCGGTCGGATCCGGCCGGATCGATGGGAATCGGGTCGGATCCGGCCGGACTGAAAATGATGCCGGATTGCAATCCCTAACAGCGTATTTGTTGGCGGCCCGACTTTAGAAGTATCTCCACTTCATGGAATACCGCAGCCAGGTAACAATGCCCTTGAGGGTTGTTGTGTTCCTGCGAGTAATTTAGGTCACCAGAAAGGAAGGAGTTGCTGCGTTGGCTGCGAGGGTGGCGGCGCGCGAGAGATATTTCATGTTGCGAGCGTTAATATGGCTACGGTAATCGCTTCACATCATGCGTGCCGTTCGATCCTTGTCTGCCACCCGACATAGGATAAAAAAATATTATCATTGAGTAAGATTTGAACCATTTTAAAGTCACATCTCGACAAATTAAATATTGTCATCTTTTTTTATACGACGTCGAGTGTCAAATAAGCGTACGCACCGACGGTGGTAAAGCTATCTATATAGTTTTAAGGATGTTTGCATCTCTTTCGGCACAGCCATGTTCGTTTAACGGCAGGTTCGTTAAACGAACATGGCTGTGCCGTGTACACCACGTGCAAGTGAGGTTGCTTATAGCTCTGATGCGTAAAGACTTTAATAGTTTTGTGTAAACTTAGGTAATCAGTGCCATTTTTTCTTTATTATTATTATTTTTTGCCCACAGATGTCGTACCAATACCTGCACAGAGCAATGGCCATGCGGTACGACACGAGATACGGCCTGATGCTCAAGAAGATAGCCGAACCGATTCCAGCATATGACAACTGGAGGGAGAGTACTACTATAGAGGTAAATATATATATTAAGGTCGATGGCGTCGCTGGGGAGGAGCTGGATGGTTACGATGGGGGGGGGGGGGGGGGGGGGGGCATTTTCTAATTTCGAAATACTAGCGGTCCGCCCATGCTTTGCTGTGTCACACCCCGGCCACTCTATACAAATGTCGCATCATTTACTATTACATAAACAGTGTCATCTGTGCACAGCGAAAATGAGCGTGTCTGCGTGCGGCGCCATACAAACTATTCCATATTTGTCTGAGGGGAGCTGAGTTCGATAGTGCCTGTGGCTAATCTTCCCGTTCCCATCTCATCCCAGTGGATTTCCCATACAAAGCTAACAATTTCATCATAATTTTTATTTTCGTTAATTTTTCTGATATATGAATTGCTATTCGGGATGTCCATGAAATCCAACAAATCGAAGATCATACAAATCGGTGCAGCTGTTCTTGAGTTATAAACGGAATAACTAACTCAACTTTATATCTTATATATAAAATTCTCGTGTCGCGGTCGCGGTGTTTGTTACCAAAGGGCGTCGCCAAGGGGGCGACGCCCTTGCATGTCGGGTAGGTCTGAGAATCGGCCAACATCTATTTTTCATACCCCTAAATGATTAATGTAAATGGCAAAACAACGTTTGCTGTCAACTTGTTTCAGGAAGTAGAACGTCTCCACGGCAATGCTCACGCCTTACACATGGAAGGGCTGACCGTGAGAGAGCGAGTGCTGGGTCGGAGTTGTCCCGACTTGCCTCACCCCGTTGTGTTCAGAGGCGCTGTGTTCGCAGACGAGGCGCGGTTTGATCGCTGCCTCGCCTTGTGGAGGCACGCGCTCTCCTTGAGGCAGAGTAATGAGGTTAGTTAGACTTGTTATGTTTATTAAATAAATATTTCTGGACAATTTACACAGCGCCATCTAGTCCCAAATTAAGCGCAAAGCTTGTGTTATTAAACAACTTATAAGGGGGGGCTCAACGTGGGGGGCTCTTTTGCCCCCCACGTTGAGCCCCCCCCCCCCCCCCCGCGCAAAAACGCGGCGGAACGATGCCCATTTGTTTTTTGTTCCTACCTGCCCGGCGCCGCGGGTGGTCGGGGCCCCATAAAAACGGTCATTGAGACGCAACTTTGTTATTGAGTGCCTACAAGTGGTGTTTTTTACGTTTACTAAGAACAGCACTATACAATGCCGTCTTTTGTTGTTCAACACTCGACTATAGTGTAGAATTACGATGGTCTAAACATTCTCAAGTGGTGTTTCATAGCCCTACTTGTATTCAAAAAAATACCTTATGAACTAAGGCGATAACGTATAGTTACACTTACCTAAACAAAATAAGTTTTTATAGCATTTGACACCGGCCCGAACATCTGGCGCCGTTAAGGCGAGTCTCTTAAACCCCTTTTTTTATTTTTTTTTCCATTGAGTTTATGATTCTTTGGCCTTAATCCGATAGCTAATATGGCGGAGAAACGAAAAAAACATAAACAAATGGGCCTGAATGTATGACAGATGAGTATTGTTCAATCTGCCCAAAACTGAACGCCAAACTGCAAATGTCGACCGTAGGTCGACACGGGCATTTCAAGCGTTTCAAGGTCGTGACGTCACATGTCGACCGTAGGTCGACACGGGCAATTCAGCGGTTAATACATAGAAAACACCCAGACCAAGACAAACAGACATGTTCATGCACACAAATGTTTTTCTTGTGCGTGGATCGAACCTATCCATCGCTAACCATTCGACCACTGAGCTCGTCATGTCGTCGTATTGTTAGTGATCTTTTTGATTTTTTTATATTTCTGAATAAATTACACAGCGCCATCTAGTCTCGGGTTAAGAGACGCCATGGATACTAGATAATAAATAAATAGTCCAGGACAAATTACGCACTGCCATCTAGTTCCAAACTAAGCTAAGCTTGTACTCTTGGTACTAGATAATTGATATTATACTTAAATACATTTTTTTGTAAATACATACATATAATACATAGAAAACATCCAGACCAAGACAAACAGAGATGTTCATGCACACAAATATTTGTCTTGTGCGGGGATCGAACCCGCGACCTCGGAGTCAAGCCATTCAACCACCTGTCTCGTTGATAATATTTGTTATATGTAGTGTGTCGGTAACTTAACTAACTTGCCTTGTCGTGGTGTTTGCTGTAAGGTGGATATACTTCACCAGTCGGGCTCGACATGCTTTATCTCTCTTTCGCCAGTCTCTTCCGCTGGTTGCCATGCCGCACCACATGCGGGTGAGTTTGGATTTGGCTCTAAAGATCGTGGAGCCACTTGCACCCCAAAATACATAAATAAGGATTGTTGACTTTCGCAACATCGACTCGACAATAGTTATTTGTTATACAAGAGTGCAAAGTTGCTTTTTAACCGCGTGCTCAATTTTGATGACCGAGCAAGCGAAGGATTCTATAATTGAATCACGAGCACAGTGAGTGATTCAAAAATTAGAATCCTGAGCGTTAGCGAGGGAATCAAAAGAGCACGAGGTGAAAAATCTTTGCATTCGAGGGCAACACGTAACTTTTCATCCCACCTCAGCGATTAAATTACTAAATGCAAAAAATGGTATATTTCATTACGAGTGCGGAAAGCCTGTCATTGCAAAGAGTTCCGACAAATGTCTACCCGAGCCGAGGCGCAGTCGAAGGTGAGGGTTGACAGTCGGAACAAGTTGCAATGACGGTTCCGCACGTGTATTGAACAACTATTTTTAATACAGTTGCGAAAAAATGAAGCAATTTAATAAAATAATAAAAACACAATAAACTCAACTAACTAATCATTTATTTCTTTTAAAAGTTATAATTCACATATACATTGAAATTGGTACAGTTTTTTATACTAACTGGGGAAGTTTTAGGTTGCATATTTACTGTTTGAGACAAACTATTATTAATTTCGTATGATTGTTCATGCTATTTGCTTTTTCTCTTCTCTCCACGCAATAAATTCGTCGTTCATCGTATGTAGATATGTAGCGACTTTTTGACTTTTCCTGTAAAATGTTCTCCGAAGCATTTTGTGCAATTATACTGAGTTCCGGTGGTATTAATTAAACAAAAATATCGTCGAAATTACTCATTTTGTGCAACAAACAACTAAACTCGCAAAAAAAATTTTTGGAAAATGGCGCCAACTGTAAAATAATGCAGAGATTTTTTTTTGTTTTCTTCACCCATTCTGGGTAGGCAAAGGAAATTATGCCCACACAGTCAAGTCTTCAGTAGATTTTTTTTATTGATATGAAATGAAAATGAAATTTAATGAGATGAAATGAAATGAAACCTAACCTAATTCATTGAATCAAATCATTAAATCTGATATTGAAACAAATTAGTAGCGTCTTTTTAGAAATATTTGCATGAATCATAAAAACTTCTATGATTTTTTTTAGTAAAAACTTCGTGGTTGTTTTTTTTTTTTCAATAGACATCAATTTGACAGTTGGGAAAGAGAACGCACGAGTTCGGAAATGGTAAAGAAAAAGCACGAGTGTGTAATAGCCCACATCCCGAACGCTATACGTCCCTGCAATACGCCACTTTTTGAGCAACTGTCTTAAAAAATCATTTACAATCACAACATACTTTTATTTCAGTTTAGGTATTAACTACTTACTACATTATGAAATCACTCATTTTAAGTTTTTCACTTGCTTTCAAGTTTCTTGTTTTTAACCTTTAACAATATAATGTGGAAAGAAAAGTGCGCGCGCAATGCAAATTAAAACATCAAGGAGGTTCCGAGTGTGAGTTTTTAACAAAATAAAAAAAGTTGTATGATAAATTCGGTACCATGGAGGTAAATAG
Source organism: Hypsopygia costalis (assembly GCA_937001555.2). Lineage (NCBI taxonomy): Eukaryota > Metazoa > Arthropoda > Insecta > Lepidoptera > Pyralidae > Hypsopygia > Hypsopygia costalis. The sequence continues at coordinate 5,529,216 of OW443342.2, forward strand.
TACATGGATGTAATAGTTTTAATAATGTTTTGAATTCACAAACTTAGTGCACACGATGTTCTAAATTCAAATATATTTTATCCTCTTGCGGATAAAAACAACTTTTGCACTCAGTTATCGTATAGCAAAAATACTCTTTCCGAGATGGGGGGATGAAAATGATATTTTCACCTCACTAGCTCGTAAAAGCTCTGTTTATCATTCGAAATCTGCGTGGAAAATCGCACTTTATCCGCTAGCGTGGAAAGTGTTTTTAAAATTCGAATATTTTTATTCAATGAAGGTTTCGTACAATAAATTACATATATCGAGGGTATTCTGAGAGAACCGGATAAGTGCAAGAAATGTGATAGTGAGAAATAAGCATTTTAAGTTTTGTGTGATCATAAGTTAACAGTTAAGCATACTGGCAACATGATCTCAGTTTTTATAGTTAGATAAGTTATCTAAGAAGAACTAGGTTCAGTAGTTTATATGATAATTGTCATTAAAAGTAAAGAAAAAAGGGAAAGTTGGCGTTAAGGTAGTGCAGTTATTTGGTTTTACCTGAAATATGTAAACAAGCTATAAATCTCTTAAACACACATTAATCTTTACGTACTTTATTAGGAAAGGTTCTCTGTTTCGTATTAAATATGTTGATGCTAAAATAAACTGAAATAATCTTTTAATTAAGGCGGTAAAAATATTTTTTACTCAGTTATCTGTTTCTACCTGTACTTTTTTTTGGGAATTAAGGCATTAAAAAAACAAATAGGTGTGTTATTATAATATTTATCTTATTTATTGCAATCTTTCTTAAGTTTAAACAGTTTAATCATGTAGATAAAATAGCACTTAAAAATATTTATCAAGAAAAACTACCTACGAGTAAAGAAAATTACATAATAGTTTCCTCGCAAGACATGTCATCCTCCTCTTCAGCCTTTTCAGGAACACTAATCGTCTTCAGATTTTTATACCAAGGCTCCAATTCTTCTGGTATTATATTCTTTTTGATCAAATTTAATAAATCCTTTTTTTTTGCTTCGGATATAGGTAATGATTCTTCATACATTTTTTTTAACGCAGTTGGAAATTCATCGTTTCTTTTTGTTCGTGTAGCTCTACTATTTTTTCGTTCTTTGCCGGTAACGTCAATGTAATTAAAAGTTTCACTCATGTCATAATTAAAGTAAATTCTTTTCTCCCCCTTTACAAACCTCAGTCGTTTGATTTTAAGCCACTGTACTTTATTTCCTTCCTTGTCCTTATCTTTGTTAAGAATAATCTTAGAAGCCAGATCTTTTAAATCATAAAACTCATGGTATTTAAACTCTTTTGTTTTGTATGGTTCCTTGACTATCTTCTTCTTTTGAACAGTATGTATTTTCCTACGCCTTGCACGTTTGCATATTGAAATCCAGTCTTGCATTGAATATACTGATGTTTCTTTCTTTTGTGTTTCAATAGCACTGTGCATAGAATCGGCCTCCATGTATGTATGTCCGGATTCTAAGAATTTTTGCTCTATAATGTGTAAATGTTCAATATTCTGAACAGCCCACAGAAGAATTGCTGCCACATATTGATTTCTATTTTGACCTGAACAAGTATCTGAAAAAAGGCTGATTTCTGTTACATTTGCTGGAATACATTTAGTTAAATAATGCAATAAAATCGTTCCAATTTCGCAGCTACCTTTTTTACCGTTTAGTTCAGACCATAGAAAACAGTATGCATTATTGGGTAGACCTGCTTCATAAACAGTAAGGTTTAACACGCATAGCTTTCGAGAATAATACAACAGGCTCACTTGACAGTGAGGGATCTGAAGTACAGCCTGCAGATCAAATGAAACAGAAATAAAGTTAGGATCTTTGTTAGCTCTCTCCTTGTCCTTTTCCTTTTCTGCATTACAATATTTTTTTCTTTGAATATGCTCTTTATATTTTTTTTCTAACAATCCTTTTTTCTCTTCATCAGCCTTTTCATAATTTGTACAAATTATGCATTGATCTTTCTTCGGCACAAAAAAACTTAAATTGTATTCCGTAGCAAATACTCTTCGATAAGTTAGCTCATTTGCTGCATCTTGGTTTTTTTCTTGGCATAACTCTTTGTACAACATGTACATTTTTCTTATATTAAGATCTGCGCTCAAATACTTTCTGTTTGTATCTTTTCTTGTATAGTGAGATTCCATATACGGAAATGATTCTATGTGGCGACGAATTTCTTCCAAGATCTCTGGTTTAGTTTTGTTAGCCGGTTCGTGTTTTCCTCTTTTGTCAATTGCATCAAAAGCACCAATACTATTGCGTTTATTTACAGCGTCAAAGACTACAGATGGCCCAATGTTAAGAGTTTTCGTAAAAAACTTTTGACAAACTTGTACCTTTGCGTCATCGTTTGTAAAGTAGCATTTTTTTGTGTAAGATCTTTTTTCACGTTTATTTTTTACAGCAAGTACTCGCTTAGGACGGTTTACTTCTATATGAGAAAGAATGAAATTTTTCTTACCGACGAAATCAAGCTGCCAGTAATGTCGACATATTTCGTTTCTAGCATTCTCATCAAAGTTATCGGAACATTTGTACTTACATTCAGAACAGTTTATGTCCTTTGGAATTTTTGCTGGCCGCTCTTTAGAGCGAGACTTATAAGGTAAACCATCAGCTCTTCTTCTTTTTGCTATGTTAACTGCCCAACATTCAGGATTAGAATTTCTCCACCTTTTCATAGGTTTAACTCTTTTCCACGTATTATTTAAAATTTCCTGTAATATTGAATTAGCTATTTCTGTCGACTCTTTTAGTTTTTTATTTTCTTCCCGTAGTAATTGAATATTTTTTTGTAGCAAACCATCGACTCCGTCATTATTCGGCTGTAAATCATCTTCGAGAAAATCTACAGGACCTTCATCACTAGCTGGCTGCAAATCTTCTGCCAGTAAATCTTGAAGAGTAATTAAGTCACTATCTTGATTCATGTGTCGGTTGGGGAGGGGGGGTAAATAGGTAGGATCTTCATTATCAGAGACATCGCCAAATAAGCTTTCCATCTCTGTTTCAATTTCGTCATATTCATCATCCCGTGGAACATGTGATACTCGTTGACGACCTGGAAAAAATACCAGTGATTATAAATAACTAGATATTCTTGTTAAGGGCTAGGGCAAACTAGCTACTTTTAATCGTCGCCGATCGCCGCGACTATTAAATGTCAAATGCAGCGAAAAACAAGATAGAATCGGTATAAATCGCCGATCGCCGCGACTAAAAGTAGGTAGTTTGCCCGAGCCCTAACTGGGAGATTATTATATAAAAATAAACGCTCACGGCGATAGCGGGTAAGGTAAGTGTCATCTTTCAGCTCGTATAAATAATGATTATCCTATTTTACAGACATTAATGACACAAACACAAAAATCCGTCAAATGAATAATTAATGATGTGGTGTCTTTCATAATGATACATGACAATCGATATGCATTACTATTAAGGAAGCCTTTTCCTGGCAGTGAATGGCTGATATGCTTTTGGCCGAATGTTTACCTTTATATTATAATAATAAGGGCATGCATTCATCTGCTCACGCAGAGACATTCCTAGTTGTTGCGCGATAAACTTATGCCGAAATACATACCTGATCGACGTCTGGAAAGTCCATCGTTGTTCGTTTTGTGAACATCTACTACAACAGTATGATGCTGCACTGGTTCGCTATCACTTTCCGAAGAAGAATATTGTCCTAGAAACATAAACTAAGCATTAATTTGCGTTTAAATAACATTGTAATCTTTTATTTTGGATGAAACAAAATGATAACCTCAAAATTTAATTACGTATGTAAATTAAAATTACCTTGTGTTGCACTATCATTGTTTATCAACGATACAATCTTCCTTCCTCTGGAAAACATTTTGTACAGATTCGCACAATTTATCACACTAATTATTCAAAAAAGATCCCGATGAAAGAAACACGTGCGCACGCGATGACTTTTAACTGAGACTAATAAACAAAAACGTTAGCAAGCAAAACAGACTAAGTAAGTCTTATCTCTGTAGAAGAGGATCAAATGGCTTTATTTGTAGCATGCAAAACAAAACAAAGTCACTTATTCTATTCTGCCTGTAATAATAAAACAAAGAACTGAGTTTGTTTTACTAATGAGAAACGAATAAGATCCAATATTTTGTTTTACCTGTTTATATCAAATACAGTTATGAATAAAGTGATTTTATTGATAAACGAAGTAAATTGTTTTATTCTGTTGTCACTGTAGTAAACTTTTTATTTTGTTTGTTAAGAGACCTTATCACTTTTTACTTTTAAATTTATTGAAAAAAATGTTAGATAACTGCTTTACACCGAGAAAATAATCGTAATAAAAGCTTCTGCAGCTATACGGTTTTGCTAGATAAAAAAAGGAAAAAAAAAAAGTATGCCTAAGTAGATAACTAATTTTTAATAAATATTGCACTTATCCGGTTCTCGCAGAATACCCTCGATATATAGAACCTCATTGGTTTCGTAATAGTTTATATTCTCTGCAGCCAGTCCATTGATGATTATTTATTAAAACTGTTTTTCTTGCACCTAACATTTTCCTCGCTTTAGTGAGGTGAAAAGTTGTGTGTTGCGCGCGGCAGCAAAGTTATTTAGCGTCTCGTACCTTTGAAACCCTCGCTACGCTCAGGATTCTATATTTGAACCACTCGCTTCGCTCGTGGCTCAATCCTAGAATCCTTCGCTTGCTCAGGTTTCAATACAAGGTACTCGCGCCAAAAATTAACTTTGCAGCCTTGCATAACAAATAACTATTATTCGCGAGTCGAGCGCGAGAGAGACGAGTCACTCAAGTCTCGCCTCTAATTAATATTTAGTAATAAAGGAATCCGCTAACCCGCAGTTGAGCACCGTGGTGTAGTACGCTCTAAACCTTTCCATTGACGGTAGGCCCGTATCCCAGTAGTGGGATGAATAAGGGTTGACCACGAATAAAGGAAAGCTATAAAGCTGCATTTGTTTTCAGGTGTCAGTGGTGAAGGATCTGCTTAGATTTGCTCAAGTATTCTCACAAATGATTCATATTGGAATAGAACTGCCACTTGGACAGGTAAATATAAATATTTTATTAGAGGTTAACGACATTCATTCATACACTCATATGAAAAACAAATTTTGATAATAATAATTATTTTTATAATTGATTTCGGTCAACTAGACAGAATATTATAAATATTTCAAAAATAGATATTCACGTCTCTCCGGCCCAGGTGGGACTCGAACCCACGATCTCTCGAATACCGGTCGAGTGCTCTTTCCAACTGAGCTACCAGGAAAGTTTGTGATGGTGGCGAGTTTTTGCATTTTTATTTACTGCTGTAAAGTCGCAGTGTGGCGCCAGTGTGGTGATCTGTCAATTCTTTACTAAGCGCTGTACCAACGCTATACCTACCATGGGACCGCAGCACGCGAAAGGATAAGTCATACGCTACTAAACATCAAGAAACGAATAAGCTTTCGACCGGTAATCGAGAGGGTCGAGGGTTCGAATCACAACTAAGGTGTTTTTTTAATTTTTAAAATATATTTTTTTTGTAATGTTTTACTTCTTATATTTTACTCTATATCACAAATAGTATTTTCGTAATTTCAAATATAATACTAAATAGTATTGTAATTTAATTGAGATACAATAAAAAATAATAATACTCCTCACATAAAATCTCAACCAGGCTATGCTTGTTGTATTCCTGCGAGTGAATGTGGTCCCAAGGAAGGAAGTTATTGCGGCGCTGACAGCGGTGGTGACCTGCGAGCTATTTTTAATGTTGCGAGTGTTTATATGGCTGCGGTAACGGCTTCATATCAGACGGGCCGTATGCTTGATTGTCATTCGATGTAGTATAGCCTCCAAACTAAGGCGCCAATTACACTACGTGATATATCGCGCACACGGACTGTTGGTCTGTATGACACAGCAGTATTAAGGAAAGTGTGAGATACACCAAATCTGCTGAATCTGTGATGACTTATGGGGAAGGAATGTTCAGAGTGGAGGTCGCGTGCGGCGACGAAACGTTGAACCCCCCTCCCCTCTAAATGGACCAATGATTTAAAAAAAGCGACCAAGTGGCTGGAAGCGCAAAGCGGTGGATCGAATTTGGTGGAAAGTATTGAGAAAGTTTGTAGACCATCAGTGGGTAGATACAGGCTGATGATGATGATGACGTAACAACTTTTGAGTTAGCCATAGACAGTATAAATACTACTACGGGTGGCAGAGAAGCATACGGCCCGCCTAATGTGGAGTGGTTACCGTAGCCATATTATCACGTGCAAAAAATATCTCGCGCGCCGCCACCCCTGGTTCCAACGCAGCAGCTCCTTCCTTTCTGGTGACCTCACTCACTCGCAGGAACACAACAACCCTTAAGGGAATTGTTATATGGCTGCGGTATTCTGTGAGGTGGAGGTACATTCCCCAGTCGGGTAGCTTACAATTACGCTCCCTACCTCTTAAAATTATCCCTACCTCGGAGTATTACAGTTTAGGTTATGTTTTGTAAAGGAACACGTCTTCACAGGTTTGCTTCGTATTAGAAGCGTGTGCTGAAGAATTAAGAAGAGGTATCAAAAGACTGGAGAAACCGCCCGCCAACCACGATCCCGACGCTTTAATAGTATGTACAAATATCACGGAGCATGTGTCATCTATCCACGTTCCATTAGTGTTTGTTATTGCTTTGTCTTTTTTATAATAGGTATATGTAAATAAACTCATGGAAAGAATTGGATTGCAAAAATGAACAGAACTGTCAGACGCGTAGTGTGATTTAGTGGCTAAAAATAATAATTTATGTTTATTAAATTATTATTAATTGTTTAAAAATCAGCAGACTTTTTGACGTTAGTCTGCTTCTTTCCAATAAAATTACAAAGTCAAATATAAACAGTAGATTTCGATGTGGACCTTTTTAACAATAACTTAAAAAAATATGAATAGTAGTAAAAATTCCGATCGTAAATAGAAATAATGCTTTATAATATTAAAAGAAAAATAAAACTGGTTGCTCTCTGGGAGTGCCGGCAGAAGTGAAAACTTGAACATTATCGTTGTGCATTTTTGAATATTTTGGAATGGTTATGGAATAATTTCGCACGAATTGCTTTATTTATCAGTATAAAAGTACTATATGCGCGTAGCAGGCTGTAGTACAAACACACACGCACACTCGCGTAAGCGCCGTGTGCCGCTTAAACGAAACAGCAGGAGCAGGCATACATTTTCGCAGCGCGGTAGAAAGAGAGGGGGATATTACTTCTTCTCCTACGCCGCGCCGGCGGTCTACTAGGTCACGTGTCCTGACGCGAGTTTAACATTTTTTACCCATCCCAAAATATTTACAAATATTATAATTATATATATTTGCTCTTTACACTTTATACGTTCTCCTAATTTTCTCCATGAGTTAATTTTCTTCAGTGCTAAAATTCTGATATCTGAATAGTTGAATCATGACATTAGTTTGGACATAGAGCTAGCTCATCCACAGAGTAACCACTTGGTTATCCAAGAAGGTCTCTTACTCAAATGTGTAGCTTTACGCTATAAATTATTTATTTGCAAGAATACTTATATAGTCGCATAGTATTGTACAGTTGGCAAAATATACATTGTCTTACGTGTATAATTGTATTCAACCTGCTTGCAGGTGTGCGAACATTTACATAAGTTTAAATTATTTAACATTAAATTGTATTTACTTTATAATAAGGGGAAATTTCATTATGGCAATCTAGATAGGAAAAAACCATTGACATCGCATTCACGTAAGAAATTTTTTAACTTACGCCATCGTGATGTAAGGAAATTAGACAGTTTGATTCGTTTTTTAGGGTTCCGTACCTCAAAAGGAAAAACGGAACTCTTATAAGATCACTTTGTTGTCCGTCTGTCTGTCTGTCAAGATCCTCTATGTTCAAAATGCGTGGATGTATCAAGCTGAAATTTGAACTATATACTCATTTACCATCTGTTTACCTTGATAATGCCTTTTGCGGCGAAACCGGTCGGTAAAATTAAATATAATTAAGTGGAATAGTACAAGTGTTTTATTATAACATTATGATAATAATGTTCCACCAAGTGCCAACAATCAACCGTATCAACTATATACTCAAGTCTACGGTCCCATGAAGTTGTAAATAAATCAAACTGATAAGTTTACATAAAAAAAAGATACGGCCGTTTATTCAGCAAAAAACGCATATTTCGTCACATTCTCAAAGGAATCAAAACTCATAGGGTACTTCCCGTTGACCTAGAACTATGAAATTTGGCAAGTAACATCGTTATAGACTACAAGTACAAGAATAAATCTCAAAACTATACATTTGTAATTAAATCTTTAAGAAAGGGGGTGTATATTTTTTTTATAGGGGGTCGAAATTTCAAATTGAAGCTACTAGTTCAAATGGGGTATCATATGAAAGGGCTTGATGTGCATATTGCAAAATATATTTTATTTATTTTTTCCGATGCATTATTTCTTATTTATAATGAAAAATATGAAATTTATAATGATCCCACGTACGGAACCCTCGGTGGGTGAGTCCGACTCGCACTTGTCCGGTTTTTTTTTTTATTTGATCTCGCGTGCTGGTTTGTTTAAAGTAAACACAACATTGAGCGACATTTGTTATCTGACAGCGCTATATATATATAAATAAAATGAATGTTGATGCGCAGAGAACGTCTCTACCAATTGTTATAATTTTTGGTTTCATATTTTCGTTAAGGTATAAGGTTCTTATGGAGAGAAAATATTTTAAAATTGGGAGGATAGCCGTGCGAAACCGCGGCGGGCATCTAGTATATAATATAAGACATTCTCTATCTCATGTGGCTATACCAAACCTATGAAATGTAGTGTAGAAAAGTTGACGCACATAAGTTGTAAGTGCGTAAACAAATCTAAGATCATATGTACACTTAGTTATGCAATAAAGAGTTTTGACTTTGACAACTATTTTCGATAAGTACCGACGAGAAAACCGATCAACATTACGATACTGTTTAGTGTACATTGCACTATGGACTTCCAATATACAAATCATATTGAACGACCCGAGTAGAGAGACGTGTTACCGTTTCCGTTTCTGATCGGTCCTCGGAAGATGTGTGCGGTAACCATAAGTCTATGAGTCAATAGATGAAATCTTGTGATAGTTTCGTAAATATTTCCTTTTGCTATCTTAATGCTATTCAATATACATACACACTAACACTATCACGGTCCGCCGCGGACGCACCTTGCAAATATTGACTCGTAGAGTTTGGTCTGCTTAATGGTTTTGCAGGAAGAATACGAGAGCAACGTTCGCACGGCGCTGTATCTAGTCGCTGTAGCTGCTAGGCTGCTTGAAAATTCGGGGAATACTGAGGTAAGATATATTTGAAAGAGTGTATCCTCGTTTTTAGTTTAAATTTTTTAATGACACCACGATTTCGTACCATTGATTTGTGTTAGAACTTTTCCACTTTCAAAGGTAGACCAACTTTGGTGCTTGTGTATCATATAGTGCATAAAAATAATGCAAGTTTTAATTAAAAGTATGTCGAGTCGTAAAGCACATGACGTGTAAAACAATTAACTATTGGTTGGAGTTGTTACTAGTAATTGAGGCAAAATAATATAAAAGACAGGCTCTAAAGGACTCCGTATCCAGCGCCGTAAAACCATTAAAGAATATTAGAAAAAGATTTTGTTTATTTCCATCACATTCACTTGTTTTCTCGTTGAATTGTCCAGGAAACATGCAGTGCAATCAGAAGAGCAGTGTTCAGACTACGAACAGCGAAACTGCGGTCAGGTCAGACGCTTCTCCATTTGGCGGCGGACAGGCGGACACCTGTGGACGACTTCCACACTAGTGATGTATGCCAGTAAGTTACGGGCGCCGTATCTTGTTATTTCGACAATCACGATTCTATGAACTGATGAATTAATTGGGGAACTGGCAAAAAAAAAAGCAATTGTGTCTCAAAAATAATGTATCTCAAAGTACTATCTGCTACCCATGACTTTGTCCGCGTGATTAAACTTTTTTTTATGGAATTAACTTTTTTTATTTTTATATTCATGTAGAGTCATAATATGTTTCATTATTCATGTAGAACATTTCCGGGATCTAACCGTATAAAGTCAACCTTGTAATGATATTATAACGAAGTCTTAAATTTTATTTATATAAGTATATTCATTCCAATGTTGGGATACAGGTCTCTCCTTAATCGAAAGGGGGGTTTAGATCGTATTCCAACACGCTGCTTTACTGCGGGTTGGCAGGACCCAGTGGTTGCAAGCCGCCCAAAGGCCACTGACATGGCCTAACGACTGTCATCTAATGACAGCAACCGTTATCGTACTTGCATTGAATTACCTCTCGTGGCATGGATTAGCTAAATAAACCCATCCATAGCTAGGCTCCGATCGCCGATGCTTAACTTGATTGAGAATGACACGCGCAACGACAACATCATGATGAGGAGCCCCTCATCATCATTATATTATTATGTGTGTATTTAGGTACAAAAAAAAGTATATTTACCAGTTACGCAGTAACCATCTCCGCTAACCCGCAGTTGATATTCGTTGTAGAGTATGTTTTAAAACCCCTTCGTTTGAAGGGAGACCCATATCCCAGCAGTGGGATGAATAAGGGTTGACGGCGACAGTAACCATGGCACAAGCTTTGCTAAGTTCGGAACTAGATGACGCTGTATAATTTATACAAGAATATTTATTAATAATCTCTTAAATCAGGGGTCAGGCCCGGTCATTTTATAGGCGTGCGCGGGGATATAGATCCAATACGTAGAGGCCCCTTTGAGAAGTTTGATGTAATGTTGTACGCCCGCCGTGACTCGCTCCAGGTTATATCAATGGATATATATTAATAATAATATGACGGATCACATTGTTTGACTCCTGTATATGTATAACATTATTTTACGTTCTCTTCTGCAGTTTCCCGTGCTCCAGGACGACCAAGTTATTATTAGAATGCGGTTTAGCAGTAGACGCGGCGGACGACACGAGGAGAACGGCCCTGCATGTAGCTCTCATATCTTATCAACTTAGGCCAAGTAAGATGTGTTTTATTGTTATAATTATAAGAATATGTACTAGCTGACCCGACAGAGGTTGTGCTGTCTTCTTAACAATGAATATCAATTTCAAATTGGATTCGCGCAAACTGTCAAATGGCTGACAGTTCTGGAAAACGACTGACAGTTCTGTCAAATGATATAAAGTTACATTAGTTATAGTTAATATAGTCGTTCAGTTTTCTCAATTTTTTTTAATTTTCCACGCAATTTTCTTATTTTTTTCTTTCACAAGAACCTTCTCCTGACAGTAACAAATATTATATATTATATAAAGAATTAGCGAAATCGTTCACGCTTGATGTCGTGATCAAGCGTAGTGTGACATACATACATACATATTATATATATGTATATATATATAATATATATAATCCACCCCCACTGCCAACGCCTCTTTCCTTTCTGGTGACCTCACTCACTCGCAGGAACACAACAACCCTCAAGGGAATTGTTATTCTGTGAAGTGGAGGTACATTCCTCAGTCGGGTAGCTTACAAATCTTACAATTACGCTCCCTACCTCTCTTTTCGTCAGAGCTTCGTTTGTCAGACAACAGAGTGCACCGCGTGCAGGTAAAGTTGGCTTTGGTTCAAAGATGTTGATGAACCACTTGCACACCAATTACGCGCCTTTAAAGAAACTAATCGCAAATGACGGCGTAGATAATTATCTCATTGAAAGGGGAGTAAGATCTGCTACCAATCCGCTTGAGTGCTTCGTTCGATACTAGGTGTGATAGTGGGGCGGATAAAGATATAACCGTAAGGTTGGTGCACATTAGCTGTAGGCATAGGGTTCAGATTCCTCTCGGAGGGTGAGATTGAGCACGTAATTGTACGTGCTCAATCTCACCCCATAGTACACGTATTGAAGTGTACTACGTACAATATTACTTATACTGTGCCTGAGTACACACAGGAAAAAAACGGGTTGCACTCCGGGAGTGCCGGCAGAAGTGAAAACTTGAACATTAACGTTGTGCATTTTTGAATATTTTGGAATGGTTGGGGAATAATTTCGCACGAATTATTTATCAGTATAAAGGTACTATCATTTATGTGGTAAAATACAATATTTATTACGCTATAGTACACAAACATGACAATTTATATTACATTAAAAATAAACAGCAGGAGCATTTTAGCCGCGCGGCAGAAAGAGAGGGGGATCTTACTTCCTCTCCTACGCCGCGCCGGCGGTTTACTCTCCCTCCGTCTTACGAATTTTCGATCAGGTCACGTGTTCTCACGCGAGTTTAACATTTTTTACCCATCCCAAAAAGTGCACAACGCTGCTATAGAAGTTTTCATTTCAAAAATCCCACAACTCCAGTCAACAAACACACGGAAGAATTTCCTAGAGTCAGCTTTGTATGGATCCAGGAAGTTTAAAATCCCGAAAGCAAACTTCAAGATCTCAAACTTCTTTATTTATTGTAGATAATACAAGGCAGCAAAGGAGTGAAGCGCTGTGTGGCGTCGTCTGCGAGTTGTTAGGTCAAGGAGCCCACGTAGATGCCATGGATACCAGTGGCATCACACCTTTAGTTGCTTCCATTGGAGGTATGTCTTTTTAGTAGACTATAAATCATTTTTATCTCGGGTGGGAAACTAATGAATGTAACAGCAAATCGCGTCGTTGTTCGCGCAGATATGAAAAGACGTGTCACTATTATACTCGAAATAAAAAAATAATTTTCCCATTTTATCTGAATGCGTTGATTGGTCCATTAGTGCAGTGATTGCATTAACCAATAGGAACCCGTACTTTCTCAGTTCTTAAAAGTATCTTAGATTGACTCGAGAGTATGGAGGGTAGACATAAGGAGAAATATATTGACTACATGCGGCGCTACAGTAGCAACGGGTTAATTTTGAAAGAAACAATACCGATTACAACGAATAGTATTTATTTACCTATTTTTTTTTTTGTTAATAATATTTATTTTATTGAGTATTGCGTCAAACACACATCCGCGAATATCAGAATGCTAATAAAATAAGCGGGTATTACTGTACTTGTTCTCATAGGCCGTTATATGAAATCCCCAGGTCCAGCAGAGAGTCTGCTCCGTTCAGCCCTAAGCCCGCGCCTGTCTTGTCTAGCAGCCGCGGCTATGGCTGCCCACGGCGCCACCTACAGCCCCTCGCAAGTACCACGAGACCTACACGGCTTCCTCACCATGCACGGAGTGAGCGCAAAGCATTCGTAGACTTAATAATTCACAGAAGACGACGTACGGTTTATCGGATGAAAAAATAACAATTGGGCGATCTAGAGTACACGCCTTCGGCAATCTTCGTGTTTCCGAAGTAACACGAATGTACAACCAATAAACGGCCGCCTGGGCTTCGTCATTGGTCGGCCGAAGATAGCCGGAGATTGCCGAAGTGCACTTTAACACGGTCCAAGTTTACCTTATTAATAAAGGCGAAATCGATTCATCTCGATTCAATCAATTAATTACTTATAAATCCAATTTATAATGTATCCTTTTGGATGCAAAGACTGCAGTCAGTTTCGGTATTCATTTGGATACCGTGACCCAGGAAAGTGTTCCGGTGTTAGAAAATGTGTAACATTTTTTTTTCTTTTACAATTATTACAAATATTAAATGAAGAAGTACTTCAGTTGAGTAAACTAAAAAAGAAGTAACTAAAGTTTAGAATATTTTTCATGTAAATAATTTAACTGTTGCTTTGACAGCTAATACTAATTTGATTAAAGAGTTAATCAAATATCTAATTACTGAATCACTTTTAAAAATCTGGTAGTGTGCAGGGCTTCCACAATAGGCACCAACGCTTGCGCTTTGCGATTTGTCAAAATTTGCTACCAAAGGCACGCCGTCGGGTGACATCCTTCAATATATCTTTATCCCCACTGTCACAGTCAGTTCGTAAAATATAATTCCATCTTTTTGTTTGGGCTGTATAGATCATAAAGTTAATATACCTAGCGGAATAGAAGAACAAACATAAGCTGTCAAATGAACCCGAATTTGAATAACATCTGTGGAAATTTATTTACATGTTTGTGTCAGAGATGTGGCCTTAGCTCTGGCGATATTCATATCAACATATATGGTTGTAGATTATAGACTCAAATGAGATGGGACTAAGCACGGGTATAATTTAAAAACTGAAATTCTAGAATGATTATAATAAAAATAAAACAGAAAGATGTTTTATTAAATATTTGTTTAAATTGCTGATGACTATGCTGTAAACACAGATTATTTTCCAAAATTATCGTAAATTATTAATTTGTCTAGTATCTTTCTCTTCATAATATCTTTTACTTCTCACGTAATTAAACTCATACCCTACTAACCTACAAGGAAACAATCATACTCAGTGCAAGAAGTTTGTGGATTTGCAAAAATAAACAATAAATTAGGCGGCGTCCATTTGGGATACCTTAAATAGACATTATTTGAGATTATAACGCTATGTTGTACAACAATCAATTATTTAACACGTCACCATGTTTCTACAATACTATTGCACAAAATTATCCACGATTTCACCTTAGATTCACGTTTTTTCAAAAGCTTCACTTTTGATTGTGCCCATAAGTGCAGACAAGCTGTCAAACCATTTTCAAATTCGGTTTTGTGGGTATGTGTCGTGTATTTCATTCTACCATACAGTGAGACTGATAGTGACATCTCAGTCGCTCAGCCGTTAGTTCCTCTATTTCGCCTAGGTATATTGACTTTATGATATAGACGCTAAATAACAGTACGTTATTGATTTATTACATGATCTACATGTCACCTCGGTAGACTTGTCTACAGTGCTAATTACATCTTTATGGCTTGCGTCTTTAGCGGTAAACATGACAGCTTTTATTATGAAGATTCCTGTGAGATCTCGAAAAACACATACCTGTTCTCTCTTCTTTTGGAACAATATTTCTCGAGATTTTTAATATATAAATATTTGTATATTGTGAATAAATATTAGTTCGTTTCTCTCCACCAGCTAGTCCGCACGTAGCTAGAGATAGATAGTTGAAAAACTGAAGTACTTTATAACATGAAGTTATTTCCTCTGACTCTTTTTATTATTATAAATTATAATAGTATATTGTAGTTATTTGACTGACAATTTTAGACTCGAATTGTAGTTTCGTTGTAATTGTTATTTTAAATGTAAAAGGTATCTCATGTACTTTGTAATATCCATAAAGGGTAGTTTTTGAGATAAATAAAGTTAAGTGACAACATTATTGATAAAAGAAATTGGAAAAAACGTGTTTTTTGGAACTAGTTTCATAATATGTCATTTTCTACCCGCAAAGGTAAAAGATCTCTTAATTTTACAGAAATTACGTCTCGACTAGTCTGTTCATACATCTATTATGACTAAAACTTCAAAAAAATGTACAATTACATGATGTACCATGGCAGGTAGTCTAACCAGGGCTGTCCAAAACACGGATCACAATTTATATTTGTGTCGTCTTAAACTTATTTGCTATATTTTGTTTACTTTGCTGATACCCTCAACAAATAGTATGATAAATACGCATGGAATTATCCAGAATTAACAATAAAATATATGAATACTAGCTTCCGCCCGCAACTACGCGCGACGCGTTTACGAAAAAGTCTTTTAATTTTTCGGGTCTATGACATACCAATAACGTGACTTTATATTGGTAAAAGAATTTTCAAAATCGGTTCATTAGATCCAAAGATTACCCTCTCCCCTGCACACAAAGAAACTCACAAAATTTTATAATATTAGTATTATAAAATTTTGTGAGTTTCTTTGTGTGAATTTTATAAGATTAGACCCTTCATTTTGACATTTTTTTTTCTAACTGATGCCATCTATATCATGGCACTGACACATCTCTAACTGGGCAGCCTAGTTGCTATTAGTGTTCGATAAAATATCGGCCTAAATTATGTAAATAATGAAATGTTTTCAAAATATTGTAACCCGTTCCTTAATCGTTTTGTAAGATCTTAAACTTATCCAAAATAACACTCGTACTCGATTCATCGGTGGCGCCTCTAGCGGCAAGAATTGACAACCGGTTTTCTAATTAAGGGCCCGTTCAAACAAACCGTCTCGGAGAGGAGAGCAGATTTTGTATGCGTTTAAATTAGAGTTTTGTGTCATTGGCATAAGGTTTACTTTAAAAATCCACATCGGCTCTCGACCATTCTCATATAACAAAAGAAGTGAATTTAAAAAATAATCCTTATACCAATGATCTACAACTCTGTTTTAAACGCCACCAATATCTGCTCTCCTCTCCGAGCCGGTCTGTTTGAACGGACTCTAAGTCGACACCAGAAGCTATATTAATTGTAATTCTTCAAAAACAACTAAACCATAGAGGCTACTATTTATATATCTAATGTAAAATATTTGGCAGCTTGCAACGTTACTAAGTCAATGCATAGATAGATGCTAATCCCTCTTTTGAAGTTGGAATGATTATTATTCCTCTTTGTTTGCATAAATTTGATATCAGTCAAATTTTCCATCAAAATTCGACGTCCTAAACAAAATATGAGATCCTTTAGCTTACTTTAGTATCAAAAGTTTTTGTGAATTGATTTGGATTCTAAATGTTGTTTCCTAATTTCTCTTTTAAATGTATGTTTATTGTGATGTTTTCAATTTTATCGGTTTCTGTGACGTTTCTGTGGACTTCCCCAGTCCGGTTTGATATGCCCTACTATGTGTGGTATGATATGATAAAATTCTATTTCTTTTTTTTTACATTTTCGGAGTGATGTTTTGATGGAAATATAGAAAAACAAAGTATTTAACAGCACAATTATATAACCAAAAGCATTTGTTGTAGCTTTGACTATTACAAATATTGCAATGGCCTTCCTATGAGCCTATAACACGGAATAATGGTAAATTAAGTGCTTCTGAAGTATTGACGAAATATCGGGGTCGTTTACACGCGACGAGGTTTTTACTTATTTCACTTTTGTTTTATCAATTTTATACAAAAATACGCAAGTCTATTATTCTTGAAACTTGTTTTACTATTTTCTTCTAAATCTGCCTTGGATCTCAAAGAAGTATCGAAGTTGACGCGGTCAATGCTGAAAAGAGCGAGTAAGTCTTTTAAGGCCGCTCCACATTTACGCCGCGGGTAACCGAAAAATTCCGTGAAGACGAGTGTTATCACGCTTCGCGTTCGCACATCGCCGCTGTTCCCTAAATAGAGTTTGTTCCATGTAAAAGAAGACGCGGCCGAAAACGCGAACGCCTCCAGATTTACAGAGCCGTGCACAGTAACGAGCGATTCAATACATAAAACATTTTGTGCAAAATGAGTGTGCCTAGTGTGCCTGGCGATGACGATATATTTTTAATAATATCAAGTCGAAAATAAAGTAAATAATGCAAAATATACATCTTATGAATATAAAGACTTAACAGCTCTCGTTTCGTTCATTTATTAATAGTGACTGAATACGATAGTTAATATTGTGAATGTGGAGACTTGTCCACGTGATTACGGCGCGCATTATAAATACTTCATTCTCTTCTCGTGTAAACGACCCCATATAAATTGTTATCGAACGCAGGGTCCGTATGTGTTCAGATGGCAAGTATATTTTGTAATGAAATGGCTCAAATTATATATATCGAAACAAATCGAATTGTAGGGGACGACTGTTGTGATAATAAAATAGATATATTTAATGTAAGTTAAGGTAGTAAGGACAACGCTAGGTGCGTTTGTTGAAAAAAAATACTGTTTATTTTATCTGTCTAGTGAGAGATATATATAGAATAGATAATTAGATATGCATGCTTGCATATTATAGAACACGATAATAAATGTGTATTATCTTAACCGAATCTCATGACTATTTAATAATATAATAAATTATCTCTGTCTAAAATTTTCATGAAAACTTCCTAACACTGAGCCGGTGATATTTTATGTATTTTGACTACTTACTATTAGGCGAATTGCATGCTCGTTTGTCCTTTAAAAAATCAACTGTCAGTGGAATCATTCGTTCATGTCTAATGCTCAAAGGTTTTACCAATGTAATATGCATTATATAGCTTTAGAACATGTGTAACAAATTTAGACAACGATTATAACGTTTTATATGGATGTAAGATTCATATATCTGATAATATTATTCAATATGACATTAAATAATTATTAGATTGGATTTTGAATGAGATCGGTTTTTGTTTAAATAATTTCCCGAAGTATACTGCCTGTTTGAACATTTTAATTAAAATATAGATTCTAATTTTGGGCCTAAAAGGTTATCAATTTGTTCTTTAATGCTTAAAGCTAAACATGTAGATAAATGTACTTCCTAAGTACAGTCTGTTCCCTGAGAATTGATAAATATTATGAAAAGTAGCGAAATAGCGATTGTTGCTTAAGTATCGTATAATGTAAGGGCGGTTGTAATCGTCGCGTGCGCATTTTGTTTTATGATACGAGGCGCGATTTCAGAAGCCTAGATTTTTTTTGTCATGTCTCGCTGAACATAGTATAAAGGACAGCGGCGCCTACTCCGAAATTAGAATTCAAAGTGCAGTGCAACCCATAAGATTAATAAAAATAGAGGCGCCTCTTTGTAAGAATAGTTGTGACATTGGTAACCCATGAACACTATTCTTTACAAAAAGTGAATGTTACTACTAATAATAAATTTAGTTCAGTTTCAAACTCTTTTGTATTGCACTACCCGAATATAACCGAATAGAAAGTTCTTAGCTTCCGGTCGAATTGAAAGAAATTCGAAGCAATAAATATTGGAACTTTGGGTTATGTCCCCTTTTCGGAGTGCCCAAATGCAAAATGATTATAGTCTATATGGCTAGTGTGGGTTACTCTACTTCATCGTATATAAGAACAAAACTCCATTTTTTATAAAGAAATCTAATGTGCCGAGGCGCATCCTGAGTACTACAAAGTATTATGGAGTTGCTGAACTGCCAGACTACTGTTCGGCACGCTAATTTACTTCTACTGGTTTTTTTGGCCTCTTACCATTGTCAGTACTATTGATTCAAAATTAAGACGATGTACGTATTGTTTTGTATACACTTAATTTTTCAACTTGCGACTTATCGGATCGATCATCTTTTTTGTCATTTTTTATAACAACTGTTGTTTTTAACTCTATATTCGATGACGTAGTGTAAGCTACAGGCGCCAAAAAGACTAAATACAGCGCCAATCTATGATTGGATAGATCGGAGTTGGCAACGGCAACGGAAAGTTAACGCGAGATACTCCCGAGATATACGGAGATAGCTCGGAGTGATAACTCGTACTATAAATAAAATTAGTAGTTCGATATTCATTCTCCTGTACTAGTGAGAGTGCCACTGCAAATTGTCTCCAAATACAGTATTCAATGTTAAGTTGCCAGCTCCATTATAAAATATTATTAGCAGTTTTAAATCAATGGTTAACATAAAAAATCTTTATTATATTATGTGCAATAAAATTAATTACATTACGTGGAATAAAAACTGCTTTCAAACGATAGACGGTTCTCAAATTGTTTGCAAGATAGATTATAATATGAACACAATATGTAAATACGAATATTGTTGCATGTATACTATAATTTTAGATTGTCCCTGATTATTACCTGAAATATTAGAGACTTTGATGAAGTTTTATTAATGTAAACTTTATATTAAGAAGGCTTGAAAGAAAATCATTAGATGACAGACAGATAATACTGACAGAATAATGTATTGTATTTTTTTCAAGATTTTTTTACCTGATACAAACCACATGTTATATTAAATTATGTAATATAAATATTAATTAATGAATTAAAAAATAAATAATATTGTGCCTTTAATCAATGAATTATTTAAATGCACAATTTTATTTATTCGCATTGGCAGCAGTCATAAGCATAATATTCGCAATTCGGAAAATACCTCTGACTTTAGCATACATTAACCAAACATTTTGTCAAAAAACCCCATAATCATATTGCCCAAATATATTTATATAGTTGACATTGATAAAATTTCACTAGGACATTTTTTTTTGTTGTGTAGATTCTATATAGAACAGCTGTTACATTTCATATGTATGTGACATTATGTATCATTGTCATGTATTTAGTAATTATTATCATATCACTACTGTTATTATAATGATTGTTTTAATAGAAAACTTTTTAAAATTCTAGTCAGAAGTTTTTGGGTAGCTATTATGTTAGATGGTATGTAAATATAATTTAATTTTTTAATCTGTTTTCTTTAAATGTAATTTCGACTACAAGGGACTGTAAATAGAGGCCATTTTCCTTTATATGTATATGAATCAACCAGGGTAATTTGTAATTTGTATTAATTGGAAATGGTGCTACACACTATCTGTCCAAAATACCCTTTTTCCTCTTTACGACCTTTCGTCTTATCCAAACGTTTTTCATGCCATTGAACCTTTAATTGCAAAATGCCCTGGTTGACTATATATTATTTATTCGCTCACTAAATAAAATAGGTATTATATTTTTTCAAGACTAACTGCTATGTAAATAATAATGTTTATTTTTGTGACAATCTCGATATTTTTCTAATAGCCGCTATGAAATTGTACTTATCCAATGAACGTACCTGGTTTATGTACAGTCGATTTTAATCTATAACAAAATATTTTTGTGCTATACAGTAACTTGTAGGAAAATGAATTGTGTATTATGAAATTCAAAACTAATGTCATAGTAAATGAGGGCGTATAAATAAATTTAGAAGCGTTCCGAAATGCACATTAAACGCACCTTCTCGTGTCAATCTTGATACGCTATTGATGGATGATTGTTTACTGATGCGCAGTTGGCAATTTTCTTTACCATTATTGGAAACACAGCGCAATGCACGTCATTAAGTGCGTTCATACATTTATAAAACATAAAATGTATAAATGTATGTAATTTGGGCGTAACGCGATTTGAACTTTTCGCCTTTACGGCACTCAACAACCGCTGGACATATTGCAACTTGCCATTATGCATCTGAAGGATGATTCACAGTGGGGAGGGAATTGCGCCGTTCTGCATAAATGAGTCCTCCCTGCGCAGTGAATGTCGTGCATACGTATTTTGTCGCATTTCGGTGCGCTGCTGGTTCGAAATTCTTACGCTCATCCTATTCATATTCTCTCTTCTACCTATTGCTAACAAATTAACCATTGGGTGGGATGCCAATTTTCACTATTGTTTTTCCTTGAATAAAAACCTTTTTTGTGCTTAAATTTTCTATGGCCATATTATGTTATTTTAAATGTTAAATAAAGTGCCAAAATAAAAATGCAAGTGAATTGTTATAAGATTTTTTTATCACATTTTGTACTTTCACATAACGGTGTACAGATGTTTTTCGTGTTGCAAGAATGATTAAGGCACTTGAGGGAACTCCGATATTCTTAGAATATAAAATTAAAATACTGGATTTATATTACTTTTTGTTTTAATTAAAAAATTGTCTTGACACATCTCTGTACCGTGTATGTTTTTTTTTTCTTTTACATTTTAGCGATTAGGCCATTTCAATGGATAACTTGTTTTACGCTGTGACTATATCAACTGGTGGACATAAAAACTTATTAAAACTACTGGTGCTAGGAACATCTATTTATTTTGTATGGAAATAAAATATGCAGACGGACATAATATAAAAAAATGATAAATTGTAAGCTAAATAAATGCGCAAGAAATTGAAGGCCTTTTTTGAAAGTCGAAATAAATGCGCTATTGTAGTCGGAAGCTTATTGGTATGGTAATTAAAATATAAATATGTGTTGAAAAAAAAAACAGTGTAATTATTGCTATGATTGACAATGCTGAAAAATGCTCCACTTACCTAAAAAAATGTTGATATTTGGGTTTTTTTGTTCGCCAGTTTATTCATTTATTATAGCTGTTCAGTAAAATGCTATATTTAAGTGACAAATCTGTTAATAATATTAACATAGCGTACCAAAATATTCTCCATTAATAATGTTAATGTTTAAGAGAAGAATGTGATTTATGATTTAATCCCGTCGTAAATGGTATAACATATTTATCGTCCGAATAAATATAGCGATATTTTTGTCAAATCAATTCGACAAATAAAATGTTATTTAAATATTACCTTGTTTTACTTCGTATCTTATCGTATTCGTATCGTACTTCGGAGTACGGTCCTGCTGTAAGTCCCGGTTGTGTCATTAGACGACAATTGTTAAACCAAGTCAGTAGCCTTTGGGGGGAAATCACTGGCCTCCGCCAACCCGCAGTTGAGCTTCGATCGAGGGAAGACCCATAATCCAACTGTGGGATGATTTACTTAAGTATAAAGAAGTTGGGAAACGGTCAAGCGGCGGGAATCAAGCAAGTAATATTGAATCAAGAAATACATGCTCGATACGCACACATACACATACATACCTATTGTTCGTTAATGCTTTGATATTATACTGTGCCCAGATAATATGAAATATTGTTCCATATATTTTACGTCTCGCTATGCCATTTGATACCGCAAGCAAAAAATAGTTTGGAGCAAGCAAAATTTCACTAATCTGACTACTGTTTTTAACAGATAAGGGGCCCTATTTTCCAGTGGGTACTCTAGGCAACTGCCGAGGGCGTCCTAGGGCTCTGGAACGATGTGGCCCTCTGGGTGTTGTCAGATCACGAACCAACCTTACCTTTATGGCTATTGGGTGGGCATTTTTTTTTTGCCATGTGTTCCGTGGATTTTGGAATGTACATTGTCTGCAGTCAACGGCGATGATGTCCAATATTGTTTGCACTTTCACCATGCCCATATAGAACCCATGTTTAACTCACGATTCGCAACGCTATCAACATTAGCAAAGCATTGAAAGACGCGTCGAAGTTTTTTCGCGCAACCTTTTGTAAGATTGTTTTTATTTGGATCTTCACACGGATGTCTGTACATTGTCAATTAGATGTGGTTTACAAGTGAATACAACTCGTTCTCTACATTTTGACGATGTCTGTTTAAAGATCTATTCACACTGGAGAGGATCAGTATCTAATTAGTATTTAGCAAACGAGGCTCTGGCGAAAGATAGTATGGCATATCGGGTACTGAAGATGTAGCTCCTCCAATCCGTTGTTGAGCAGCGTGGTGGAGTATGCTCTAAACCCCTTCGATTGAGGGGAGGCCCACATCCCAGCAGTATGATGAATAAGGGTTGACGACGACGACTTCCACTTCCACACAGTTTAAATGAAGAATAATTGCCTATTTAAAATAAAATTATGATATGAAATAAAAAATGTACAAGTATTTTTTCTATTCAACTTTAAGAAATTTGATTCAAAATAATACGATGAACGCGTGCGACAACGGAGAACTCACTCGCACATTGCCGTCCCTTCTCTTCGCAAAACGTAAACATTGAAGAGTCTATTAATTCCTTGATGATCTCGGGGGAAATTACTTACCCCTATTGAAAATAGCCTATATTTTCCTAAACAGATTGGCAGTGGATCAGTAAATTTATGTTGTTGCTGAATGCTGATATCTGCCGAGTCAGTGATGGCAAATGGGGGAGAAAGGTATTGGAGTGGAGGCCGCGCGTTGGCTGACGAAGCGTTGGACGCCCCCTTCTAGATGGTCCGATGATATCAATAAAGCGGCTGGATGCTTAATGCGGAGGATTGCGTTTGATGGAAAGTATAGAGGGAAGGTGTCCAGCAGTGGGTTGATACAGGCTACTGATGCTTTGAGTATAAATCGGATGATGTCTATGGGCCTAGATTACATCACCATTTAAATACATTGTCTATGTCTTTTTGGATAAATGTACCTACAATTAGAGAAATTTCGGATTTTGTAAAATAGTTGAAGGTCATTTGCAAACAACAAACGGCACACTGTGCTAAGTGCCCTTGGCAAATCATTCACAAATATCAGAAATTCCAAGGGCCCTTACTTGCTTCCCTCGTCTTAAACCATTAAATAAGTGTATTTTATTATAGGCAATTAAATAATTAGAAAATATGCTCATACCCCATTCTTTTGGGAGTACCTAAATTCCTCGATTGCATACGCTAACTAGTGCAAACACTGAATAAAAAAAATAAGATGTGGCTGTGTCATGGACAACGGCCCAGTGTTGTACAACGTGAATACGTTATATGCACTAAAATTATCTCAAAATGGCAGCGCTTCATTGTCCCCCGCACGCGATGTTTCATAGTCCTTACTTAGCGTAATAAATTCTTTAATCTTTCATCTATCCAGTGGTGTGATTGAATTTTGGATGTAGATTCGAAACTACAACACCAAACTGTATCCCCCGATTTTGTTGTCATTAGATTTTTTGGATTACCCCCGTATGGCAGCATATTTACGTCAAAATCGTTCTTACGAAGAACGCCTTTTTAATCAATGTTTGCACTTTTAAATTCGATTTATAAAAACGAAAGCTATCGAACATTAAATTTATCAATCTCATATAGATACTAAAGTGCATTTAAGTCACTTAATCGACATTTCAAAGGGAAAGGTCTAAGCAAGAGTACCAAATACGGCAGTTTATGACAATTTCTTTTCCTGCGTTAGGGTGCTTACATAAAACGACTGGTTAGTCTCTCGGTGTGATAAAATAAGTGTATGTAATAAAGTACAGTTTGCTTTTTATTTTTTATTTTTATTCTTATTTAATGACAGTTAATGTCAAACAGTCATTAAATAAGAATTATACAAGAATGTTACCTACCATCATTATCAGGTAATTTTAGTCTCCACTACAGGAGCATGAACCTCTCTCGTCCGTCCCAGACAGAAGGAGGGTTTGGCCTACACTCCCCACGCTGGCCAGACGGGTTGGGGAGGAATGTCTTTATATTGGTAGGTAACATCATCATCAGGTAATATATTTTTTTTTTATAAAAAGATTGATGATGATGATTTTACCTACCAATATAAAGACATTGAGCCTCGACAATTTTTACAGTTTATTTATTTTTTATTTATTTAAACTTTATTGACCATAGAGTAAAGGTACAAAAGGCGGACTTAATGCTAAGAGCATTCTCTACCAGTCAACCTATTTTTATTTTAGTTTATGTTAACAATACATATCAAGTTTTGCGTATATAGCTAGATGCTTGTTTAGTTATGTCTAGATAAATACTTATACTCGTACACAATCAATACAAAGATCAATAGGTACAGTAGGTAGAGTCTGCACCATCACTCAAGTCCGGCGAGAAAAACCGAACTAAATTTTGACAGCTCCATATTGTCGTTTGTCGGTAGAGTGTGTTGTGAGTTCTTAGTCGAATTTTACTGTATTTTTCTTGAAACCAGTTATAATATGGAGCACAAAGTAGTGAAAAATGCTGCCCGAGAAATTATTCTTAATGTGAAGGATTTTTGTTAAATGGAGCAGAAAAATACGGATGTTTTGATCCCTCTCAACAAAATTCAAATGACAGTTGCTGCCATGACAGATAAATATTTGGGTTGCAAGAGTTTTGTTGTTTGCATAATTAATGGGTAACTTTTTTCTGCTGGGTCTGTTAATTTTGTGGAAAACAGTTGTCGTTTAGTTGTATTTTTTTATTCTTTATGACTAAAGTATTTAAGTAATAAGTTATCCAATTTTACTTTTGCTCACATAATCTAGCGATAAAAAAAGAACCAATATGTAATTTTTTGATGCTAGATAATAATAAAAAATATATTTTGTATGGTTTTAGGTGTCAACGATAAAACGGCTTCAAAAATGACTAAAGAAGGAAAAATTACTGCAAGAACTTCAAAGAAAATCGTCACTCAAGACAAAAATCGTCTACAGCCCCAAAAAAATTGATTTAGATGATTTTGACCTTAAGAATTACCAACTGTAAATAAATTACGTTTGGAATTAAAACGGATATAATTTTAAAAACTGATTACCAAAGGAAAGGTTGCTTTGTTTTACTGACTGATTGAAAGACTGATTATTAAATAAAAATATTAATAAATAATGGAGGTTTTTATTTACATACATATTACTGAAAAATACATAAAAAGTAAGAAGCCGGATAGCCAGCACTCTTTGTCGAATAGTCGCCGACTAGTCGGCACATCTCTAATAATAACATTTTCAAAATGGGGAAAAACTACACTGCTTACTGGTAATACTCTTTTATTAATCTTGAGATTTTATTTATCTACCTCGTGCTTCAGAGGGCATGCTAAGCCATGGGGCCTTTGCGCGGCTGGGTAACACTGGCCTCCGCAGTTGAGCAGCGTGGTGGAGTATGCTCTAAACCCCTTTGGTTGAGGGGAATAGACCGTATTCCAATAGTGGGAAGATTATGGGTTGATGCCGATTAGATTGTATACCTACTTGTTTGCGAATTATGATTTTTATTCATTGGTGGTGCTAATCTTTATATTACGTTGAGTATCAAAGAAGTCCCTCATGTAGAGCGATTACTATAGCCTATAGACGCTTGCAATACAAGGAGCATTGCTTGAGCGCTGGCTTTCCGCATGTCGCAGCATCTCTCGTCTAGTGACCTTGCTCACTCGCAGGAACTCAACAATCCTTATTTTAGTTCCGATCGTCTGTGAGGTGGAAATACTTCTCTAGTCTTCGACATGCCCCAACTATGTCACCAGTGAGCCTCGTTTGTTTACCAGCAGAGTGCAAGGATAGCTTTGGCTCACCTGGTGTTGCTCACGTCCATAGAATGCAGTAACCTCTTTCTATCAGGCGGGTTGTATGTTTGGGGTATAAAAGCATTCCTTTTATACCCCAAACATACAACCCGCCTGAGCATATGCTCGATACACCATTTTCTTATATAATAAAATTTCGAAAACAATAACTTATCTACATTCTAGTAACATCTATAATAGATGTATTCATACACCGAACGTATTACCTCAAGAACTCTTGCAACATAAATCGTTACGATGGTAATAACCCCATAACAATCGAAGTCAGAATGTCAAAAAACATGTCGGATGTACGTAGTTCTTTATGAATAGGGAATTAATGATGATCACTTCCATTACCTAACGATACGGTAGCATCTGGAGGGGCTCAAGACTTTTGTCTGGAGACCACTTTCAGTTTCGATAGCCGACTCGCTTAGCGAACACGCGTTGGCTGTATTATGTAACGTACACACGCGCTCGGTAGCCGCGTATTCGCATGACACACTTAACCGGCTATTTTAAAAAATATAATTACTTTTATAGTTAAATAAACTATTCTTACGTAATATTTAAATGAAAACCGCGTTGTCACTCTCGCAATTTTGATAAAAATAATCGATTAAATTATTCGCGCCTTTTCGCCGCAACATTGCGTTTCGAAATTTAAATTTTTGTGCACTTCGAAGCGTTCAGACAGACAGTAAATTTAGTTTTCTCATTTACATTGTTTGTTTGTAAGTGTTTATTTTTTTCTTTTTTAATTAAACATGTGCAGAACTAATTGTTTTGTTAATTGTGATCAAAGTGTGAAGTGTGTTTAGTGAAGTTAATTTCTTGAGACATCATCTGTCGCAAAGTAAGTACTAGGTTATGTACTTGTTATCTCTTATCAATTTTATTATTATTTACTAAGGTAATAGCAGACCCGGCCGTTTTTTCGTAGGGTCCGCTATGTAAAGTTTGCCCGTATATGTCATATTTATTTTAATACTTTTTGAGACGTTCATTATGTACGCCCTAAGATTGTGTTAATAACACAATCTTTAGGCTACCTATGAAAAGGAAGAATGAAAAAAAAAAATGCATGTAGCTGAGATGCGAATGCTGAGATGGATGTATGGCGTAACTAAAATGGATAGATAAAGAATGATTATATTAGAGGAAGTTTGAAAGTGACGGAAATCTTGAGAGAAAATCGCCTTTGGTAGTATGTCCCCATAATACCAAAGGCGATTTTCTAATGTAATGCGGAGGGTTAAAAGACACGTGATGAAGGGAACGATGAATTTGAATGTGAATGGATACAATAACAGAGGAAGATCAAAAAAGAGGTGGTTGAATTGTGTGAGAGATAATATGGGTAAGAAAGGGATATGACGACTGATAAGGATGTATGGAAGAAAGAGACACTGCGCCGACCCCAAATAATTGGAAAAGGGCAAGAATTACCTATTGATGTTAATAATTGTTTAGTATTACAGACTAGGCAGAATGGTCTCTGACCTTAGCCTGTTTTTTATTTAAATTAATGAATTTAATAAAACAACAGCAAATGTAATTTTATTTCCTTAGAAATTTTATAGGGGCGGTGGGCGCGCGAGTTTAATTTTACGTTTCGAGCATTGATATGGCTATGGTAACCGCTTCACATAAGGCCGGCCGTGTGCTTGTTTGTCGCCCAACGTTGTATATAAAATAAGCAATTAAATTTAATTGACGGGTGATTCCTGTAATATTTTAGGCAGGCTTCTTATGTGGGAATCAATTATAAAGTACTTATGTAGAGCCGTAAATCCATATAATAAAAAAAACTCCGGTCAAGGCATAGAAATATGATTTTTTGTTATATACGACTAGGGCGAGATTAGCGTACGATCTGCCTGATGGTAAGCAGTCATCGTAGCCTACGGTCGCGACATTGCGGACCCTGTAAAAATTACAGGGTCTGCAACGCATGAGTGATGCTTCTAGAGGCGCAAGCGTCCATAGACTGCGATGACTGCTTATCATCAGGCAGGTCGTACGCTGGTTTGTCGCCCTAGTCGTATAAAGTAAAACCATGGTACAATAAGTAGAATACGAAAAGAGAAGCAAATTCTCTCCTCATACATAATGGCACAATACTGTCTGTGAGCTTGGAATCGGCCACTATCCTCGGATCTCGTCTCTGGACCAAGTCACAAGGTCCTATCTGATACTAGCGTCCAGAAATGACAAGAGTCCTCCACACGAGGTCGTACTTGCGCTTTGTAAAGTAGAAGTCAGTCTGAAGTACAAGCTTCAATCTATTGAGTACTTATACCCAGATATTTCGAATAGGTACATCAAGGGCAAGTTTGGGGCAAAGTCAAAGAGGATATGCCCACATTACCCACTACGATATACTTGGGGTGTTGTGAAGAGGATACACTTAGGGTGTAGTAAGTGGTCATCAACATCTTTGAACCAAAGCCATCTTCAACTGCACGCGGTGCACCCTGCTGACTGACAAACGAAGCTCTGGCGAAAAGAGAGGCAGGGTGCGTAATTGTAAGCTACCCGACTGGGGAATGTGCCTCTACCTCACAGAATACCGCAGCCAAATAACATTGACGGTTGTTATGTTCCTGCGTGTGAGTGAGGTCACCAGAAAGGAAGGAGATGCTGCGTTGGTAGCGGGGGTGGCGGCGCGCGAGCGATATTTTATGTTGCGAGCGTTAATATGGCTGCGGTAACCGCTTCACATCAGGCGGGCCGTATGCTTATCTGCCACCCGTTGTAGTATAAAAAAAAAACTACTTACGTTTAGGCAAAGTGATAATTCCATATATACACGCACTTATTATCAAAGATGAGGTTTGTGAGAACATTTAATAAAATTAAGTAGTTATTAGGTTTCTATTCTCTTCCCCTAACGCCACAGGTAAGTTGATTTGCATTGTGGCAGGTAGGTAAGTTCTTAAAATATAATTAATTAGTTCGAAACTGGCTTGTTTGTCACTTTAGTAGTAGGTATAAAAAAAAAAGATAGACGCGAGAAAGTTATGCACATTGAATTTACCTTCACTGGGTAATCGACGTCAACCCTCACTCATCCCACTGCTGGGATACGCGTCTCTCCTCAAACGAAGGCGTTTGGAGCTTACTCCATCACGATGCTTAATTGTGGTTTGGCGGAGGGCAATGTTTTCAAGCCGCCTAAAGGTCACTGACATAGCGTAAAGCGTGTCATTTAATGACAAAGCTAGGACTTAAACATGTTTAACTTAACGTGCCCTCCGAAGCACGAAGAAGCTCGAGATAATATAAACCCATCAATGGACAGGCTACGGTCGGTAAAATTGATGAAAGTTGTTGCGACGAAATTTGCAGAAAACTGGCGTTTTTAGTTAATTTTACTTCAACAACTACAAATTTTATCAATTTTATGAGTTGTCAAAAAGCTAAGAAAAGTTAATAAACAATCGAATAACACAGTTTTTTGATTCGTTGTGTATTTAGCGAATAATTAATTATCCAATCGAGTGGCGCTAGTTTTGCAGCAGGTACGGCCTTAAAGAAACATAATTATGGTTTAAATGCAAATGAATATTATTTCTTATGTAGATGAAATTGTCGTCGCAAAATAACAATTAAACAACTGTACAGCCTCAAATTATGTGATTTTGAGCCCGAATGTCACGAATCGTATTATGTTATAAACCAATTATTTTTATGTAATTCCAGTAATAGAGTCTTATCTGCTGTAAGTTGGATGCAAGGTAATTATTCAAATTACGGGGTACACGCATGTATTTTCCTATTCTATCTATAGAAATATAACGTCATTGCCTTGCGCACATCATAATTATTTATAATTTTATTTTTTCCTTATATAAACAGCTAATGCTCTACAGCTTTCCTAAGCTATCAATTTTATGTACTTTCGTAACAATTTATGCGGATAATTTGGCGCGGGACGTTCGTTGCGGCCAAATAGAAGTTAGGGTTGCCAATTTTGAAAATCTTTCATAAACTGGAATGAAAACAGATTTAATCATAGAACAAGTAATATAGTTGCGTGTATAGATTTAATAGGCATTATGGTTTTATATAAAATTCTAATAACTGTGTAAAATACAGGTACATTGATATTCCTTTCTATGTCTTTAGCTTAAATTTATGAAATAGGAATTTATCATCGACAGTTTTGGCATCTAAGTATTTAATGAAATTATAGATAGGTGAGTATAAAAATACTTTTGTTTCCTTGTTTGATTAACTTCCATAGAGACCAGACAAATAGACATGTTCTTCCGTACTCCCAAATGTCTTGTGCGGGAATGAAAATCCGCGACTTTCCGTGCTAAAGTTGCCAATGCTAGAACTTTGACCACCACACTAGTACACCAGACAGAGTATATTATACACGAATTATGTAAAAAAAAAACACACATTTTCGTTTCTTAACTACTCACCAGATCATAGTTACCTAATATCAATTAACACCACTTTTTATGAGATCAATTTATGCTCTGTTTCTTTATGAATATAGAGTTATAATTGAGAAAACTTTAATAACCCAGAATTATTATTAGAATAGAATTTGTCTCCAAAGTTACTGATGTGAAATTGAGAAAATAGATCATGTTTGCCCTTTTTCAAGGTTCTGCATAATTAACCCTGACGGAGCAATATCAGGATTTCGTGTATCGAGGATATAAGATGTTACAAAAATAAATGTTAGAAGGTTTTAGTGTTTTGTACATTATGAATGCAAAAATAAACGAGAGTTGTATAACTGTGTGTGTCCGTCTGTTATGCCAATTTTCTCCGAATCTGTAAAACTGTTTAAGATGTAATTTATTTCGTATATACAGTACGTGAATGTCTGTGACTTAGGTCACACACACATTCGTGTTTAGATACGAATGAGAAATCCAAATGAATTAAATTTGATTAAGGAAGCATATTTTAGTGGCCAAATAAAAAAAAAATGTTTTGAAACTGTACCGCTTGAGATATTAAATGAAAGTACTTTATATGATAGTCTCGGATATTTGTTTTTACTATTTTAGAGCAAAACGTTTTAAATTTATTTACGAACCACACGATTCCTAGGAAGTCTTTATTAGGTATATATTTAGAATAAAAATAAATACTAATTGACAACCCTATCAAGATAGTGATTTGGTAGGAGAACGGATTCTCACGAACATAATAGGATGATTTTAGTTCGTCTGGTGTTCGTCACTCACAAACTTCATTAGTTAATTGGACATTGTACAAATATTCGCACTCACAGAGACCAAATTAAGCTATTGTTAACATCTAATTTGGAGAAATGAAGAACGGTATGAAATCAAAAGTTGAAGTTAATTTTACGCGTGATTACCTCAAAGCACTTTCTCTTTTATTTGTCTTTGTTATAAACAAGTAGCTTAAGTTCTTGGTTTAAGGCAAAATGATTATTACAGGTGATTTAAACAAACAGTCAGATATTACCTACTAGATCAAAAGGGAATCTATATTGCGTGTAACGATGCGATGAAATAATGTTTAGGCAACTCTACGAATGTTAGTGAGATGAGATAAGTGATTTGGCCAGTAAAAATGAGGAGACATCAATTTATTTATTTAAAAACTTTATTGACCATGAATTATATGTAAAGGTACAAACGGTGGACTTAAAGCTAAAAGTATTCTCTACCAGTCAACCTTCGGGACAAGCAGAAAATCACGAATGCGGTTCCGAACTAGCAAAGCAAAATGAATGTAAAGCACCATGGAAAGAAATTGAAGTGACTGCATCGGAAGTGGGGCTGGAAACGGCAACTGCTTCACATCTGGTGGGCCGTATGCTTTTTTCCGACAGTCAACGTAGTTTATAGAAAAAAGAAAGGAAGAGCAAAATAGAAAATGTACATAAAAGTTTTAATTTAACCCCAGTTTTTCTTATTATAATAAAATACACAGTTTATATTATTTGTATATGTTTTCCTATATTTTCTATATATGGGAAATTATTCTATACTTTTTTATATGAGAGGGGGGGCAAACGAGCATGTGGGTCACTTGATGGAAAGCAATCACCACCGCCCATGGAGACCAGCAATACCAAGGGGTCGCTGATCCGTGGTAAGCCTATACTCCTTCCTTTTTTTCTTTCTCCCCTCCCCTACTTTGATCCCTCCCCCTCCCCCTCCCCTTTGATAATAAGTTTTTTTTATACTACGTCGGGTGGCAGACAAACATACGGCCCGCCTGATGTGAAGCGGTTACCGTAGCCATATTAACGCTCGCAACATAAAATATCGTTCGCGCGCCGCCACCCCCGCTACCAACGCAGCATCTCCTTCCTTTCTGGTGACCTCACTCACTCGCAGGAACTCAACAATCCTCAAGGGAACTGTTATTTGGCTGCGGTATTCTGTGAGGTGGAGGTACTTCTCCAGTCGGTCAGCTTACAAAATACGCAGTGATCTACCTCTGTTTTCGCCAGAGCCTCGTTTGTCAATCAACGGTGGTTCAAAGATGTTGATGAACCACTTACACTCCAATGTTCCACCGCAGCGCCTTTAAGTTTATTCGATTTTGATGAATAAGGCATCAATCGATTCGTTATTATGGCCCGGGTAACATACGCTACATTTTAACCTACTTCAACAATAAGATTTTTCCCTATTAGTGTTTTATCCGTAGTCAGGTTACAGTTTTTTTTTAACTTTTTTCTTGTCTTGCCAAGCAATCATACGGCCCACCTGATTGGAAGCGGTTACCCTTAGCCATATTAACGTTCGCAACATGCGATCTATGAGGTGAAGGTACTTCTCCAGTAGGTCAGCTTACAAAATACGCAATGCCAGAGCCTCGATTGTCAATCAGCAGGGTGCACCACGTGCAGGTGAGGTTGGCTATGGTTCAAAGTTGAACTACTTACACCCCAATTGTTAATACCCGATAATCTTAAGGTGTTATACTTATTATAAGTCTAATGCCACTAAATATGGCATCAGAGATAAATCCCTCGGATATTGGCTTACCTCCGCGGCCGCTTGCGAAACCGCTGGCTTACAGTGAAGGCCGACACTGGACAAAGACAATCATGCTGTTTAGTTTTAATCTTCTGAGCAGCAAAATGTTTTTACGACTGTCTTTGTAGATAGACTGCTTCCATTAGACGGGCCGTGTGCTTGTTTTCCACCTTACGTAAAGATGAGGATATTATCACCATATCAGCCCTTTTTCGTCCACTACTGAACATAGATCTCACCCTGGAGTTACACGCTCAGCAGCAAGACCACCGATCTGAGGCCCTACCGCCGAAGCTGAAGCCGATTACCATTGAATGCGAATATGACACTACTGCATATATTGTTGTTTATTATGTTTAGCTTAGCTGGAAGAAACCATAGAGCTCTACCGACTAAGCTGAAGATGTTTTTCAATAACTTTAAAACCAATTTTTGGAATAAAATAATTCGATGGTAATCGGCTTCAGCTTCGGCGGTAGGGCCCCTGAATGATACTGTAGTAGCCGTATGTATAGTGCGGTCCTGCCATTGCATTGAACATTTTGCACTGCCTACTTCCCTGCTTCTGGGTGACCTGCATCTATGGACTTCCTACAATTTAAGGTATATTCCACACTGATCGTACATTATTTCATACGGCAACATGCGCTGCTCATGGTTTTTTCTTTATAAAATAGATCTATAACGTACTAGCTGACCCGACGGACATTGACGAGTTCGGTGGTCGAATGGTTAGCAATGGCCACTTTGACTCCGAGGTCGCGGGGTCGATTCCCGCACAAGACAAACATTTGTGTGCATGAACATGTCTGTTTGTCTTGCTCTAGATGTTTTCTATGTACCTAATATAAGTATGTATTTAAGTACAAGTAAAAAAATGTATTTAAGTACATTTATCAGTTGTCTAGTACCCATAACACAAGCTTTGCGCTTAATTTGGGACTAGATGGCGCTGTGTAAATTGTCCAGAAATATTTATTTATTTATTATGTATTTATTGTCCTGTCTCCTTAACAATGAATATTTATAGAATATTATGTGGCAAAGCTTCGGCCGCTCCTCAATCGCCAGGGAGCTACCCTGGCGATTGAGGAGCGGCCGAAGCTTTCAAATTCAAATATTTTCGCTCTCGTAGCACCATATTGTAACATCGCGTTTGTTGATTATGACGGTTGGTTCTGTGAGTACCACTGTTCTACATCTCACCCTTTTTTTTTATTCTACATCAGGTGGCATATAAGCATACGGCCCGCCTGATGTGAAGCGGTTACCGTAGCCATATTAACGCTTGCAACATAAAATATCGCTCGACCGCCACCCCCGCTGCCATCGCAGCATCTCCTTCCTTTCTCGTTTTCCTCACTAACTCGCAGGAACACAACAGCCCTTAAGGGAACCGTTATTTGGCTGCGGTATTCTGTGAGGTGGAGGTACATTCCCCAGTCGGGTAGCTTACAATTACGCTCCTTACCTCTCTTTTCGCCAGAGCTTCGTTTGTCACTCAGCAGGGTGCACCGCGTACAGGTGAAGTTGGCTTTGGTTCAAACATGTTGATTAACCACTTACACCCCAAAAAACCCTTAAGCTCCTACTCTTAAGCTCAGCGACATACAGTCTCCATTCCTTCTCGTTGTCAATCTTTAGTCTTCACACTGAATACAGGTCTCCGCTCAATTGAAGGGGTTTAGAGCATACTACATTACGCGGCTCAACTGCAGCTTGGCGGAGACCAATGTTTTCAAGCCGCCTAAAGGTCACACACCGATTTGGCTTAACGACTGTCATCTAATGGCAACAGCGCCGGGACCGACAGTTTAACGGGCACGTTAACGTCCGAAGCACAGAGGAACTCGAGATAATATAAACCCATCCATGGACAGGCTACCGTTGACGTTGCTTAACTTGAGTGTTCGATTACACTGACACGAGCAACGACGCCATCGAGCTTCATTGCTTCAGTAATTTTTATTGAACCTAGTAAGCATCTTCGTCATATTATAATATCAACTTGTCAATGAAAGCGAAAGTCGTTTATAAATAGTTTATTTTATAACGAGGCAATAAATTATGTTTCAGATTATATGATGGGATAGTGCGTTTTACTACTATTCAGATAGATAGAATATGGTTCATTTGCATGATAAAAAGTTTAGAAAATATAATTTATAATTGAAACTAGCTGGCCCGGCGAACTTCGTATCGCCTTTAAATATTTTTACGTTAATTTTTCCGATTCTTTAATAGTTATTCTGCGATACGGGGCGGAAACAAATCCAACAAATCAAAGATCAATGATTATCAAATCTTTATGATTCCACCAGTATAGGCTCGACATGTCCTATTTTTCTTTCACCAAAGCCACTTTTGCTAGCCGGTGGGAAGCACCATGTGCAAGTGAGGTTGGTTTTAGCTATAAAGGTAATACTGAGCCACACTCAATCCAAAATAACTTTATGTTGAAGAGAATTATAAGTGCTTCTGTTTTATAATTGAGTTAAAAACTATCCCATATCTCAAGTTGAATCAAACACACGTGTGCAAAATTTATTTAAATCGGTTCAGTAGTTTCGGATTCCATCGTGGACAAACAACGTGACACGAATTTTTTATATATTAAGATTATTAACAAAACCTTTTATGTGCAACAAGGCTTTATTGCTAAAAGTAACCTTCTCAACCAAACAATACAAGAAAGGAAAATATAAAATTTTCAATAAGTTAATAAATCCATTGCTATATAATAATGTAATATATTATTAATTTAAATAAATTAAGTTTGGGGTGTCTTACAGCCCAACAACAATATATTTTTAAAGTTAAAACACATGAGAAGGAATTCCGATTCTCAATATACAGGTCAGACCTAGTTTGAGAATCGGGGCCCATTTATATAATCTAGGAACGTTTCAGTCTATGAATTTCGAATTCCTAGCATATATAAAATTGCATTGTAATGTAACATTATCGTATTAGTGAAATAAAGATTTCTTTTTAATCACGGGTTAAACCCGGTCATTTGATAGGTATGCGCGGGGATATGGATCCAACGCGTAGAGGCCCCTTTGAAAAATTTGATGTAATGTTGTACGCACGCCGTGACCCGCTCCAGGATATATCAATGGAACGATATACTCATGAGCAGGTCTCGGCAGGCGTTGAGATTATTATAATGTGTGATGGAAAATTAATGGCCTATGGAGATGAGATCTGTGTGAACTAAATGGGTGGCTTGCCATTCACTAGATGGGCCCCCGAAATGCCAGGAAAATCTGGAAGTATACTCTTTCGAATAAAAAAAGATTTTTTCAAATCGGTTTATGAATGACGGAGTAATGAAGTCACAAACATTAAATAAAGTTAATTTAAAAAAAAAATTGAAACCGACTTCAGTTGGCGAGCGCAGCTTATTGGTGGAATACCCCGGCAGACGCTGCTGTCCGTCTTCCGAGAGAAAAGTTATCGCGTGACATAAGATTCCTTAGTCGTCTTGTACGACATCCAGAGCAGAGCAATGGAATGGCACAATTTTTTTCTGCCGGCGACCATAGGGCAAATTTAAGGGTTTCCCTCGATTTTTCTGGGATCCCATCATCAGACCCTGACTTGGTGAATATGGAACCACCTCGCAATTACCCTTTCAAATAAAAAGAAAAAATGAATATGACCGTATGCTTATAAAATTTAAGGGATTCCCTTGATTTCCCTAGCATCCCATCATCAGATCCTGACTTGGTGAATTCGGGACCACCTTGCAATCATACCCTTTTAAATAAAAAAAGAATTATGATAATCGGTTCACAATTTGCAAAGATATCGAATAACATACATACAAAAAAAAAATATTCGAATTGAGAAACTCCTCCTTTTTTGAAGTCGGTTAAAAAAATGGGACCAAGCTGAAAGTATACTCTTTCAAATAAAAAAAGTTTTTTTCAAATCGGTTTATGAATGACGGAGTAATGAAGTCACAAACATTAAAAAAAAATACAACCGAATTGAGAACCTCCTTTCTTTTTTGGAGTCGGTTAAAAGGGTGTTTCATAGTCTTATTGGCCTAACAATTAAATATAATAAAATTATAATACAATGAAACAAGTTTAAGGCTTGCATGAAGTTGCAAAAAACATTTCCAGTGACACCTACTTCATGTATTGCATAAATCATTATGTTTTTATAATCTATGTTAATATTTATTATACCTTTTTTGTTACACGTACGGTAACAAAAAAGGTATAATAAATATTATATGTATATACATATATTTCTATGTATGTATGTCTTTTTATTTCTGCTTAGTTGTTACTTTTGCCTGTACCAGGCCTGTACCAATCAATATAAGTGTTCTTATAAATGTGAATGAACTGTTTGTTGACGAGATTGGTGGTCGAATGGTTAGTAATGGCCATTTTCCGAGGTCGCGAGTTCGATTCCCGCACAAACATTTGTGTGCATGAACATGTCTGTTTGTCTTGGTCTGGCTGTATTCTATGTATTATAAGTACGCATTTACAAAAAAAAATGTATTTAATTACATTTATCAGTTGTCTAGTACCCATAACACAAGTTTTACGCTTTATTTGGGACTAGATGGCGCTGTGTAAATTGTCCAGAAATATTTTTGTTTTTTACTATTCTTTATTTATCTGGCTAATTCAATTCTATATTGCAGTATACTGCTAATTCGTAGATATGGCCAACCAACTGTCACTAATATGTAGTGCACCTTGCTGACTCACAAATGCAGCTCTGGAGAAAAGAGAGGCTATACGTATTTTGTAAGCTGGGGAAATACCTCCACCTCACGGAATACCGCAGCGAAATAACAATTCCCTTGAGGGTTGTTGTGTTCCTGCGAGTGAGTGAGGTCACCAGAAAGGAAGGAGTTGCTGCTTTGGCAGCAGGGGTGGCGGTTCATGTTGCGAGCGTTAATATGGCTACGGTAACCGCTTTACATCAGGCGGGCCGTTTGCCTGTCTGCCACCCGACGTAACATAAAAAATACTTATGTTTGACTTGTTTAATTACTGAAGGAGAGTTACCTAACACGACACGGTTAATTTTATAAACTATGAAACTGGACATCTTTGTTAAGACAACAACTGGTTGACTTTCATAACATAGGTACGGTAATGTTGTTTCGAAATCTACGATCTATCTGGTATCTAAACATGATACCGATACTTGATCTCTGTTGAAATCCGTCTTATTCCAAAACATAAGTAGTGAGTATATATCATCATCATCATCATTGTCAGTCTTAAACCCATATACATATATAGACGGCATGAAACTGACACTGACCTCCGTCAGTCCGCAGACAGACAAGCATAAGGCCCGCCTGATGCGAAACGGTTGCATGACATATCAGAAACATGAAATGTCGCTGCTCACAGCAACTCTTTTTCTGGTGACCTCACTCACTCCCAGGAACACAATAACCCTCGAGGAAATTGTTATTTGGCTGCGGTATTCTGTGAGGTGGATGTACTACCCCAGTCGGCCAGCTTACGCTGTACCCTACCTCTCTTTCTCTCTCTCCTGAGCGTCTACAAGCTGCACCACTAGCAGGTGAGGCTGGCTTTGGCTCTAAAGATCGTGGTGAGCCACTTACATATTTAGATATTTTTAAATTTCCAATGTCCAGCCACGTTAAGCTTATTTTTTTTCCTGGACAAATTACACACGGCCATCTAGTCCCAAACTAAGCAACGCTTGTACTATGTGTACTAGATAACTGATATAATATGTACTTAAATATTTTTTTTTGTAAGCACATGCATATAATTATACACATACACACACACATATTTTTTTATTTTTTTTATACCACTAAAGTGGCAAACAAGCATACGGCCCGCCTGATGGAAAGCAGTTACCGTAGCCTATGAACGCCTGTAACACCAGGGGCATCACACACGCGTTGCCAAAAACATACAAACACATACATATAAATATATATATTTTTTGTAAACACATATATATAATATATTTTTCATATGTTCTTAGTTCATTGAACTCATCTTTCAGCACTTACCAAAAAAATAGCACAAACTGTTATTTAATTGAATACCTATGTATATTTGACCCAGGGACGTGATTAAAAAAATCTCACAATGACTTGTTACTTTGTAGACATGTCAGAGTTCTAACGGATGGACAAAAGACCGCATCTCCTACGGCTTATGTAATAGGTCGGTGTTACGGTCTGTCGTACAGTTTAGCGGTTGGTTAAAATGTGTGTTGTCATTACAGTGTTGCCAACGATTGTTTTTCCTTGTAAGACCTCAATGGCTTAGCGTGTTATTCAATTCCTTTGATAACAAAAACATGGGTTCATTCATTTTTATACATTACATTTCAACATCCCGTCCAGTGACTATTTGTCTTACTGTCTGTTGTAGGGTTGGCGATTATCTCAATTTAGATATATCGATGACATTAAAAGTACTATCTTAACTGGTGACACAAGTGTCCATAGATAAACACAACATAATCTGGAAATTGCAGTGAGTACCCGCCCTTCCGTCAATGCCTTGAAATAAAATTTAGATAGAAATATTATTGAAGATAACAATCACAAAGCTATGTGTGACTTATACAGAGATAATATGCAAATATATACAACAATGGCATAATCTTGACTAAGTAAATAATCGCAGGCTGTCACAAGCATCCCTTTTATGAAAACAAGATCGACAGAAACAAATGGATAGACACCGTAGCTCGGTGACCCTGGAGTCATATTTTGACAACTTTGCACTATCACACTTTGGTTAATCACTCCTGTCTATTCTTGACCCAATTTCAGTTATAACGTTAAAGCCTTCAGCAAGGCTGCATGCATTTAATATACTGCCAAAGAATTGACACCTTCCACTTATCTTTTGAGATATTTTAGGTATTAGGTTTAGATTTAGTAACAAGCAAAGAACAGGGAATGTCACAATTTTTATTTTTTCAAAATTGGAAGCAAATCTTTATCTATGGTAGTTTAATTCCCGATCACATTTAAAAAATAAAATAAACAGTTGGCGCCAAGAACGCAAAGTAACAGTTATTGCATACGCTGATCTTAATACACATTATATAAGTATTTCTGAACATTTAATTGCGTTTTTCTCAAAATCTATTCATTAGAACTTAGGACATTCCCGGTTCTTTGCATGTACCCTTCATATTGAAAAGCTGTGTGGAAACATTGACAAGCTGGACCAGAATATAACTAAACTAAACTAAATCTTCCTGGGCAAATTACACACGGCCATCTAGTCCCAAACTAAGCAGAGCTTGTAATATGGGTACTAGATAACTGATACTATACTTAAATACGGGATTTTAGCGTAATTCATTTTAGAGATTGATTCTTTGAATTTTTTTATGTTTTTATGACTTTTTTTTCTTTTTCATATTTTAGATACCTTTGATGAAAAATCTATACAAATTATATGTGGTACACACAGAAACGATGCAACAGCAAATCAAAACTGTTAAAAAACAGCTCAAGAATAATATAATATTTTTTTGATATCGATTTATCGTCCTGTTATCAACAACTACTGTTTATCTCGGATCTGTATCATCGTCATCAGGTCTAAACAACGTATATGCATGATTAATTAGCAAGCGAATTCTTGCCCGTTGACAGTGGGGCCAAACAAAATTTTAACTAGGTGAAATGTACGAGCAAACACTTGCGACATTATGTGTAACCTTGGATTTTTTCGTCGATTGCAAATGCATTCTATGGATTTTAGCGATCAACATTTTAATTCTGTCAGGCTTTAGGCAAAACGATGCCGGTTATGAATTAATTTGATGAATTAGTTTAGGTATGTATTTTTGTTTTACTTTTGCGTGTGCTACGTATTTTTTGCTCATAGCTATAGATCTGATTTTGTCTTAGTATTTTTCTTTCTTTGGGGGCGTCCATAAATTACGTGAGATGTTTAAGGGGGGCAGGGGGTCGAGTCAAATCTCATCTAATCTTACGTTGGAGAGGGGGGTGGGGTCTCGGCAAATATTACGCAATTTTTTTTTCTGATTGAAACAAAAAAAAATATGTACTATTTTGGTCCATTTAATCCAAATTGTATGTGCAAGATTTAATCTTAAGCGTAATCCATAATACGATTAGATCATTCACTATTCGTTCGAAAGAAAATAATTTCATTCATACTTCGACGTTATACATCTGACTGTCAAACCATCATTTTTGTTTTGTACCAAAAAGCTCAATTTAATCTGAATTGAATTGAACCTTAGCTGGTGAATGGGCTTGTTGCCCATGTTACAAAATTATAAAAACTCTCTATCAGTAACGTAAAATACATAAAACTAGAACGATCTGCGGTCTTAAAATTTCAATAACTTATGTCCGACGTGCTTTATGTTCGGTCAAAGTTTGGTGGGAAAGTCCATTTTAAAGTTATGAAATTATAAAAAAAAAATATTACCATTGTAGAAACAATAAAAAATACTATAACTTTTGTTACGGCACTGGCTACATAAACGCAATATTTAACATAGCTGTCGTACAAATCACAGAAATAAAAAAACACGTAGAAATCGTATGACGACCTATTAGTAAGAAAACCTTTGTCGCCAAACTCACACATGTAAAGCAAAATGTTAACGTGTTACTACATGCATGTTTGTGCTATGATTGGTCTAAAAATACTGTAAAAAATGACATATATACAAAAATATGTTAGTTTAAATTCAACCTTATGCAGTTATGACACGGTTCATAAACAATTAAATCCCGAATAAGCATCTAGTGAGCAATAGCTGTACTTCTTATTCTGTCAGATTCTAAACAGTATAGCTAATCGACGCAAGGTGGCGCTACTAATATTGATTTTAATATTATGACTTCTGTCCTTGACTAAAGGCTGATATTTGAATGACCGTACTGCACGAATGTCGATATCACTACTTTTCGAAGTGATGTAGTAATGAGGAACACCAAGTATCACCGAGTACTGCTACCGGATTAATGAATATCTACCTATTATAATTTTTGGTACCATAAAATTGAATATTTTTACAATCTTTTCTTCAACTTACAATGTATGTATGTCAGTATGTAACAATGTTTGTTCGGGTGGAATGCATTCGGGTGGTGCAACTTAATTTTGAGACAGATTTTCAACCGATTGAGCTGAAATTTTGTAGTACACGTTTGTTTGGATGACAATGCATGATAAACGTAAAAGCTGCCGTAGAAGCTTGTCCCAAAAAATATTTTTTTGAAAAAACTTATTAATTATGATGATATATGATGATGATAGGTGAAATCATACTTCACACTAATAATTATAAATGCGACAGTTTGTGAGGATGTTTAGAACTTTGTGACTCGATCAGACTAGATGAAATTTTGCACAAATATAGATAGTCTGGATTAATATATAGGATACTTTATATGTGACAACGAAGTGCTACGCGAGCGAAGCCTCGCGCTACAGCTGGTTTCTTATGCCTGCCTATATTTATTTATAATTTATAACATTTCTTACAATTTATTATATTATGTTCATAATTATGATATAATATTTTTTCATAATTCAAAAATTATACTGTTTCAATATCGTGATGGGAGTAAATAATCAAGTAAATAAATACTGACGATACATGAGTCACATCACTAATCGATTAACGCTAGAATGTTCTAAACAAGAGACGTGGAGTGCGTTAGAAATTTGACCTTAAAATTAAACGCATAAAGGTTACTTTAGTTTGTTCGCGTTTGTGCATTTTATTGAATATGCTTAAATTCTATTAAATAATGAAAATAATGAGAAATATTACTTACCGATGGTATGAAATGCCACCATTAGACACATTATTTTTGCTACTATTATTCTTACACGATAATATGGCACAAGAAGGCATTTTTATATTTTTTTTCTATGATTGTTTCCGCGGCTGTGACAAATGACGACTGAGATATGCGACGATCGAGATATGCCAAATTGGAGTATATTGACCTACGCGGGTAACGCCCACTTGTTATTTCTAGTCCTTTTTTATTTCTGTGGTACAAATAGTACGGTGTGACGTCATAACGTGGTGGCCTTTTGTATGGAGCGTTTTCGGCATAGTCCAAAATTGTGATCTTCAAGTTATCATATCTCGAGAAGTTTTTATGCAATCGAAGTAATTATTTCACCTTTAGTTATATTATTGTGACGTCTTTAAATAACAAATCGAAAAAAAAAAATGGGATACAAGCCTAATAAGCAAGCGCGTATGTGAAACACAACACAAGAGTTTTCTCTTGTCCAGTTCACTTCACTTCTGGTTTATTCTTTGATAGATTTTGTTATTGTGAGTTAATACTACTTAAATAATAATAAAAGTAATTACTGACTTTTGGTGTTATTGGTTGGTATTTAGACTTTATTGGTGTTACCACAGGCGTTCAATGTTTCCTCGTTTTAGATGTTTGTTTACAAAACATTTTTTTAAAAGTATAAAAAAATATTCACTTCAATGAATTTAGTAAAATTAATTAAACTTGAAATTACATCTTTTATCATTCTAGGAGTCAGCATTGTTCAATAATGACGACCTGCGATGATTTTACGAATTGTGAAGTGATTATCTTCTCTTGTTTGATGGCCTATAAGCACTGTTTGTGCTCAGGTTTGTGCTGACAGTTTTTAAGAAATTTGTTTAGCATTACTGTAATATTTTTAATAGCTCAGAACTGGAAAGTGACACATGCGGATGGAAGATCTATCAGTGTCACCTTTATAAAATTTAACTTTACTTTAAACTCGCAAATAATGTAAACGTTGTATTTAATAATCGATGATTGTCTAACAATTATTTAATGACGACTCTGTTGACTACAGTAGATCATCATCATCAGGGCCATTTTAGTCTCCACTACAGGAGCATGACCCTCTCTCGTCCGTCCTAGACGAGTCCGTCCTTGGCCTACACTCCCCACGCTGGCCAGACGGGTTGGGGAGGACTGCAATAGATAGTTATCCAGTATCCTAGCTGGGGAGTACACACACCTACAAACTGACAATACTTTTGTCTATGGACGTGTGTATGAGTAAGGATGTAGGTAGATAGTATCTGAGATGGATGGTATGGGGAGAGAGGAATAAGACCGAAG
Organism: Hypsopygia costalis; assembly: GCA_937001555.2. Classification (NCBI taxonomy): domain Eukaryota; kingdom Metazoa; phylum Arthropoda; class Insecta; order Lepidoptera; family Pyralidae; genus Hypsopygia; species Hypsopygia costalis. The sequence continues at coordinate 5,574,174 of OW443342.2, forward strand.
AGATTTTACTGAACATTCGTAGTGGCGAAGTCGATAAAAGTGATTCGGTGCTGCGACTTATCTGTGGAGTTTCACCTGCTCAAGAGATGCTATTTGGTCACATATAATCCGGACTGACTACCTTTGCAATACTCAAGGACATTTTTGTTACTTTTTAAATAGTCCCACAGATATGAACAGTATACATAAATGGATTCTGATTTGTTTTGTAGGGAAACAGCCGTTGTAAGAGTGTGAAATATTGCGACACTTTGTTCAAACTTATGGGCAGCATTTTTATCTATTTCAAAAACTTCAGTTCGGCGGCTTGCTTGTTCGAACTAATTGTGAGGTGAGACAATTGGGGCACTTATCGGGTGTAACTTTTTTACGCCTGTGGCATATCTATAATATTTATAACATCATCGGTAGGGAAGAATTTGTTCTATAAACACCACAATAAATAAGAAACTTTGACATTTCTGGAAGACACTACAAAATGTATGTTAAATAAATCTGAACTTTCGGTCAAAACTTCAGATTTTCTTTTCGGAGTAGGCTTCCTGGTTTTTTATTGTTTTAGTCATAGTATTCATAGTAAATATTTTATTATAATTTCCTTGCTGGCACCTTTTACTAAACGTTAAATCGTCAATGACAGTCAGCTGATCTCAGTATCGAATACCAACCCTATGCAAGGTATTTACTTGTATTGCAAAGTTATGAAATGTGACCTCGTTTACGTAAAGAGGTCTATGTGGTACGGGTCGGATTACTTATCAAGTTATCACTTTCACGCCTCGGCGTTTTGCTAGTGTTCAATATAGTCAATTAAATGACATGTCACACATTAGTTCGTGTGTAATATACTCGCGAGCAGAGTTGAATTATTAATTTATTAGTTGAATAAAGAAATCTTTTTTGATTTATAGTTTCGTATGTTTTTTCGGGTTGATCATTGAGGGTATCGAATAATCGTGATATACCTAAGTATAAACGGGACGGGGGCCCACCACACATTCCCACCACTGTATCTCCTGTGCAGCCAGGATTAACAGCGGCGACTGCCAAAAAAGGCAATGAAAAATGAAGTCCATTGCAGTCCCGCGGGTAAAACTACGGCTGCCTTGGAACTCACACCGAATTTAATCAGAAGAAATTAGTAGGAGTACATAGGAAGCTTTTGAAATTTGACTTCTTCGTTCTTAGGTATATCTAGGTAGGTTCTTAGATATACACGTACTTAGGTATATCGAATATCACTTAACTATCAATGTTTTTTATTTAAGAAAGGCGTAAAAGAGATTTTTATAGAATTGTCAACGCATGAGTGATGCCTCTGATGTCTCAATAAATTTTAGGCTGCGATGATTACTTACCAACAGGCTGGGCATATTTTTGTTTGCCAACGTAGTGGTATAAGAAATGGGTATATCGCCAAATCTTTTCTATGTCCTAACTGACATTGGCATAAAACTATTCTTCGTCAACCTTAATTCAACCCACTGCTGGGATACGGATCTCCCCTTAATCAAGTTCATAAATTCGACATTAGGGGGAACAATACATTATCCCTACTATTTACAATTACAAAATTAATTGTATCCACACAAAGTGAATAAGATTAGTATACTTATCCAATCAATATATTGTTTTATTTGCCTAATCTTTTTCAATACACTCAGGCAAGTATGCAGTATGCAAAACGACATGCCAGCAGACAAGCAATTTGAAGTTTTTGTAAAACCTCTTTTTTAACCGACTCCAAAAAAGGAAGAGGTTCTCAATTTGGCTGTATTTTTTTTTCATGTTAGTTAATTACTCCGTCATTTATAAACCCATTTCAAAAAAAGCTTTTTTATTTGAAAGAGTATACTTCCAGATTGGTCCCATATTTTTTCATCATTATCATCAGCCTGTTTTTACATACATAAATGTAGAGTAATGTTTGGAGTCGGTTTTTTTTTCGTGCGAAACCACGATCAGAGGCTTGTCGTTCTAAAACCAACTGTATAATATTGATTTATGTGGAATTAGTGTCAATATATATTCCATAAAATGTAAATAACGAAGAAAAATGTTTTATTAAACACCATTCGTATGCTATACCGGTTTTACAAGATGGTGACGTAAACTATAGTATAATTTGGAGGTGCAACATAAAGTATGCCATCGGATTTCCGGTCATATGTTACTACTTCTTATTACCTATTATGAGTTAGCTTCTGCCCACGACTACGCTCACATCATATCTGAAATTTATATTAACAAACTCGGTTTTATGCCTGTCTCTCTATTTAACTCCATTGACTCCTCCTACTCGTAAATCACGTGAAGGAAGTTGATGCGGTTTTCGCTATTATTTAAGAATCTTCTGAAAGGGCGGTATTGCGTTGAATTTTGTCATTACTAGGTGGCTGTTGTAACGATTAACATCTACAGATCGTCTGATGATGCCGCGTAGAGGCGAACACGTGTCGCAGAGACGTTCTCGGCAACCGGGGCGGCGGCAGTTGCATGTTTCAGATATTGGAGAATCGCAGACACGACCAAAGCAACCACTGCAGTCGCATGAATCTACTAACGGTAGTGGGTGGATGCCGGCCGGCAGTAGTTTTCAAGAACTAACTGTTGGCGGAAGCACCGCAAAGTAGTGTAGATCAAATTGCCAGTAAATTTGACGTCCTCAAAATAACACCTGAATCAATTAACTGTCTTCTGAAATGTTTAATATGTCAAAAACATGAATATTCCTTCACATAGCCGAAGCTGGGACAGGTCGCTAGTGAGATATATGTAAAATTTGTAAATCCACAGGCCGTTTCGGAATCTATTCGAGATAAAATTTTCAAACAGAGTAATAAGGGTTTATATACTGGTATTTTTGATTAAAATTAATCATCATCAGCCAAAAGGTACTCACTGTTGCTGGATGCTAGATGGCCTTCGCTAATGTTTTCCACCATATGTGTAGCTCCACTTTCTGCATCTAGCCACTTCTAGGGGCTTTTTAAGAGGCATCAGTGTATCTAAAGAGATTAACCGACGCTTCGTCGCCACATACGCAGTCTCCACCTTAAAGTTAATATACAGCTAGGTATATTAACATTAAGCTGAATTTACATTACGAAATGAATGCCATAAAACTGGTTTCACGACTCTAGTTTCATCAACAATTTCACGTGTAAACGTCAAGTTTTATAATGCATGTGCCATGAACTGAGTAGACCACGGCGCTTAATTTCAGGCGAGACCAGCCAGTGATAGCACGGACTAACATCCTTCATAAATTAAACAATAACATATACCTAACATAACTATCACTGAATACAACATAATAACAACAAGACATTTCTATGTATGTTTGTTTCCAGGGTCATAAAACTATAAAACATAAAATATAGAATAACTTAAAATATATACAGTCACATTCAGTATGTGCATTCCATATAAGAGCAGTACACAGCTTTTTCTAAAAAAACTTCTAGCGACTGTGCGACCAAAATGTGTGGAACAGAACAGCATTTCTTTTTTTCCAGTTTCACACAATGGTTCTGATAGCATAGTTGTGCACTGGACTTGCTCCGAAAGGGAATGAGGATAATTATTTCATACAAATTATATTCCATACAGTAATATAATTTGTATGAAATAACGATAATATAAAAAACGATTCGCCTAGATTGGACCTAGATTAGCCGTCCAATCTAGGCGAATCGTTTTTTCTATATCTATATTTTTATATTATCGTTATTTCATACAAACAAATACAAACAATACAAGTGTTGGTACTTACAGCAAACGAAAAACAATACCCAAACCTCTCGAAATTTGCTAAAGTTTATCTTTCGTCTCCTGGAAGTAGCGTGTATAGTGAGAGGTTATTTTCTGAAGCTGGTATCATTTACGACGAAAAGCGTAATCGTTTGCGTCCAACAAATGCTGAAAAGCTTGTTTTTATCACAACTTACCACTGACCAATTTTATTTACTATTACTACTTACTACAGTAATTTGGTAATGAATACATATAATCTTGAGTCTTTTTTTTCTTGATTTGGTATTCGGTATTCGGCCGAATAGTACGCATTATTCGGCCGAATACCGTATAGTAGCCGAATATCCGTGGCATCTATTGACCGAGGTTCGAGGTTGCGGTTTCGACCCCCGCACAAGGCAAACATTTGTGTGCATTAACATATCTGTTTATCTTGGCCTGGCTGTTTACTATGTATTTATATTACATATACAAAAAAATATGTATTTAAGTATATTTATCAGTTATCTAGTAATCATAGTAGAAATCTTTTTTTAGTTTGGGACTAGATAGTGATATGTGATTGATCTCCAGGAATATTTATTTATTATATCGCATGAATAATTCGCTCCTGCAGGATAAAATGCAATTGTCACAGCTACAACTACGCTTATTAGCCAGTAATGCATATACGTAAGTTGGGCTTCGTATGAAACGCGGTCAGTCGGTTTCAATGTCGCTCACTTGAATAATGTGCCGTAATCGGAGAAAAGCGCTGTAGCATTGTAAGTTGCGTCAGGGGAGGACGGCGTTGTGCCACACTGCAAAATTAGATATCTTGGCATATATTTACTTCAGCCGTAGAAATAATACAATTTTTGTTATTTTTTGTTAATATAGTGTTATTTTTTGAGATATATAATAATACGTAAATAAGCTACATTTTTCTTTTTTTTTTATGTGAGAGGGGGGCAAACGAGCATGTGGGTCACCTGGTGGAAAGCAATCACCACCGCCCATGAAGACCAGCGACACCAAGGGGTCGCCGATCCGTTGCCAGCCTTTTAAGGAAAATGAAAACTCTGTTCTTGAAGGCACCCATGTCGTAGTTGTTCGGAAATACCGCTGAGGGAAGTTGATCCCACAGTTTCACTGTTCGCGGTATGAAATGTCTTAGGAAACGTACTGTAGTAGATCGCCAATTATCAAGATGATATGGATGGAATTTTATTTTATGGCGAGTTGTACGATAGTGGAATTCAGCGGCAGGTATCAAATCAAACAGCTCACCGGAGCACTCCCCGTGATATAATTTGTATAGAACGCAAAGAGACGCTACATCTCTGCGTGTAGAGAGAGAGTCCAATCGATCCGAGATCATTGGGTCACCGACGATTCGAGCTGCTCTTCGTTGTATGCGGTCAAATGGAGCAAGCCAGTACTGGGGCGCACCGGCCCAGAGATGCGAACAGTACTCCATGTGTGGTCGAACCTGGGCTTTGTATAGTTGAAGGCGGTGTCGGGGTGTAAAATACCGCCTGGCTTTACTAATCACACCAATCACTTGGAATGCAAGGCTAAACTGGCTTCCAGGAGAAGCCAGTTTAGCCTTGCATTCCAAGTGACCGCGAAACTGAACATCACTCGATATGTCGACACCCAAGATGGTAATGCTAGTTCTTACACTAAGGGGAGTACCTTCCAAACTAGGAGCTACGACGAATGGGGACTTTTTAGCGGTAAACGCACAAACCTGTGTCTTGGAGGGATTTAGCTGCACCAAATTCAATTTACCCCAATCCGAGACGTTTCCAAGGGACGTCTCAATCTCAGACACAAGTTTTGTTCGGTACTCATCGACGCAATCCCGAGAAACATTACATTGGCCAGTATATCTTACGTCCACTGTACTGTCATCCGCATAGCAATGAACATTGTGTATAAGCAGCAAGTCATTGATATGCAGAAGAAACAGCGTGGGGGACAATACACAGCCTTGTGGTACGCCAGCATTCAAGCGTAGTGGGTCCGAGCGTGATAACATAAAGATCATAGATATCATAAAATGGGCTATAATATTAATACATATTTTGGTGGTCATTTCAATAATGTATGTATGATAAGATATTCTTATTTTAGATATATTGTCGATATCGATATATTATCGATTCTTATTTTAGAGATATTACACAATAAACTCGCGATTATTATATTCTTAAAAAATAATTTCGAAATTACAACTAGAAATTTCTGAATTATATACATAGATTTTATCAATCATAAGTTGAATAAGAATGGTATTTTGCTTATCATTTGTCATACGCCTGTTTGCCACCTTAATGGTATAAAAAAATGTAGAACTTGAATATGTTAATTTCCTAAAAACTCCGAAGTAATATTTTCAAAACTTTAAACTTGTTCATTTAGCTTTGTATGTGATAAACATTTCGGCTCATGAAATTATCTGCTTCAGCACTTTCAAAGATAATGGTTATAAATATGTAAGTAAATCATCTGAGGATATGTGCATCTACATAAATAAGTAGTAAAAGATTCGAGTTCAAAATTCTAGTTTTGGTGATGTTTGGTATTACCAACGACGATAAAGGAATGTATTACTAAAATTACGACATAGCAAAACAGTAAACATTTGTAAAGCATGCAAGCGTTGCATAAACCGGTCCAAGCTTACCGGCAGCCGGCGCGGGCGCAGCACGTAACTTTCTCCTCTTTGTTTACCGGCATGCCAAAATTATGCCAGTGTGTTGCCGGCCCCACATGATGACTAGTGTGTTTGTTGACTAAAGTTACCACAGCGGCCTCTTATAAAAATACCCGCGTAGCTGGACATAAACCAAGGTTTACAATGTAAATTTTAGAAAGAAAACATTCGTTTTGACGAGCTTGGTGCTCGAATGGTTAGCAATGGCCACTTTGACTCCGAGGTCGCGGGTTCGATTCCCGCACAAGACAAACATTTGTGTGCATGAACATGTCTGTTTGTCTTGGCCTGGGCGTTTTCTATGTATTATAAGTATGTATATACAAAAAAATGTATTTAAGTACATTTATCAGTTGGCTAGTAACCATAACACAAGCTTTACGCTTAATTTGGGACTAGATGGCGCTGTGTAAATTGTCCAGAAATATTTATTTATTATTATTATTCGTACCCATTTGATACTCCAAAACATAAATATAATAAATAAAATATTTTAAGATGTTTTTTTTTTAAAACACGCTTTTATCATTAAACATACAACCCGCCTTCCATTTTTTAAAGTGGCTTAAATAGCCATTAATTGTTTGTAATAAAGGGAAGTGATGGCATATGGCCCCCGCTGCTAATGCAGTAGTGCGCTAATGATATTATTTCGTTGTGGTAGAGGTTTTGCTACGCCCTGCCTTTCTTTCATCAGAGCTTCGATTGACAGGATGCACCACGTGCAGGTGAGGATGTCTTTGTTTGTAAAGATGACGAGTAATGACAATGACGTATACAGTATTTATGTGGGAAAAATTAGGACAATATTTTATGTATCTTGTCAAATAATGGATCGAAGGCCATATAGAATCCTCAGTGGCCCTTGGACCCTTACTGGAACTTTTGTAGCCTTATTCATTAATTCCATTCTGTCAAAAGACTTGAGTGACGTACTGCAGTACGCTGCTCGACGGTGAGATCGTGTAGTCCTCTAGACTAGGATATGCCTCTCCATAGATTTTTTTTTATGTGAAAGGGGGGACGTGGGTCACCTGATGGAAAGCAATCACCACCGCCCATAGAAATCAGCAACACCAATGGATTGCCGATCCGTTGCCAGCATTTTAAGGGAAATATTGACTCTGTTCTTGAAGGCCCCCATGTCGTACTTATTTGGGAATACCGCTGATGGAAGTTGATTCCAGAACTTCACAGTCCGTGGAAGAAAATAAAATAAACTTACTCGCAGGAACACAACAACTCTTAAGGGAATTGTTATTTCTAATAGCTTTCTTACAAGGAAGATACATTACCACATAATATGACTCATGGTCATACTCCAAAGCTTTCCAATCCTAATATTTTTTTCTCAAAAATTTGTTGTGAGTTCCAAGGTAGCCGTAGTTTTACCCAAGGACAGCAATGGTCTGCATTGTTAGTTGCCTTTGTATCGTTTGCGACTGTTAATCCGGCTACACAGGAGCCACAGCGGTGGTATTTTTTTTCCTTAATTACACACTGCCATCTAGTCTCAAACTAAGCAAAGCTTGTAATATAGGTACTAGATAACTGATACTATACATACAATTTACATTTTCTTTGTAAATACATACATATATTACATAGAAAAGACCCAGACCAAGATAAACACACGTGATCATGCAAAAAATGTTTGTTAAGTGCGGGGATCGAACCCGCGACCTCGGAGTCATACTAGCCATTTGTCTACCGAGCTCGTCACTCGAAATTCTTAGTAGAAAAATAATACATACAGATTACTCATATATAATGCTATGTTTAGACGTAATATTTGGTATTGCCAGCTTCACGTTACGTTGTGGTATTACATAGGTACTTCTGTATTGAGCAATTATGTATGTGCATGCTCTAATTCTTCAAACTTGAGAGGTCGGTGAGATTACGGGCTCGTACTCGTCTCCATCGCAATACATTGCTGCCTTGATAAGATTTTATTTATTTATTTAATATCTTTATTGACCACAAATTATTAATAAGGGTACAAAAGGCGGACTTAATGCTAAAAGCACAGAATAATTGCTAAAAGCATTCTCTACCAGTCAATCTTCGGGACAAGCAGAAAATCACAAATGCGGTTCTGAAGAATCAAAACAAAATCAGATTTAAATACTAAAATATTATACTACCTACATTGTATATATATTGTCAGACAAATTACACAGCTCCATCTAGTCCCAAAGTAAGCGAAGCTTTACCTACAAGTAATAAAATAGTATCTATATACTTACTAAGTGAGCGAATGATGAGTCGCCTGGTGCTGCACAACGCACGCGAACAATACTACTTGTATTGTGAGCGTCTAATGCTACAGTATCCGCTTTATATCAGACGGGTCATGTGTTTGTTTGGCACTTGACATGTATTGTAAAATATTTAAAAATCTTTGGAAACCACACGTCGCCAACTTGGTTGCAATCAGTCCTTTGGTTACTTGGAAACACTGGCCTGATTGCCTTCGCTAATTCGAATAGGAGCAGCGTGGCGCAGTACGCTCTAATGTTCTAACGCTCTTAATGCCTAGTTTTGGGCATTTATAGTAAATGCCAGGCATTTTGCCCATCTCTATTCGTGATTTATTTATCTCAGCCAACTCGTAGAACTGCCCGCATTACATAACGGGTAGGTACTTTAGAGTGTATTTAAATTATCTTTTGGTAACGTAAGGTTTGTCTTGTGATTAATAGGTAATGCAAACTTGGTGATACATGATATTATGGTCTGAACACTCTGAACAATTAACTCGGGTATAAGTAATAAATAGTATGTAGTAATAAATGACACGACATTTGTATGGAGTGTCCGGGGCATGCCCCGGCCACTCCATACAAATATCTCAACTGGAGTCATAACACCAGTGATATTAATATGATATAAAGGGAAGTATTAAATAATAGGCCATTTTTTAAAACAGCTAGTCTAAATATCTATTTCTACGAATCGGCTGCAATGCCAATAATACGCGTCGGGTGGAAGTCGAGCATAGAGTCCGTCTGGTGCGTAATGGCGACATTTTTTTTCCAATCGCAATGTGCGCACTCTCAGAGGTGTAAAATGCCACTGAGTGAGTACGCGCAGCTCGACTTTCTTTGTAATTGGTAGCGTACACCCCTGTCGTGGACAAGGTTATTATTATTATCCCTTCGTATTTGTTAGTAAAAATTTAAATATTACCTAGAAAACTACGAACAATATTAGCTTAATTAAAATAAATATACAGTGACGCAATAATTTAAATTAAAAATCAAAAATCCTTATATTATTAAAACATACTACCGTACACATTTGGAAACATTAAGTATAGCTGGGCCCTTTTACCGCCGAAGCTGAAGCCGATTACCATTGGATATTTTGATTGCAAAGATAAAACTTCAGATAAAATCGGTGATAATTGTGTTAAGCTTAGCTGATAGCGACCCAGAGATGTACCGACTAAGCTGAAGATGTTGGTCATTAACTTTTATCTAAGATCTATTTTTGGAATCAAAATATTCGATCGGAATCGTCTTCAGTATCGGCGGTAGGGCACTGGTGCGCCGCTGCCCTCGCTGCCAACGCTCCTTCCTTCTTAACAAACTCGCTCACTAGCAGATCACACATCAACCTTCTAGGAATTGTTATTTGACTTCGGTCTTCTGTGGTACCAACAGAATACGAGTGTGAGTTCATCACATGAGCCAAAGGCGAATGTGATAATAGCATCATATGAGTATTTTAAGACCTAATTATGTGCAGTTTCATACACTACTTTATCTATTCTCATGAAATAGATGATAATAATAAGTAAGATTATGTAGAACTTTTTTGCAAAGTTGAAATGCAGTTGCATTGCAACTAACTTAATGTAGCTGAACCCAGGGCTGAATCTGTATCGAAATGGAAAAAAAGTTATTTTTCGGTACAGTTGTCCATAAAGAGCTGTATCGAAAAGTAACTTTTTAAATTTATTTTGATGGCTTGTGCGTAAAAGACTGACATTAAGATTCTGTGTTTAGTTAATTTTAAGTTAAGTTTAATGTCTAAATTTCATTATGAGAGTAGGTAAAAATATTTTTTTTACAGATCGTATAGACGCATCTTGCTTCGAATTTTATTCAAATCTCGTCTATAAGCTATTCATTTATTCATTGACCTAAATCTTATCTCTTGTTTACTTATACATCATTTCTCAAAGTTTATGAACCTTGATCGACGTATAAGGACTGGTCATTATGCATTATTATAATCGTGAACGTTAAGGTTATCAGATGCTGAAGCAAATGGTGTGAAATCGTTGGGAACGTGCGAGGGAACTGTTTGACGAGATCACGATTTAACGATTTTATTAGTTTATGGGTGCCCGTTGCAGATGTGAAGTTTGTTAAGCACGCCGATATTCAATGTTTTCCAGAAAGGCTCAACACTATGCTTAAATATAAATAAATATTCCTGGACAAATTACACACGGCCATCTTGTCCCAAACTAAGCAAAGCTTTACTATGGGTACTAGGTAACAGAATATAATACTTAAATGCATTTTTTTTTTGTAAACACATACATACATATAATAGCACAGAAAACACCCAGACCAAGACAGATATGTTCATCACACAAATATTTGTCTCGTGCGGGGATCGAACCCGCGACCTCGGAGTCAAAGTGGCCATAGCTAACCATTTCACGACCGAGGTCGTCAAATCATCAATCATCATCAAAGGTTTATAGCCAAAGCCAACATCACCTGCACGGAGTGCATCCTGCCGACTAACAAAAGAGTCTACCCACTACAACGTATATGTAAGCTGCCCATGCATATAAGCCGACTGGGGAAGTACCTCATCACAGAATACCGCAGCCAAATAACAATTCCCTTAAGAGTTGTTGTGTTAGTTTGAGTGAGTGAGGTCACCAGAAAGGAAGGAACTGCTGCGTTTGTAGCGGGGTTGACGGCGCGTGTGGGCGTTATTTCACGTTTTGAGCGTTTATGTAGCTACGTTAACCGCTTCACGTCAGGCGGGGCGTATGCCTGTCTGCCACCCAACGTAGTATTAAAAAACCGGCCAAGTGCTAGTCGGACTCCAAACGAAGGGTTTCCGAACCATTATCTATAAAACAATTGAAAAAAAAACATATTTGTTGTATGGGAGCCCCATTAAATATTTATTTGTTTTTAGTATACTATGTTTTTAATATTTGTTGTTATAGCGGCAACAGAAATACATCATCTGTGAAAATTTCAACTGTCTAACTATTCATGGCATACAGCCTGGTGACAGACAGACGGACGGACGGACCGACAGCGGAGTCTCAGTAACAGGGTCCGTTTTACCCTTTGGGTACGGAACCCTAAAAAGCGATGGAGAAAAGTCATCATCGTGATTTAATGGTGTTATATGTATTACTATAACATCATTTTCACTCCTATACACTACAACATGCTACAACTATTTTTTTTTTTTTTTTATATACTACGTCGGGTGGCAGACAAGCATACGGCCCGCCTGATGTGAAGCGGTTACCGTAGCCATATTAACGCTCGCAACATAATATGTCGCTCGCGCGCCGCCACCCCCGCTGCCAACGCAGCATCTCCTTCCTTTCTGGTGACCTCACTCACTCACAGGAACACAACAACCCTCAAGGGAATTGTTATTTGGCTGCGGTATTCTGTGAGGTGGAGGTACTTCCCAGTCGGGTAGCTTACAATTACGCTCCCTATTACCTCTCTTTTCGCCAGAGCTTCGTTTGTTAGTCAGCAGGGTGTACCGCGTGCAGGTGAAGTTGGCTTAGGTTCAAAGATGTTGATGAACCACATACCCCCGAAATCTTCATAAAATCAGAAAATCACTGCCTCACTTCAGGCATGCTATTTTATGTACCACTATAGTTATAATAAAACCATTTGTAAGTTAGCTACCCATTCGAAGATATTGCGACAGTCAAACAGTTGTGACCTTTATTTGAAATGTTAATCTGAGCAATTATTTCGTTAACGCCAAATGAATTAGTCAGATATCTTAGCAATATCATGAACAATTAAACAATATAGTTGAGATATGTCTTAACTACAGAATGGGCTTGTATCCCATTTTTTTTTCGATTTGTTATTTAAAGACGTCACAATAATATAAATATAGGTGAAATGATTACTTCGATTGCATAAAAACTTCTCGAGATATGATAACTTGAAGATCACAATTTTGGACTATCCCGAAAACGCTACATACAAAAGGCCACCACGTTATGACGTCACACCGTGCTATTTTATATGCATTATATCAGAAATTTGTACGACAGCTATGTTAAATATTGCGTTTATGTAGCCAGTGCCGTAACAAAAGTTATAGTATTTTTTATTGTTATAACAATGGTAATATTTATTTTTTATTATTTCATACCTTTAAAATGGACTTACCCACCAAACTTTGATCGAACATAAAACACGTCGGACATAAGTTATTAAAATTTTAAGATCGCAGATCGTTCTAGTTTTATGTATTTTACGTTACTGATAGAGAGTTTTTATAATTTTGTAACATGGGCAACAAGCCTAATATGCAGTTGCATTATTATTTAGAAGGATAGAAGTTTATTTATGGTTAGATGGTATGTAGGGTTGCCAGATCGAAAAATCTAAATATCTGGATAACATTTCAAAAGTCGAGTTTTAGGATTGTTGTCCGGAGAAATGAATGGGGTGTAATTGGTTTCATCAACATCTTTGAACCAAAGCTTCACCTGCACGCTGCTGACTGACAAACGAAGCTCTGGCGAAAAGAGAGGTAGGGAGCGTAATTGTAAGCTACCCGACTGGGGAATATACCTCCACCTCACAGAACATCGCAGCCGAATAACAATTCCATTGAGTTTTGTTGTGTTCCTGCGAGTGAGTGAGGTTACCATGAAGGGAGGAGATGCTGCGATGGCAGCGGGGGTGGCGGCGCGCAAGCGATATTTTATGTTCCGAGCGTTAATATGGCTACGGTAACCGCTTTACATCAGGCGCGCCGTATGCTTGTCTGCCACCCGACGTAGTATAAAAAAAAATATGAGACAAACTTTTAAACTACCTATACTTTTAAAATAAACAGCTCTTTACTATTACTACTAATTTTATAACTAGGTATACTGATTTTGGAACTGTTTTGCCTGATTTTGTTTTTTTTTGCAGTATAATTGAGTTATTTTGTCGCTCTGTTGACACATTTTAGTTTCTATGAAGCCTTGACCTACGCCTCCAAGTACTCTTCAGTCTTCCGGGGGGAGTCTCCCCCAACCAGATACTTTAGTCAGAATGGTCTTGACTTCTATCAAATCTTTTGCGACTCCACGATGAAGCACCATATTACATTTCTTGATGTGTATATTCTAGGAATTTTCAGAACAAATTATAATATATTTTATTATTATTTTAGTTTGGTCGAGGATTTTGGTAACAAAAAGGAACATGGCTTGCTCAGGAAGATAAAATGTTTTATTACACAAAGGAGAATTGTGAATGCACTTCCTAGAATAATGTTGGATCTTTTAAAAGAAAGAAAGGAAGGAGTATAGGCTGGCAACGGATCGGCGTTCGTCGGTGTTGCTTTCCATCAGGTGACCCACATGCTCGTTTTGACCCCCCCCCCCTCATATATAAAAAAAAAGAATTCGTACACATCTATTAAATATTTTTTACGTGGATCATAAATGGATATTTAAGCAGTAAAAAGAGTAGGTTAATATAACAAATTGATCAGGTTATCGTTTTCACGTAATTTGTAATCATTAAATAATTATGGATAGTGTGTTCGCAAAAAAAAAAACAAAATAGTTTTAACCCGTTCTTCCTGAGTTGGCGAAAATTTTTCTTTTTGTTACCAAAGTCCTTCAATCAAGTACTTTTTTGTTCCTCAATTCCTTTAATCGAATTTCAAAAGATACAATACAATACAATCCTTTACTCTTTATTGAACTAAATACAGGAGAACAATGTAGTTGTGCTTTATCGCTATAAGCAATCTCTTCCAGACAACCTTTGGGTATAGGTATAAAAGAAAAGAATCTAATTTTAAATAAATAATTTATAAGGAAAAAACGACTTACGATTTTTCGATCAGGCCATTTTCCTGACGCAAGTTTAACATTTTTTACCCATCCCAAAAAGTGCACAAGGCCGCTAAAGAAGTTTTCACTTCAAAAAAAAAAAGAAAATAGTTTTTAACAATACATCTCTACATTTTGAAGATTGCACACATATTTCATATACTTAGTTGGCTAATAAAGCATCAATCGCAGATTGTCTACGAGACACGATGCATCATTACTGGTTATTAAATCATTAGTTATTATTATGGTCTTCTGTATAGGCATTATTGCCGTTATTATCTTGTACGTAGAGTTAAATGTCACGTGTTTCGTCATACTATTAAGGTATCAAAAAGTAATGAGATGTCAACCATACACATTAATTTACTTATTTTTTCGGTTTGGTTAAGCGTAGTATGAAGATATTTGATCTCAGATATTAATTTACATTATTATTCTCTGCCCCGTGCAGTCCTCTTATGGTGCGTTTACACCAGACGAGCGAATACTCATTCACTCAATTTATATTAGTATAAATTTAAATAAAGCATTCTTTCTGAGAGGAGTTGTTGCAATGGCACCGGGGATGGCGGCGAGCGAGCGATATTACATGTTGCGAGCGTTAATATGGCTACACTAAGCGTTTCACATCCAGCGGGCCGTATGCTTCTCTGCTATCTGTTATGTAGTATAAAAAAAATAGGAGGACAAATGAATGTCAATCTAAAAGCGATCAGTTGATATGATTTCGCTATACGCTTTAACAGAACAGACAGCAAGAAAAAGTTTTCACTCTATTCTCATTTCGGAAAGCTGGCTCAAGCCATGTCTTTCCTCCATAACTTATACACTTCCTGGGTATGTTTTGATACGTAACGTTCATAATCATGGGCGACTTCAACACTGATCTCTTGAGTAATACTACTCGTTCTCTAAGACTTCAGAATATAGTCAAGTCAGTCAATTTGTCTATTTTGCCTTTGGAGCCTACGCATCATAATTCCTCTTCCTGCGACACGTGGCTTGACTTAATAATAATTTCTCCGGATCATGTTACAAACTATGGTCAATTACTTGCCCCAGGCTTCTCGAAACATGACCTTATTTTTCTACAATATAAGTTGCGGCCTCCCAGGGCTAAACCTACGACAATTTGGATGCGTAATTTTGCACGTGTTGACCAAGCTAAATTAAAGAACGATGCTGCCGACATAAACTTTTCTTCAGTATTTGCAGCGTCAACAGTTGATGAGAAAGTCTCTCACTTTAATCAGTTATTGCTCGAACTGTTCGATGCTCACGCACCCTTAAAAGCTTTAAAAGTAAAGCGGCCACCTGATCCTTGGATCGGTAGGGATGTTCGGATGGCCATGACGCGACGCGAGAGCCTTTCGTTCTTTCAAACTGGATAGAACGGATGATAACTGGAATCACAAGATAGCGCGAAACCGCTGTAATCAAGTGGTAAGAGCAGCTAAGCGACAACATTTTCATAATAATATTGCGAATTCGTCGTCAGCCAATGTATGGAAGTTTCTCCATTCTCTTGGTGTGGGCAAGTGCCCCACTCAACCTCTTAGTTCCCCCTTTTCTCTATATGACTTTATCAATCATTTCTCTTCTACTCCATCCATTGACCCGTGGATCAAATCTAAAACCATCTCAAAAATCTCTTCCAAGGCTCAATCTCACAATAGCAGTCCTTTCTTATTTTCCCCAGTGTCCATGGATGAGATACGCAAGATTATCCTGTCTATAAAATCTAAAGCAGTCGGTTGTGATGATGTGAGTAGACAAATGGTTATATGTATTATTGATAAACTTCTTCCTGTCATTGCTCACATCATAAACTTTTCTTTCTTGACAGGTAGCTTTCCAACTCTTTGGGGCAAAGCTTACGTTTTTCTTCTTCCTAAAATTCCTACTCCTCTTCAAATGAATAATTTCAGACCTATTCTTTCAAAAATCTTAGAGGCTGCTGCACATAGGCAATTATCTTCTTTTGTTCACTCTTACTCTCTTCTCACTCCATTTCAGTCTGGCTTCGGTCTGGACACAGTACAACTACTGCACTTCTTAAAGTCACCGAGGATATCAGAATAGGCATGGAGAACAGGTTGGTCACCATTATTGTGCTTATTGATTTTTCCAATGCTTTCAACATGGTAGATCACGACATTCTTCTTGCTATCCTCGAGTCGCTGAATTTCTCATCCGTCGCTCTGAGTTGGTTTACATCTTATCTTCGTGGTCGTCAGCAGGCTGTGCGTATCGGTCGTGACTTATCTGACTGGAATGATCTCACTGCTGGCGTTCCCCAGGGTGGAATATTGTCACCTTTATTATTTTCTATATTTATAAATTTATTGTATTTCTCGCTAAGTTGCTCTTACCATTTATACGCTGATGATTTACAAATATACGTTCAAACACCTGTAGAGCAAGTAAATACCGCAATTGCACAGCTGAATACTTATTTGAATATCATTAGCTCTTGATCTAAAGATTTTGGAATACCTGTAAATCCTGTAAAATGTCAGGCTATCTTAGTGGGTAGTTCTAAGCAGGTCGCTAACCTTGATTCCGGTAATTTATCGCCTATCTTGTTTGATAATTCTGCCATTCCGTTAAGTCTTAGTGTCAAAAACCTTGGTCTCCACATTGACTCTACGTTGAGCTGGATAACACAAATTGCGGAAGTTAGCCGTGCAGTTACTTCTACGTTACGATTTCTTAATCGGTTCAGGAACTTTCTACCTATCCATACTAAGGTCACACTGGTCACATCTCTTATTTTTCCGCTCATTGATTATGCTGATGTCTGTTGTCCTGATTTGAATGAAGATCTTCTCAATAAGTTAGACCGGCTTATCAATAATGCTATCCGCTTCATATTTTGTCTCCGCAAATTTGATCATATATCGCAGTATCGGTCTCAACTTAGATGGCTTCCTATCGGCCAGCGTAGACAACAGAGATTACTTTGCACCCATTTCTCTATTCTTTTTAACCCTCTTTTTCCCGATTACTTGAAATGTAAGTTTCAGTATCTCCGTGACACCCATGATCGCGAACTCCGGTCTAATAACTCTCTGGTACTCTATACTTCACTTTTTCGTTCTAGCTTCATGTCAGACTCTTTTACATTGCAAGCATCACATCTCTGGAACACGTTACCTGATTCCATCAGAGAATCTTCTAGTAAATTTACTTTCAAAAAAAATGTTCAAGCTTTTTTATTTGAGAATTTACCCAAGCAATAATCATCATTATCCTATTTACTGCTTTTCCTCTGCGTTTCCGTATATGACTATGTATATGTGTATAACTATGTATATGTGTATGACTATGTATATGTGTATAACTATGTATATGTGTATAACTATGTATATTGGTATAATTATGTGTATGTGTATGATTGTGTATATGTGTATAATTAGCATATTATGTCTATGTATCATATATAATTTTACTTTTCATCTGTATTTATTCTGTGTATGTTCATTACTGTTATTTTGTGTACCGCATTCGAGTTTTATCTGATTTTCCCAAAGGTTGACTGGCAGAGAATGCTCTGTGTCCGCCGTTTGTACCCTTATTCTATGGTCAATAAAGTTTTAATAAAATAAAATAAATAAAAAATAAAAAAAATAAAAAGGACTATACTAAACCTTTCCCGTACATTTAGTAAGAAACTAATTAAATAATTTTACCGACTATTGGCGACTAATTGTGATGCAAAAATGACATAACATTTTATTTAGCACCTCTGTTATAAGACCTAAGTATATATATATTTCTTATTACTTATATAGGTCATTATCATTCATGATTATCAGCCTGTATCTATCTACTACTAGATATAGGCCTTTCACAATGCTTTCCACCATATGCGATCCTCTCGGTAGATATGGCCACTTCAACTTGCTAACTCTGAGAGCTATGTCGACCACTTCGGCTCTCCGTCGAATTTCCTCGTTCCGGATTCTATCCCTTAGAGAAACCCCAAGCATTGCTCTGTCCATCACTCGCTGTGTTTCAGTTTGTGAACCAACCCAACAGTCAGCGTCCAAGTCTCTGCACCGTAGGTGATAGCGGAGAGGGCCCACTAATCGAACACTTTGGTCTTCAAGTATTGTGGTATATTACTTATAGTATACTACTCGTCATCGTCGTCCTCGACAACCCTTACTCATCCCACTGCTGGGATACAGATCTCCCCTCAATTGAAGGGATTTAGAGCATACACCACTACCCTGCTCAACTACGGGTTGGCAGAGGCCAGTGTTTTCTAGCTACCCGAAGACCTGGCTTAACGACTAATGTAATGTAATGGTAGCAGCCGGGATCGACAGCTTAACGTGCCCTCTGACGGACGAATTACTTAGGAACTTATTACAAACCCTATCCTAATGCCCATTTTGAAAAAAAATTAATTAGAGTTGTCACAAATTATCGATATAAAAATTCCTTTATCGATACATCGATTTGTAGTCACGTTCAATGACTTTATTCGGTTGCTCGTTATTCAATGTTAGCGTGCTCACGGCAAAATAATGAGATATTGTTACCTAAATTTGGATATCTAAACATCTTCAATGTATGCATGAATGTAAAATGTTATAATAAATGACGATCTGATATAAATTGACCATTAGAAATATATTATGTGTTGCATAGAGGCCGTAATGCATGTTTCCAGGGCCGAATATTTTGAGAACGTGAAGATTTAAATATGATGGCAATCATTTACGCACATTTTGTGACTAAATATGGAGAATATTGAAACATTTCACGCAGTAAATTAGGTCCGGCATTACGCATGCTGAAGAAGAATAAGTACCTACTACTTATGATTGAATTAAGTTGGGAATCCGACTTCACGAAGACCTTACAATTTTGCACCATTTGCTGTTGTCATTTTTTGTACCACTAACGTTGCAAACAAGCATACGGCGGACCTGATGGAAAGCAGTTACCGTAGCCTGTATCCCCAGAGTTATCTCTCGCGCGTTTCGGAAAAGCCTCTTCCTTTTTGAAGAACCGCATTTTATAGTCTCCTGCAAAATCCTCAACAGACAGTTCATTCCACAGCTTGATAGTAGGTACGTAGAAGCTTACTTTTATTAAATTATATTATGTTAAATAACAAGCAACAAGCTTTTATTTAATCCTTAAACCTATATATTCTTACTCCTACTAATTTATTCTGATTAAATTCGTAGTGAGTTCCAAGGCAGCCATAGTCTACCTCCGGGACTGCAATGGACTTCACTGTTCATTGCCTTTTTTGGCGGTCGCCGCTGTTAATCCTGGCTACTCAGGAGACACAATGGTGGGAATAAAAAGTCCTACCCATGAATACAAATTAAATTATTAGGCTGTTTCTATATATCGGGACATGTATATTCTATGTAAGTATATTAAGGTGAAGACAAGGAAATTAATAAAATCAAATAGAATCAATATTCAAGCATCATGCCGAACCAAATATGGTTATTTTCATACCCACACTACCATCCACGAGTGACTCATAGCGTTACTTTGTCATAGTTATAAACATTCTATGTATTCAGTTAATATGGAAATATTAAATGAATATGGAGATATTAAATAAATACATACAAACTACAGAAATTATTAAAGTAAGGAAAGCCTTATTGTTAAATTTGGAATATTCCCACGGTTCACTACAGATTGGTGGAGATGGACAAAATTCCGCGCATTTACGATGAATTTCATAAATAGGAATACTTATTAATACATATAAATTCCCTGTTTATGCCCAAAAACTGGGTATTATCGGGAATTTATCTTAATTTATTCTCTACTCACTGGTGGATTATACACGTGTAGGGTGAAATCGGATGAGTAGCTTTACATTGACTACTGGTTTCATCTTTACTATACTTAGCCTGCTGATAGTTCCGCAAGTCGTCAACTTATTCATTTCACTCCTGGGATACGGGCCTCCCCTTAATCGAAAAGGTTTAGAGCATACTCCACCACGCTACTCAACTGCGGGTTGGCGGAGGCCAGTGTTTTCAAGCCGCCTAAAAGCTTCTGACTTGGCTTTTAGCTTAACGACTGTCATCTAATGACAACAGCCGGGACCGACGGCTTTACGTGCCCTCCGAAGCACGAAGGTGCTCGAGATAAATAAACCCATCCATGGACAGGCTACGGTCGACGTTACTTAACTTGCGTGTTCGATTAGACTAACATGCGCAACGATGCTCTCGAGCTCCTATTTCCTCAATGTACATTGCGGTAATGTGCATTGTACATACTACTCGCATTCACCCGATTTTACTCTACACGAAGCTTAAGAGTCCGTTTCTGAAATTGCGCCTATTTTATAAAAAAAATTGCTCAACTTTTCCCTTCGTTTTCCAGAAAGTATACATACACTGTATTTAATTATATAATTATGAAAGACTATTTAAATTCCGACGGAAGAACCTAACTATATTATTTATTTAATCCATTAATTTGCAAAATCCACCTCGATTTGACAACAGTTTGGCCTCATTGCTATAGATCTTGTTAAGAAAACACTTCCAAAAAAAATCTAGACATTGTTTAAAAAGTCTATAACTGAACAAACTAGAAGTTTTTATTGGTTTCATATAAATTTGTAGAGAAAAAAAATAGTTAAAACAACCAAATTGTCTAAAAACTGCACAAAAGCGACGGCTGTTTTGGCTATCTAGAGAAATATTTTATAATAAAAAATAAACATCAGTTTAACGACTATTAATGTGCAAAACAAGAGAATATTATTATTAATGGTTTTCGTAAAAATAAATATCTACTTAGTATGGACTACTCGAAAACACTGTTTAAATTGGAACACACAATTTGTAATTTAATAAAGAAGAATTGAAAAAAAAATAGGAAACCGACTTCAGTTGGCGAGCGTCAATTGGTGGAATACTCCGGGACACGCTGCTGCCCGTCTTCCGAGAGAAAAGTTATTGCGTCACACAAGATTCCTTCCTTAGCCGCCTTGTACGACATCCAGCGCAGAGCAATGGAGTGGCGCAATTCTATTCTGCCGGCAACCACAGGGCAAAATTAAGGGTTTCCCTCGATTTTTCTGGAATCCCATAATCAGACCCTGACTTGGTGAATATGGGACCACGTCGCAATCATACCCTTTCAAATAAAAAAATAGAATTTGACCATACGTGCTTATAAAATTTAAGGGATTCCCTTGATATCCTTGGCATCCCATTATCAGATCCTGACTTGGTGAATTTGAGATCATCTTGCAATCATACCCTTTCAAATAAAAAAGAATTATGAAAATCGGTTCACAATTCGCGAAGATATCGAAGAACATACATACAAAAAAAATATTCAGTCGAATAGGCTTGTATCCCATTTTTTTTTTACGATTTGTTATCTAAAGACGTCACAATAATATAAATATAGGTGAAATAATTACTTCGATTGCATAAAAACTTCTCGAGATATGATAACTTGAAGATCACAATTTTGGACTATCCCGAAAACGCTCCATACAAAAGGCCACCACGTTATGACGTCACACTGTGGTATTTTATATGCATTAAATCAGAAATTTGTACGACAGCTATGTTAAATATTGCGTATATGTAGCCAGTGCCGTAACAAAAGTTATAGTATTTTTTATTGTTTCTACAATGGTAATATTTATTTTTTATAATTCCATATCTTTAAAATGGACTTTCCCACCAAACTTTGACCGAACATAAAACACGTCGTACATAAGTTATTAAAATTTTAAGATCGCAGATCGTTCTAGTTTTATGTATTTTACGTTACTGATAGAGAGTTTTTATAATTTTGTGACATGGGCAACAAGCCTATTGAGAACCTCCTCCTTTTTTGAAGTCGGTTAAAAAGCTAACGATAATAATATTTTCTTGTTCTGCACATTACACTGATACTTATTTTGTGTATTTTATTTATTATAAAATTCTCTAGATAGCCAAAGAAGATGGGATGTCCCATTCCGTGCGGGACAACACATGTCCCGCTGACGGTAGACGTCAAAAATTATGATATCGTCAACTGCAATTTTGGTCGGAATTCCAGAATTTGAACCTTTAAAAAAATATAAGCAACTTAAAAGTTGTATATTTCTTACGTTATATTTTATAACACTGAATTTTGATATTTTCATTATATACACTCATGCCAAAAATACTTAAAAAAACCGGGTAACACAATGCCTTTTCATCACAAAAAAATTTTTGTGCGCATGCGTTAGCATCAGCCATCATTTTCGTACTGTTCCTTGTCAACAACCATAGGTACTAAAGTGCCCGCTACTCGTATCAAAAATTAAAATATTAATAAAAGCTGATTTATTTTTTGAAAAAAGTGATAAAAAAAGGAATGTTAGGATAATTGATTTTTTGACTGCAATACATTTGCACTTTGATTGGATTGTTTAAGATATCTAGCCATTTCCCCTTGTCAACTATTTGGTCCACTGCCACATTATTCTTAATTGCTTTTTTGACTCAATAAATACCTTTTTTTTTTATATATTATCTCATATTAAACATTTCATTTATGATAAAAACTACTAAACATATTCAATTCAGCATTAATATATACTCCCATAAATAATACCTACTCAAAATATATTTTTAAATTCATAGAAATAAACATTATTAATAAAAATAAAATTGTAAATATTAATTTCGTTTATAAGTTTTTAGCTAGTAAACAAATGTTGATACCCAACCTTTCTATCATCTCACTTTTTTTCCCATTTTGCCATGACATTTTAGCCACCTTTTTCAATTGTTCACAATTATGAGCTTCAACTGAATCATAAATAAGTGAAACCCCATCGACGGTATTTTCCAGTAATTTATTTATTTTTGAAATAACATTCCTTGCCCAGCCATTGCTGATTAAAACAGTACGAAAATTTAGAATTACCGTCATTTCAAAATGGCGGCTACGCATGTGTGATTTTGTTGTACACCTAATGTTGACTTATAAAGCGCGAAAAGTTCGTTGTAATTCTTCTATCTATCTAGGTATGTGTATACGTATTTGGTACGGTATATCTATAATATATTATGTAGAATATATGTAATATCTATGACGTTTTGTTCCTGTTTTATTTTTGTGAATATTTACTATTATATCACATTATTTATCTTTTGCACCTGCCATGTATTATCTCTGCATCACCCCTAAGGTTGACTGGTAGAGAATGATGTCCGCCTATGTACATTTTTTATTGTGCATGAAAATTGAATACATAAATAAATAATTTGACCTAAACAAAATAAGTTTAAAGGTCGAATCGTCTGTTAAAATTTATTCATCAGCTTACATGAATGCATATTTTGACCATCCTTTCTTTAAAATAATTCTGAACACTGATTTACTCATAAATCATTGTAGTCTATGTTCAATAATCACAATATGACCTATAATTATAAACATACACTAGATATATTTCTAATGACTTGCATTCATAGTGTACGATCTTTAATTATGAAATGTGATTAATTATAATAGTGTAAAGTAGTTCATTCATTTTATCATTTATAATATTTGTAAAATTAATGATTTCAAACAACGAAATATCGTAATGATTGATTGCATTTCGTGTTCATCTGCGTTTTGTCTTCAAGTTTAAGAATGTTGTTACATCATTTTTTATATACCATTTGAGGTCAAATGTCAAAATATTATAAATAATTTATTTTTTAATACAGGCTTTAGATTTATAAATTACCAAACAGTAATAAATATTTTAGCGAGCAGGCCATAGCTTGGCCGGGTTAATTTCAACAAAGAAATCGATATACTCATCATCTTCCTATGTATGTGTATGTATGTTTATTGTCTTGATATAATACAATATGCATGTTTATTTTATATGTAGGTATGTTTATTCTAATTAGAATTGAATATAACAGAATATTCTTTTACTTGAATAGTTATTATCTCTATTTTAGAAATGTTACTTTCTTTCATTTGCTTAGAACCGCATGCATGAATTTCTGCTTTTCCCGAACGTTGACTGGTAGAGAATGCTTTTAGCTTTAAGTCCGCCTTTTGTACCCTTATGTAATTTAGTGGTCAATAAAATTTAAATAAATAAGTAAATAAAAAAGAGCTGGGTAGCTTTTGGAAAGCTTCTATACCACGGATACCGAAATGCTTAAAGAGTCTTCAACCAGTGTATCTCCCCCGCTGTGTCCTACAGAGTCTTGGACGGAGATCGTCGGTCTCACAACCAAAATAAAGGTCCTACACGTAGAAATGGAGACCTTATGCTATAAACTTTCCTTATACTATGTACCTGTGTGTGAATATGTGATAAACCTATTTAATGTATGTGTTGCTTACTTAAAATAAAAGTCTACCTAGAGGCGTTTGGTTGTCTATGGATACTGCTCTATGGTGGTAGAGATCTTTTGGTGGGAACAAGCGAACGTGTCTAGCATAATAATTAAATAAGTATTGGTTTTATTTATTACACAGTCCGATACAGATATAATCAATTAGTGGTGTAATATAAGACTATCCTTTTTTTAAGGTAGTTATGTTTTTTGTTTCACTCAATAATTTATGTTAATGTTAGTACCATTGTTAGTACCCGCATTCAATAGATTGTATTACACAAAGGTCGCCATAAAAATATCATCTCGACATTTAATTTGGTACAGATCATCGTAGTTTTATGATAGCGATTTGGCCATCTGTTAATTTTGTAATTGACAATCTAACTACTGCCATTAACGTGATATAATAAATAGTTATTTGATTTGGCTGCTATGCAAATATTTGATAACGCGTGGGATGCATTCGATGTCGACCAATTACCGATTTTAATTTACGTGGTCGTATCGAGTTACTTAAACATTACATGATTGATAATATTTGAAAATATATCAGCTGTTAAATTGGTAAATGGTTTGATATTTAAGCAACGTCTTTCTTGTGACTTTGTCTTATTATTGACGTGATAATGTCTTATAAATCGATCGAACGCCGGTTGTACGCAAGAAAAAGCGTTACTCATTGTCACGTTCCGCCTGAGCGCAAGCGAGAGCGCGGAACAAGCGATAGACGATCGTCCTAAGCGTTCGGCTTGTGATGCATCTAACTCTCTTCCACTTCATCGGCCGATGTTTTCTTATGACGTTACCACGTGAAATTATCGTCCGTAAACCGTATTTATAGACAACCATTTTTTTTAAGGTCAGTAGAGCACCAGGGGCCCAGGGGGCTCACCGTCTGAAACCGATTCCTATCGCAATTTTTGATTGGGAAAATCGTCCGATTTTCCCAATCAAAAATTCTGTTTAAATTTGTGATATCCATCTTCAGTTTCATCGGTAGAATGTTTCCGCCCCTAGCGACAAAGATTAACATTAGCACAAATTTAAGGTGAATCCGATCATGACTTAAAGTAACATGATTAAAGTGATTGACGAGCTCGATGACGTCGTTGCGCACGTCAGTCAATTCGAACACGCAAGTTAAGCTACGTCGACCGTAGCCTGTGCTTCGGAGGGCATGTCTTTAGGGATGTCACTAGATGATAGTCGTTAAGCCAAGTCAGTGGTCTTTAGGCGGCTTGAATACACTAGCCTCCGATAACCCGCAGTGGAACAGCGTGGTGGAGTATGCTCTAATCTCCATCGATTGAGGGGAGACCCGTATTCCAGGAGTGGGAATAATAAGGGTTGGCGGCGGAAGCACGCAAAGTAGTGTAGATCAAATTGCCTGTAAATTTGACTTCAGCAAAATAACACCTGAATCAATTAACTATTTAATAATGGTTTTCGATGAGTCGATATGATGATCATGATCGGCGTCAGCTTAGGCGGTAGGCCCCCAGATTGTATAGTGGGGTTGTTTATATAGCACACTGGATGACAAATGAGGTTACGATTCACCTGACGTAAAACGTTATACAACTAACAACCTACGGATATTATATGGTTAGCAGTACCAACATTATAAAGGTGGTTTGGAAGGATGGATGTCATTTTTTTTTCTTTCACGCCAAAACTTTTGTATTAGAATGGATTTGGACAAATTTTGTCATAGGTATTTGTCATATGTTCTGGATATAAATTAAAAAAAAAAACGACATACAGTATATTTTAGGAGATCAGAGTCCACATCGACGAAGTCCGGATCAGGAACCGGAACTAGAAGATACCTGTGTTATATAAATAAATAATATATACAGCACGTGTTATAAAATCTTAACACAATAGGTATACCCTAAAATTAAATGTGCTGTGATGTATGCCGCATACTGCCACACCCCGGCAACTCCATACAAATGTCGCATTGTTAATTGTTACATAAACAATTACGTCTGTGCAGAGCGTGAATAAGCGTGTGTGCGTGCGGCGCCATACAAACTCTTCATCTTAGAGGTAGAGTTGCCATCTCTAAACGCTAGCAACCAGGACAAGCCCCCTTACCACCATCGCTTATTGCGATTCAATACCAATGAATAAGCGACTCTATTACGTTTGAAATAGAGTCGCTTATTCATTGGTATGAATAAGCATTCTATTCAGTTATTGAATCGCAATAAGAGATGGGCCTGATGCGTGAAAACTGCGGATTTTGAATCTTAAAACCCGGACATGTCAGCTTTTGTTTTTTGTTTTGTTTTGGTACTATTTTTATTCTGTGACAATACGGTTATTCGTAGCATGGAGCGGTAGTGACTTAAATCTTTTAACCATAGACTACAAATTAAACCCCGCCCGGACGCTCCCTGGACGCCCTCCAAACTAGGACAAATTCGGGGCTTCCCGGACGGATCTGAGTCGTGATACGAGAGAATGACAGGGACTAGCCATACTATACGTAGTAATATTACTTATATTGCGTCACGTAATTTGTCAAGAGCTACCAAAATAAAATTGGTTTCGCAACTTCCATAATAACATACGGTTTTCAAATGATACCAAATTTTTGAAAGTTTAAAAAATTTCTACCTTTCACAAGTAATTTGGTTTCAGCGGCGAAAGTTTATTTGAAACACAAAATACTTTATGCTAGATTCCACGGTGGCTTTGCCAGTGTGAAATATTACTGGCGTAAGTAATATTTCTTCATGCTGTACAATGTTATGCACGATTATACATTGGGGTGTGTTCAGAGGAGTTATTGACATGATGCTCATGGCTTCCCTCTACTGTCGCGCCGCTCGCCATCGACAAGGAATTCATCCTCACACATTACAGCCGAAGTGGTCACGTACTGTGCGGTTCCAGAGAAGTTTTCTTCCACGTACTATCAATCTGTGGAATGAACTAACTGTTGAGGTTTTCCCGGGAGACTACATAGTGTTCTTCAAAAAGGACGTGACGAGGTTTTTACAGATTCGGCAACGCGCATGTGATGTAACAGGCGTCCACAGGCTACGGTAACAGCTTTCCATCAGTCGTATGCTTGTTTCCCTCATATTATACAAACAAATATTTTTTTAAGTTTTGTTCAAGCTTTCATATTTTTTTGCGATTGTAATATTTTCTTGAAACAAAACTTGAGCAACCCTGGTATGGGTTGGTTCAATAGAAGACGGGGTTTAGAGCATACTCGCTGCTCAACTGCGGGTTGGCGGAGGCCAGTGTTTTCAAGCAGTCCAACGGCCACTGATTTGGCTAAAACAACGGGGACCGATGGCTCAACGTGCCCTCCGAAGCACGAAGGAGCTCGATATAAATAAATTCATCCATGGACAGGCTACGGTCGGCGTTGCTTAACTTAGCGTTTTCGATTAGACTGGCAACCGTAACGGCGCCATCGGGCTTCTCTATTACATTAATTCAGTAACTTAATCTAGTAATGTCTCATTTGAAGTGTGAAGTGCATTAATTTAGAATCGATACTGTAAATCAAATACGTTGCTCAATCGATTCGTTACAAAATACACATTCACGCACTAATTACCTTCAATCGATCACGAATAATCGAAGATTCGTTAAATTAATATAATCGTAATCTCATCATTGTTTAATGTTAAAATTTTGTGAAAATTAGTTTCTTTATTATTGAAAGCAGTGCTCCGTGAGATCTTTCTAATTGTGTTAAAAACAACATATACGCGGGTTAAAGATTTTTATCCTCCTATCCCTCCGCCAACCCGCAGTTGAGCAGCGTGGTGGAGTATGCTCTAAACCCCTTCGATTGAGGGGAGATCCATATCTCAACAGTGGGATGATTATGGGTTGATGTCGATCCTCCTATCCCTACTTCCCTATTATCCCAACTATCTAATATATAAAATTCTCATGTCGCGGTGGTTGTTACCAAACTCCTCCGAAACGGCTGGACCGATTTTTATGAAATTTCGTGTGCATATCGGGTAGGTCTGCGAATCCGCCAACATCTATTATTCATACCCCTAAATGTTAAATGTATATGGCAAAACAACGTTTGCCGGGTTAGCTAGTAATATTATAAATGTGAATGTGAGTTTGTTTGTTAGTTGTCACGCCGAAACTACTCAACCGATCATCATGAATCTTTGTACACATATTCTCAAACGTACGTAAAAGGACATATATAGGATACTTTTGATTAAAAAAAAGTAGATACACAAGTGTAAGTAACTCTCCACGAGAGAGAGCCAAAGTCAACCGGACCTGCACGTGGTACACTCTGCCGACTAGCGAAAGAAGCTCAGGCAAAAGAGAGGTAGGTCAGCATATCTATCTTCTATAAATATAAAATTCAAAGTCCTGACTGACTGACTGACTGATATATCAACGCACAGCCCAAACCGCTGGGTCTAGAGATTCGAAATTTGGCACGTAGGTTCCTTATGACGTCTATTGGTACACTAAGAAAGGATTTTTCAAAATTCATCCCCTAAGGGGGTGAAACGGGGGTCCAAAGTTTGTATGGAGAAACGACATTAGTTTGACTATTTTATCCGAAACTTTACACGAGTATTTCTATAGATAAATGAGTAAACATGTGTTTCAGGATTTTTCAATATTCAACCCCTAAAGGGGTGAAATAGGGTGAAAAAGTCTGAATATCGTCATGTGTATTGTTTTTATAGTTTATCAGGTCGCTGATTACGAAAATAACAACTGTTATCTAATCAAACATAGCCGACGTGATAAAAAGTCGCCCCTGTGGGGGTGCGATGGGATGGAAATGTCTAAAATGGGGTAAAAAGGTCTGAAAATCATCATGGGTATTGTTTTTATGGTTTGTCGGGTCGCTGATTACGAAAATAACAACTATTTTCTAATCAAACGTAGCCGACGTGACATAAAATCCCCCCTGTGGGGGTGTTATGGGGTTGAAATGTCATAATATCAGTATGGGTGTTGATTCTATGGTTTTCTGAGACATCAATTACGAAAATGGCATCGATTTGAAAATGTAACATAGTGGACAAAAAATGACTTAAAAGGATTTTTCAAATTTTAACCCTAAGAGGGTGAAACGGAGTTCCAAAGTTTGTATGGGGAAACCAGCTTAGTTGGACTATTTTATCCTAAATTTTACATGAGTACTTCTATAGATAATTGACTAAACACGTGTTTCAGAATTTTTCAAAATTCAACGCCTAAAAGGGTAAAATGGGTCCCAAAAGTCTGAAAAATGTCATGGGTATTATTTTTATGGTTTATCGGGTCGCTGATTACGAAAATAACAACTATTTTCTAATCAAACATAGCCGACGTGACAAAAAGTCGACCCTGTGGGGGTGCGATGGGATGGAAATGTCTAAAAGGGGGTGAAAAAGTCTGAAAATCTTCATAAGTATTCTTTTTATGGTTTATCGGGTCGCTGATTACGAAAATAACAAGTATTTTCTAATCAAACGTAGCCGACGTGACATAAAATCCCACCTGTGGGGGTGCGATGGGGTTGAAATGCATAATATCAATATGGGTGTTGATTCTATGGTTTTCTAGGTCGTCAATTACGAAAATGGCATCGATTTGAAAATATAACATAGTCGACAAGAAATTATTTAAAAGGATTTTTCAAATTTTTCCCCTAAGAGTGTGAAACGGAGGTTCACACTCTTAGGTTTGTTTGGGGAAACGAGTTTAGTTGGGCTATTTTATTCTAACTTTTACACGAGTACTTCTATAGATAACTAAACACGTGTTTCATGATTTTTCAAAATTCAACCCTTAAAAGGGTAAAATGGGTCCCAATAGTCTGAAAAACGTTATGGGTATTGTTTTTATGGTTTATCGGTTCGCTGGTTACGAAGACAACAACGGTTTTAAAATTCAACGTGGCTATCGTGACCATCATCTCCGATTCCCCAATCGGAGATGATGGTCACGATAGCCACGTTGAATTTGTTCGATGGTGTTGAAATGTCTAAAATGCGCTCAAAAAGTCTGAAAATCGTCATGGGTATTGTTATATAGTTTATCGGGTCGCTGATTACGAAAATAACAACTATTTTATAATCCAACATAGTGGGAGTGTGATCGGGTTGAAATGCCATAATAACAATATGGGTGTTGATTCGATGGTTTTCTGGAACGTTAAATACGAAAATGGCATCGATTTGTAAATATAACATAGTGGACATAAAATTAGTTAAAAAGACTTTTCAAATTTTACCCCTAAGAGGGTAATACGGAGGTCCAAAAATTTTATGAGGAAACGAGACTGGTTGACTATTTTATCTTAAATTTTACACAACTACTTATATAGATAAATGAGTAAACACGTGCTTGTCCCGAATTTCACGCGAGCGAAGCCGCGGGCGAAAGCTAGTTTACTATAATAAATAAATAATATAAATATTTCTGGACAATTTACACAGCGCCATTTAGTCCCAAACTAAGCAAAGCTTGTACTATGGGTACTAGATAACTGATATTATACTTAAATACATTTTTTTTTGTAAATACATACATATAATACATAGAAAATACCCAGACCAAGACAAACAGACATGTTCATGCACACAAATATTTGTCTTGTGCGGGAATCGAACCCGCGACCTCGGAATCAAAGTGGCCATTGCTAACCATTCGACCACCGAGCTCGTCGTACCTCTACCTCACAGAAAACCGCAGCTAAATAACAATTCTCTTGAGGGGTTGTTGTGTTCCTGCGAGTGAGTGAGGTCACCAGGAACGAAGTTGCTGCATCGGCAGTGGGGGTGGCAGCGCGTAAGCGATATTTCATGCTGCGAGCATTTATACGGCAACGGTAACCGCTTTACATCAGGCGGGCCGTTGTTTGCCACCCGGCGTTGTAGAAAAAAAGAACACAAGCCTACCCGCTGTATTTCGATTAAGGTCGATAACTAGATAGAGACATTTTTTTTAATTCTTGAAATTTAAATCATCCTAAATCTACTTTAGACAGCCCTATATCGAAAAACGTGAGTAAACACACACTCGTCGATTGACAGGTTAAAAAAACGACTATAACGTCTCAATCAAATCGAACGATTCGTGTAATCACATTACTTTTATTGTGTAAGAACGTGATATATAAATAATAATCGATAAATCGATATTGATCGATATGTGGTTTTCTAGGTCGTTAGAGATGGACGTACACGAATGATTATGAAACTAGTGTAGTTCTCTTATAAATTATTTGAAGGTGCGAAATTAGTGGTTCGATCATCAATCAACGATTTCTTCTTAATTAACGATTTGTTTATTTTTTAGGTAAATTAATTACCTGTATTAATATCGAGTTATGGTAATCAGATTAGTACATTAGGGAATAATTTGTGGTGTTTCAATATTATTTGTAGAATAAGCCACTAATGTGGCAGAATAAGAAAGGACTATAAATTATAATTATAAATTATAAATCTGATACTCATATCGTGTGATACTAAGTATTCCTGTGCTTTCTTTTCTGTATTCTTTTTAAACCATTCTATTTAGAATGCTTGAAATTTTATCAGTATTTTATACTATCCATGATTTGATGTCGGTTTACGGACGATAATTTTACATGATAACGTCATAAGAAAACATCGGCCGATGGAGTGGAAGAGTGATAGATGCTCTATCGCTTCTTCCGCGCTCACGCTTCCACGCTCGGCTCAGGCGGAACGTGACAATGAGTCATGCTTTTTCGTGCGTGCAGCCGGCGTTCATCGATTTATAAAACTTCATCACGTCAAAAATATTAACCTTTTTTAAGGTTAATAGTCAATTAACACTATAAAACTTCATTATCAATTTATTATTATATATAATTTATTATTATATATATAGACATATTATATACATAGGCAGATAAATAAAACATAGAGTAAAATGTAATAAAATCTGTGAATAAAGAAATAGGAATCCGTCCTCAAATAACGAAGATAATGGAATCACACGAATTAATTTGTGTTTGCTGTTCTAATTAATTGATCAAACATTTAGTTTAACACCTAATATTTGCTCTTTATTAAACAGCTACCCAAATTGTATATATGACCATAAGAAAGGTGTTCAGTTGCCACATGCGCCCTCTTTTCGGTTATCACTAAATTGGCTAAATAAAAAAATATATTTTATTTAGAACTGTTTAGAACCTTTAAGTCTGAAAAGAGATTTTGCGTCCCTTTGTGTGCTCTACCGATTTTACAATGGGTGTGCTCAGAGTAGTTGTTTGACATGATGCCCACGGCCTCCTTCTACAGTCGCACCGCTCGCCATCGACTGAGAATTAATCCTGACACATTGGAGCATAGGTGGTCGCGTACTGTGTGGTTCCAGAGAAGTCCCGCGTATTGTCAGGCTGTGTGCGTGCAATGAATTGCCTGTCGAGGTTTTTGAGACTACAGCATGGGGTTCTTCAAAAAGGGCGTGAAGATGTTTTTACAGGGTCGACAACGCGCGTGTGATGCCCCTGGTGTTACAATCGTTCATAGGCTACTGTAACTGCTTTCCATCAGGCGGACCGTATGCTTGTTTGCTACTTTAGTAATATAAAAAAAAATGTTATAAGTGCTTACACAATATTCACCCCAAAAATTAAAAAAAAAACTTTATAAATAAATCTCATAAAAATATCTCTACTTTACAATTTAATTTTTCGACTTTAGTACGACTATTATGATATGTTTGAGAAAATGAAAGATCATGCAAAAAATCAGCTTTCTCACAGTTGAGTGTTGTGGAGTATGCTCTAAACTACTTCGATTAAGGGGAGACCCGTATCCCAGCAGTGGGATGAATAAGCGTTGACGAAGAATATTTTTTCCAATATGCAATGTCCTTATTCCCAGTCACATACGCACATTTATAGTAAATAAATATAAATAAAATAAGTATTGTCAGACAAATTACACAGCGCCATCTAGCCCCAAAGTAAGCGAAGCTTGTGTTATGGGTACTAGACAACTGATAAACATACGTAAAAATATTTTTTTTTTGTAAATAACATACTTATGATACATAGAAAACACCCAGACTAAGACAAACAGACATGTTCATGCACACAAATGTTTGTCCTATGTGGGAATCGAACCCACGAGCGTTGGTGTCGAAGCCGCGTCATTGACCGCTACGCCACCGAGCTCGTCAAGTTTTTGAATGCCTGCCTGCCGAGTGTAGGGTTGCCATCCGTCCGGGTTTACCCGGATTTGTCCTAGTTTGGAAGGCGTCCGGGGAGCGTCCGGACGGGGTCTCATTTGTAGTCCAGAGTAAAAAGTTTTAAATCACTACCGCCCGCTCCAAGCTGGGAATAACCATCTTGTCACAGAATAAAAAAAATGTACTGGTACTAAAAACACTGATTACATGTCCGGGTTTTAAGATTCAAAATCATGAGTTTTTACGCATCTTGTCTTGGGGCCCTACCGGCTAAGCTGAAGGCCAATTCTCGTAATTTTTCTAGGAACGCAGATTGATAGTTGACCGAATCGAGATTGACCTAACGAGAAAAAATGTTTCATTAGTTCAGTCAACTGAACTGGTCAGCTGAACAAGTGGGAACAGAGGGAATTGTGAATTGACTAAAATAATGTACTTGATTTCATTAATTAATTATTATCAATTCTTGTTGTTGGCAAAGTAACATTCTTAGTTTGTTTAATTTTCACTCATATTTCGATACAATCCCGCTTAAATTTAATTTTGAAGTTACATATTGTGTTACGAGAATACCAAATGTGACATTTATGAGATGAATTTTGACTATATTTTAATTACGAGAATTGCCCCTCTGAAGCCGATACCCGTCCGTTTTTTTGATCGCGAAAAACAAACTTCAACTTAGATTTATGGTACTTGTGTTTAGCTTAGCTGGTAGAAACTCTGAAGCTCTACCGACTAAGATGAAGATGTTTGTCAATAACTAAAACGTAAGACGTATATTTCGAATCAAAATATACGATGGTAATCGGCTTCTGCATCGGCGGTAGGCCCCTGGAGCGACGGTTTAACGTACCGTGAGGAGCTCAAGATAAAACCCAGCCATGAACAGACTACTGACACACGCAACGTCACCACCGAGCTTTTTTTTTATACTACATCGGATGGCAGACAAGCATACGGCCCGACTGATGTGAAGCGGTTACCGTAGCCATATTACCGCTCGCAACATAAAATATCGCTCGCGCGCCGCCTCCCCCGCTGCCAACGCATCATCTCTTTCCTTTCTCGTTTTACTCACTCACTCGCAGGAACATAACAACCCTCAATGGAATTGTTATTTGGCTGCGGTATTCTGTCAGGTGGAGGTACATTCCTAGTCGGGTAGCTTACAATTACGATCCCTACCTCTCTTAGCCAGAGCTTCGTTTGTCAGTCAGCAGGGTGCACCGCGTGCAGGTGAAGTTGGCTTTGGTTCAAAGATGTTGATGAACTTACATCCCAAAACATTATTCTATAACAAGACGGTTATTCGCAGCATGGAGCGGCGGTAGTGATTTAATACTTTTAACCCCGGACTACAAATTAAACCTCGCCCGGACGCTCCCCGGACGCCACGCAATTCCCTTATTCCCCAACATACATTTACATTTATAGTTGAAGTCATAGAATATAACATAGTCCCGCATACACACTACGTCTAGCCACAATGATAACTGTATTACTCAATTGACACTCGGGGCAAGTAGAACGAGGGCGACAGGGCTTGTTAAGTTCGAGTTAACTGCGACAAATGCTCGTTATTTAATGTTATTTTCGATGTTATCTGCGCAACGGTTGATAAGGATCCCGGTGCTGACAGTTAAGTAATGCTTTTAACGAGAGTGAAATGACTGAATTTGTGTCAGACAGAAGGAATTTCTCGTATGCGGTTCTAATGATTTTTAGGGTTCAGATTGTTTGTTATAACTTTATTGTACATCAAAAATAAAACAAGAAATAAAATGCAAAACAAAGCCATGCAAAGGCGGACTTATCCGTTAGACTCTAAGGGATAAGACTCTGTAAGAGATCCCTCTTAAAAAGAGGCTTTATACATCAAAAATAAAACAAGAAATAAAATGCTAAACAAAGCCATGCAAAGGCGGACTTATACCTTAGACTCTAAGGGATAAGACTCTGAAAGAGATCCCCTCTAAGGCTTTAAAATATTAAAATTAAAGGCATATAATAACAAAGTACAGTAATCACTGTGATGATAATGGAAAGGACAAAAATTAAAACAGTGCTTAGTGCGGTTTTGCCCTTCTTTCACTTAAGTAACTAAACTTTCATTACCAGTTACAAGAGATTAATTATTTTTCGCTGTTTGATAACTAGTTGTCAGAGAAGAATTATTTTTCCACTTTCGTAGATCAAATCAGTTCCATTTTTGTAACCAGAGATATTAGTTTATATGTATGTTAAGGATTGTTTTGGGATGTGTTAAGATTGTTTTAGGACGTGTTAAGGATTGTTTTGGGATGTGTTAAGGATTGTTTTGGGATGTGTTATGGATTGTTTTGGGATGTGTTAAAGATTGTTTTGGGATGTGTTATGGATTGTTTTGGGATATGATAAGGATGGTTTTGTTCGCGTTCGAATGTTTACAAGCGCATCAAATTGAGAAAAAGTTTCAAATTGTGAATTTACCAGACGCGTGTTACAATCCAAATTAGCCGGGTTGCTCAATTCAAAACGTGAGCAAGAAAGCCACATAATTTTGGGATCCGATTTTGGAATCGAATTCTGAGGACTTGACTTTGAAGAGCTCGATGGCGTCGTTGCGCGTGTTAATGTCTAATCAAACACGCAAGTTAAGCAACGTTGACCGTAGTCTGTCTACGGATGGGTTTATTTATCCTCCGTGCTTTGAAGGGCCCGGCTGTTGTCATGAGATGACAGTCGTTAAGCCAAATCAGTGGCCTTTAGGCGACTTGAAAATACTTGCCTCCGCCAACCCTCAGTTGACAGCGTGGCGGAGTATATGTACTCTAAACCCCTGTGATTGAGGGGAGAGCGGTATCCCAGCAGTGGGATGATTAAGGGTTGACGACGGACGAAGATGTTCACGGATAGCCACATGTTGATGTAGCACGCCTTGTTTTTTTTTTAATCTACGTCAGTTGGCAGACAAGCATACGGTCCGCCTGATGTGAAGCGGTTACCATAACCGTATTAACGCTCGCAACATAATATATCACTTGCGCGCCGCCACCCCCGCTGCCAACGCAGCGTCTCCTTCTTTTCTGGTGACCTCACTCACTCGCAGGAACACAACAACCCTCAAGGAAATTGTTATTTGGCTGCGGTATTCTGTGAGGTGGAGGTACATTCCCCAGTCGGGTAGCTTACAATTACACTCCCTACCTCTCTTTTCGCCAGAGCTTCGTTTGTCAGGGTGCACCACGTGCAGGTGAAGTTGGCTTTGGTTCAAAGATGTTGATAAACCACTTACACCCCAAAATTTTGTTTTTAATTGAACTATTTTACTGTACCCTTCATGTACCAGCTCTACTCGACTTGACCGGTTTTAGTCTAACAAATAGAGCTGTCAAGTCTACTTGAGCCTACGCGACCTGTGCTTACCGAATGTCACCTCTACATTACGAACAATATCAGCAAATCTAATAGAAGCTTGTAGTGAAAGGAGAGAACTAATAATATTGAAAATAATATTAATATACATATATTTAATATCTATTGTATTCTCCATTGTAGAAGCTATAAAAAATACTATAACTTTTATTATGATACTAATCACATGAACGTAATATTTAAAATAGCTATCGTACAAACTTCTGCCCCCCTAGCCAAGTGTAATTCGTAGCGTAACGAACGTTAGATAGATCAAGTGACATTTGTCAATTCTCATACTAAAATGTTCGATTTTGACAAATGTCATGTGATTTATCTAACGTTCGTTACACAATGAATTACATTTGGCTAGGGGGGCTGATTTGATGCATACAAAATACAAACCTGTGACGTCATAATTCGGTAGTCTTTTGTATGGAGCGTTTTCGGGACAGTATAAAAAATGTGATTTTCAAATTACTATATCTCGAGAGATTTTTGTGCTATCGAAGTAATTCTTTCACCTATGGTTATATTATGGAGACGTCCCTACATATCAAACCGAAAAAAATGTTAGTCAAATAGCCTATTACCAAGCGTTCAGACGATTTTGCAATTCTTATTATTGGAATCGATGTGTCAGGTAACAACTCAATTTTTTAGGTCCCCAATAGTGTTAGATACTTAAAAAGGTGTGCCGGTAGCATGTATTAGTCAGTTTTGGAAGAAAAAAAGCATAATAACATAGGAATTTATTGCCCGTACATCCGTGCAAAACTTTAGTTAACACACCGAAAAAAAAAACAGCAAACGTGCAAGTGTCTTCATTCATTATTCTAATCAATTCTAAAACGATATGCAAGCGATAGCATCGCATCCACAGACTGGAAACAAAGCGTCGGCAGCGATTCTCAAACTGTATCTTTTTCTTTATTCAAAAAATATTTTTCCTTCGTACGCATATTGACCAATATTACCTTGTACTATTAATACTGTGTCAATATTAACATTTATTTTTTCGCATTACTACCCTATGTATTTTTAACAAATTTGGGTGAGGACTTATGGGCATTAGAACTAAAAGTACTCGTTGCTTCCCATGTACTTTCTAAACGTAGTGAGAGCAGCAAATGAGGCTTTAGCAAAAAGTTATATGGTATCAACCAATCAACAATCCAACTGACGAAAAACCACCACTTTACAGTATACGAGGACGAAATAACAATTGAAGGCAAAGAACAGGCAATTTTTATTTTTTCTATTTTCTATTGGAAGCAAATCTTTATCTAATGTAGTTTAATTTCTAATTTCTAACATTTTAAAAAAGTAAACAGCGACAAAAAGGCAAATTACAAGTTACTTACTACATACGCTGATCTCCATTTAAATTGAGATACTTCTGAACTTTTAACTGTGTTTTTCTCAAAATTTATTCATAAGGATATTTTTTTCTTCCTCGCTCCCTCTCTCCCTCCCTGATCTTTGCCTGTACCCTTCAATTATAATCATGAGAGAAAAAAGATAGAAATAGCTTCTACTCGTATTAGAAAATATACTAACTTCTAATCGAAATCTTATTATCATCATCATCAGGTCATTTTAGTCTCCACTACAGGAGCACGACCCTCTCTCGTCCGTCCGGGTTGGGGAGGCCTGATCGATGTTTCATAATGTATTTCCCTTAGTCGCCTTGTACGACATCCACGGGAAGAGACGGAGTGATTCTATTCTAGTCTGCCGGAAACCACACGCCCAATGATCACATAATCTTATTATAGTTTGAGAATATCTGCCGGATTACTTGAAGTGCCTTTGTTCTGTGTTATGTAAAGGCTTGATTATCTACAATTGAAGATTGCTTCATTACGGACCTTGGTTGGAGGAGCAATTGTGGTAAAAAAATTTAGTGTTTCTACGTGAGAAAAAACTGAGCATTCTTCCGAACCTTCTATATCTGAAGGTCGTTAATTTGGCGCATAAGTACATGAAATCTAATACATATAAAATTCTCGTGTCACAATGTTAGTTACCCCTCCGAAAATGTTAGATACTCCTCCGAAACGGCTTGACCGATTTTTATGAAATTTTATATACATATTCAGTAGGTCTGAGAATCGGCTACTATCTATATTCTATACCCCTAAGTGATAAGGGTTGCCACCTCTTACATTTTTTTTTAATTTGGACAAAAAAAAAATTATGATGTGGTATTAAAAAATACATACAACCCTAAATTTTCACCCTTCTACCATCAACCCCTAAATTTATATGGCAAAACAACGTTTACCGGGTCAGCTAGTAAGTATATAAAATAACTAGCGACCCGCCCCGGCTTCGCACGGGTGCAATGCTGATACTAAATGTACTACAGAAGGTCTTTGCGCTTTGTCCTATCCAGTCCTTCCCCAGTTATAAGCACACGCCGCCGGCTCCGCGGCCGGTACCGCCACAGCCGTTATGTCCCTGCATTTTAAATGTGTAATATCTTCTAAACTATTCATTTAAATTACATGCTGTGAAGGGCCATATTGATCTATATTAAATGCGCAATGTATTTAAGGTACTTAATTGGATAAGGATTAATTCTGTATTGCTTAAAATCGCTTCGTAAATAAGGCATTATTTCTTGTAAAAAGCAAATGATAAAATAACGGTTATTGTGTGTTACCACTAAGAGATAGACATATACCATCGCGAACTTTTTTGTAGACCATTTTAAGGTGAACAATACTGTACTACATTATTTTGATCTATGTCGTTGGGTTCAGCCAGCGTTTGCAATGAAAGAGCAAAAAAATGTGTTTATTTACGACATCACATTAGAAACCTCTAAATTATCAGTGTTTTTCTACTATGTTATGCATATTATATTATACATATAAACTTTCCAGTTGAATCACTCTATCTATTAAAAAAAACCGCATCATAATCCGTTGCGTAGTTTCAAAGATTTAAGCATACATAGGGACATAGGGACAGAGAAAGCGACTTTGTTTTATACTATGTAGTGAAGAAGATTATGAGAAGGTTTCTTTATCAGAATCCTAAAAAAAAATATTATTAGGAAGCCATATATTTCGTCGTATTTTTCGGGGAAATTCACGTTTGTCGTCTGTTTTTTTTTTATACTACGTCGGGTGACAGACAAGCATACGGCTCACCTGATGTGAAGCGGTTACCGTAGCCATATTAACGCTCGCAGCATGAAATATCTCATATTTAAACTCCTTCCTTTCTGGTGACCTCACTCACTCGCAGGAACACAACAACCCTCAAGGGAATTGTTATTTGGCTGCGGTATTATGCGAAGTGAAGGTATGTACTTCCCCCGTCAAGCAGCTACTAAACACGCTGTATCATACCTCTTTCGCCAGAGCCTCTTTCGCTAGTCGGCAGGGTGCACCACGTACAGGTGAGGTTGGCTTTGGCTCTAAAGATCGTGGTGAGCCCCTTACACCCCAAAAACAAAGATCTTAAATGAAATTATCAGTATACCTACATCTAAAGCGCCCTAGAGCATCTATCATCCCGAACCACTCTCTTGGGGCTCTACCGTCGAAGCTGAAAACGATTGCCATCGGATTTTTTGATTGGAACTAAAGCTTAGATTGTTAGTAATTAAGTTTAGCTCAGCTGGTAGAAACGCTCTAGGGTTTCTATCAGCTTAGCTAAACATAGTTACCTACTAACAATCTACACAGAGCTCTAGCTCTATCTACTAAGCTGAAGATATTTGACATTTGTCAATAACTTTAACCTAAGTAAGACCAATTTATGGAATCTAAAATCCGGTGGTAAACGGCTTCAGCTTCGGCGGTAAATTAACAGTAAGTACTTTACTTATTTAATGTTTTAAAATACATATTTTTAGAGCTTCTCGCACAACTTTATTTACAGACTTTTTTAAAAACTTCATACGCCTCCACCACTATTATAACTAAAAGTAAAATAAATGAGAAACTCATTTTTATTAAATTAATAGTTAGTATGCTATTAATGACTAATAAAAAAATGTGTGAACGTCTAAGTCTAACACTAGTGTTAAGAATTTTGATGCTGAAAACAGTATCTTGTATACTTTATTTTTATTCAACAGTAAAAAGTATAATGTAGTGAAAAACAGTGTAATAGTGTTTTTAACAGTATAGTTGGCAACCCTAACTTGAGGTGCCCACTCTGTCCGAGTTATTTTCCCGTCACGTGTGCTGAGTCCTTAAAATCCAAGAAATAATTTTTGCATCAACCCATATTCATCCCACTGCAGGTATACGGGTCTCCCCTCAAAGGAAAGGAAAAGGGTTTAGAGCATACTCCACCACGCTGCTAAACAGAGGGTTGGCGGAGTCATCGTGCAACACCACTTACATGATTATTTTTTTTATACCCCTGCAGCAGGGAATTTATTTTGGTTTCTGTAGTGAATCGAATTTGGCATCACACGATCCGTAATACCTATAACCTGTGTTAATAATTTTGGTAGTTTTCAATATGTGATGTCAAATATTTTTTTTTTCTGTCTCCAATCCTAAAATATCGTATTGTTGGGTAGCTGTCTCTAGTCTCCACCTCAAGGAGCTGTGGTTTGTGTCCGGTGGTTAGTATTTATCCCACTGCTTACGGGTCTCCCCGTAATCAAAGAGGTTTGAACATACTCCACCATGCTGCTGAACTGCGAATTGGCGGGGGCCATTGTTTTCAAGCCGCGTATAGGCCACTGATTTGGTTTAACTGTCATCTAATGACAACACCTACAACCGACTGCTTAACATGTCCTTCGAAGCACGGACTTCTTCGTGATAAATAAACCCGAAACTAAACTTTGGTTCAAAGATGTTGATGTAAGTAGTTCATCAACATCTTTGGACCGAAGCCAACTTCACCTGCACGCGGTGCACCCTGCTGACTGGCAAACGAAGCTCTGGCGAAAAGAAAGGTAACGACCCTTGAGAGTTGATGTGTTTCTGAGAGTGAGTGAGGTCACCAGAAAGGAAGGAACTGCTGCGTTTGTAGCGGGGTTGACGGCGCGTGAGCGTTATTTCATGTTGTGAGCTTTTATAGCTACGGTAACCGCAGTTACCGAGATGCTGTGTTGACAGCGGGGGTGGCGGCGCGCGAGCGATACTATATGTTGCGGGTCGTATGCTTGTCTGTAACGCGACGTAGTATAAAATAAAAAAACCCATCCATGGACAGGTTAACGTTGACGTTGCTTAACTTGTGTGTTAGATTACGCTAACTGGCACAAAGAGGCCTAAAATAATATGTAAAATGTTGTTGCAGGGTGGAGGGCGACGCGAGTGCGACGACGCGGGCCGGTGCGAGTGCGGAGGCCTACGCGCGCCGCCCGCGCCGCCCGCGCCCGGACCTCACCCCCTGCGAGCCCTGGATGAGATGCCGCCACCGATACTTAGGTATACCTATCTTAAGTTCTATCACACCCCGGCCACTCCATACAAATGTCGCATCGTTTACTACCACATAAACAATCACGTCTGTGCAGAGCTCGAATGAGCGTGTGTGCGGCGCCATACAAACTGTTCCTGATTGGTCTCAGAGGGGAGGTGAGGTCGACACGAGAGAGCGGCAGGGAGGGGCCATACTGTACGTAGTACTATTACTTATACTGTGGTTATAGAACCACAGTTTGAAAATCACTGCTTTAGACTATAGAGTCTAAAGCAGTGATTTTCAAACTGTGGGTCGCGACCCCCAGGGGATCGCCAAGTTACATTCGGAGGGTCACGGGGGAAAATGTAATTGTGTGTAGGTCATACGCTAGGTACGCAGATTATGTTTTACTTAGTTAGACAAAATCTGGTGAACATATTTTATATATCAATGAAAACGAATGAAGGCTTTCTAAATACGGTACAAAATTGAGAATTGCCTGCTAGTCTACATTGCTTCACCTAAAAAACTAACGGCTCGTCATTTACTAATTCCTAATAAAAGCCAATAACTGCACCGCAAAGGTTCCTATTAGGAAGTATACGAAATTCCTCCTAACCGCAAATATTACTCATCTTTGCTTCGTCCTTATTTCCAATGCATAAGACTGATTTTTATTCAAAAACCTATGTTGTAACCAGAGTTCAGTGACACAAAAGTAATTTGTATGCTTAGTGCGTATCTAGATTTTGCGCGTTGTTACTAACAATTTTGCAACGTGATATGTGCGTAAAACGGTCAAGTGCGTGTTGGTAGTTACGCGATGCTAAAGTAGGATGAGTAAATATATTATGTACTATGTGTAGCTAAGGTAGTTTATTGTCCAGAATATTATGGTTTACGACATTTATTTCTCAAAAACAGAATACAATCACTTACATAGAGAACATGAGATTACGTATGTTTATCAGTATAAACATAAGTAAATACATTTTTTTTAATAATAACAGTCGGAATTTATATTAGTTCTATGTATCTACTATTAATTAATACTAATTCCACATATTAAAAAGGTATCAATTTCTAGGTCCAATCCCCTTTATACCGAGGAAGAGGAGCAAGAGGTAGTGATAATCGTGGACTCGCTGGAAGATAGCCCGGTGTGTGAAGCGGACCCTCCCCGGATGCCGCGACGAGCACCTTCCACCTCATCAGGTAAGCTCAGCAATATCAACTTGTGTATTAATTATTTGATATTATTATCTGTATAAGAAAAAAAAATTAACAAAAATTTACAAATAAAAAAATATCCCCAAGATCGGCAGTCTCCCCAGAAAACTGGCAGCATTACCTCGCTGGATAGCGATACTAATTCTTTCAAATCTGTAATCAAATCTTGCTAGTAAAAAGTAGAAAATTGACACATTGGTTTGGTTCTCGTTACAATGTACCATTATTTAAATGCCGTCATTTTAAAATTCAATATGGCGGCTGTTTGCGAATGAGCGTTACTTAGCCGAGCGTGGCGCGTTA
Source organism: Hypsopygia costalis (assembly GCA_937001555.2). Classification (NCBI taxonomy): domain Eukaryota; kingdom Metazoa; phylum Arthropoda; class Insecta; order Lepidoptera; family Pyralidae; genus Hypsopygia; species Hypsopygia costalis. The sequence goes on from OW443342.2 coordinate 5,618,554, forward strand.
CACTCCCGAGCGTGACGTCTCAGCTCCTTCACTAGCCACAAAATTATTGCTGCTTTTTTTATACTACGTCGGGTGGCAGACAAGCATACGGCCCGCCTGATGGAAAGCGGTTACCGTTGCCATATTAACGCTCGCAACATAAAATATCGCTCGCGCGCCGCCACCTCCGCTGCCATCGCAGCCATCGCAGCATCTCCTTCCTTTCTGGTGACCTCACTCACTCGCAGGAACACAACAGCTCAAGGGAACCGTTATTTGGCTGCCGTATTCTGTGAGGTGGAGGTACATTCCCCAGTCGGGTAGCTTACAATTACGCTCCCTACCTCTCTTTTCGCCAGAGCTTCGTTTGTCAGTCAGCAGGGTGCACTGCGTGCAGGTGAAGTTTGGCTTTGGTTCAAAGATATTGATGAACCACTTACACCCCTTCAGTGTAACCCAGAGAAGTTTTTCGTCAAAAAACTCAACGCATGCTACTTTTAAAGAGCAAAATAAAGCACTGATGGAAAAGTATTTGGTCTGATCGCAGGTTATGGCAGTGGTGGCGGGAGCCACGGCCGTGTATCGCCAAGCTTACCAAAGACGGAGCAGTTTGCTGGGCCGACGCGACTCTCCGACTCAGAAAAGAACGATGGATCTCACACCACGTCTGACTCCGACAGTCCCATCTGCACGCTGTCCAGGAGTCTGAAAGAGGATATTAGGTCATGTCTAGGAGGATGCAGGTAATTGCAGGGATTATGGGTGTGTATGTGGTATGTTTGTGTATGTATGAGAGATAGAAAGTAGTTCGATATATAATATAATGCTGGTGGGTTCGATTCCCACATAGGACAAACATTTGTGTGCATGAACATGTCTGTTTGTCATAATCTGGGTGTTTTCTACGTATCATAAGTATGTATTTACAAAAAAAAAAAATGTATATTACGTATTACGTATATTTATCAGTTGTCTAGTGCCCATAACACAAGCTTCGCTTACTTTGAGCTAGATGGCGCTGTGTAATTTGTCGGACAATATTAATTATTTATTATGACTGAGATGAAATATAATTATCTGGTGCATGCTGTGCTTTTCCTTAAGTAATTATACATTTAAATGTAAGTATAAATATTGTATATATGATTTTTTATTAAATGAGTGGGGGGAAGGGGGGGGGGGCAAATGAGTATGTGGGTAACCTGATCGAAAGCAATCACCTCCATTCACGGAGATAAGTCTCCAACTCCAAGGGGTCGCCGATCCATTGCCAATCTATACTCCTTCCTTTTTTCCTGGTGAACTCACTCACTCACAGGAACTCAACAACCCTCAAGGGAATTGTTATTTGGCTGCGTATTTGTATTCTGTGAGGTGGAGGTGCTTCCCTTACCTTTCCATTGGCCGTTAGAGTCAGCAGGGGTACACCAGGTGCAGGTAAGGTTACTTTAAGTTCTAAAGATGTTGGAAAAGCTCTGTAGTAGTTGCAGTTCATGTTGCTTTAGTTCTGATTTATCATCTGCAATATTATTACAAAGAGTTTTGGAGTGTAAGTGGCTCACCACAATCTTTAGAGCTAAAGCCAGCCATACCTGCACGTGCTGCATCCTGCCGACTTGCGAAAGAGGTTCTGTCAAAAGAGAGGTAGGGTATTTGTTACCTGCCCGAATGGGGAAGTACATCCACCTCACAGAACCACAACCAACACCGCAGCCAAATGACAATTTCCTTGAGGGTGTATGTGTTACTGCAAGTGAGTGAGATTACCAGACCGGCGCGCGGGCGAGATCGCTACGATAATCGCTTCACATCAGGCGGCCGTATGCTTGTCTGCCACCCGACGTAATATAAAAAAATATATTACAATTGATCACCAACCCTCCTTCCCAACCCGTTTGGCCAGGGTGGGGAGTGTAGGCCAAGTCCTCCTTCCGTCTAGGGCGGGCGAGAGAGGGTCGTGCTCCTGTAGTGGAGACTAAAATGGACCTGATGATGATGATGATTACAATTGAACAGATGGGAGAAAGACGTCGGTGACGTAGTGGAAGCGGCGGTGCGAGGAGCAGGAGGGATCAGTGCAGCCAGAGCCCGTCTCCATGCAGCATTGCTTGCATTGCACGAGCCCCTACCGAGGGTGCCGAATCGAGGACCGTCGCTACCATACTGTGGTCCTGGGGTGAGGCCGGGAGACGTCACTATGATGCCCAAGACCACGGAGATGTCGCTACTGGTGAGTCATTTGTAATTTGTCTTTAGTTTAGTTATAAAATTATAACTAGGTACATACATATAAAGCTGTTATTTGCACGAAAATGAAACCAAATTTTATGAAAATAAAATAATCAAATCCTACAAGAAATAAATATTTCTGAATAAATATTTCTTACAGGATTTGATTATTTTATTTTCATAAAATTTGGTTGAAAATAAAATAATCAAATCCTACCAGAAATAAATATTTCTGGTAGGATTTGATTATTTTATTTTCATAAAATTTGGTTTCATTTTCGTGCAAATAACAGGTTTATATGTATGTACCTAGTTATAATTTTATTTTGTTTTACTATTAGTTACAAATATTGTGCAGTGGAAACAATTGTTGATAAACCTGAATAAATAAATAAATATTTAAACTTCTAAACCTTAGGTTGATGCGGAGATAACATATTTTTATTTTTTATCTTATGGTAGAACAAATAACATTAAGTCCGCCTGTGTAGAATTTTGTACTTGAAGTTGAAATAAATAAATACAGTAGCCCTGAGCTAGGCCGTGGTTCATCTTCTTTCATATATGCATATGCAATTTCATAAATAGCATGTGTTTTGAGTGCTGTTCGTTCACAGGAAGACCGCATACGGCATTTATATCGTTATCATCAGATATGTCAATGAGATGCCTTAGCTGACGAAAGAATGGTAATCCTAGGAAGGTTGTACTCCGTCTTGGGGTTCTACGGCCTGATCTGAAGCCATCCCAGTGGTATATTTTGATTCCAAAAATAGGTCTTAGGTTCAAGTTAATGACAAACATATTCAGCTTTAGTGGTAGAGCTGTAGGATCTCTACCGGCTAAGCAAAACATATTGAAGTTTTCTCCCGCGTACTGTCAAGCTGTGGAATGAACTGCCTGTCGAGGTTTACTCAGGGGACTACAGCATGGGGTTCTTCAAAAAGGGCGTGAAGAGGTTTTTACAGGGTCGGCAACGCGCGTGTGATGCCTCTGGTGTTACAGGCGTTCATAGGCTATGGTAACTTCTTTTCATCAGGCGGGCTGTATGCTTGTTTGCCACACTGGTGGTATAAAAAATAATAATAATATATGTATATCATAAATCTAAGCTGAAGTTTGTATGGGTATGCGCTTCCTCGAATTTCCACTCATTTGCTAGCTGAGGCCATTGACACAAGTGAACACAATATACATGCATACGGCCCGCCTGATTTGAAGCGGTTACCGTAGCCATATTAACCATAATAATATTTTTACAATCTAATATTAATGACAGACATCTTCAGCCTTGTCATACAGCTGGGTGTCTACCAGCTAAGATAAACACTAATATGACTTACCTAGGTGAAGTTTCATTTTCGCAATCTAAAAATCGATAGGAATTAGCTTCAACTTATGTGGTAGAGCCTCTGGAGGACTACAATCTCAAGTAGAAACGATATTTTTACAGGTTAATAGACCCTCAAGTAGAACACACACATTTTCTAGTGCATACCTTTTTTTTTTATGTCATACAGTAGACAAACAAGCAAGCGGGCCACCTGATGGAAAGTGGTCACCGCCGCCTATAGACATTAGTAACACAAGGGGCGCTACCAATGCGTTGTCCACTAAGGAGTTGGAGGAAGGGAAGGAAGGAAGGAGGGGATAGGGAAGGAGTTGGGCTTCCGGATCTCTCACTCACCGAACGAAACGCATTGCTGCTTCACGTCGATATTCTGTGAGAGGGTGTACTTCCCCGGTCGAGCAAGCCCATTTCATAATTGCTCTACCACTCCAAAAAACTACCTACTTTTAGCTTCATGACAGATCATCACAAAGACACAAATAAACATAAGAAGTAGAGAAGAAGAACAAAGCCACTTCCTTTCAAGTTTCAAGTTCTTTATTTGCATTTCATGTTGTACATCAGTTCTCACAATACGTAGTTAGTTCCAAACATGAACCCTGGTAGGGCACAGCAAAACTTATATCTAAACATCTAATGGATTATACATGTATATTTTATGGATATAAAATTAAATTATTAATAAAATTTGATTATAAAATTATACTATAAAATTTCAGACGTTATTCACAATATTAATGTCAAAGTTATTAAATTACATTCAGTACGAAAATAGTTACATATTACATATACATTAATTTTTTATTATAATTATTATTTAAATTGTCCAATTATGTGATAAGATTATTAGTATTAATTTTAATGTCATATTGTATTATATACTACATTAGAATGTCATATTTTATCATATACAAATCTCATTCTATGGCCCTATGGTATTCATTTGCTTGATTCAAAAAATTCCTGCAGATTATAAAAGCTCTGTTGTATTAAGTAATCTTTAAGTTTTCTTATGAATGGTTCAGTTTCTTTTTCAATTTTGATATCTTGGGGAATTTTGTTATATATTTTTATTGCGCTTACGTAGGGTCCTTCCATATATATTTTTAATTTGGAATTTGGAAATGCTATCCTATTTTGTGGTCTGAGATTACGAGAACTATTTACTCTTGCGAGAGGATAGAAGAATAGTTCGTTTTTTCTTATAAACTTGCAAATTTCTAAAATGTACAGGCCAGTTAATGTTAATATTTTAAATTCTTTGAAATAAGACTTGCAGCTTTCGAATCTATCAATATTTGCAAGGACACGTATGCACTTTTTTTGTAATAGAAAGAGACTTTGAATATCAACACTATTGTATTACCCCATAGCAGAGCCAAGCATGCGCATAAGCATAGTATGCAGACAATGCCGATTTAAGATCGGTTGTCTTTTTTAAATGTGACAATGCATATATAAAACTAGATAGTTTGCCAGATATATGCTGTATATGACTTTTCCAATTTATGCCTGTATCTATCCTTATACCCAGCAGCGTAAATGAATTCACACACTCTATCGGCATGTCGTTATATGTAAACGCTAGATTAAGTGGTGCCTTCTGGTATGGCTTGAACTGCATTATTTTTGACTTTTCAAAATTTACGACTAGGTTGTGGTCTCTTAAGCAGCTGACTATAGTTGCCATTAGTCTGTTTAATTTCGGTTCGAGTTCGTTTTCATCGGAGCATGAAACTATAACCGACAGGTCGTCTGCAAATAGCACACTCATTTCGTTTAATACTTCCGGTAAATCATTTATATATATTAAGAATAATATACAACCGATGACGCTACCCCTGAGGTATAGCCTTATTTACGTCTATAGTGTTTGATTTTACCGTTGTTATCCGATTCTTCTCATAGTCATAGTGTTCCAGTTCGACATACTGAACACGGTGAGATAAGTAGGAGGAAAACCAATCATAGGCTATGCCTCTCACCCCAATTCCGTAAAGCTTATTTAAAAGAATTTTATACGAGACTCTATCATAAGCCTTGCTCATGTCTAACATCACTCCCACCGCATATTTTTTCAAATTAATTGTGTTTAATATTCCTTTTAATCAGACTATGTCTTATGTCATGAATGTAATAATTTAATAATCTAACTGACAGTATATTTCATTTTTCTTTTGTTATTTAAATGTCCTAAATTAACTCGAAGGTTACTGTAGTACCTTTCAAATAATATTTTTTTTTCCCAACAACAATCTCAAAATTGATTAATATCTTTATTAAACGTTACAAAAGATTATAAAAGATACGCAACACCATTGGCATGTATAAATAATAATAAAATTACACTAAGTTGTATGTATATTTGGTGCGTTTGTAAGATTTATAGAGCGATAGTAATGAGCGATAAGGAGTTAAAAACTTCATAAAAGTTAATTGCACGAGTCATGGTAATATTACATGAGTAAAGAATTTCTATTCATGTGGTAATACTTACGTTAGGTATCGTCTTACTTCGTTGTGGTTTAGCAACTCAAAATAGATTTTCTTCCAAAGGTGCTTTCTGTAAGTTAATATTTGAAAAAATGTATTTAAGTAATATTAGTTGTCTAGTAGCCATTGTACAAGCTTTGCTTAGTTTGAGACTAGATGGAAGAGTGTAATTTTTCCAAAAATATTTATTATTAAACTTGTGGTTCTAACTCTATATTACAAGAAAACCATGGTGATGGAGAAATAAATTATTATGTAATGTCTTGACGTCAAAAGATGTTTTTGATATCAGTGAGTCTTTTCCGTACCACAGCAGAACAACGTACGCTATACCTAACAGCTAGTGCGCCCCGTGTGCCAACCTTCCGGTTATACATATATATATCACGTCCGTAAAATTACTTTAAACTTTTTTAGACGAGCCCGGTGGTCGAATGGTTAGCAATAGCCACTTTGACTCCGAGGTCGCGGGTTCGATCCCCGCACAAGACAAACATTTGTGTGCATGAACATGTCTGTTTTACAAAAAAAAATGTATTTAAGTAATATATCAGTTATTTAATACAAACTTTGCTTAGTTTGGGACTAGAAGGCCGTGTTTAATTTGTCCAGGAATATTTATATATTATTATTTACCCAGAGCTCAATATTAGACTTTGCGCCACGTTAACTGCCTTTGAAAGTGTCACTTTTCGAGTATCGAAAAATACATTCCCGCAACAAGTCCCTCGATGGGCGGGCGTGTATTGTTTATGGACGTAGTTCTAAGGCCGAACTAACTATATAATTCAAAATAAACCTATTATTTGATCGATACCTTCGTTACACATGTAATTGCTTGGCCCTTCGTTACCTTCGAGTCGAAAACGATTATTTTAATTATTAATAGTTTATTTACTTCGTGATTTAGAGTACTTTGTGAATATAATAAGGATGGGATCAGACTTGCAGACGTTTCGCATCAGCATAATAAAATAACATAAAATGAACAGATTATATAGGTTTGGATTTTTTCGCATACTGAATGCTATCTTGGCACTAATAAAAGTCTACCATGCTATCGTGAAGCTCGAGATTAATGTTATTACTGCTAATAATTGAATTATATTAATAACTAGCTGAGCCGGCGGACGTCGTACCGCCTAATAGTCAATGAATGTCGTGGTACATAGATAGATAGATAGATGATGGTCAGGTCAGGTAATGTGAGGCATTTAGGATTGGCTATTAACTACTAGAAATTAATTTAATTGCGATTTAAAAAGAATACTCGCGCGAGTCGCTTAACTTTGGGTGGTCCAGAAAGGGTAATAGTTTAAGAATACATAAAAGTACCCATCTGTTACAACAGCAGGTTTTGAGTTCATTTTCAATTCTCCCGATTTACTTTAATATCTGCAAGAACGCTTAAACCTCCATTTCAGATAAAGATTCGAAGAGTCTGTATCTGAAATTGTGCCGATTTTGTAAAAAAAAATGCACAACTTTTCCCCTTCGTTTTCCAGAAAGTATACACATTACACTGTATTTGAGTATATAATATGAAAGAGCATCCCAAATCAGACGAAAAAAACGAATTATATTGTTTATTTAACACATTAATTGGGTTATATCTACCTCGATTTGAAAACAGTTTTCTCGAATTTAATGGGTCCAAACAATGGCCTCATAATAGGTTTCGACAGGATTGTTAAGGAGGCACTTCAAATAGAATACAGAGTTTTTAAGTAATTAGAAAGTTTTTAGGTGAATAAACTTTAATCAATCAATAAAACTTATTCACTTAAAGACTTTTTAAACAATGTCTATTTTTTTCCAAGTTTTACCTCAACAATTTTATTTTAAATATTTATTTGGATAGCAAACAGTATATCTTATAAATAAATATTTACAGCTAAATATAAACAAAACCATTAATAGGCAATCGCAGACATTTACAAAACTAATAGATTAAATTAAATTAATTTTAATAATAAGTTTAACATTTTTGAAGACTGTCATCAACGACATCCAAGTACCTTTTACGACTTCTGATAATATCGTCCAGTGTGAACCAGGCTTAAGATTTTAAGGGCTTGAAATAACTGCCCTTATAATCACAGTACTTAATTATTGGTATTAAAATAGGTGTGTTTGAATGTTTCTGCGTATTTAATTTTGATTGATAGGGCCCTAGAACCTCCGGGCATTATAATAATAGTCGACTATTTGGAACCCTTGATATTTATAGGGTATTTAAATAGCAGTATCGTTTTCAACCTTTCAATCTTAGTTAAATGTTTCTTTGTGTGACAAGATAATTGCGTATTCGAGGTTTTAATAGTCTAATCTAAATGATGCACGTTCTAGAAGTCTATGTTAGATGAGGACACTGGGGTTTCTCTGTCAAATGTTAATGATCTAAGGCCGGTGTTTTTAAAATAAGTTTTTGGGCTAATATGTTTTTTAACTTTTTACTAGCAATGTACCGACTAGTCGGCGATTAGTTGGGAAAGCCGACTATCCGGCCACTTTTGTAGTCGGTAACTAGTAGGTAAAGTTGATTATCCGGCCACTTTTGTAGTCGTTGTCTAGTCGGCGACTAGTTGGTAAAGCCGACTATCTAGCAACACCAACAACTTTAGTAGTTGGTGACTAGTAGGAGACTAGTTGGTAAAGCCGACTAACCGGCCCCTTTTGTTGTCGGTGTCTAGTCGGCGACTAGTTGGAAAATATGACTATCTGGCCACTTTAGTAGTTGGTGACTAGTTGGTAAAGCCGACTATCCGACCACTTTTGTAGATGGTAACTAGTCGTTAAAGCCGACTATCAGGCCGCTTTTGTAGTCAGTAAATAGTCGGCTAAGCCGACTATCCGGCCACTTTTATAGTCGGTAGAGCGCAGATGGCAAAATCGGCGGTGAAGCGGTTGGAGAAGATTTGAAATAGCCTTAACATTAATCGTAAAACCAAAGTTGAACTTATCCGAACCCTCATATTCACCATTTTGCAACATTCATCAGAGACTTGGACTTTCAAGGTACACACTAGGTCGAGAATAGACGCATTCGAGAGGTGGTGCTGGCGCAAAATGTTGTTTTCACGTTCTTCTCCTTTCTTTGCGTACTGCATGTATAAATGGGCAGGTATTGGGTAAGTGTTTGTAGCCAATTTTTACTGCTGCTGCTGTTGTGATGTTCGCCTATGGTCCATCTATATGCGATAGGTTTTAGGGCATATCATTTTGGGGTGTAAGTGGTTCATCAACATCTATGAATCAAACTGCTAATTGACAAACGAAGCTCTGGCGAAAAGAGAGGTAGGGAGCGTAATTTTAAGCTACACGACTGGGGAATGTACCTCCACCTCACAGAATACCGCAGCCAAATAATAATTCCCTTGAGAGTTGTTGTGTTTCACGGTCCCAATCACAAATAAAAGTTTGGATATTTCAGACTCGAATAACCTTCGAATTCGTGTCTGAAATATCGAAACTTTGGTAGTACATATTCCAAAGTTTCCGAGATAAATAATATGTCTAAGCAAAACATCGTTAACACTTATTTATTTTCAAATTATCCACCAAGATTTGTTCATTTTTTTCATGTCGAATAAACAGCTGATAAAGTCATATGTCTGTAATGTTGTTTGTCGCATGTCATTGGTCTTATTCAAAAGGTGTTATTTTGTTAATACAGTAATCACCAAATGTAATTTATTGTGAATGATTTGGCACTGAATTTAATGATGTAGGTGTTACAGAGTAGGTTCTGTTATCAAAATAAAATTTAAGTACACAACTTGCGAAATCAAATTGACGGTAAGTACATAGTAAGTATGTGCGAATATTGCAAGTACACGAGAGTTAGGGTTGTGTTGGAAAATTTGAAACTCCCAAGTAAATACACAAAAGTCTATATTAAAATCGTAAATGTGCCAGATTTGTACAGAAAGACATTGAATACTTTAAAAAAATCGTGTCACACAATTTTTTTATGTTTCCTTTAAATTGTATATTTTACAAGTTTTCTGTGCATTGATGTCGCGACTGTGTGATTAAAACCGTGTGATTTTATTTTTTATTTATTTATTCATGAAAAATATTTAATCGGGTCTGAAATAATAATAATAATCCTAATTACAATAATATGTCCTTAATTATAATAATTTCTATACATATATCAAAATAAATACAAAATTTATACCTATACTACATAATTTAATTTTAACACAAGACAACACCATTGACAATACGTGCAATGACTTCATTAATCTACATAGGGATACTAAAGAAGTCCTCAATCTTCTTAATATATAAAAGAAGAAACTGACTTATATTTATATTATATCAACGCACAGCCCAAACCGCTGCGTCTAGAGATTCCAAATTTGCGGGCAGCATGGCGGGAGCGGGACGGTTGTAGTAGCAGTTATCGGGAAAATTCTTGCATTCGTATTTATTATAATTGAAGGTGCTACATGAAGCTGGTTGCGTTGCGTTAGACTTGGCTTGGATAATCTAAAATGCCCGAATTTCACGCGAGCGAAGCCACGGGCAAAATCTAGTTTTGTATATATTGTTTTCCAGTAGTGTTTTTTTCAAGATGTGCTAAAATAAAAATAAAGTAAAATAAAAACAAATATTAAATTCCATTTCGATTTCAAATATCTGAAATCTTAGAAGATAAGACAATATATATTACCAGTTACTTAATAATTATTTCGCCTGGGCTCCTTTGTGGGCCCTTAGAACATGGCTTAAACTTTCAATATGATTTATAAAAAGTATAAGTCATGTCTAAGTGTCCACAAGGGGGCTCAGACGAAGTGGTTATTAAGTAATGTCTATCCCTCCATATACTATATGAGCCACCGATCACTTAATAGTAATTTCCTACAGCAGTGGTTCTTAAACTTTTTCGGCGACGGAGCCCTTTTGAAAAACTAAATATGCCATGGAACTCTAAACTAAAAAATAATCAGATAATGGTATTAAAAACAGATATAGTAAGCAATAGATAAATATTTGTTGCTACTTTTAATGAAACGGTTGCATGAAATTATGGTATTTTTTTTATCCTAAACAAGTTAATGATTCTATTGGGTATGTAAAATATTTTTGTTTGACTGCTGACGGAGCCTTCCCAGTGGCCTTACGGAACCCCAGCGCTCTGCGGAGCACACTTTGAGTAACGCTGTCCTATATATATATCCTCCTCCTCCTCGAGTCGTGTTCCTCATTGTTGAGGGTCGTGACCTCTCATGATCCTCGTACGGACAATATTACGCCATTTGTGTCTGTCTGTTGCGGTATGGATGGCCTCGCAAATTGTGGTGTCGAGTGTAGATCGAATTTGATCAGACCAACGCATCGGACTCCGTCCCCTAGGTCGCTTTCCCTCAACCTTGCCGGTTATCAATAGTTTTTCGAGGTTGTCTCCGCTTTTCCTAGCAATGTGGCCAAAATACTCGAAAACCCTGCGAAGACATGTGGTGGAGAGTCTCGTGTGGATTTTGATTTCTTCGAGTATTGATGCGTTGGTCCTGTGAGCTGTCCATGGTATATGTAGCATATGTCTCCAACACCACATCTCAAAAGCATCAATGCGCAAACGGTCGGCCTTCCTTAACGTCCATGTTTCAGCTCCGTAGAGCAGGATAGAGAACACCAAGGCTTTGACTTATATATATATATATATATATTTATATATATATATAAATATATATATATATATATATATATATCTCACATTGCTAAGAAGGGAAGTAAAATTCCAAAAGCTTCTTACTATCTTCCTACTAAATTCTTTTCATTAAATTCGTTGTGAGTTCCAAGGCGCCCTAGTCTTACCCCCAGGACTGCAATGGACTTCACTGTTCATTGCTTTTGTTGGCAGTCTCCGCTGTTAATCCTGGCTACACAGGAGACACAGTGGTGGGTGTGGTGGGCCCCCGTCTCATTAACGCTGTCCTAGAGAATTTTCATTTAATTCATACTGAACCCTGAGAATTCAAAGTTTCACTAACACTTCTCTCGCGTTAATTTAATCAGATAATAATCATGCCAACATAAACACTCGTTCAATCGCGATCACTTGAATCAATCAGCGCATGACATTTGAAGGGATTGATTGACAATCATTCATCATTTACTGATGTTAATTGACGGGAAGAGTTGGCATCATTAAATCTATATCGACGCTTTATAATTTATTGATTTTATTGTGTACTTGCGGTTTACAGCAAATCGATACTATTGAAATGATTAGGATGCCAAATATATGTGCGAATTTATGATCTATTTTTCTTCTTTTTGCTGTGGTCATGGACTCCATTTGAGTGGACTAATCTTCTTCTTCTTTTTTTGTCTGTATCTACGAAAGATAAAAAAGATAAATCGGCAGGAATGAAAAGCTCGAATCACTGAACGGATCGGCTTAAAGAAACCAGTTAGTGCTTGCGACTTCAAACGCTCATATTGCGGTATCCAGTGGCAATTTTCAATAATCCTTAGCCCATGCCGACGTCATAACAGCTACCAAATTGCAACCAGGGGGCCCTACCACCTAAGCTGAAGCCGATTACGATCGGATTTTTTTATTGTAAAAATTAAACTTCACCTTAATTTAGTGCTATTAGCACAGTATAAGTATTAGTACTACGTACAGTATGGCCACTCCCTGCCGCTCTCTCGTGTCGACCTCACCTCCCCTCTGAGACAAATCTGGAACAGTTTATAAAGCGTCGCACGACCACGGAATAAAAATTTCGATGGGATTCAGATTAGGCGGGTGGGCCCCTGATCCGTCCGAAAGTGATTTTAGCTGTGATCAGTCAGTAATGGCTACCTTTTATAAATACACAAGAATAGAAGATAATAGACATTACACATACATTGTGTAATGTCTATTATCTGCTGATTATCTGCTGACAAACGAGGTTCTGACGAAAAAGAGGTAAGATGGCTCAGCGTATTTATATGTGGCCCGAATGGTGAAGTACCTCCACCTCACAGAATGCAACTAAACATATCTCTTGAGGCTTGTTGTGTTCCTGAGAGTGTGTGAGGTCATCAGGAAGGAAGGATGCTGCGTTGGCAGCGGGAGTGGCGGCGCGCGAGTGATATTTCACGTTGCGAGCGCTTATATGGTAACTGGTTCACATCAAGTGGGCTATATGTTTGGTCGCAACCTGACGTAGTACAAAAATTTTACTTGTTTAACTTGCCTACCACTTTCTTTGAACCAAAGCCAACCTCGCCTGTAAAAAAAAAGTGGTTCACGTGTGAAAAGCTTCGTAGATGTATAAGACAACACATACATCATTATGGATTTTAAATTTGATAATGTGCAAATATTTTAAAAAAGCTTTTGCATTGACTACCTAGTCAATTTAGAATCAAGTCCTCTTGGCTAAGGCATTTTCTCCGTCTGTGCAATCGAGTCATTTAATAAGGCAATTAGCAATTACCTAGACTAGACAATTTTCCAATAAAGTTAATTTGCAATCTAATATATTTTGCCCAACCCATATTAAATTATGAACGCGACCCCCAGGGGGTCGCGAAGCCAGACTCAGGGGGTCGCCAGCAAACAGAAAAAGGCAAGGTGTGATTTTGCTGCTGACTGAGAGATTTCAAAGAAAGTTTGGTTTTTCGTTCAAAGAAATCCATCAGCTCATTAGCTTCATTTTGATGCTTAGTTGTGAGATTGCAAAAGCTTCTACTCTCACATGATAAAATATCGCTGCAAATTACGTAGTCTGAAAAAAATTCTGTAAAAAATTCTGGCGACCCTTGTGGTAGACAAATAAATAATTTATATAATTATTTATTTGTCTACCACACGACCCTTGTGGTAGACAAATAAATAATTTATATAATTATTTATTTGTCTACCACAAGGGGGTCGCCAGAATTTTTTAAATTGTAAAAGGGTCGCGAAATCAAAAAGATTGCAAAACACTGGTCTAGACAAAAAGACGAGTGTTTTTAGTGATTAGATACTCGTAAAGTCAAAGTCAAAGTCAAAACTGTTTATTGCATAACTAAGTGTACATTATGATCTTAGATTTGTTTACGCACTTATTGTACAACTTAGTCACCTTTGTCAGGTATCGCAAAAGACTATAGGGGCGCGCACGACTAACTACTTATATCCGTACGTTAAGCATTTCGTCATATATGACGTTTATGACGACGTCACATATGACGTTTCTAAGTGCTTTATAAAGTCCAAGGAATAAAGATATTTTGAATTTTTTTTTTTGAATTTTATAATTATAAGAACTTATTTGTAAAAAGAATATTTTCAGAACAATTTTTATTCGTTCATCGTTATTTCAAGTAAATTGATAAGAGAGAGATTCGTAAAATGACAAAATAAAGCCACATGTCTCTATTTGTCATTTTACGAATTCCCACACATGACCGTAAAAGACCCAACTGCAAAACATTACCAAATGCAGAAATGACTCAGACAATTCTTTTTGAATAACAATACGAATGCAAAAAAAGTATTTAGTTTTCTATTGTTATCACGTATGCAACAGCAATGGCCCACTTGGCAATATGTAGGTCCGCGCTGGAACACTGATGGTGTGACGAAATGCACTTTTGTCCTCGGGTCATCTTTTCGACATATTTTATTCAATGGGGATTGGGCATATTCAATTACTCATAATAACCTACAGGCTGCCCGTTATTTCGGCCAGGGTACCGCCTTAGTTGATGCAGATTACCATCGAATAAATTGACTCAAAAAATAGGTCGTATGTTTACAATTTATAAATTACGAACAAAACAAATCTAATTTGTTGCTCGTAGGTACCGAAAGTTTGTTGTATCCGTTGGCTCGGCACCGACTTCAAATTGATCAGTTGGTAGTACATAGTTAAAATAATATTGTAAATAGATAAATAGGTTTAGGTAAGTTTTAAGCTAAATTGTGTGTATATAGTAGAATATAAAATACGTGTAGGAGATAGGTTAAATAAGGTATTTGTTTATTTTTATTTAGTTATTACAACGATTATTATGTAAATATTTTATTTAATATTCTTTTTGTGTTAAAAATCTAAGATTGGTTATTTTTACTTTTTGAAGTCGGTTCAAATTTTTTTTTATATTTTATTTTTTTGACATAACTACATCTTCAGCTTAGTCTGTGAGTTCATAAATCTTAGTTGCAGTTTGATTTACACCATAAAAAATCCGACGGTAATCGGCTTCAGCTTCGGCGGTAGGCCCCAGGTGGGAGGTGGACTTCATAAAATACAAAAATCTTATTAACAACTCCATTGCTGCTCGATGTATTAGGATGAAACCTACATCAAATTCAAAGTGGTGAAGTGTAATTTCCCGTGACACGCGTTTGAATCGATAGCATTACGAGTATTATTGATTAAGTGCCAGTTACAAGTACACGCGGGTCACAAAAGCCTATTTTTGTAGTCATTATAGCATCACCACAGTATAACTAATAAATCATTATTATTTAAATAGTTGTCTTGGCCAACTTGCCAGAATATTATAGATATTTTGAAAAATGGAAAAATTCACCTGCCCCCATATTCATTGAATATCATCATCATCATCATCGGTCATCGAGTGGTCGTGGGTTCAAATCCCACCTAGGGGAGGCAGGTGAATTTTTCCATTTTTAAAATATTTATAGTATAACTAATAAGTAATACACACTATAGTACAGTAAGGCAGTTCCCTGCCGCTCTCACAAGGCCACCTCACCTCCCCTCTGAGTCGAATGTGGAACCGATCGCAAGGTTTGCCACGCGGTGGCGCGTGTGACGAAAGTTCGTTCGTAATATATGTATTCTTAACTCAACTTTTAAATGGCAAAATGTTTTTTTTCTTATTTTTTAATCATTACCACTAAATCAGTGTTACAAATTCAATTTAATTTTTCTAGTTTTAAAAATGAATTTTACACATCATCACATTTTGGAAATTGAATATTGATATTTATTCCACACTTTCAATAGACAAACACGACATTAGATTGTATAATAACTAATTACTATTCACTTGAAACATTTGTGTAGCGGTAACGTAACTGCATATCTAATGCAGTCTCATAACCACAATCATTCAAATTAAAAACATTTATTATTACAATATTACCCAAAATAAAATGTCTTACGTGGCAGCGCAAAGTACCTACTTCGTTATGCAGTCAACCATAAGGTATCTACACACACAATCGCACGTATACAGACGCGGTCAGTTTGTGTTGTCGTTTTTTATATGGAGTGGACGGGGTGTAGCATTAAGTAAGCTCAGCCCCCTTACCACCATCTCATATTGCGATTCAATAAATGAATAGAATGCTTATTCATACCAATGATTAAGTGACTCTATTTCAAATGGAATAGAGTCGCTTATTCATTGGTATGAATAACAATTCTATTCAGTTATTGAATCGCAATAAGAGATGGTGGTAAGGGGGCAGTTCTTCTGTCGCTAACCAGCGGCCCTACCGCCGAAGCTATCTCGGATATCTCTCGGATTTTTTGAATGCGAAAATGAAACAACTGCTTTGACTGTTGGTAATTATGTTTAGTTCACCTGGTAGATACCCTAGAGCTCTACTGAATAAGCTGAAGATGTTTGTCAATAACTTTAACCTAAAACTATTTTTTGGAATAAAAAAAAACCGGTGGTAATCGGCTTCAGCTTCGGCAGTAGGGCCCCTGGTAGAAACCCTGGAGCTCTACCAACTGAGCTGAAGATGTTTGTCAATAACTTTAAACTAAGACCAATTTTTGGAAACAAAAAACCCGGTAGTAAGCCGGCTTTAGCTTCGGCGGTCGGGCCCCAGGCTCATCAGTGGCGTGGCGACGTTAGTGTGTTACAACGTAACGTCACATATTGGGGTGTAAGTGGTTCATCAACATCTTTGAACCAAAGCCAACTTCACTTGCACGCGGTACACTCTGCCGACTGACAAACGAAGCTCTGGCGAAAAGAGAGGTAGGGAGCGTAATTGTAAGCTACCCGACTGGGGAATGTACCTCCACCTCACAGAATACCGCAGCCAAATGACAATTCCCTTGAGGATTGTTGTGTTCTTGCGAGTGAGTGAGGTTACCAGAAAGGAAGGAGATGCTGCATTGGCAGCGGGGGTGGCGGTGCGCGAGCGATATTTTATGTTGTGACCGTTAATATGGTTACGGTATCCGCTTAACATCAAGCGGGCCGTATGCTTGTCTTCCACCCGACGTAGTATAAAAAAAATAACGTGACGTGGCATCATGTAAGTTCAGTTTGAGTCTGAGGTTACGTGTTGCCACGTCACGTTAATCTATTACGTTACGTTAATCTAATCGTGGTGTAGAGTTAGTGTATTTGTTACTTTTTTGTTTTTGAATGTTTTTAACGATTTTAATTTTTAACACTAAGTTAGTGTGCACCTTTACCATATGCGAATACTTATAATCCGTTCAACGTATTAATATCCATTTAAAGCACATTTATCATGCTTTAAGTCAAAATAATTTTGATTTATTTCCAAAGGATATATCTTATGTCACAGTTAAGTTTAACCTTGCTATCCGACTGCTGTTCATCTTCATTATGCCATCAATTTTAGAAGGTAAATTGTCTGGTGTGTGTAATGCCGATTGCTGTAGGTAATCATTAGTACAATTATGTCTGCAACTATTATTTGTTACTGTCTTTGCTGTACCTCTTTAATTTTTATGGTTCCTTATTACGGAGTAGGGTTCCTTAGTAGTACCACAGCATAAGTAATAGTACTACGTACAATATTGCCACTCCCTGCCGCTCTCTCATGTCGACCTCACTTCCTCCGTGACACAAATCTGGAACAATTTGTACGGCGGCGCATGCACACACGCTCATTCATGCTCTGCATAGACGGCATTGTTTATGTAGTAGTAAACAATGTGACATTTGTATGGACTGACCGGGGTGTGGTAGTACTTACTTCTTTTGTATACGGAATCCTTACACAAACTGTGGTGATGGGACCCTACGTTAGGCTCCGCTTTCTGCGTTTGTATTTATCATAGGGTTGTATACTTGTACTTTTCGAATCATATCGATAGCTACTGACAGTGTTCAAACTGGTGGTAGTGTCGTGTGACGGGTTGCTGCATTCCCAATAAAATGGTTGAGTGCTCGTGAAGTATGAGGATCAGCTAGGGATGTCATAAATGCATGATAGACAATAGATGGTGAATTTAGCAGTGTTAAACCTAGCATCCATTACCCTATCTTTTTAGACTTTTAATGCCTTAATTGCCATATTCGTGTCTCTGACATTGCTAAGAGGGGAAGTCAAATTCCAAAAGTTTCTTACTCCTATTAACTTCTTCTGATTAAATTCGTTGTGATTTACAAGGCAGATTTACAAGTCTTACCCTCGGGACTGCAATTGACTTCACTGTTCATTGCCTTTTTTGGAGGTCGCTGCTGTTAATTCTGGCTACACAGGAGACAATGGTGTTGGGAATGTGTGGAGGGCCCACGTCCCGTTAGGGTTCATTACGCTAGCCGAGTTGAGCCGAATCGAATCGCAGAAATCCACCTCCACTTACTATGAAACACATTTACTATGAAAATGCGTTCATTAGATGATGATTTTTTATACCACGCCGGTGCCAAACAAGCCTACACGGATGATATAAAGCGGTTATCGTAGCCATATAGATTAGATTTATGGAGCATAACTAGCGCGCGTGCACTCGTGCTTCTAACGCAGAATCTCCTTACATTGGATCAGTGGTTCTTAACGTATGGTCCGCGGACCACTAGTGGTTCTTGAAAGCTCCTCGAGCGGTCCCTGAGTAGTACGTTAGTACTATTACTTATACTGTAGTAGTACTGAGCACTCATGAGGATATTTTGTCCTGCATGAAATTGCATGGTCCGCCATCGACACACAGGAACACAAATCTTCAAGGGTATCTTTTTTTACCCGAGTATTTTACCCGAGATTTTCTTTCTATATTACCCGAAAAATCTCGGGTAATATTTCTCAGCTATATTACCCGAGATTTTTTATATACGAGGCACCCAAATTGTATTGGCAACGGGAAAGAGACCTTAGTGTCCTGTCAGTTGAGATTGTCATGTTCGCCCATAAGATGCTTCTTCACGCTTTTTTTGACAGATCCGATATTGTAAAAAGAAGGAAATACATTATATTTTATATACTGCGGTCTTCTGTAATGTGGAGATACTTCTCCAGTCAGGTTCAACATGACCTTTCACCATAGCCTCTTTCGCTAGGCGGCAGAGTATACCCCGCATAGATAAAGTTGGTTTTAGCCTTCAAAGACGGTGTGAGCACTTTGACCTAGGGTTGCCAGCCTCTTGCACCTAAGGTTATCCGTCCCGCTATACGCGGGACGTTCCGTTTCTGAGACCCACAAGACGGTCCGCTCAGCGTGTGAGCGTGACGCTAAATATCCCGCTTTTCGGAATTAGCTACGCACGCATATACATCAATACGCAATCTCAAGACATAGGTACTCGTTTAAAAAGTAACTTATAGTTTTCACGATAAAGTGTAAATTAACAAGGTGTCTTATTTTACCTCTCATCCTGATTTGCAAAGAAAAGTTCACGTTTTTTGTATTCTAAACAAAATTTATTAGATCTCGCTTTTTAAATCCTTGTCTCGCATTTGAAATTTCCCGCAAATTCGTATTTTGAAGTTGGCAATCATATCAACTTTGGGGTGCAAGACATTGTCTTATGTAACTTGCAGGTCTCTCCTTCGTATCAAACACTGTCATGGAAGTATTATGACACTTAGTTACTAGTTGCCCAACTCTCACCAAAACTAAATATTTCCACTTCGCAAGTGAATGTAGTTCAAGACCAAAATAACGCAACTCCTCTGTTTTGCATATCAACTTGCCAATCCGTAATTACACATAAAGTACATCTTATGCCATTACATTTAGGCACATTTCTCTTTATTCCAACTGCAAGATACCACAGGGTGGTTGCTACGTCCCTGTCGATAAACCAAATTAAGTTTTCATATTAACTGCACTTTAATTAGATTGGGTTAATGGCTATAATTGCTTATTAAGAGGTGAATATAAAATTTATGGCTGTTGCTATCACATGTTTTTTTCTTTGACGACGCGTTGAAATTGTGGAGTATAATGAAATGAAATTATGTTTGTCTCTGGGTCCTTGTGGACACATAGACATAGGTACTTTTTATGAATCAAAATATATATTTTTTACTATTATGAAATTAGCATTTTTTTTTTTTTTTTTTAATATTTCTGGACAATTTACACTGTGCTATCTAGTCCCAAATTAAGTGCAAAGCTTGTGTTATGGGTACTAGACAACTGATAAATGTACGTAAATACATTTTTTTTTGTAAATACATACTTATAATACATAGAAAACACCCAGACAAAGACAAACAGACATGTTCATGCACACAAATGTTTATCTTGTGCGGGAATCAAACCCGCGACCTCGGAGTCAAAGTGGCCATTGCTAACCGTTCGACCACCGAGCTCGGCGCATTGGCGAAGAAAAGCGGTAAAAAATTGCAAATGTGGGTTTTTTAGGGTTCCGTACCCAAGGGTAAAACGGTCCCAATTACTGAGACTCCGCTGTCCGTCCGTCCGTCGGTCACCAGGCTGTATCGTCATGAACTGTGATAGTTAGATAGTTGAAATTTTCACAGATGTATTTTTGTTGCCGCTATAACAACAAAATACTAAAAAACAGAATAAAATAAAAAAAATTAAGGGGACTCCCATACAACAAATGTGATTCTTTTGCTCGTTTTTGCTCGCTATTGATAACGGCAACAGGTAGACGCTTGAAATATTCGCAGAATATTTATTTATATATTTACTGTAAAAATAAATAATTATATTTAACAAACGTGATTTTTGCCGTTTTTATAGATAATGGTACGGAACCCTACGTCCGCGAGTCCGACTCGCACTTGGTCAGTTTTGTTCAGATCATCAATTATATGTAATAATTAAAATGTCTATGTAATATACAACAAGTGTATTAAAGCGCCGAGATGATAAGGATAGCAATATTAATAGATCTCCCAGGCCAGGGGAACCATTCTCTGACCCAATTTAGTACGGGTATGCCATATCTATAGTTTTTTTTATAGTACGTCTCGGGTGGCAGACGTACTGCCCGCCTGATGGAGCGGTTACCGTAGCCATATTAACGATCGCAACAGAAAATATCGCTCGCGCTTCGCCACCCCCGCAGCATCTTCTTCCTTTCTGGTATATATATAGTATTCATAACATCATTGACTGTCACCCTTAATCTGCAAACTAAGTATTAATGGACGTAGTTTACATTGACGTCATTTACAATAAACCTAGCTCTTAATTGGGCCTATTCAGATTGTAATTAAAGTTGAATAATCTAAGTAAATTATATGCTATGTAATTTACTTAGATTATTCAAGATGATTCGAGAGGGCTTTGTGAAATACTCCGGCAAATACCAAGGACGGTACAATCTTCCATAATAAATTTAGGTACTTTTATGATGAATAAAATATTTTATTGCTCAAGTGTGGAAATACATTAATGTTTTAATAACTTAGTTTGTACAGGGGGCTAGATAAGTTGTCTGCCACCTTTAGATTGATATTCGTTATAACTAATATCGGTTTTTGATATAATAATATCTTAGATTGCTTATATTTAGCTAAAACCTATAACAGCGGAAAACCTTACGTACCAACTTTGTTTGCGTTCCAAAAAATACTAAATTCGTATATTGCAAATGTAAAGTAACAGCAAAAAGAGCTTGAATATACAAAATTGTTTTTGATATTGCACAACTTTCACAGTTTATGGAATTTGTAGTTAGAAACGAAAATAAAGTTGTCAAGTTCATATTCATTTATTCAATGTAATTTGCAACAATAGGTACAGTGATCATTGTGAGTTATAGATCTTAGATAATTTGCTACAAATTGCCCTTTTCAAGCCATTGTGAAAATGTAAATATTTAAAACTATTATTTGTATAACAAAATAAATTTAAAATTTAAAATATAACAAAAATTAGGAATCGAACATATTACTTATATTAAACTATTTTTAGATGTATTTATTATATTAAATTGTAACATAGGCCGTGTGGTTTCCGGCAGACTAGAATAGAATCACCGCGTCTCTTCCCGTGGATGTTGTACAACGCGATTAAGGGAAAATTATAAAACATCGATCAGGCCTCCCCAACCCGTCTGGCCAGCGTGGGGAGTGTAGGCCAAATCCTCCTTTTGTCTGGGACGGAAGAGAGAGGGTCGTGCTCCTGTAGTGGAGACTAAAATGACCTGATGATGATGATGATAACATGTCTAATTATATTATATTAAAATACATTTTTCATGTCAAAATATTATTTATTCGTTTCTATTTGCAACAGGCCTCTGGCGGCGCGTGACGTTTCGGGAAAATCGGATTTCCATTGTAACTGGGAAATTTAACGACTTGGAAATAGTAAATGGAATGCTTTAATGTTTTATATATTATTGATGATATGTCTAACATGTCATATCCGCAATCATGTTTTTGTATAATGACAGAATACATTACACGGTGCATCGCACGTCGTGACAAATCGAGCATCTCTGCTGCATTTCTTAATATCTTATGCCTATACGAGATTTATGTGTCTATATTGCAGCTATATCCTAGAATTTGCCATATTACATGACGACTAGCTATTTAAAAAATGGCGGAGTAATAGCCCTAAAGCAACCCTTTTATCATATTATCACTCTAGTGAATTAGTCATAACACAAACCTAACCCAAGCCTAACCTTTAAGACAAACCGCCTACAACCAGCCGTTATATAATGCTGCGAATCTACGACATGGCAGCGACATAGCCATTGATTCCCAAACTGGTCTATGTCGACCACCAAGGGTCGATTCTACAATGTGCGGGCTCTTAATAAAAAAAAAACATATTAGAAGGACAGGGAGTCTACAGAAATCGAAAAGTATATAGTTTTTCTTCTTGTGTGTAGTCGTATGTTTATAATATTAAACTATTATGGGTTGTAACAATTTCTAATAGCAAAATTTAATTTATTATTATGACAGCAAAGATTAATCTTATATTGAAGCGAAATTACACTTGATTATGAATCTAAATTTGGGACTTTCTGTGAGTTACTTCATGCCTTGTAACCCTTAACTGTTGTACAATTATTAGATTCATAACTTTTAATTATGTACTGTTAACATGTTTTTTTTTCTTTATTTTGTTTTGTTAATAAATGATTTTCCTTCTTCTTCATACTAGTATACTGCTTTATTGACAGAATCTTTCATTTTTTATTAAACGAAATTTACAAAATAGTATGTACAATGTGCAACTAAAAATAAATTCACACATTTCGAAAGAAATAAACTGGACACAAATGTTTTATAGATAAAGATGTTTATAAAACCAGGCGATAAACTAGCTTTCATTCCTGCCCGTTAACTTACTTGATGTTTATTACTCGGTGATTATAGAAAGTATCTCAGCTAATCTATTTTTAACAAGTCAATAATTCTAATTTTAAATAGATTTTTATTTTTTTTTTTATTTTTTTTTACTTCATTTCATGACACTTCACAGAGTACTACTGACTCCAACACACTGGCAAGATGATAGATGGCGAACTCAGACGAGAAAGCAAAGTTTTTTTTTATACGAGACTGGGACAAACGAGCATTTGGTTACCTGATGGAAAGCAATCACCACCGCCCATGGAGATCAGCAACACCAAGGGGTCGCCGATCCGTTGCCCGCCTATACTCCTTCCTTTCTTTCTGGTGACCTAACTCACTAACAGGAACACAACAACCCTCAAGGGAATAGTTATTTAGCTGCGGTATTCTGTGAGGTGGTGCACCACGTGCAGGTGTGGTTAGCTTTGGTTCAAAGATGTAGATGAACCACTTACACGCCATATAACAACAAATTGGCAGAGAAATTTGGTGTATAAAGTAATGTAGACTTAGTACTTATTTGTTCTATAGTGTTGACACCTTTGGGCCGGAACACCCGAATACCAGCTTGGATCTTGTAAGGGCGAAAACACACCCAAGCGGCGTGGCGCTGCAAGCTGGAACGCTGAAATCAATATTCAGCCTCCTTACCACCATCTCTTATTGCGATTCAATAACTGAATAGATTGCTTATTCATACCAATGAATAAGCGACTCTATTTCAAATGGAAATAGAGTCGCTTATTCATTCTCAAATAACTCGCTTGGATTTGTTTTCGCCCTAACTCGCTTCAGATATTATTCGAGTTATAGCGAAAACACATACAATGATCGTCAATAATATAGAGCAGCAAGAATTTCTGACGATCTTAAGCTTAACTTGCACGCGATTTTGAAATATGAAACAAAATTGACAAAATAATCCAAAAATATTCATTGAAAATCTCCACGGAACTCTACCAAAGGTATGTCCTATGGCTATAAAACCATAATCACTTTTGATTTTTATCTTTACAAAGTACCCCATATTAGATTAATAAGTAATAAATATTGATTTATGAACGGTAAAATGCCGCAGGGTTATAATTGATGCTTTTTCATAAAGTTAAATACCTACAAAGTGACATATTTAGTGTTAAAATAATTATAGTAATTTATGATTTTGTAGGTGGAAGTTTAGAGAAGGTTATTAGTACTAATAGACGTTATTAACAATATATCGATAATAATAACTGGGATCGATCTATTATCACTGACAGGACTATTGTAGCCAATAAACCTGACATTGTGCTAATAGATCGATCAACGCGCTGATATCATTGTTGATATCGCTGGCCCACATGACGTTAATCTTGCTAAAGCTGAAAAAGATAAACTATCTAAGTATCTTGATTTAGCTAATGAGATTACCGACATGTGGGACGTCAATTCAGCAATGATTGTCCCGGTAGCCAATAAACCTGACATTGTGATAATAGATCGATCAACGCGCTGAGCAATCATAGTTGATATCGCTGGCCCACATGACGTTAATCATGCTAAAGCTGAAAAAGATAAACTATCTAAGTATCTTGATTTAGCTAATGAAATTACCGACATGTGGGACGTCGATTCAGCAATGATTGTCCCGGTAGTTGTGACGGCCGATGGCTAAATCGCCAAGAGCTTCGACGACCGTTCGCTGGCTGGTTTTATTATTAAAGCTAGAGGATGGTCGTAAATAAAAAAAACCCGCGATAAATAAACCCATCCATGGACAGGCTGCGGTCGACTTTGCTTAACTTGAGTGCTCGATTAGACTGGCACGAACAACGACGCCTTCTCTTAAAATAATAAGGGTGTAAGTGGCTTATCACGATCTTTAAACCCAAAGGCAACCCCATCCACACGTGATGCGATATGCCCACTTGCGAATGAAGCGCTAGCATTACAGAAGTACAGCCTATTTATTGTGAACTGCCCGACTATGTAAGTATCTACATCCATCTCACAGATTACCTCAGCCAAATAATTTTTGTGTTGTTGTGTTCCTGCAAGTGAGTGAGGCCACCTGTAAAGTAGGACTTTCTACGTTGGCAGTATTATATGTATGTATTTAAAGAAAATGTATTAACTGTAATATCAGTTATCTAGTACCCATAGTACAGGTTTTACTTAGTTTGGGACTTGATGGCAGTGTGTAATTAATTCTTCAAAGACTATTTATTTATGATACCTCTTTTGCCACAGTCCAGAAATACTAATTGAACCCTACCTATAATAATGATCAAACAATTATATATTACAGTAGGCTGTTATGTGTGAATTGGATAACACAGCTTAATAGTCATCAACACTTTAACTGGACGAGTATGTAATGATAGTTAGTGGTTATTGTTACACAATAGTTTGACGTTAGCCGAAATATTCAGTTCTGAATTCGTCCAAGAATATTTATTTATGCACTAATAGCATTCGAAGTGTTCAAGATGTGCCAACAGCGCCGCCCCGTGATCAGTGACCGGCGAGCTGCCTTGCCGCAGGCAATGCCGGCCATTGCGACAACCATCCGAAAACTGGTACCGGTACAGGCGGACACACAAATGTTACTAATTTGTTATGGGTATCATTTAAGCTATCGCCTATTTAATTAGTTTTGTGTTTCTTAACTAATAGGGTTTGCCCGCAAAATAATAGATTTGTCACCAAGATGTAGTCACCAAACAATTTAAAATCGATTCCACAATAAATCCCCTAAAATTATGGAGATATACGGTCTAGTACCAAATAAATGTTTTTGTATGTATTATATTGTCAATTATTAATAATTAAGCTTACTTGGCACCGCATCATTCATCATCTAGGTTGACGGAGCTCCTATTTCCGATGACAGGACACAAGAAAACCCTAACCTAACCAATAATCAACTCAAATCTAACCAAACATGATTTATTACATTGACCAAGTATTGTTAAGACTCGTCAGTGAATATGACGCCAATTTGACTTCGCCCCTATTAGCCATTTTTTCATTAAATTAAGGAGCTGATGTATTTATTTGGTGACAGATCTATTATTTTGATGATCAAACGAATTAAATGATACTAATAGTTTGTTAATCTGATGATTTATATTTAGAGTCAGTTTTGATTAAAATGATGACTAATATATTTCTTGGGGATAGATATTATTATTAGGGTACTGCAGATTAGTGACACATCTTAGGTGACAGAAAATATTGTTCCCATTTGTTAATGACTGGAGTGAGTGGAGCGGTGTAGGGAGCGGAACCCTTAAATATATGCCAAAAAGTCACTCTTGGAAATGAATAGGCTCCAAAACCACTGAAGCAATTTTGATGAAACAAGTCACAATTAAAGACATGGACATGCTTGAGGTTTGTGTCGAAAAAAAAAAAAGAGATCGATCATGTCCTTGATGAATGATTATCAAATACATTTTCTATTGAAATCAATGACAATGAAATATACACTCCGCTAATATACTCGCTCCACTCAGCCTCGATTTCGGCCCCGTGGGCTAGAATCCGGCAGTAGTATAATATTGGGCAACCTAGATCACTTTCGTTCGCTCAGGCTCACTTTCGTTCGCCTTCCCTCACTGCAGTGATCTAGGTAGCCCAATATTATACGTCCGAATAGGTGTACTAGTATTAAGACGATTGATCTTAGCTTATACTTTGTTTGCTTTAGTTCAGATGCAAATGAAATTATTTTTTATATAGACGAATTTTTTCGCAAAATAACAAATAAAATTACTCTTGATTACACTGTTGTGTCCAAGTGTACCTACTTGCCATGATTGCACTGAAAATTTCTAAAGAGTTCTATATAAGATTTACTATAGTATATCTTATAGACACAACTGCACTTTACACAACTGCAATTCTGCACAAGAAATATAAAGAAATGAATTTAGCCGTAAGTATTGCATTGTAGAATTAGAGAGCGTAGTTTATGTTGAACTTGCAGCCTGCCCACGCTTCGATGTGGCTCAATCTTTTAGTTTCCACCTCAATCCAGTGGATTTTCGACACAAACCTTGTTCTTACATCTTGCTATTAGTGCATACATAAATATTTTTGAATATTCACGAATTAGACACTGCCATCAAGTCCCAAACTAAGTAAAGCCTGTACTATGGGTACTAGATAACTGATATTACCGTTAAATACATTTTCTTTAAATACATACATATAATACTGCCAACGTAGAAAGTCCTTCTTTACAGGTGGCCTCACTCACTTGCAGGAACACAACAACATAAAGATTATTTGGTTGCGGTAATCTGTGAGATGGATGTAGATATGCGTACGTATGATACGCGGCGTAGGAGAGATAGCCTATAAATGTATGCCTGCAGCTGCTGTTTATTTTTAATGTAATATAATTTATCATGTTTGTGTACGATAGCGCAATAAATGAATATTGTATTTTACCACATAAATGATAGTACTTTTATACTGATAAATAAAGAAATTCGTGCGAAATTATTCCAACCATTCCAAAATATTCAAAAGTGCACAAGGTTAATGTTCAAGTTTCAACTTTTGCCGGCACTCCCGGAGTGCAACCCGTTTTTTTTCGTTATTTTTCTGATTGGTACGAGTATATGCAATATGCATAGCTATTCTGCTGTTTGGGATAGAGACAAATTCAATAAATCATAAGTAGATCATATCAGATCATATAAAAGGTCTATGAAACTGCCGTTCTGCAGTACTGGCCATTTCAAATCAAAATATTTTTTGTTTGACTAAGAATTCTAATTTCAAATTAATTTTATATTAAAAACATGGAATTCTTTTTCCAAAAGTAGTCATTTGGTTATTGATTAGTGTTACATTTTCATCGCATTTCAATCTTTTTCGTCATCATGGATACGTTAAAAATTCGAGTAATTATGAAATATGAGTACCGTCGTGGCAGCAACGCGGCACAAGCGGCACGCAACATCAACGACGTTTACGGAGCTAACACTACAAACCAACGCACCACCTGTTATTGGTTTGCTCGCTTCCGTTCTGGAAATTTCGACCTGAAAAATGAACCTCGCGGTCGTCCGAAGACTTTGGTCGACAATGACGAATTAAAGGCGATTGTGGAAGCAGATGATACACAATCTACGGCTGAATTAGCAGCAGACGTGCCTTGCACTGCTCAACAGACACACAAATGAAGGAATTTTAAACCGCATTGTTACCTGCGATGAAAAATGGAATCTGTTTGATAACCGCAAGCGCTCAGCAAGTTAATTGGGTCCTAGTTCAGCACCTAAACAATGCCCTAAACGAAAACTTACCCCTAGAAAAGTGATGGTCACTGTTTGGTGGTCTAGCGTGGGTGTGATTCATCACAGCTTCTTACCAAACGGGGTGAGCATTACTGCAGATGTGTACTGTGAAGAACTGAACACAATGATGGTGAATCTGGCACGCCTCCAACCAGCATTGGTCAATCGCTCGTCTCCGCTGCTCCTGCACGACAACGCGCGACCTCATACTGCACAGCAGACGGTCTCCAAGTTGCAAGAACTGGGGTTGGAAGCTCTCCGTCATCCGCCCTACTTTTTCCAGAATTTGGATAACTTCTTGGCGAGAAAAAAATTCAATACCCGAGAGGCAGTACAAAATGCCTTTGAAGAATTTGTTGCCAGCCGTCCAGCTGATTTCTTTAAGAAGGGCTCAATAAACTGTCACTGCGTTGGCAAAGATGCATTGATTGCATGGGTGATTACTTCGATTAATACAAATAAAAAATACATGAAAAAAAAGTGTTTAAATTTTTTCATACAAAACGGCAATTTCATAGGTAAAGACCTAACCGTATGGTTTCCGGCAGACTAGAATAGAATCACTCCGTCTCTTCCCGTGGATGTCGTACAAGTCGACTAAGGGAAATACATTATAAAACATCGATCAGGCCTCCCCAACCCGTCTGGCCAGCGTAGGGAGTGTAGGCCAAATCCTCCTTCTGTCTAGGACGGACGAGAGATGGGGATCGGGTCATTTTAGTCTCCACTACAGGAGCACGACCCGCTCCTGTAGTAGAGACTAAAATGACCCGATGATGATGATGATGATGAGATCATATCGGTCCCGCTGTTTTTGAGTTATAAATGGTGTAACTAATCCGACATTATTTTATATATGCAGATTAGTGTTACATTTTCCTTTAAACCGCATTCGTGAATTTGTACTTTTCGAAGTTGCCAGATCCGTCGTCAACTTCGTCACTTATTCATCCCAGTGCCATAGATGCAATAGTTCAAGAACTTATAGACATCTTAAAAAAGCCCGGTACTGATTACGTGCAGCCATATTTTAATTAAACGGTTTTATTTAGCTTGACCTGTTTGTTTGTTTATTTGTTTATATTTTTGGGTCAAATCTAGTAATTGAAATTTGACCCCATTCCTGTTGACAGATTGATCTGAAATTTGGTACACACCTTTAGTTCTGGTGACAATACAATTAAATAAATTCTGTTTCATTGTAAATCCAAGATGGCCGCCACTACAAAATGGCGGTTTACAAATTTTGTCACGACTACCTCAATATGGGTATCAAATGAAAGGGCTTAACTAGTAGAACACAGTTTACACGAAAAAAAAAATTTTAATCCAAGATGGCCGCCGCTACAAAATGGCGATTTACAAATTTTGTCACGACTAACTCAATATGGGTATCAAATGAAAGGGCTTGACTAGTAGAACACAGTTCACATGAAAAAAAATGAAAATCCAAGATGGCCGCCGCCACAAAATGGTGGTTTACACATTTTGTCACGACTACCACTACATGGGTATCAAATGAAAGAGCTTGACTAGTAGAACACAGCTTGTCGCTCGTCGCTCTCATGAATATTATAATAAAATCCAAGATGGCCGTCAACAAAATGGCCGGTTGGCGGTTACATATTTTCTCAATTTTCAATATGGGTATCAAATCATTGATCAGACAAAATAATAAAATCGTTGGGCCCGTGTTTCTATCCAATCAACTCAGTTTACGCTACGCCCAACGATTTTATTATTTTGTCTGATCAATGCCTTAGACTGATGAGGGAGAGGGGTATGATGACTGAAACATCGGACCTACCGAATTATTTTTTAGCTTTTAGTACATTACTTTAAATAAAACCGTTTAAATTAAAAATGTTTTTTTCATAATTTTTATTTTTTATTACCTCAGGTGGCAGACAAGCATACGGCCCGCCTGATTTGAAGCGGTTACCGTAACCATATTAACGCTTGCAACAAGAAATATCGCTCGAGCGACAGTACTTCCGCCGCCAACGCAGTAACTACTTCCTTTCTGATGATCTCACTCACTCGCAGAAATACAACAACCCTCAAAGGAATTGGTATTTGGCTGCGGTAGGTGGAGGTACTTCTCCAGTATGGCAGCTTACAAATACGCTGTACCCTACCTCTCTTTTGCCAGCGCCTTTTTGGCTAGTAGGCAGGGTGCACCACATGCAGGTGAGATTAGCTTTGGCTCTAAAGATCGTGATAAGCCAATTTCCCCACCCCATTACACCATTACCTCCCATTTCTGCAATAATTAGAAATCACTCACGTATGTAAGTGCTGGGTCGGTATTCAATTTTAAACCCTCAATCTATTAAGTATGCCAAGGTATCGGATGTCTTAAACAACGGCATAAAGACATAATGACGTACTTAGAGCATCCTCTATGTAGGTATATACAGGATGCATCTATGCAATAAAGTTATGATTTCATCAATCATAGTTTACAAAGTGTGCTTCGCGGTTGAAAAATCGATGTGATAGGAAACTGTGTCGAGCCATAGAGTCAATAAAATAGACTAGGTACGATGGAATTTAAAATATTTTTTTATTGTTTCATTAGTTGATTTTTGGCCAAATTCCCGGAATTTACATAAATACTTTTTAAATGGAAAAATTCACTTCCCGCCTAGGTGGGACTCGAACCCACGACTTCTCGATAACCGGTCTATTGCTCTTTCCAACTGAGCTACTAGGAAGGTTTAAAAATATGTATAGAACATATTTGTTTCTTGGTGAAATAAATATTTTCTATATATATCTCAATTAAGCTATAAAAAATCATATTACTTAGTTTATACAAACATATTCTGACAAGTTAGGGGTATAAGTGCCTCACAAAAGACTCGTTCTTAGACTTATGATGATCGGTGTCCATCGTGTCTGAGTTAGGCAAAGACCTGTCATTAATCTTTGAATAGATTGCTTACTAAATATTTAAGTCCGGTGGTCGAATATCTAGTAATCTAGTATTACTTATTCTGTAGCAATGGCTGCTTTGATACACATTTGTGTGTATGAAAATGCCTGTCTCTCTTGGTTTGTGTATTTTCTATTATATCCATGTATTCCCAAAAAAGAAATACTTAAGTATGTACAGTTATTTAGTATCAAAAAAACACAAGTACATATTATGAAAAAATAAACTGTGTTGTCTATGCAATGATTTTAAGTCTATGGTTTAATCTATTAAAATATACGATGCAACACTGCAAGTACTCACTTGGATTACCAAAGACAATCACTCTAGGAGAACGGATGGGACTGCACGAAGGCCGGACGGGATCGGATAAGTGATGTGATTGCAATGAAACTGACAAACAAACAATAGATAAGCTTTTTGTAATAAATATGTAAACATTCGTTTGCACCTATCTTAGATGTTACTCCTACGCAGATGGTCGTCGTATATGGATGTCGGAGGCATTGATAGACTGTGTAGAGATTAGAAAGAAATATTGAGAGAATTGTTTATTTATTGTTATATTGACAGGTTATAGATTACCAATTGTATTGTTAAATTCTTGTACGTGGCTGGCCCTGTTGAGAAGATACGTGTGCTGTATAGAAGGGATATAAAACTGTGTACGCGACTTCGATGGCGTATATTATCCAACCGATTATTGTTTTGCTTTTATGGACCCTGAAGGTCCATTTTAAATATCGAAACGATTAACCAAGAACCAGAGTTGTTGTTGTTTGCCAAGAGTTGGCGGGAATATGACACCCTGGACACAGTATAAGTAATAGTACTACGTACAGTATGGCTTCTCCCTGCCGCTTTCACAGAGCGATCTCACCTCCTCTCTGAGTCGAATGTGGAACCGATCGCAAGGGTTGCCACGCGGCGCCGCTTATTACTTAAGTTCGTTCGTAGTATGTAATCTATTCACAACTAAACTTTTAAATGGTAATGTGATTTATTTATTATTACTTATACTGTGCTAATACTTAATCATCACCATATTTTTTTTTGTTTTTTTCATCAAATTATTTATTCCAATTTTAACAATGAATTTTACATATTGTATCGTCGGAATCGTTGATTCGACAGTTCGACGTTTTTGGAATTTTTAGAAGTTCAATATTGATATTTTTTATTCCACATTTTCAATAGCCAACCAGGACATTAGATTGTATAAGAGACATTTAGTATATAGCACGGTAACGTAACTGGATTTAATACAGTCTCATAATCACAATCATTCAATATAGTTAAACGTTTAAAGGTATTTATTATTACACAATTACCTAAAGTATAACGTCTTACCTACTTCGTTACTTCGTTTGCAGTAAACCCTAAGGTATCCATACACACATTTGTATGTATACAGACGCGGTCTGCTGTGTTGTGGTTTTCTGTATGGAGTGGCCGTGGTTTGCCCTGGAGGTAATGCTTACGATTCATTTCTGCACACAGATACAAGTCGAGGATTTATAAATGATCCCCGATGGGAATTAACGTACAGATTTGGGTTTCATTCGCGCTAAAGCTGAAGAAATAGAGTTCATACCAGTGAGCTATTAATTCCACGTAGTTCTTGGACTTGTATCGGCAACAGTCGACAGCCTTGATTCCAGCGTAAACTTCATATCCTAGATGTGTCGTGCAGTCATCATTATGCAGTGCATGTTGCCAATTCACTACATTGTTTGGTAGAAGAGAAAGCGCTGGTGACAGCATGAAACCCTGAGGAACGCTTGGCGTTCACATAAATGAGCTAAGATGTTAGCCATCGACCACGAGGACCATGTAGGCTATTTGACCAACGTTTTTTTTTTCGGTTTTCTATGTAAGGACTTACAATAATAAAACTACACGTGAAAGAATTACTTTGATAGCACAAAAATCACATTACATAAATAATAATATATAGAATACATTTAAAATTATATATAAATATACATATACATATGAATAGGAGGATGATTCATAGTTTTGGCAAATTGTTCAAGAGGTAAGCTTGAACTTTCTTTTTGAAATTTAATCTATCTACCATTTAACGCCCGTTTTTTTATATTTGGCTGGCCAATACTTGCATGCAACGATTATACAACATTCATTATAACAAATCACGATAGTGCTTTTACAATCAATGTGTATACGCCTATGAATTTCACGCCAGCCTGAACACTTAACTTTGTTAAAGGTACTTATCTTTTATAACACATCTATCGGGAAGTAAATGGAAAACTATGTTACTATAGCTACAATCACGTGTATGAATATGGATAGTACCACAGTATATTATTATGTATACTATATGTAATAGTACTCCGTACAGTATGACCGCACCCTATCTTTCTCTCGAGTTGACCTCACCTCCCCTCTGAATCGAATCTGGAACGAGGTGCCGTGTTACGAATCTTCCTTCGTAGTATAAGTATATAAACTATAGAAAAATATATAAAATTATATTTTTCTTATATCTGTTCTACCAATTGTAAAATGGGGTGTATTCCAGAGGAGTTGTTTTATATGATGCCCACAGCTTCCTGCTACAGTCGCGCCGCTCGCCATCGACAGGGAATTCTCACATATTGGAGCCTAAGTGGTCGCGTACTGTGCGATTCCAGAGAAGTTTTCTTTCGCGTACTGTCAAGCTGTGGAATGAACTGCCTGTCGAGGTGCCCCTGCCCCTGGATTTTACAGGCGTTCAGAGGCTACGGCAACTGCTTTCCATCAAGCGGGCCGTATGCTTGTTTTCCACTTTAGTGGTATCTAAAATGTACTTATTACCAATTAACTGCTTATTTTTTTATTAGGAAACCAAAATTGGTTTCTTATTAAACAATAATGTTTTTCTTATATGTGCTACTAGCTAAATAGCTAGTATGAAACATGAATACACAAACGTAGATTACGTTTAGTGGGCTAGTTACGTTGTAGAAACGGTCATTTAAAGCTCTCTCTGTGATAAATGGACATGTAAGTTATAATTAACTAACGACCCGCCCCGGCATCGTCCGTGTGAAGTAATATAATGATTACATAATGACTTCTTACTTTGACGAGCTCGGTGGTCGAATGGTTAGCAATGGCCACTTTGACTCGAAGGTCGCGGGTTTGATTTCCGCACATGACAAACTGCATTGTGTGCATGAATATGTAAATATGTATGTTTGTCTTGGTCTGGGTGTTTTCTATGTATTACAAGTATGTATTTACAAAAAAAAATGTATTTAAGTACATTTATCAGTTGTCTAGTACCTATAACACAAGCTTTGCCCATCTAGTCCCAAATTAAGCAATTTGGGACTAGATGTTGCTGTGTAAATTGCTCAGAAATATTTAATTATTTATAATTTGCTAAGCCAAAAGAGATGATCGCCTCTATATTTATGAAATAATATAATAGAAGTATCGCCATATAAAATAGTACTAAAATATACTGGCGACATTTAAATAGTACATTTTAGTACTATTTAAATGTCGCCATAGTAATTTATAGGTTGTGGTTGAACTTTGTACTCTCAGTTACATAACATGAACGTGCATTTCCCGAATATGTTCCACTTGTAACTGTTTAATTCGATATTATTCCGATTTCAGACAATATTGAACGAATAATTGGTGGAAATAGGCCAACGTTGATTCTGTCGTGGAGTAAATTTTAATTACGGGTATGTAACGGAACACAGCAAATATAATATTATTTATTTTGTGTCTAACTTTTGTAATATAATTACAAGCTCTTTACCATGATTATTGAGCCTTTTTCCTGTTAACTAACATTTTTCACACCATCCCACTGCCGGGATACTGGTCTCCCTTAAATCGAAGCGGTTTAGAGCATACTCCACCGAGCTGCTTAACTGTGGCTTGGCGGAGGCCAGTGTTCTCAAACCGCCTTAAGGGCACTGCTAACGACTGTCATGTAATAGCAAAAGCTGGAACCGATGACTTAACGTGCCCTCCGAAGCGCGAAGAAGCTCGAGATAAATAAATCAATCCAAGGAGAGGCCACGGTCAACATTGCAACAACGCCATCGTGCTCCTCATATATCCATTACCATCCATTTAATTCTATTTACTAAATTCATAGTCACTTACAATCTTTTATTCCCTATAAAAAAAACTCTATCGTTCATTTAATTTCAATAATTTTGTAGTTTGTATTTCTATTCCGATATCTATCTTTGCTTCGGATTACAAATATAATCAAATTGTCCTGTAAAGCATATAAGACACGGGTAGAATAAAATCGTTAGAGTAGCGT
The DNA here is from genome assembly GCA_937001555.2 of Hypsopygia costalis. Classification (NCBI taxonomy): domain Eukaryota; kingdom Metazoa; phylum Arthropoda; class Insecta; order Lepidoptera; family Pyralidae; genus Hypsopygia; species Hypsopygia costalis. Next base: position 5,654,620 of record OW443342.2, read on the forward strand.
TAAATTGACTACTGATTTCTTTGTACTTTCTTAGTTTTTACTATTCTTAGCGTGCTGGTAGCTCCGCGATGTACACTAACTCGACCGATTTTACTCTACTCGTGCACGCCAGGCTTTAATTAAGATATCCTATTTGGATAGAAAATCTGATCACAGCATTTTAATTTGGATTTTCGGTGTCATCATACCTTCATATAGAGCCCGGTGGTCGAATGGCTAACATTAGCTACTTTCACTTCGAGGTCGCGGGTTCGATCTTCACACAAGGCAAACTTTTTTGTGCATGAATATGTATGTTTGTCTTGGTCTGGGTGTTTTCTAAGTAATAGAAGTATGTATTTACAAAAAAAAAAGTAAGTATTTAAGTATATTTATCAGTTGTCTAGTACCCATAATTTGCGCTTAATTTGATTAGATAGCGCTGTGTAAATTGTCCAGAAATATTTATTTATTTACATAGTCTCCCTCAAATTGACAAAACTGCGTCCACAAGCGCATAATATACATTTTCCTTAACTTCCATTAACTCTCTTTTCCAGCTAGCTCGTGTGTTTAGCTCTTTAGTATATATTTTTTTGAAAATCGCCTAAGGTATTATAAGGTGAAAGGCCATTTTTGTTAGCCAATTAAACTACTATCAACAATTCCACGATTAAAGAAGCATCAGCTTCATTATTCACCTCGCGCTGGCGACAGGCGGAACACACCAATTTCTCTGTAATCACAAGACTGTCGAGTCGTGCCTCCGCGTTCCGGATCTAGTTTTTCTGAAACTAGTTATGTAGGTGTCTTGTCTTGTGTGTCGATTAACGCAGTTGCATATTGCAGTCCGATTTTTGAATTGTGAATTGTTCAGCAATAGGCATGTGACCAATATCATAAATTTATAAAAACTCTCTATCAGTAACGTAAAATACATAAGACTAGAACTTATAAACTTAAGAAACTTATGTCCGACTTGTTTTATGGTCGATCAAAGTTTGGTGGGAATGTCCATTTTAAAAGTATGAAATTATAAAAAATAAATATTACCATAGTAGAAACAATAAAAAATACTATAACTTTTGTTACCTACGGTGTTGGCTACATAAACGCAATATTTAACATTGCCTATTAAAATAGCGTGGTGTGACGTCATAATATGGTAGCCTTTTGTATGGAGCATTTTCGGGATACCTAGTCTGTGATCTTCAAGTTATCATATCTCGAGAAGTTTTTTATGCTATCGAAGTAATTCTTTCACCTATAGTTATATTATTGTAACGTCTTTACTTAATATTAATAACAAATAGAAAAAAAATGGTTCCCAAGCCTAAAAAGTCAAAATGACAACTTAATAAAAATTGCAATATATTACATTGAGTTTCTTTTTTTATACTATCTCTGGTGACAAACAAGCATACTTGCCTGCCTGGAGCAAACAAGCCTGATGTGAAGCGGTTACCGCAGCAATATAAATGCTTGTTACATGAAATCCGCGCTCTGCCACCCCCGCTGCCATCGAAGTAATTCCATCCTGGTGACCTAACTCACGCGCAAGAACACAATAATCCTCAAAGAAATTATTATTTGGATGTGGTGTTCTGTGAGGTCCTTCCCTTATCGGGCAGCTTAAAATTACGCTGTGCCTCTCTTTCGTCGGAGCCTCGTTAGTTAATCGGCAGGGTGTACCATGTGCAGGTGAGGTTGGCTTTGGTTCAAAGATGTTGATGAACCACTTACCCAAAAGTAAGTAAGTAAATAGTAAGTAGAATCAGTATATTTAAACGATCAGTATATTTAAACAAAAGTTAACCAAAATATTATTAGATAAAAGATATTATGCGATTTCTGACTTTATGGATGGACAAGTTTTGACTTTTAATTATTTTATATTGACATGACATCATTTTCCTTTTATAGTTTTAATTTACTTTTGAATATTATTATAGTATTATTCATATTGTTTTATATACTGACATATTGTATTCACAATAACTTTATCAATGAATCACGTAATAGTCTGGCCAAACATGTTGAGACAAAACTTTTTGTACCACCTGCAACCACCTGCATGTATCTTCTCCATATCACATCATCATCAAGTCCATTTTAGTCTCCACTACAGGAGCGCGACCCTCTCTCGTCCGTCCTAGACGGAAGGAGGATTTGGCCTACACTCCCCACGCTGGCCAGACGGGTTGGGGAGGCCTGATCGATGTTTTATAATGTATTTGTCTATACCATATCACAGTTTAGAGCAAATATATTTATTTGTTTAGACATACAGATAAATTTATCTTTATCTTTAGAAGAGTAGTTGGTATCGAATAGGAATAAAATGCTATGTCGTAATGCTGCCAAGGTACTAAGGTATGCAAAGAATGCAAGTCATCCGATAACATGTTCGTTTATACAATTCCTGCCTGTTGACATTTAAGGATGGCTTGTATAGATTTTGTAATGAGGTAAACGACCTAAGGACTTTGATCAAATGTTGGACAAAATGATTGGTGCTAATCATAATAATTTTAACAAAAAAAAAACTGACTCCAAACATTACTTTACATTTATGTATTTAGATATAGGCTGATGATGATTATGATGATGAAAAAAATATGTAACCAATCTGGAAGGCCTTAACAAATCTTTCAAATAAAAAAGATTTTTTCAAATCTGTTTATAAATCACGTAGTAATTAAATAACAAACATTAAAAAAAAAATACAGCCGAATTGAGAACCTCCTCCTTTTTTGTAGTTGGTTAAAAAATCTAAATGATTGGTGCTAATCAAAAAGGTTAATAACCACTGCAGGACCAATGGAAATTGTTATTCGGCTGCGGCCTTCTATGAGGTGGAGGTAACTTCCCCAGTGGGTGTACTTATAATTTTCGCCGAGTCCTACCGCACTTCTACCAGAGCCTGTTTGGTCAGCAGAGTTTTTGAAAGGTGTTTGAAGGAATGCTAATATTCGGAGATCCAACTTTATGTCAATGTTTGATGAAATGTTGGGTATGAGGTATCAAATTCAATTAGACTCGGTTACACAACGATACGGTCTTGACCCGGCATACGCCGCTGTATACATCGTCGTATGGACGCCTGACAGCAGGGCAAATAAGTGGTCTCTCTCCTCGATACCTCCAAGGAACATACGCCAACTAAAATTTCGATTGTTTTCTTTTTTATCTAAATCGATTCATTACTTCAGTAACATTATGCTACCTGAATTATATTTATAAAATACACACAGACACAACAAAATCGACAAATACAAACCGTTAAGTAAATGTATAACTCATATTAGCGGTGTGTATTTGGATGTGTATGTTTTGAGTTGGCCTTAGGAGTTGGCGCAGTGTTCATTGGAGGTATCGTCCTCTACTTATAGAAACATCTTTAGAAGGAAAATCGTTTGTACTTTTCAAAGAAAGTAGGTCTATTTTGGCACTGAATAAACTGAAGAAAGGCAAAGGAGGATCGACTTTAGCAACATTTACGTTTGCTAGAAAATTTTGTCAAAACCTTAAAGCAAAATACGACCCGCTTTACGACCCGTCTGTCGTAAAGCGGTTACCGTAGAGGTAACACTCACTCGAGCATATAGCTCGCATCATCGCCGCCACCCTCGTTGCCAACGCAGAAACTCCTTCCTTCCTGGTGTCTTCACGCACTCGCAGGAAAATATTTGGCTGTGGTATTCTGTGAGATGGAGGTACTTCCCTGATAGCTTATAAATACACAGTGTCCTACCTAGCTTGAGGCTATTTGGGGTGTAAGTGGGACATCAAAATCTTTGAACCAAAGCCAACTTCACCTGCACGCGTTGCACCCTGCTGACTGCCAAACGAAGCTCTGGCGAAAAGAGAGGTAGAGAGCGTAAAAGCTACCCGACTGGGGAATGTACCTCCACCTCACAGAAAACCGCAGAGGGTTGTTGTGTTCCTGCGAGTGAGTGAGGTCACCAGAAAGGAAGGAGATGCTGTGTTGGCAGCGGGGGTGGCGGCGCGCGAGAGATATTTTATGTTGCGAGCGTTAATATGGCTACGGTAACCGCTTCACATCAGGCGGTCCGTATGCTTGTCAGCCACTCGAAGTAGTATAAAAAAAAATATCGTTCGTCCATCTGAAAAGTGCACCACGTGCAGTTAAAGTTGACTTTGTTTAAAGATGCTGAAGAACCACTTGTTTACACATCAAAGTAAACTTTTTTTTTTAAATATTTGTATTTGAAAAAAAAGTTTACTTTGATGTGTTAGTGGTTCTTCAGTATCTTTAAACAAAGTCAACCTTAACTTTAAATACAAAGAATAAAATCTTGTTACGAAATAATTTTATTTTCGTTTATTAAGGCCCTTGTAGCTGTGAAAGTGGCGTCTCTTTGGACAAAAAATCGTATCGTAACTTATAGAAGACAGATATCAGAAATTCCTGTTCAGTTTGATATAAAAACAATAACGTATTTTAAAGTCTTTATAGCATTGAAAATGTTTCGACTTAGAAGTACTAGGAAAAAACACCACAAGCGCTGATCGCTGCTTCTTCTAAATCGAAATATTTATTATACACAGGTAAAAATATGAGTACATAGTATATTTATTGTCTTGGTAACAAACTGTTCATATGAATTTCTGATACAGATCAGATATGATTACTGATCAGATTATTATCTGAAATGCTAAGATGTATTTTTTTATTCAAAGTGGCGCTACTTAGACCTTAACAAAGGTATTCATCTTCCTATAAGCTATTCATATATCAATCTGTGTTGCTCTATCTTGTCACATGCCACGGTAACATTGTTTTGGTTAGAAATTTATAGAGCGTACTGGTGAAAGCATTGTTATTTAACAGATAGATTGACAGACAGATTTTTTTGTATGTGAGCTTGGGAATATATTGTTTATTTATTTATCTTAGCTGAAGTCTACCATTACAGCATCACAGCAATACAATATAAAAGTGCTTAGTAAAAAATATTTAAGTATTATAAGTTATAACATAAAATACACAATGCAAACTTTGTGAATTCGTTCAAAGAACAAGAAAAAGGTCTGGTCTCTCGGCCATTTGGTTGTTATTCTGCAACATGGCTCACCAGGATCTTTAGAGCCAAAGCAAACCTCGTCTGCACGTGGTGCACCCTACCGACTAGCGAAAGAGGGTTTGGCAAAAGAAAGGTAGGGTACAGCGTATTTGTGAACTGCTCGACTGGGGAAGTACCTTGCAGAATACCGCAGCCAAATAACAATTCTCTTGAGGGTTGTTGCGTGGCTGCGAGTGAGTGAGGTCACTAGAAAGAAAGAAAGAACTAGACACTAGAAAGAAAGGAAACAGTTAATAAAATGAAAAAATATATATAAAATCTGTTCACTAGGTATACAGTGACACGTCGACCCTCATGGATCTTTTGTGCGCTCCCTAATCCTTTAGTCACTCTCCCCTGACTGTCTGGAGACATGTTCCATGTACTACACTATATGACTATGCCGCTTATTGGAAAGAGCCTGTAGTCCTACAGGTACGGGTATGCCTTTCCTAGTATTTCCATTCGTTTGCCGGCTAGCGCGTCACAATGACACATCAAGTGTTTCATGGTCTCGTTAGACCCTTTGATTTTAAATTTTCTGACTATACTAATATTGTCAATATTTTGATATTGATCAAGTAATTTCCGTTTGCACTTTTAAGTAATGATTGTTAAACATTTAAATGCCGATTTATATGACATGTCATTAGAAACGGATATCCTCTGGCACTTAAGGTAATACTTTCGAAAAGCAATTTAAAAAAGATTTTGTACAAAAATCGTAAGTGATTTTCAATATTTCACAATGTAGTTAAAAATAATTGTTAGGTAATAAGTATTTTATTATTTCAGGTGTTAACTGTAATTAGGACTTGAGTGTGTGTATTTAGTAGTAGGTACAAAGTTGCACAATTTATTTTTAATATTTATTGTAACAGTGGTACAAATTGTTACAATAAATATTAAAAATAAAAATAATTTAAAAGTTAATGGGGTCTCCAAACATGACATGCGGGTTTATTTATGCGTTTTCTATTCGATATAGTGTTAAGTATTTTTTATATTTATCTATATATATAAAAGAAAGTCGTGTTTGTTACAACACTTATAACTCGAGAACGGCTGGACCGATTGCCATGGTTTTTGATTTGTTGGATTTGTTTCCGTCCCGAATAGCAGAATAACTCTTAAAAACATTGGAAAATTCTCGAAAAAATGAAATAAAAGAAAAAACATTTTCCCATACAAATGAAAGTGTCAGTTGAAAAAGGGATTACGATATTTATTGGTTGTCAAATATCAAAACGTCGAATCGATTGGTGTCACTTTTATGTCGCGAAAGTTGTCTGTGGTTTGTTATGAAAATTTAAAAATGTCAAATCGATAGGGGTGAAATCGCTTTTCCCATGGGGTTCGAGCGCAAGAATCAAATCAGAGTAAACATCAAAAGAAATGACAATTACAAATCACCACAATGATAAAACCTATTTCAAAACTAAAAAAAATAAAACAAAACTTTTTTTTTTTAAATTAACAATTAACTTTAGGAAATCTTTATTTTTATGAAATCTTCAGTTTTTATGGATACGGGTCTTCCCTCAACCGAAGGGGTTTAGAGCGTACTCCAACACGCTGCTCAACTGCGGGTTGGCGGAGGCCAGTGTTTTCGAACCGCCTAAAGGCCACTGACTTAACGACTGTCATTAAATGATAACAACCGGGACCGACAGCTTAACGTGCCTTCCGAAGCACGGAGGAGCTCAAGATGAGCTAATGATAACAACCGGGACCGACGGCTTAACGTGCCTTCCGAAGCACGGAGGAGCTCAAGATGAGCTAATGATAACAACCGGGACCGACGGCTTAACGTGCCTTCCGAAGCACGGAGGAGCTCAAGATGAGCTAATGATAACAACCGAGACCGACGGCTTAAACGTGCCTTCCGAAGCACGGAGGAGCTCAAGATGAGCTAATGATAACAACCGGGACCGATGACTTAACGTGCCTTCCGAAGCACGGAGGAGCTCAAGATGAGCTAATGATAACAACCGGGACCGACGGCTTAACGTGCCTTCCGAACCACGGAGGAGCTCAAGATGAGCTAATGATAACAACCGGGACCGACGGCTTAACGTGTCTTTCGAATCACGGAGGAGCTCGAGGTAATATAAACCCATCCGTGTACAGGCTACGGTCGACGTTGCTTAACTTGCGTGTTCAATTAGACTGACACGCGCAATGACGCCATCGAGCTTCTCTATTATTTTCTTCTATTCATTGTTTTAATTCCATAAAATCATAAATTTAGTTCAGCTAATATGTACCACGACATTCATTGATTGTTAGGCGGTACGAAGTTCGCCGGGACAGCTAGTTGTTAATATTTACAATCTACAGACGCCGGGGACCGTATCTTTTGTTTACATACTTTATTTTTATATCACATTTTTTTTGCATCGAGACTTTTTTTTTTGTAGATTGAAAAACAATTTTCTTCTTTATTTACATTTTTATATAGTACTTACAAATATTTAAAATTAATAAAATATAATGATCTAAATAGCGTCATAAAATTCTTCCGCATCGCCGTCAAAGGGTAATGTGGCCAGAAGGCTAACAGCATTGCCACGTTGGATGGCAATGCTTATTCGCTGAGCGAGAAATAGGCCAGCCCTCTGGACGCGGCTTCCCGCGTCCAGGGGCCTTACCACCATCTTTTTGGAAAACACTCTAGTTCTATCCGAATCAGTTGAGGTTCATTGAGAGGAATTGTTTTAATTCGTACCACCAGCATATTTCAACTGAGAATCAAATGGCTCTATTGAATGAATGAAATTTGCCGCTGATCTAATAATGGGACGCTTGGAGGGAAAGAGATGTCGCTATATAAAATTACAATAATTGTGTCTCTCTCTAAAGTCATATAAGAAATACGTTCGAAAACTACGTTTTGTGTATTTTCGGTAATTACCGGTTATTTAAACTTGTTTTATTCTACGTAATATATTTTAAAATAAATTTACCTCAAGTAAAAGTATATTAATAATAAGTTTAAAGTGGAAAAATGTGACATTTATAGTGCATTACACTTGATTTTATTCAAACAAAATTTGCAGTGTATTCCGCCAACATTAATTTCAAAACGTAGCCTTGTGTTGTGACACACGGACAATATATGACATTGACACCTGTCAATCACAGGTGTCAATGTCAAGGTCTCTAGAGCTAAGTTTTGTTAAAAAACAAAATAATAAATAATTAAAATAACAATATTACACCAAACAATCCGTACTTACAACAACCTAATAATTTGTATAGATATGTGGTTTACTAGATTTTGTCTACATTGCACAACTTTGCTTGATGTAAATTTACGTACGAAGCGATAGTTTTAGTTCTGGATCTCGTCGCAGAGTTAATTATAGCCACTTTGAGGGACTTTGGGAGATTTTGAATCGGAATCGGGCAAAATAAAGCTTCCCAAGCACGACAATTATCACGACGAATATGGGAGACAGTGGTAGAATCGTTAAATTCTTTTGCCACTAAAGATTGCAAGGTAAGTGGTCAATATCACTATACTATTATACTTTGTGTATTAATACGCATAATATAAAGCAAAATGGGTTAGATAAGCTATATTGCAGTCTATTGTTTAAAGTTGTAGATCAATTTTGTCCCCATTTACATCAACGGATAGATAGCAGAACTTTCTGAGGAACCTAACATATTTAAAATATTATTGTATAGTAGGTATTTTAAATATGTTGCTTGAAATTAGAATAAAAGTGAAGTGGGTCACTAGTTGAATATATAATTTGTTTCAAGTTACAATCTAAAAGATTTTTATACTTAAAGGAAAGAAGCAATCTATCCATCGATCAATTCTTTGACGATTATTATTTTGTACATTTCGTTGGAGTCTAATTATAAATGCAAAAGTGAGTTTATTCACTTAATTGAATGATATGCATAGAAAATACTTCTATTACAGACCAATCTTCCATCGCAGCCCTCGTAGCAGACTCCTAGGCGGAATTAAATGACAAAGCCTGCACGTCAGAAGCAGAGTAAAGGCAAACTACCAGTGTCGCAACAGGCCACAAGAAGGGCATTGGTGGCAGACTCCCAGGAGCGAACCAGTCTCAGGAGAAATTAATTCTTCTGAGAAGCAGATTGAGAATTGAAGGATTTAAAAAACATAATAAATTCTTGGTAAGTTATAAGTTTATTGTTCTTATTTCCTATATGACAGATTAGAATTATTATTTAATATCTATTTCTATTAGAAATGCTATACATTGTATACATATGTTTTACATACAATCATATTCAACAACAACAGTACTTAAAAATAAAATTACATAAACACAAAATCTCCTTTGTTATTTATAAATACATACATATAATAATTTTGTTGTTAAAAACAATTGAAGGAAGACAGTTATCATAAATAAACTTTGGGGTGTAAGTGATTCATCAACATCTTTGAATCAAAGCCAAGTTCACCTGCACGCGGTGCACCCTGCTGACTGCCAAACAAAGCTCTGGCAAAAAGGTAGGGAGCGTATACCGCAGCCAAATAACAATTCCTTGAGATTTGTTGTGTTCTGCGAGTGAATGAGGTCACCAGAAAAGAGATGCTGCGTTGGCAGCAGAGGTGGCGGCGCGTGAGCGATATTTTTATGTTGTGAACGTTAATATGGTTACGTTCACATCGGGCGGACCGTATGCTTGTCTACAAAAAAATATCTATTTAATAGGAGTAATTTTTACAAAAAAAGAACCCTTTTAGTTTCACCATGTTCGTCCAACTGTCTGTTTTGTGTGTATAATACTCAAGGGTTGTGGGTTCGATTCCTTCCAAAAGACAAACATTGTGTGCACCTTGCCAACTAGTGAAATAGGCTCTGTCAAAAGAGAGCTAGGGTACAGAATATTTGTAAGCTGACTGACTGGGGAAGTACGTCCAACTCACAGAATAGGCATATGCACCATATGCATGTAAGGTTGGCTTTGGCTCTAAAAGTGTAAAGATTGTGGTGAGCCACTTACACCCTAAAATATATGTCTAATTATTCTTCTTTTTCATTTTAGTTTGCCCTTGGCTGTCACAGTCCCCTGCTGTTCAGGATTATGCTGCCCGAGCTGCAATTCAGGATTATGATCACATCTGTTCCTGCCTGCATCAAAGCTTCTTGTTGAAATTCATTATCACCTAGTTCTGGACCTTCTATGTTTGAAAATATTATGCAGGATCACATAAGCTTTCACAATTGAGGTAGCCACTTTCGGAGTACAAAGGACCTCTCGAGTGTCCGATAAAGCATTGACATTAGATGTTATCATGTATTTCCTTAGTATCACCTGAAACATTTTGATAATAATTATAACTACGGAATATTATTATAACGTAAGGATATTATGTAATAGAATAATGTTTAGTACATGCTGGCTTTAATAATCTTTCCTTAATATATACTAGACTAGCTGCCAGTGATTGCTAGAATGTGGTGGATCGATCTAAACTATAATGATGATTTTCTGGGATACTGAGGCCAATAATGGGGATACAATTTTTTCTATCTTTTAAGTTTGATTGGTTCAAAAGTTTTTATCTCAAAGAACATTGTGAAACAAGATTATTATTTATATAAGGATATACTCGTAGATTGTATAGATTAATTTTGATGCAACGGGATGTATTATTTATTGTATAGTAAAGGGTTATATTATATTGGTTAAAAATTATCATTCAGGGAAAGACAGTGTTCTACAGTAATACTACAGTGTTCTACAGTAATACTATTTATCTTGTTGCGAAGGTCGGATTATGGCTACATGAGTAACATCTATATCCAATCACTCCGGTCATGTTCAATTTCTTGTAGAACCTTTTAAATGTTAAATATATTAATTTAAACATATGTTGTAAATATTAAATAATATGATCTCATACATACGAGTATTTTTTAAACCCTAACCTCTACTTGACTTCTTCTTATTCTACTTATTAACTTCATATTCTATTTGGTATCTGTCTTCAAATTATTACATGGGATGAATAAGTGTAATAATTTAGGATGTAAGTGGTTCCATCAAAATCTTTGAACCAAAGCCAACTTCACCTGCATGCGGTGCACCCTGCTGACTGACAAACGCAGCACTGGCGAAAAGAGAGGTACGGAGCGTAATTGTAAGCTACCCGACTGGGGTATGTTCCTCCACCTTACAGAATACCGCAGCCAAATAACAATTTCCTCGAGTGAGAGTCACTAGCAAGGAGGGAGATGATGCGTTGGCAGCGGGGGTGGCGGCGCGCGACCGATATTTTATGTTGTGACCGTTAATATGGCTACGGTAACTGCTTCACATGAGGCAGGCCGTATGCTTGTCTGCCACCCGACGTAGTATTAAAAAAAAAAAAGAATAAGTAGCCAAGTATTTATCATAATATGATGAAAGCTAGATGAATATGTGTTTGTTTGCCAAATTCTATATAACAATATCCAACCATGAAATATGACTGAATGAAGAATGACATCCAACATCCTCACTTTCATATTAGTAATATTAGTAGTACAATGAAACTATTGACTGTATTTTAACTGTTACATGCAACATGCATGATACAAGTCAAACTTTGGGAGTATTTGGGTACGTGGAATTGATGTCGGATATGAAGTCACCTAAAAAGTTCTTGCATGATTAAAAAATAAGTCTTATCTAATCATAATTTACTCTGTTCTGACGGATTTTTCTTGTAGAGATTTAGGAAACACCACAGACTTCCTTCTCCTTAAAAAAGAATGACCGTCAGGTATGTAATTTTGAACTATAGCCGATGATAGTTTGTTGAGCCATAGAATGCTCTACCTACCGTTGTCTACACAGACAGATCAGTAGATCGCCTTGTCTGACGCTTCATCGGTCTTTTCCTCGTCACAAAGTCACTGCATCACTTGTTTGGACAGCTATCTTCTCAGACCGGCTTCACTCACAGATTGGCGCTGGCGCTTTCGCCTTAAATTAGTTAATATTCGACTGGCTGTAGTCGTTCTCTAAAAACTTAAATTTGGTCCATTCATCATGTGTTAATTTAATTTGGTTAGTATGTTTTTAACATCATAACCATTTAGTAATAAAATTTCATCAACCAAGTTTCAGCACATCACAAGTAACTCACGTTAAAAATTAGTTTATATTATCAACAAAACTTCTATTCAGTTTAGGTTAAAATAATGGAACTTTTTTTGAATCGCTCAATATGACAGGAATGGGTGGCGGTTCAGCTTGTTATTTGAGATGGTGGTACGAAATCTCATACAAATCGAATGAATGATATCGAGATTGCGGTCCACCTATCAGCTGATTCGCTGTCAAAAAAAGAGTCTGAAACACAGGCGTTTTTATCATGTGGTGGTATGAATAAACGATTCTGTTCAGAAAAGGTCTTCAAATGAGTCGCATTAAGAGATGGTGGTAAGCCCCCTGATCGTTTCTTTGATCGTTATCGTTTTTTAGAGATATCTCCAAACGTTTGGAGACCAAAGATATCTCTAAAAACAAAATTTGTTAATGTCACGATTAATTACGCTAATAATCTCTGTTCTTTACATAGTAGGTACCTACTATTACTTTATACTATGCTTACACCTAACCGGTTCTTTTTAATTTTGATCCATAACTCACACAGCGCCATCTAGTCCCAAATTAAGCGGAAAGCTTGTTTTATGGGTACTAGACATCTGATAAATATACTTTCAATATTTCACAATGTAGTTAAAAATAAACTTATATACATTGTTTTTAAATACATACTTATAATACATAATATAAAACACACAGACCAAGACAAACATACAATGTTCATGCACACAAATGTTTGTCTTGTGCGGGCATCGAAACCTCGTCAGTTACCTTCACTTTTCACACTGACTCTAAAATAACTTAAGTATAGTTAACGTAGTATTTCATCAGTAGTATAAGTAATGCAATATATATTTATTAAGCATCTCTACGTAGCTTTCAACACGTCTCGTGCACGAGTGCATTATAGGGTTTCAAATCGACTTACTGTCATTACTTTTGTATCGAGTTGGTTAATCGATAATGACCGTGGTAATGTCAAGAGGCGATACATTTATTTTAATATCTAGTTTTATTTGAGACGAAAATACGTATATATATATATATATATATATATATACGCCGAAAAGTCATTCTTGGAAATGAATATGCTCCAAAATCACTGAACCGATTTTGATAAAACGTGTCACAATTAAAGACATGCACATGCTTGAGGTTTGTGTTGAAAAAAAATTGAGATCGATCGTGTGCTTCAGGAATGATCATCAAATATATTTTCCATTGAAATCAATGTAAGTACCTATAGAAAAAATAATAGTACTGCCATACAATCATACTATACAAAAAACTTGAATTTTATTAGTTTTACTATATTACCTATACTAAAATAGAAATATGTTACAGTTGAACTATTTAACACAGTATGTAAATGTCACACTGAAAACCATTAATAAAACTTGAAAACAAATTGCTAATCTGTGACAATTACTAAAAGGCGGTCACGTGTCTGGTTTCTGGCCTTGTTAGTAAAAATATGGTATTTGTGGCTATTATTATCTGTCTACGTAGATGGTGGAGATATGGCATTACTGGTTTACCCACGTGGCTTTTTGTGGGGCATTTTTGTAATATTTTTAGCGGGTCAACTGCTGACGCTGCCCTATTAAAATACCCTTTTTGGAATAAGAGACTATTCTTAATAACAACTGGATTAAAGGAACATTTTCAGCGAAATTCATTGAGCTTATGAAATCGTCCGGTCGTTCTGTCTGTCCGTTGCCAGGAAACTCAAAATTTAGAAATTCTGATTTCGGATTCGTGTAGAGCATCAAAAAGTAAAGTGACTTTGGTTTTCCGATATCAATTCAGATTTTGAAAAAAAAAAAAAAAAAAATTCGTTGTGGTGGCGCATGCTGCGCGCCCGATGTTTTTTTAAATAAAATAACGATTTAGTATCTATAAGGATTTATTAATCTCCTATAATTTAGTTATTATATATTTATATAAGATTAATAAAACCTCATTTTATTAAACAAATGTTTAAACTATCTGCAAAGTTTCATTTTAATAACTTACGGCCAATTTCTTTTAAAGTTTTGTTGGAAGGTCCATTTTAAAAGAATGAAATTATTTTAAAAATATATTACCATCGAAGAAACAGTAATAACCTGATGTGAAGCGGTTACGCTACGCTCGCAACATGAAATATCGCAACTCCTTTCTTTCTGGTGACCTCTCTCACTCTCAGGAACACAAAACCCTCAAATCTGTGAGGTGGGGGTATTCGTAAGTTGCCCGAGTACTTCCTCACTCGGGCAACTTACGAATACACTGTACCCTAACGTAATTCCACCAGTCATGGACACTTTAAGGATGAAAAGGTGAGTTTTTGCAGAATTACTCCTAATAAATCAGGATTTTGTTTAAAACTTCTATGTTGAGCTTAATGTTCCTTTTTTTTTCTTTATGCTAATGCCGAAAAAAGCTATAATTAACCGCATAAAATGAGAGATCTGATTAAAATATAAACACGGTTTTTTAGACTAGTAATGGACAAGGAAAATCCTTTAATGGACATCCAGAGATAAACATACGCCCAATATGGACATCTAATAATGAACATCAATTTAATAATGGACCCCCACTAATGGACTACCTCGTTGAATTTAATATAAGAAATAATTAGCTAGGTTTTTGTAAATAAAAGTAGATATACAAAGTTTAAAATCACATTTATTAATATTAATAATAGGCAAGTTTTTATCACAAAGTTATAATTTCTACATAAATGGCACTTGACAGTCTGATAAAGTTTGAATTAAACTTACAATTAGGTAACTAACTACGTTATGTAAAAAATCTAATGAGATCTTATTGAACCTATAAAATCAATAACAAACGCTAAAGTCTGTAACAAAAAATAATTAAACAATTTAATATAGACTTTTTTTCAAACAATGAAGGAAAGATATTTCGACATTTCTTTGACTACAAAAAATCCTCTTTTATTGCACAGGATAGGAGCATCAATAACTTCAATGATGTCCGTTTGTTCGTACCAAATTATGTCAGGTTTTTCGGGCCACCTGAAGGTGTTGCCTGTGGAAAATGTCATAGTGCTTATTTCAAAAGCACTATTATGGACAGATTTGATGATTCCAGGGAAATACTCTGCTTCATATTTTACAATAACGTAAGCACCCTTTAACAGCTTTTTCTGAAAACGCATTTTGCTCAGAGGCACTACATTTTCTGTTTCAGAACTACTAGAATCATGTAAAGTATCCTGACTACATAAACCACTTTCGTCAATACTAGCATCAGATTCAGCGTAATTAATCTCTGTATCCGTGTCATCTGAAGAGTCACTTTGTTTTACTGGTTTCTTTACTACTTTTGGCTTTTTCTCTTTATTTTTGTTTCGGGCACTATTTTCTTTCAATAACTTCTTTTCTTCCCTTTCCTTGGATTTCCTTTGTTTCTCTTCCAATTTAAAGTTTTTCTCGTTTTCCTTTTTTTTATGGTATTCTCTCCATGCGTCACTAGTTACTACAAATGGTATCTTCTCTCTTTTCCGTTTCTTCCCTTGTTTGCATACTTCCTCTTCTGGCCAGAATAAATTCCTTTTAAACGGAGACGGTATTATTTGATGTGAAGCATTAATATTTTTTTGGCTTTGTGATGGTCCAGCTAATCCCGTAGTGCAAGTATAAGATTTTTTTATGGGTGTCTTTTCATTATTAATAAGTTTTTGATGTAAGTTTATGAGAGGTGTTTCTGGTTGAGTGACTTCAAGTGTATTAACACTCGCGTGAGACAAGCTACGGATTTGAGTCGAAGATAAGTCGGGAACTTTGCTAAAGCAACCAGATGATTTTTTATTTGCATTTTCAGACTCATGTTTTTCGGAATAATTGATGTCAGACGGCTCAAACCTCTGCGTTGATGTTGGGGCACTGATTAATTGATCGGAAATGATTACTACGGTTGACTTGTTTATATTTGTAGTTGTTAAAACGTCTGGTGTCAAAATATCTTGTACATCATCTACATGTGATTCGGGAATTTGTGGAGATCGGGGATTTTTTATTTCTTCTATTCCTGAGCATTCTTTTGTAAGGGTACCTTTAACAATTGTATGCGAATTTTTAATAGCAGTAGAGATGCTGCTATTCTGTGTTGGAATTAACTCTTTAGAAATGGTAGGCCTGTCTCCAAGAAAAGGGACGTTGGGTAGGATTTCTTGTAAATTTTCAGCAGAAGCAGTAGAAGTGCTGCCACTCTGTGTGGCATCAGCGGTGTCAGAAGATGTAGCAGTGTTTTGTATGGCATTTGAAGATGTTGAAGAGTGCTTAGCACTTGCCCATATTATGTAAAGGGCGGAATCTTCGATCGGTAAACGATCATCAACTTGGCTTCTGCTTAAGTAGTATAGCTCTTGAAATAACTGTAATTTTTCAGAGTTAAATTTGGTTTTTATTTCGTTTTCGAGGTGTCGAAGAAAACAGAAATCATATGTTTGTTTCGGCATAGCTTGCTTTGCTTTAAATTTTGAAAGGTCGATGTAACTTGAACCAAAGGGGCATATTCCACCACAACGAAATCCGTTTTTTAGAGTGTCTGGACTAATTGCATCAAGAGCAGGCTTTAGTACAGGTGCAAAGTTCTCTCTTTTTAGGTTATGTCCGGTATTAAGTTTCCATTTTGCAACAGCCTTGCGCCACAACACTTTTAACGGCCTGAACACTGCTATGTCCATCGGCTGTAAGATGTGCGTACTATTTGGATTGAGAGCTATAATCGTTATTTGATTATCTACACAGAAATCAGACAAATGCATGGTCATGTGGGATTTATGTCCATCTAAGAAGAACAAAATCGGTCTTTTAATGTTTTGTCGTAACAGCCAAGGATGAAATATATTAGCCATATATTCATAGAATGTGGCTCCATACATCCAACCACTTGGAGATCTACCCAAAGCCCACTCAGATGGAAAACTGGAATTTATAGCTGCAGGGACACGTTCATAGGGGTAGATAACCATAGTTGGTGCTAGTTGGCCAGCAGCATTTCCAGTTACTAGGACCGTCAAGTTTTCTTTATCATCCCCTGAGGACGAATAGACGTGCTTTTCTCCTTTTTTGGCTAGCACTTTCCCCGGTTTTGGAGATAAAAAAAAGGCACTTTCGTCAGTGTTGAACACCCTTTCCGGTTCCTCTAGCACTGACATTAGTTCATTGTCTTTTAAATAGTCTTCTACGTTTTTAAACCATTTTTCAATGTCGTCTTGCGTTACATTATCACGAGCTCTGCACAAATTTTCAGCTGTACGTTCTGCAATGATAGGGTGGCGTTTTAAGAAAAGTTCGTACCATTTCTTTCCTGGTCTGTTGTCCTTGAAGGGCGTTTCTTGTTTTTTGTCCACGATTATTTTCTGCACGCTATCTAATAACTCTTCTTTAGTTATAGGTATGTGCTTCTCGTTCATCAACAACACCCAATGTACCAAAACTTCCTCTTCAGCTTTACTCAAATAGGTTGCGGGACCCATTGAACATACGGTTGGACTTATACCCTTGACTTTATTCCTTAAGGTTATTCTCGGCACACCAAACTTTTGGGCAGCAACAGATACCTTTTCGCCCTTATACACAGCTTCTATGGCGTTCCCCATCTGTGCTGGGGTATAGTTTTTTTTTGGCGCCATGCCTGCAACAAAAAGTGACTAAAATACCTCACTAGCTAATAGGCTAAGTATTTGCGAATGTATGTCGAGGTATTTGTTAAATTGACACAAAAGATGTATAAATGAATGAACCAGAAATATGAAACGCTATCTGGAATACACTGATAAGGTAAAGTCAGATCAGGGCTAATATTATCAATTTCTTATGATAATAATCTCCTGTCCATCACTAGGTGTATGGAAACCCAATAATAAACACTGGCTGTCCATTACTAGTTTCACTCGAATGATTTCAATAATCTTTACACGTCAGTGCACAGAAAATGAAACTTAATCAATTGATGACGAATTTAACATACAGATAAAAATTACTATTTTGGACATTTTGTCCATTAATAGAAATAATCATGACCAAGAGAACCAGTAATGGACAGTGGCTTAACTACAAAATTGCATCACGTTGGAGAATTATGTCGATGGCAAATAGCTCTCAAATCAATTAGCAAAACGATAAAATAAAAGGAAAATACAAAACTTTAACACAAAAGCAAAAAAAAAAGATGATTCTCTACTCACCTCCTTAAGGATTTTCTTAATAAATAAGGATTTTAATTGTAGCCGTCTGTAGTACACTTTTCGCCCTACGCCATTTTCGTAACAAAATGGCCGAAATCGGCAAACGTCAAAATATGACAGCCCAATGACCCAAAGTCTATGGTCAAGTGTTGCCAGCATCAGGATTTTAATTGTTACTCTTATTTTTGAGGTTTTTTTACGTTTTATGTCCATGAATGGGGAAATGTCCAAGACTGGTGCCTTTACTTTCTCTTCTTTAGTTAAATTATTTTTAACATATTTTATGAATTAGACTAAAATTGTGGTCACTCTTGTCATAATATTTTGAAACATCGTGGGTAAATTTTTATGCATAGACACATTGTATTGTTAGAATCCATAATCTTCTCATGTTCTTGACCGATTTTAATATGATTCTTTATTACAGTAGTGCATGCAATGGCGGATCTGTTGTTTAGAGTCACGTGAGGTCGTAGCAAATCTAATAAGAAATATATTTATTTAACAAACTAGAAAACCAACTTCATCGGGGCAAGTCTAGTAATTACAATGTAGTAAAAATTCAGTTTTCATCCAGTCTCGATCTCACAAATATCCAGTTTCAATTCAACTTCACAGTCTAATTTAAGTGGGGTTATTAACGAAATATGACCTATAATTAAATAAACTAAGAATGTTACTTCGCCAACAATAAGTATTGATAATAATTAATTAATGAAATCAAGTATGTAATTATCAGTCAATTCACAATTCAATCTTGATTCGGTCAACTTTCATTCTGCGATCGTAAAATAATTACGAGGATTGTCCTTCTGTAGTCATAGTAGAAGTGAATTAAATAGGTACCTACGCATTATTAAGGATAACTAAAAAACGATTGGTCAATTTTTGATCGAGAAGCATCAGCTTTTAAATTAAAAATATAATCATCAAAGTAGTTCCCACAACCCACAAAAAGTTCTGAGGTAACACAAACGTAGAAGACAACAAAACGCAGGTGAATAGGCTAGTTGACATTTTTTTTTCGATTAATTGTAAGGACATCACAACAATATAATTAATAAGTGAAACAATTCCTTTTATAGCATAAAATCTTCTCGAGGCATAACTTGCAAATAAATTTTGGACTTTCCCAAAAACGTCCATACAAAGCATATTCTCTCTCCATAAAAAAATATAGCTCCATGGAAAAATTAAAAGTTTCTTTATTATAAAATTAAAAGCTTTTTTTTACTATCTGTCACGGACAGCGCGGACCAGCGCGGTGCCGAGTAATTTTACAAAAGCGGTACGAAATAATTTTAATTTTACAATAAGGACGAAATCAGTTCAGAAACATAATTTTAATTAATTTTATGAACTGATTTCGAACAATACTATCTAATTTGCATGAACATCTGTTTGTCTTGGTCTGGGCGATTCCTAAATATGTTCAAAAAAAAAAATTTAGTTTATTTATCAGTTATCATAGTACAGGCTTTGCTTAGTTTGGGACTAGATTATCATCTAGTTACACTCTATCGAGTGTAATTTGTTCAGGAATATACCCTATCCCTGCTAATATTATAAATGTGAATGTGAGTTTGTTACGCTTTCACATCGAAACTACTTAACCGATCATCATGAATCTTTGTACTCTGAATCTCAAAAGGAAGGGACATAGGATACTTTTTATTAAAAAAAAAAACCGGACAAGTGCGAGTCGGACTCGCCCATCGAGGGTTCCGTAGGTACGTAGTATCATTATTAAATTTGATATTTTTCACTATAAATAAGAAATAATGCGTCGAAAAAAATAAATAAAATATATTTTGCAATGTGTACATCAAGCCCTTTCATATGATACCCCATTTGAACTAGTAGTTTCAATTTGAAATTTCGACACCCTATAAAAAATATAGACCCCCTATTTTTTTAGATCTATTTACAAATGTATAGTTTTGAGATTTATTCCTGTACTTGTAGTCTATAACGATGTTACTTGCCAAATTTCATAGTTCTAGGTCAACGGGAAGTACCCTATAGGTTTTGATTCCTTTGAGTGTGTCGAAATATGCGTTTTTTGCTGAATAAACGGCCGTAACTTTTTTCTACGTAAACTTAGCAGTTTGATTTTTTTTTAACTTCATGGGACCGTAGATCTGTGTATACAGTTCAAATTTCAGCTTGATACCTCCACGCATTCTCGACATAGAAATGTTTGACAGACAGACAGACAGACAGACAGACAGACAGACAGACAGACAGACAGACAGACAGACAGACAGACGGACAACAAAGTGATCTTATAAGGGTTCCGTTTTTCCTTTTGAGGTTCGGAACCCTAAAAAGTAAACGCGAGCAAAGCCGCATGTGGAAGCTAGTTTATTTATAAAACCAGCACAGCTACAAAATTTTTGTGAGCAAATAAAACAAAAATAAACGTTAACTTTTATAACTTTATGTGTCACATAAAAAATGAAATCAGCTTCTGTTATTCACATAAAAGTTTTATTTTCAAAAATACTCAACACTCTGTGTAGGCTTCGATGACGCCTTATAAATGTTTATTTATTGCGATAAATGTTTGAAAAGCACGTTACACATATTTTATTAAGTTTTTCTGAGAGATTTAATCTTAGAACGGGTCCAGTACCTATTAGTTATTACAACACTTTTGCACGTCGACCCTCTTATGGTCTTTTATGTAGGTACTCTGCGATATTACTACCTACATTACTCGTACTGAGGAGCTAGATGGCGTCGTTGCGCGTGTCATTGTTATTGGAACACGCCAGTTAAGCAACGTCGATCGTAGTCTGTCCATGGATGGGTTTATTTACCTCGAGCTCTTCACAGTCGTTAAGCCAAGCCTTCAGACGGCTTGAAAACAACCAACCCGCAGTTGAGCAGCGTGGTGGAGTATGCTCTAAACCCCTTTGTTTGAGGGAAGTCCCATATCCCAGCAGTGGGATGAATAAGGGTTGACGACATACTCATACTGTGCACGGCCAGATACTTGTATCACCCTCTCCTTTATGTCCGGAAAGATAATATATAAAGTATATTTTCTATCTATGAGCCGTGTGGTTTCCGGCAGACTAGAATAGAATCAGTCCGTCTCTTCCCGTGGATGTCGTATAAGGCGACTAAGGAAAATTCATTATCAAAAATCGATAAGGCCTCCCCAACCCGTTTGGCCAGCGTGGGGAGTGTAGGCCAAATCCTCCTTCCGTCTGGGACGGACGAGAGAGGGTCGTGCTCCTGTAGTGGAGACTAAATTGACCTGATGATGATGATTTTCTCTCACAACTATATATCAAATATATAATACATTGAAACGTAACATGTTTAACTCCTCTAGTGCTTGTGAGAGACTGGTGCCTGATGTAGGTTCCGAGGAACCTGAGTAACAGGTCACCAGGCCCTCCCGTGCACACAACACAATACTTGTCGTGTATGACAAGGTCAGCATACAAATACATTTCTATTGGTTATTTTTAATTTATTTGCAATTCTAAAGTAATAAGAAGTACTCATAGTTATGTGTTATATTGATTGAAGTGTGAGTGAGTGAGTAAAGTGAAGCAATGTGTTTGTGTGTAGGTGTGTGTAAGTGCATTATTGCCTACGATGTTTCATATGCACCCAAATAAGTATATGCTTAAATAAGCGTAAGCATTAGTAAGCATATTCCACCTAATGCAGTAGCCTGTAGATACTTAATAGTTTTGTCGCGCACTGGCTGTCAACGCAACATCTCGTCACGTCTGGTGATCTCACTCACACGGAGGAACATAACAATGCTGTTTTCTCAGGTTTTTTTTTGCCCGGGGGTTCTGTAAGGTACGTCCTCACTCGGGGTTAATATACCCTCTCTTCCACCATAGCTTTACTTACTACACTGTAAAATCAGATTTTTTTATAAGAGAGGGGGGCAAACGATCATGTGGGTCACGATGGAAAGCAATCACCACCGCCCATGGAGATCAGCAACCGCAAGGGGTCGCCGATTCGATGCCAGTCTTTTAACGGGAAATATAGACTCTGTTCTCTGTGCGGCCGTGTGGTTTCCGGCAGGCTAGAATAGAATCACTCCGTCTCTTCCCGTGGATGTCGTACAAGGCGACTAAGGGAAATACATTATAAAACATCGATCAGGCCTCCCCAACCCGTCTGGCCAGCGTGGGGAGTGTAGGCCAAATCCTCCTTCTGTCTGGGACGGACGAGAGAGGGTCGTGCTCCTGTAGTGGAGACTAAAATGGCCTGATGATGAGACTCTGTTCTTGAAGGCTCCCATGTCGTAATTGTTCGGTAATAAATAAGTGATGTGAAGAAACGTGATCCAAATTGTTTGCCTCGAATATGGCATGTCTCGTAATACCTCAGATCACTTTGTGATCTGAGCGTAATACCGATTTAAATCTGCCTTAAATAGCACATCGATCAGTCGATATAAAGCGACGACTGAAATCGATCTTTTCGATTCAAACACTCTTAGTGCAAAAAATCATATCGATATAATGTCCTATTTGCAACTAAGAAATATCATAATATACTAACATATTCGTACTAAAAAATAATTAAGTCAAACGGACCATTCACGTATTTTCGTCGTTAATTTAATTTATTTACTACGTTGTCTCACGTGAGTTACATTAATATAAAAGTACCTACATTCGCAATTTGTATAGATTTTTATTTATTATGATATTTATTTACTTTACGTAAATCTTAAGTTGAGTCGAGTATTTTGGTATAAAATGATAGTTTTAAAACGATGTCAATGGCGGTTTTATGACTTTTAGTTATGTCTGTTTAATTAAAACTTTATTTCTTTCGTAACTCTACAAATCGACATAAAGTTTCGACATTAAGGGCCTGTCGCTTTAAAAGTTATTGCTTTTGATAATAAAACAATAATTACGAACATGTTTCAAAATCCTTACAAACACTGCTATGGTTGTAAATTGCTTCTACTGGAAATTCTACGAATCATCATCATCATCTAACATCATCATAATATCTCTTCGATCTTTAGGATATATAGTGTATACGTCTTCTACTTTGGCTTTAAATACTAGAAATAATGATGGAAGGTATTCTATTTAATGTGCGTCGTAATTTTTCGTAACAACCCACACAACGTCTTTTTTTGTCGCCATGTTGGAAAACATGATCAGTACATCTTCCTTCGGGTAATTCTGTAATAAAGTGCATTGTATAAATAAACAGCATGCAACTATGTCAGTGAAGTAAATGCGATGGAATCTAATTTTATTAGGTAGTTTCGTTATTCGAGTGTCTTATGTATATTTTTGTTCTTAGGCTGTTGTTGCTTTAAAAAAATATACGGAGGTATTAAATAAAAGCTGGATGTCACAGGTCTCTTGTAAGTTTACTATAACAACGTTTTTGTTTTAATAACCATTGTATAACAAAAATGATAATCAACACGTAGGTATATACGCGAGTGTTATTTCGCAAACGTGCGCGCGACCTCCCACGTCGATGCTAGGACAACACTAAAACGAGTCACGCAGCGCCCGCGCCGCCCACCTTCCCTCTCTTGCGTCTACGAGGCGTACGATTCCACGAGTACCGACATATCTCCTAACGCAAGGAATGAAAATAATTACAGTACTGTGCGTTAGGGACCTAATCCATCTCTAATTTCTTTTTTAATGTCCTTGAATTCATCTTTAAGTAGGAAGCAAATATGTATATTTGTCCTACTCATACCTAAAGAACTTTACACGTTAGATCATCCCGCAAGGAGTGAAACAACACTATTATATTCAACGCACAATACAAAAGTCCTGCAAGAGATCTGATAGATCTCGTAATGCAACGAACGTGTTAAACAGCACTGACGCTTCTAAAAAAACTAAACGAATTGTTACCATTTGCGCGCAATGCAAGCAATCAATGTGCTTACCATGTTTTAATGAAAAACAGTTTGCATAATTAATAAAACTTTTTCAATCGACAACTGAGATATTATTTTATTCCCATCACTACTTACTACACATATTGAACTATCTTCCGTTGCGGTACGAGATACAATCGATATCATTTTTTTTTTTGGTATTTGTAGTTTATTCAAATGTCATAACTGCGTGCGAACCTAGCAAAATATAAAGCAATAGGCTATCTTTCACCCACAAAAACTTCAAAATATATTTGATTGTTTTTTTGGAAGATATAAACTATTTTGAAAACTGTATCTTTATGAGACCGATTAGGTCTCAAACGCACCAAATGGTAGGTTAGTTTGGAGATCTTTTAGGTCTCCAAAGCACCACCTGAAAGTTTTTTGAAAGTGATGGCGCAGGGAACGTGTTAATCTTGTCGTGCTCGGTGGTCGAATGGTTAACAATTGCTTCCTGTATGTATTATGATAAAATTGTATGGCGATTTAAAAAAAGACCTATATTGACAGAGTTTCTTTCGGCATTTCTTCTCGTCAATGGTCATTCCGAAATGCTGGTAGACAAAAAAATAATATACCTAATTGTAAAAGACGTGTCTAAGTGCCCGCGAGGGCCCACAGAATAAAGAATTTTGACTTTGACTTTGAAATTGCCACTTTGACTCCAAGGTCGCGGGTGCGATCCAAGACGAATATTTGTGTGTATGAACATGTCTGTTTGTCTTGGTCTGGGTGTTTTCTACGTATAATATGTAAGTATTTACAAAATAAAAATATATTTAAGTTATCTAGTACACATAGTACAAGCTTTGCTTAGTTTGGGACTAGATGGCCGTGTGTAATTTGTTCAGGAATATTTCTTTATTATTTACTCTCTTGTCTTTAGAACTGTATAAATCTTGTACAGGATTTTTTCCGTGACTATCTTCTACAATATGACATTTTTTTTTCTAAAGTAGTTTAGATTTTGTTTAATCGTGTTATCTTTCCTCTGAGATTTTTGAATCCTCAGTACTTTATGCTTTCTGTAGGTACTGTATTTGTTCATATACTGCCTTGCTATAGTCACGTGTTTATGTTATTTTGCTTAGGCAAACATTGCATGAAACTCTGTTATTGATAATCTGAAAACAAGACAACGACTATGAAATAGTGACAAACAGTATTAATAATAATATTGCACCAGTGAGGCCAAGGGCAAAAACTGATTTCGAATATAGACATGCATTTGATAATAAAACAACAAATATACATAAAATACATCTTTTGAAATAACGACATAGTGTACCTGTTATAGCTGATGTGTACATAATATTGTGTAAGACCAGTAATTACTTCGTCAAACAAACATTCTGCTCAATTTACTGCACTTAGATTCGAAGGGTCCCTCAGTCATCTCTCAAGGTTCTTTGTTAGGTCCCTTATTCATTGCGTATTTTATATTGTTATATGTTTATTGACTTTGAGTATTATGAAGTCGTATCGTAATACCTTTGAAAATGTTTAGATTGATTACCAGATTTATGTATATCTGAACACGTCTGAGTCGTCGAAGTATCTACTCTGCAGTAGATATATGCTGCATAGAATAGGAAATAATATAGATAGATATCAATATTTATTCTAGTTGTAAACTCGTACCTCTACGTGAACTGGTGCCTTTTTGCCTTACAGAAATTTTACATAAAATCTGAGGATTGTTATTTGCCTATAGTCTTTTGTAACCTCCAATCTCGGTTAGTTAAGTAGGAAACCCGTCTTGACAGGTTTCCAACTTGAGTGCGACAGCCGTATCATCGAATTTTGATACTTCGAAAACCTTTGAACGACATTTCTATACTGCGACGACTTCTTAAATCGACGTCTTGTTACTGCGATGTTTCGTTACTTTGAAAAATTGTACTGCGAACGATTTTACTACGAAAATATCATACTGCGAAGCTTTGTTTGATCGACGTCTTACCATACCATCTCACGAGATGAGACTGCAGTAAAATTCTTATAAACCTTATCAAAATACCTATTTGTGTTCGTTGCAGGCTGCTAGCGCTCTCTTCACACTTGATGGTGCACGTGGCGAAGCCCTATCTCGCCGCCTAGCTCGTGGTGAACGTCGCAGAAGACGCTGCCGGGCTATTCTGGCAATCATTGCATTGCTTCTTCTCTTGGCGGCAGTCGGGGCTGTGGAACTACTCATGTCCAAAGGACAGAGGGTTTTTGGAGCTGTGCTACGCTGACAGGTAAACTGTTTGAAATCTTTATCTTCTTTCTTCAATAGCATCATTTCAGCCGAAGGACTGCTGGACATAGGTGCTATACATTATGTGACTTATACAACGATATTTTTTTGTCATTTACACCCATCGGCTGCAAGCCATCTTTACTTGTCTATCCATCTATTGGGGGCTATCCTACTTTGCGCTGCTTTGTAAAAGCAATTTCAAAACCTTTTTGCCGAAGTGGCTATCATTTTTGCCAGCTATGTGGCCTTCTCTCTATCACTTCAGCCTGCTGATCCGAATAGCTATATATCAAACTCAACATTAGGGATATATTCATTCCTGAATTCATTACGAAGAGCTACTCCACGCTCATTCCATCGCACGGTAATTGACCTTGCGTATACGAAACTCCGCCAACCCGCTCTTGACCAGCGTGGTGGAGAATGCTTTAATCCCCTCAATTGCGATTGAGAGGAAACCCGTACTCCAGAAGTATTATGTACCTATATGGATTAATGTCAATAAGAAACTCACACTCGCAATAACGGATCATGTCTCTGTGCTGATAGTCAGCACTTATACCTGGATCATGGCTTTTTGGTTTAAGACATTGAGATATATCCAACAAGAAGATATTTCGCAACTTCCTGAATGTTGACAACTCGGGTGGGTTGATTAACTGCGTCAGTATTATTGTATTAGGTAGATAGTATGCTTGCTACAGGAACACACAGAGTATTAGATAAAGATATCTTAGGAAATTACCTATTATGACAATTTGAAATTATATTATCTGATTAAAAAAGGAAGAGCTTCTGGCAACGTCAACCAACGCCTGTCTGTGGATGGATTTATTTATTTCCAGTTTCTTGCTTCGGAAGGCATTTTCAGCCGTCTGTCCTGGCTGTTGACATTAGATGATAGCCAAGTCAGTGTCATTTGGGTGGCTGCAAAACACTGGTCTCCGCCAACTCGCAATTGAGCAGCATGGTGGAGTACACTTTATATATAAATTACCTTCGATTAAGGGGAGACCAGTATTCCAGCAGTAGGATGATGATTGTTGCAGGCGATAAAAAAAATCCTTAAATTTTAAGAAAACCAAAAATCGTGTAAATTCTTTCATTTAATTGAATTGTTAAATTAATATGTGATAACCCTGTTGTTTTCAGGATTGGCATATTTAATGATGGAGTTACGTTTGTGCGGCTCATCGGGATCAGGCATTTCAACTAAATTTCTTTAGCCCTGCACTGATTGAATGAGCAACCTCGAGAGACATCGATGTACATTATATTACAGCCCACGTACCTACGAACAGTGCGACCAAAAAGTGTAAAAACAAATTTTATTTGTAGTTTCAACATTGAGTTTATCCATACAAAAGTGCTCAAGGGTTGCTATGTGAAAACTGTTCTTACAAAGAAAAAGCCCCTATTTTTGTGTACTTTTTTTGGTCGCAATGTATATGATTATGACTTAAAGTAATGCTTATACCTATGTCTGTGGATCATGACGTCACAACATAATTCTAAATCGGCCTTGCGAGTTACGGGACTCGATCGGTAAAATATAGAACTATGGATATGACATTTTTTATTTAGTCGGTTCTATTATATTTGCCGTTATTGGCAGCTAAAGGAACTGGATTGTATGTGCACAGGAATGAGTGAAATAAATATGTATATTACACCTACTCAGACAATACAATGTTATTGTTTCGAAGAGACAGGAATTACGTCTTTTCTTTCGCACAAATATGCGAGAGTAAAATTTTTGACATCGTGAAGTATGTATCAAAATTGAATTGTATCTGAAAAAACAATAAAATCTTTACTAAGATTGCAAAATGTTACTGACCAGTTAAAAATACTGTTTTTTTTCTTTTGTTTTATGTTTAATTTAAACATTGCGGTCACTAGACTCTTATAGTATTGACGTACATGTTTTTACAACTATCCTAGAGTCTGTCCGAGCAGATGTAGAAAATCTTTACCACGAAAAATAAAGAGTTTAAATAATATTAAATAAATAAAGCATGTGAACTTTTTATAATGAAAGCACTAGAAAAATGTGGCGCTTTTAGGTGGTATTTTTGCTGGTAGGTGTAGTACAAAGCACACCAATCGGGAGAAAGTGAGATTCTGCTTTGGTGGTGGGTGGAGGGAGAGGGGGTTATGTAGAAAGAAACTCCTCGCCGCCATCAATTATTATGGTTTTTCCTATGCCCGTCGGCAGCCTAGTATTACCCTTGACCACCTTAGATTCGCCCATGGTCCGTCTCAATCTGCACCCTCGTTGGTAATGGGTCACTTTCTTCCCTCTGTGAACAATGTACTATTCTACTTCAGTAATTTTTGGCTATTGTTACTGTATTAGGGTAACTAAATATAAGAGCAAATGTTTTGTAATATTATAATAATATCATTATAATTACCAGGTGAAAATGATGACAAATCAATAATTATTTTTTATAGCTATTACCTAGTATTTAAAATTGTTGTAAATAGAAAAAAAAAATACTTAAATGTGTGCACATTTATTTTTTCATTTACGAAGTATAATGACCGAAATCGAGCGTTTATTTTATTGTAACCTATTTCATGCTACAAAAATCGTGTTTTTAATTATTATTGCGCATGTATGTTTTTAGTTCATTGGGATTACGTGTGTAATAAATAATAAAATTATTTTAATTCATACTTAACTGCTGAGGCTTAAATTACAACGTCACTGCCCTTAATAACCATTTTTAAATAAGTTCAAATAGGTCAGCTAAAAGGTAAATTTTGGATTCCACTATCGAAATAATATTTATTTTAAGATAGTTGATACTTTAGTTTACGTTTTGTAAGTAATGTTTTTAATTTTAAATAAAATTCTTTTTCAATTAAAATCATCAGCATAAATAAATGCAAATAATTTAGAGATACATTTTTAAGTGATAATGTAAATAAATAAAATTGTGTTTTAGTTTAGTTTAATTCTGTAATTAAAATCGTACTATTTCCAGAAATATTATAATACATTTTTTTTTGTTTTTGTTAAATTACTATCCTTCCGTTTACATTAAAAATATATTTTTTATTAACTTAAATATGAGTTAATAAAATACTTGTATTCCAGCTAGAGATGCAAAATGCCGGGCATTTACGACAAATGCCCAAAAAGTACTTATAAATTCCCTATTTATGCCCAAAACTAGGCATCTAATGGACATTTACAGGTACTTACTGGGCTAATTATTATAAATTCCTGGCATTATGCCCATCTCTAATCCTGCGATTTCGGTGGCTTGTATTCCAGCCTATTGGCTGGATTACAAGCCACCGAAATCGCAGACATCCCAATCCGAGGCGTATTACTCTATACTTAATACTGCTACAAATAATTCACAGATTATATAATATAATAAAATAATAACAGAAGATAAAGTAGTATAAGTTTAATATTATAAAATTACTAATTAATTAACAAATTAATACTTGTTTAAAATTCTGTGATGTAATCATGTAGATACTAACTCGATTTTTTTGTAAAGTAATATTAGTAGAGTAATAAAAATTTTTGATAGTGGGATTCAATCTAAATGCCGACCAATTTTTTTTAGTATTGTACATAATATAGTATGCTAGATAATTCATTATTCAGTATTCAATTATATATTATTTAAGTAATTAAAATTTTTGGTGACATTATAATGTCGAGTAAACTCTTTTAATAGTAAATTTAATATTAAGTTATTATAATGGGTATGACAGAACTGTTGTTCATTGGTCAATATTATGTCCTAAAAGTTATGTCCTAAAGAATAATTAATTTGTGTTAAATAAAAAAAAAACATTTAGCTTTTTTTTGACGAAAATATGTGATTTTATAGAAAAGCGTTAATATACTGGAAGCATAGCATAGTTTTTCTTAATTGTATAACTTAGTTTCACTGAACATAATACTATTATTTACTGTTTTTACCCGACTGCGGCGAAGCCAAAAAGGAGGGTTATGTTTTTAACCTGTATGTTTAGCACTAAGTATCTGCCCTGTTAAATAATTATTAATTGTTCCAACTACTATTTGGCATCCTGCCCCCTTACCACCAACTCTTATTGCGATTCAATAACTGAATAGAATGCTTATTCATACCAATGAATATGCGACTCTATTCAATTTGAAATAGAATCGCTTATTCATTGGTATGCAATCTATTCAGTTATTGAATTGCAACAAGAGTTGGTGGTAAGGGGGCAGTTCAGTTACAGTAGCGCGCCGTCTCCGCGAGACAGACAATCGCAATGGATTCGCACTTCTTTCGTCAGGTAATCTCCACGAACCTCGACTATGCTAGTAGCGAAACGCCAGCGTATCGCCGCGATGAAATCGCCGCCGAGAGGGAATTGATTCATATAGTTACTATTGAATTTGGTGGCATGGCGAGACTATCGCCGTGACCATAAGTGCTTATAAAATTTAAGAGTTTCCCTTGATTTCCCTGGGATCCCATCATCAGATCCTGACTTGGTGAATATGGGATCACCTTGCAATCATACCCTTTCAAATAAAAAAAGAATTTTGAAAATCGGTTCACAATTCGCGAAGATATCAAATAACATACATACAAAAAAAAATCAGTCGAATTCTTTTTTGAAGTCGGTTAAAAATGTCAAAATCATATTTACACAAACCAGAATTTTTATGTTTTCTATAGACCGTTTGACAAAACAATTTTTATGTTTCTTTAACATTTTAATTTTTTTGGTTGCGATTATAGTTGGTTCAATGATATTGAACTTTCAATTTGAATATATAGAGTTTATATGTGTTATTCGGGAACAGGGTAATTGTATTATTTATCTATTATTTATTGCATAACTAATACCATCAATTTGATGTTACACAGGTGAATATCTCTGAAGGTGAGCTTATCTCTACGAGAGATGTCTTATACAAACCAAGGATACTTTTACCGGTTATAGGTATGCGCTAAAATGAATCTGTGTGACAATTTTTTCAATATATTATCCTTAAGTGCCATAACGTGATTATAATTCTGATTACACAAAAAAAAAAACTTTAATATATCGAGATGTCAGATCAGTTGAAAAAGCTATAGATAATTTTTAAGACGTAATAGATATGAAAACTGTAAATAACTTTTTTATGTATTTATTATCGCAACGGGCCAAACTTTAACTAATTAACCAAGACAATTAAATAATAAGAAACGTATTATTATTTAAATTTCTGTGGGCCATAATTTAGTCAATACTAGAACCACAATTACATTTTTTAATGTTTTTCTTTAAAGCAAAAGCCTTGGTATGTTTTCGTGGAATTTACTAATAAATTGAGTCCAAAATATAATTTACTTTTCAACTCACTGCCGATGATTGAACTATATAAAATAAAATAAAAACATCTACATAGATATCTTTGCAAAGGATTTTTAGACAAAGGGTGCACAGCTATATGTCCGTCCATATATAAATAGTTTGATGCATAGTATACAATATAGTATTGAGCGTTATATCAAACCCCGGCCACTCCATACAAAAATGGCACTTTTGCATGTAGTAACCAAATGACGTCTGTACACGTGCCTATGTTTGAGTGACGTTCTCTAGGGCTGACATTATTCAATTATTAGTCGGACATGTAAGGGGGTGTAAGTGGTTCATCAACATCTTTGAACCAAAGTCAATCTTACCTGCACGGGGTACACCCTGCTGACTGACAGACGAGGCTCTGACAAAAAGAGAGGTAGGACATAGCGTATTTTTTAAACAACCCGACTGACGAAGTACCACCATCTCACAGAAAACCGCAGACAAATAACAATTTCCTTGAGGGTTGTTGTGTTCCTGCGAGTGAGTGAGGTCACCAGAGACGATGGAGTTGCTGCGTTGGCAGCGAGGATGGCAGCGCGCGAGCGATATTTAATGTTGCGACCGTTAATATGGTTACGGTAACCGCTTCACATCAGGTGGGCGTAGTGAAGAAAAAAGAACATAGTAAATACACTACATTGACTTCAGCCAATATTTATAAAACGCCTTGTATAATTGCCATTGCTAACTTACCCAAAATTTTATATTTTCTAATCACCACGAAATCAAACGTTCGCCTTCCGAACACCGGTTCATTGTAATGGTCAAACCATTTCATTCTTACTAATTGTAGCTTTTTACTATTCATATAAATGTATGCGCAATGATTTGATTCATTTTCATATTCACATGGAACAAACGTAATTTAAAACTAATACCACACATGAGATCACGCACAATAAACATTGAAATGTACTCGTAAATAAGAAAATTGTAAACAATAAACCACCATAACTCAAATGACAGCAATGTCACTTTCGCGTCTGCGCACTCACTAGCTCTTTGAGACATATAATGCTGTCCTTTTCTCATCTCGTATTAATTGTATCTTGTATCCTACTTTGACAGACATGAATTAGTTATGATGAAACTATGGCTGCCGCATGCTTTTTAGGTAATTTATAAAAAAATCTGTACTTTATTTCATCCAAAGGGATCGAATAAATTTATTTTTTTGATTTTCCATGTGTTGAGATATCCATCCACTGCACAAGTAACTTCCATCTTTTAAACTGAATGGAGAATAAAATACGAGCGACGTCAATTTGTAGGACGTTGCATCCATTGCGAACGGTTCCAAATCGGTTCCATAGGGGAGGTGAGGTCGACTAGTGAGAGCGGCAGAGAGTGTCCATACTGTACGTTAGTACTATTACTTATACTGTGGTTATATAGTATACAGCGTAATGGGGTCGACAACTGTCAAAGTGGCGCTAGCAGCGCAAAGACCAATAACAAAGCAGTTTTTGTATGAAATTAGTAGTGAATTCATAGATCGAGACCATTATTGAGAAAATGCCTACATGTTGTGTACCAGTAGTGTAATTATAAAGAAACTGGAGGCCACCAGTTTCCTCGAGATGAGAAACTTAAAAAATTGTGGCTCAAAGCGATAAATATTATTAACCATTTTATTTATTATTATTAATCATTTTAATTATTAACTCGCATATTTTCCAATTGAAATACATGTTTTAAATCGTAAAATTGTCAAGCAATCAACGCAACAAACAAATCCGAAACGTTTAATGATAAATGACAAAGGTTCGTACAGTGGTGGCGCCATCTGAGATCAGCTTTAACTTGCCAACCCCATTTTGAAAGTTTTTATATGAGATTTTTTTATATCAGAGGGAGGCAAACGAGCATGTGGGTCAGCTGACGGAAAGCAATTACCACCGCCCACGGAAATCAGCAACACCAATGTTCGCCGATCAGTTGCCAGTCTATACTCTTTCGCAGGAGCAAAACGACCCTCAAAGGAATTGTTATTTGGCTGGTATTCTGTGAGGTGGAGGTACTTCCACAGTCGGGCAGCTTAAAAAATACGCTGTGCCGTACCTCTCTTTTCGCCAGAGCCTCGTTTATCACTCAGCATGGTGCGTCACGTGCACTTAAGGTTGCCCAATAATCCGTATAGTTATATAGAAGTGCATCTACACCGAAATTACTTTTTGTTTTGCAACATGGTACAATTTGTATATGTTTTTATGGCCACTGGAATATATTTTCATATTATATTATTTGTATCTTCCCCAACTTTATATACTGTATCTTCTATCAAAATCATTGCCACAAATTGTTTAATGCGACTTTTTTCGCCCTTAAGGTTCTGATTAAAAATGCTGGTATGGCAGCAACTTATACTGAATCAGAATCCTTTTTCACTTCCACAGCATTAAGTTGCATAGTGATTTGATTATAGGTACTGTCATAATTAATAGGGACTTATGTTACAACTTACACCATTTTTACCACCTGTTACTATTTATTATGAACTGATATGTTGTGGATCGTTGAAATAAATATTTTTCTTCTACTTCTTTCTTCTATTTTGTTGTCCGCTGCTCAGTAACGTTGTTGCATAAAAAGTAACTTCAGTGCGGATGTACGAGTATCTTGTTATAAATTGTTATAAAATGTTTCTAAACAAAAAGTAACTTCGGTGAAGATGCGCCATTATAGTGTGTTATTGTAAAAACTTTTTGACTATTGTAAAAACTTGTAATAATATTTGACGAGCCCGGTAGTCGAATGGCTAGCAATGGCAACTTTGACTCCGAGGTCGCGGTTTCGATCCCCACACAAGAGAAACTTTTGTGTGCATGCACATGTTCTTTGTCTTGGTCTGCTTGTTTTCTATATATTATAAGTATGTATACAAAATAAAATGTATTTAAGTACATTTATCAGTTGTCTAGTACCCATAGTACAAGCTTTGCGCTTAATTTGGGACTAGATGGCGCTCTGTAAATTGTCCTGATATATTATGTATTTACCTACGTCTTATTTGTAATATTCATGGGAAATGTAAGTTATCCACTATAGCATAAAATTTTGTGATTTAGCTAAAATATTACTATTGTTATTTATGATACTTATCATTATTATTTTGTACAGACTGTTAATGGAAATTTTTGTGGTGGTGTTTAATAAATAGGTAAGTATATTTAAAAACTAATTTTTATTTTAAAAGAATTTTATTTCTGTTATCATTCTGTACGAATTATTTGTAAACGAATGTTTATTTTAATTGTAGTTGAATAAATGTTTACCAGTATTTTTTTGTTATTATTAATCTAAATCAGTGGTTTCCAACCTTTTGTTCGCGGACCACAAGAGGTTTCTGTTGCGTTTAGGGTCCCTAACTGTCATGTAAATTCATTATTCTATAACTCGAGATTTGAGTACTTTGTATAATAGTGGTCAATCTCTTTCATAATAAGTTTGTAACACGGACCATAATTTACCTCTCAAGGACCACTCACTGGTGGTCCGCGAACAACCGGTTGGGAACCGCTGATCTAAATAATTGTGGACTGTTTGTGGAGGTAAGTATTTGAAATCACATATAAATAATAGGTATTGAGAATATTTCTCGTATCGCCATGACATGAAGATAAAGTCATGTGTTTGTCGTACGAAACACATGACGTACATTACGAAACGGTATATTTCACCTACGCTATGTATTTAAAAAGAAAAAAGACCGGCCTAGTGTGTGTCAGGTAGACCACACGCAGTGTCAGGGTTCGTAGTTGCCCGTCACAATATTTCGTCTAAATCAATCAGTGGCCTTTAGGCAGTTTGAAAATACTGTCCTCCGCCAACTCGCAGTTGAGCAGCGTGGTGGAGTATACTCTAAACCCCTTCGATTTAGGGGAGACCCGTATCCCAGCAGTGGGATGAACAAGGGTTGACGAAGAAGAAGAAGAACTAATAGTTTCTGAGCTGAGTGTGGCTGAGTTGAGGACGGATAGACGGGCATGGTGTAACTATAAGGACTCCTTGTTTGAGGAACCCTAAAAAGAATGAACGAAAGAACCTAAAAAAATATTATATATTGTTTTTTTACCAATAAAAGGTACAAATTGCTATGTTGTGTAACATTAAGGCACACCCATAGTTGTGTTCGTCTTCTTCATTCAGCGAACAACACTTCATCTACTTTTTGGTCGTGGTCATCCATCGGCACATTGTCGACCACTTGACAGTTGAATGCTACGGCAACCACCTACAAAGAAACAGAACAAGTACTCAATTTAAAAAGAAATTGTATAAATTCCCGAATGAATTAAAAATATTTTACCGACGCACTACTTGAGAAAAAATTTAAATAATCACTGTTCAGGTCAAATTGTAGGTATTAAAATTTGCTTGCTAAGTTAATTGGCGAGATGTGAGTGCTCAACACAACTGTATCACCTGTATACCATACCTATACCTACCTATATACCATATGTTGTGCAAATAAATTTTATATATTTATTTATTTTAAGAATCTGCGAAACCGTTATATGACAGAGCGATATAAAATCTGATATTATTCTCTATCTCATGCAAGAACGTAAGTTTAGGGGTGTAAGTGGTTTATCAACATCTTTGAACCAAAGCCAACTTCACCTGCACGTGGTGCACCCTGCTGACTGACAAACTAAGCTCTGGCGAAAAGAGAGGTAGGGAGCGTAATTGTAAGCTACCCTACGACTGGGGAATGTACCTTCACCTCACAGAATACCGCAGGCAAATAAATAACAATTCCCTTGAGGGTTGTTGTGTTCCTGCGTGTGAGTGAGGTCACCAGAAAAGAAGGAGATGCTGCGTTGGCAGCGGGGGTGGTGGCGCGCAAGTGATATTATTATGTTGCGAGCGTTAATACGGTTACGATAACCGCTTCACATCAGGCGTAGTAACAAAAACACGTAGTAAAAAAAAGCCTTAAAACGTCATCACATGTGTGCCAAGCCTGACAAGCATATATAAAACGTAGTATATGTCTCGCTAACTAGCATCTGAGTGTACCTTAGGCGCAGTTTCAGGATTGGCTCTCAGTCCGGTCAGGAACTTGTCATAGTACCCCCCTCCATGACCAAGGCGGTCACAAGAGCGAGAGAACGCTACTCCTGGGGCGATGACTAAATCTAGACCTCCTGAAAAATATAAACGTTTGGTTGGTAATTTTTTTATACGACTAAGATGGAAAACAAGCATACGACCGGCCGGATGGTAATTAGTCATCGTAATCTGAGGACGTTTGCACAAGAAACCATGCAAAAACACCTTTCTTGAAGAAGCCAGTACAGTAGGTTTCCGGGGACATGCTTGTTAGGGAGTTCATTCCACAGCTTTACAGAACCTTCTTTGCATTGGGCGAGTGTGCGTCGTATAAAAAACCTATTTCAGGGTCATTTATTTTTTATTGACGAGCTCGGTGGCCACTTTGACTCCGAGGACGTGGGTTCGATTCCCGCTCAAGACAAAAAATTTGTGTGCATGAACATGTCTGTTTGTCTTGGTCTGGGTATTTTCTATGTAATATAAGTATGTATTTATGAAAAAAAATATATTTAAGTACATTTATTTTACACCCAAATTAAGCATAAAGCTGTTATGGGTACTAGACAACTGTTTAGTACGCATAACACAAGCTTTATGCTTAATTTGGGACTAGATGGCGCTGTGTAAATTGTCCAGAAATATTTATATTTATATTATAGTGTCCGACCGAATGTTCGGTTTCGGTTTCGGTTTCGGTCGAGTTTCGGCAAAAATATCGAGTTTCGGTTTAGTTTCGGTTTCGGCGGCAAACCTGCCGAAACTACGACCGAAACCGAAACTTCATTCGGGAGTCCCCGCGCTGTGCTCGGTCATGTTCGGCGCAGTAAATTCCATCCAAGCGACGAAGACATTTTGCCGCGTCCACGTGCCTAATCATGTCGTGACTTGTTTGCGTTTGCAGTGCGTTTTGTTTGTTGTTTGTGAGTTTTCGTGTGATTTGTTTTGAATTCGGTAAGTTTTATCATGTGATATTGTATTAAAGGTAGGTATTAAACATAATAATTTAGTATAACAAACTAATGCATAGATTATAGTAGAATCAAGTCTAACATAACTATCTGAATATTTTGTAGTTAATTTAACTCGTTTGGGGTGTAAATGGTTCATCAACATCTTTGAACTAAAGCCAACTTCACCTGCACGCGGTGCACCCTGCTGACTGACAAACGAAGCTCTGGCGAAAAGAGAGGTAGGGAGCGTAATTGTAAGCTACCCGACTGGGGAATGTACCTCCACCTCACAGAATACCGCAGCCAAATAACAATTCCCTTGAGGGTTGTTGTGTTCCTGCGAGTGAGTGAGGTCACCAGAAAGGAAGGAGATGCTGCGTTGGCAGCGGGGGTTAATGTGGCTACGGCAACCGCTTCACACCAGGCGGACCGTATGCTTGTCTGCCACCCGACGTAGTATAAAAAAAAATCAGTAATGCTATACGTAAACAAACAATAGTTAGGTGCTTGGTACTTACTATAGTGCATTAGTATTAATATTAAAGATTTAGAGTTTCAACGTTCAATTTAATAATTATAACCAAGTATCTACCAATTAAAACGTAACGTATTTTTTTTTATATTATATTATTCCATATTTCCGTATATTTTAATTATAGCCGTAGGTTGTCTGGTAGAGAATGCTATTAGCATTAAGACCGCCTATGTACCCTTAAATTGTGGTAAATAAAAGTTAAATTAATAAATAAATAACGATCGCAACAAAAAATATCGCTCGCGCGCTGCCACCTCCGCTGCAGACGGAGCATCTCCTCCCTTTCTGGTGACCTCATTCACTCGCAGGAACACAACAACCCTCCAGGGATTTGTTATTTGGCTGAGGTATTCTGTGAGGTGGAGGTACATTCCCCAGTCGGGTAGCTTACGCTCCCTAACTCTCTTTTCGCCAGAGCTTCGTTTGTCAGTTAGCAGGGTGCACCGCGTGCAGGTGAAGTTGGCTTTGATTCAGAGATGTTGATGAACCACTTACACCCCCAATTATAAGAAAAGTACCTACAGTTAGATAATTGTTTCGTAAAAGTTTCGGTTTCGGTTTCGGTTTCGGCCGAAACTGAGACTGTTGCCGAAATTCGGTTTCGGTTTCGGTTTCGGTCGTAAAAACCAGTTTCGGTCGGACACTATTATATTATATTATATTTATATTGTAGCACGACAGCAACTCGTATTGGGTTCTCTTTAACTTTTTCCGGACCCTGATGACTATTTATATAATATAACTCGTTAATCGCAACCATTACAATGAACACGATGCTTCTGCTGCAAATTGGTGAGAAGCAGGCGATGTCCTCTTTTTTTTATATATGTGATGGTGGCAAACGAGCATGTGGATCACCTAATGGAAAGCAAACACCACCGCCCATGGAGTTCAGCAACACCAAGGGGTCGCCGATCCGTTGCCAGCCTAATTCTCCTTCCTTTCCTTCTTTCTGGTGACCTCACTCACTCGCAGGAACACAACAACCCTCAAGGGAATCTGCCTACACCTACTACCTACACCAGGAAAATACAACTTACCAGTTTCTAAGGCATCCTCCCGGGCCTGATCCTTCGAGTGCTGCTGTATCCCATGCCTGGTATGCGGCATTGTGTCCTCATCTCCAGTTTCCATCCGCAGCATCCTCATCCTCCCTCCGGCATACTGCGGCACGAACGCGGCAGCTCCTCTCGATCTGATGTGGTCTATGATCGGTACCGTGTCGATCTCCTGGTCCGTACTCATGAATAAAGAGATACGTTTCGATGATTTGTACCATGGGTGATTGATTAGCTGTAATTAATTAAATAGTTAAAGTTAATTTTAATTTAATTTTAATATTTTTTTAAATCAAAATTGACAATTTTTATAAAAATTGACGAGCTCAGTGGTCGAATGGTTAGCAATGGCCACTTTGATTCCAAGATTGCGGGTTCGATCCTCGCACAAGACAAATATTTGTGTGCATGAACATGTCTGTTTGTCTTGGTCTCGGTGTTTTCTATGTATTACATGT
Source organism: Hypsopygia costalis (assembly GCA_937001555.2). NCBI lineage: Eukaryota > Metazoa > Arthropoda > Insecta > Lepidoptera > Pyralidae > Hypsopygia > Hypsopygia costalis. The sequence continues at coordinate 5,694,559 of OW443342.2, forward strand.
AATTATGTATTTACAAAAACAAAATGTATTAAAGTATATTATCAGTTTTTTAGTACCCATAGTACAAGCTTTGCTTAGTTTGGGACTAGATGGCCGTGTGGACAAATTGTCCAAGAATATTTATTTATTTATTTGTGGTAAATATTACTTTTTCGATTTCGTAGCTGGTCCTAAAATAAAAGTTGTTCCTATTATTGAGGAGTAGAAATGACAGGTGGGATGATCCGTTACGAGTTATACCCACCTGCAGCACCAACTTCCCATTTGATTCTTTTGGGGTCCAGGCTGCGCGACTATGAAACTCATTACCATATAAATTGTATAATGTAAGAATCGGACTGATTTTATGTAATTTAATTAATAAGAAATATACATATAACAACAAAATAATACTAAACTACATATAGTAAATACAAATAATCTAATCTTAAAACTACTTAAAAATAAAACTAATATAAAGAAAAACAAAATACTAATCTATTCCTCGAAAATATCGGTCCCATGCGGCAGGGAGGCAAGAACACTGGCTGCATTACCGCTGAATTATTAAAATTTAATTAATTGTTCATTATTTGCTTAAATTAAATTAAATAAAAAATGGGATGTAGCTGTGTGTGTCATAGACACGGCCGTGTGTTGTAAGTGAATACGTTATTATCATAAAATGGTAGCGTTTTTCCCTCCCCCGCACGAGATGTTATAGTCCTTCATCATCAGGTCCATTTTCGTCTCCACTACAGGAGCACGACCCTCTCTCGTCCGTCCTAGACGGAAGGAGGATTTAGCCTACTCTCCCCACGCTGGCCAAACGGGTTATAATCCTTACCATAGACTTAATATACTATATTAACTTTATGGTCCTTACTTATCAATCAATCAATCATCATGTTTATTGTGGAAACATAGGTAGTTACAAGAATGAACACATATAATAAGTCTCACTATGTCCCGCCTCTAGGGCTTACAATAATAAAATAATATAACTAAAGATAAATAAATACATTATTATTAATGTTAATAGGCTAATAGAATTGGTTAATTAATAGTACTTTATAATATTGATAGATTGTTATCATTCAGGTAGTCCTGTATTGAATAGAAGCACTTCGTCACAAGCAGTTTTTAGAGTTGCTTCTTAAAGTGGCTCAGTTCCGTGATACGTCGAAGTTCCTGTGGCAGTTTATTAAAAATTTCAGGAGCCTTGCCGAATATGCTTTGTCTCATTAGAGTTGCTCTACTTGCTACTGAACGTAACTTGTCTGAGTGGCTTAGCGTAATAAATTCTTTGATCTTTCATCTATACAGTGCAGTGGGGTGATTGAATTTTGCACGGAGATGATAGATTTGTAGCTGCAGCACCAAAATGTATACCCCGATTTTGTTATAATTTGTTCTTTTGAATCTATGCCTCCCTATGGAAGCAATTCACGTCTAAAATGATGTTAAATTAAATAATTTAACACTATTTTTAGTGTTCATTGAATTTCAATAACTCATCGAGGAAAAACATTTAGCATATATCATTTAGCATCCTCACTGGCGTAACAAAAGATATGAATCTCAGGGGACTTCCAGTGTTGATAACTGGTTATTTTGTTATTGATAACGACGGTCGTAGGTCAATTTTATTTTTTTCAATTGTATCGTCTTGTTACATATTTTATTTTAAGAGCTAACAGAGCCATGTACATTATGCGCTAGTAAATAAAGATTTTGTGTCATCCATCAAGAAATAATTATGTATTTTTTGGGTTTAAATTTCTTTTACATCCACCAATTTAACTGTGAGGTGGCAAAATTTGGAACTACTTTTTTTTATTTTGTCAGGTGTTTGATATTTAAAGGTTATTTTAATGTTTTTCTTCTTTTCAATTAATTAATGTTAAACTTATAACACCCCTCATTTAGACTCGGTGGTTAAAAATAAAATAATGTAGTTTATGTTTATTACACACCTTTTGATAAACAATTTGAGACTGTCTCTTCTTCTCTTCAGTTGTTAAAGCTGCAATGTCATCTGCTATTCGATCTCTCAGCGCAGCCTTCGCGGGATTTGGTTTAAGTTTACTCATTTTTCGAATTACTGAAAAAAATCAAAAATAAAAAAAAAAATAGCAAAAAGTCAACATCACGTGGTGTTCCCAGGCGGTCACCCATCCAAGTACTAACCACGCCCGATATTGCTTAACTTCGGTGATCGGACGAGAACCGGTGTTTTCAATGTGGTATGGACGTTGACAAAAGTACTAATGAATATAAATATACCTAGGTAGGTATGTAATGCGATAATAATTAATAAAACGAATAGTTAATGATTGATAATGATGGATAAAGAAATCATAAAAGTACCAGTGACATCTATCAAAGACTTTCCGGTATTTTTTTGTGAACATCCGGTATTTTTTTGTGGACATTACTTTTCAAAAGATTATTTAAAAAAAAGGAACAAACCTATTTTGTATTACACACACCTTAGAAATCTAAAAATGAGTTAACATAAAATGTAAAAACACGCAAAAACAAATTTAATATAATTTAGGTACCTATTTTTCCTTACCAGTAAAGACGTAAGACGAACCTATTATCTCAGACAGACTGACACGCAGCTCAGAAAAAGATATCGTTGACAAAGACATTGACGACTGTTGATAAATTCTGATAATAACAAACGTAAAAGGAAGGAATAATAATCAAAACAGTTTTTTTCACACGTGTTAATTTCGTGACTTGTAATGCCATCTAGTGTTCTCTTCTTGAGTTCTCTGGTTGATCTTGTCAAGTCGAACAGTGCCATCTAGTAATATTGTAGTACACGATCAAAATAATTTCTGTTGCTAACAAGTATTGTACAGCGACATCTATATGAATAATACAAAGCGTTCTTAGCAGAGTAAAAAAGGATTTTGATGATTAAAATAATGTATTTTTCATCTTTTGTAATAAACTATTGTTACGTTTAGCATTTTTATATTTCGAAGATAAATCTCAGATCATTAATACAAGAACTAGAAACACAGTCAATAAATAAAAAACGTCCTCAGCAAAATAGATCACAAATGATTTTACGTAGATATATTCGAACCATTTTTGTCTACATAATTATTGTCTATCTATGTTAAGCACGTAAATATTTATTTTCATCTAAAATCGTAATTTTTTTTTTTTGATCAAGTAATATTTGGAGAAAATTTGACCCTATTGAATTTGATACGTTAGGTACATCAAATTCAATCAATTAATAATGAATCAATCGAATTATTTCGTTTGTAGTGTAAATTTATTCATTTACTTTTGTAAGTAAAGAAAGACAACGATCTTGGGGATATTTTTTATTTGTATAAAAAATATCCCCAAGATCGTTGTCTTTCGGCAGTGTACCCTGGTGAACACTGGCAGCAATACCTCGCTGGTACTTATTCTCTGAGAAAGGTAATGACCGGCCTTCTGGTTATAGGACGTGTCGCCCAATTTGATAATAATTAAATAAATTATAATAAAAAAACATAGATGTACTTATTTGTAATTTATTTTTATCAGTCTAACTTTGTAGATTAGCTAAATTGAATGAAATACCATTATTATATTTTTACGATTTTATTAATTCAAAAACGATTTCGTTACAACTTCATTTTAAGGAATTACATATTGGCTTGGCTCTGTTCCGAAATAATTGGCGTTGCAAGTTGAAAATGCAATCAATGTGGTTAATATTACAATTTATGGTTACAACGAGTGTAATTTTTATATAAATAAAACTGTATGATGCCTGTGATTTCGTTCGCGTAGACATTTTGATGTATGTATGTTGAGGGCTTGATCAAAACGTGATCAATGTGATGACTACGTTCTAATTATCCTACTTTTTGGGCACGGCAATTCTTAAAGGCCGAAGTCCAAAACAAACGGGAACTTTATGGCGTTTTATTTTTCAAAGTGAGATGTCACACCAGAGAGGCAATTCTCGTAATTAAAATATAGTCAAAATTCAGTTTCGATCCAGTCTCGATCTCACAAATGTCATATTTGGTAATCTCGTAACACAATATGTAACTTCAAAATTAAATTTAAGCGGGATTATATCGTAATATGAGTGAAAATTAAACAAACTAAGAATGTTACTTGGCCAACAACAAGAATTGATAATAATTAATTAATGAAATCAAGTATATAATTTTAGTCAATTCACAATTCAATCTCGATTCAGTCAACTTTCAATCTGCGTTCGTAGAAAAATTACGAGAATTGGCCTTCAGTAGCGTTGCTTACGCTAGACGGGCCATGTATCAAAACTTGGTGGTGGGGCCCTTCTACCCAAACACGTCAGGGCTGAGGGGGCTCTTCTATCTCATCATCATCATCATCAGGTCATTTTAGTCTCCACTACAGGAGCACGACCCTCTCTCGTCCGTCACTGACAGAAGGAGGATTTGGCCTACACTATAATAATACTATTAAATAATACTAAAACTTTGATAATGTATTTCTCTTAGTTGCCTTGTACGACATCCACGGGGAGTGTCGGAGTGATTCTATTCTAGTCTGCCGGAAGCCACACAGCATAAAACTCTTCTATCTAATCGAACCGAACATGATGCGGGTCCTTGTAGGCCGGGGGGGCCCTTATCATTGATACGGCTGATACGGCGGTAGCTACCCCTGAGTCACACGCTCCTTTGTGAGCGCAAAATTTTTCCATATTGTAACGTTCGCAACATGAAATATCGATCGCGCTCCGCCACCCCCGCTTCCAACGCAGCAACTCCTCAAGTTCACCTGGACCTCTTTCATTATCAGGAACACAACAACTCTCAAGTGAATTGTTATTTTGAGGCTGCGTTATTCTGTGAAGTGGAGGTACTTAACCAATCGGGTAGTTTACAAATACACTGTACCCTTCCTCTCTTTCACTAGTCGGCAGGGTGCACCACGTTCAGGTGCGGTTGGCTTTAGCTTTAAAGATTGTAGTGAACCACATACACCCCAAAAACTGTTCAGATATTGTTACTGTTATTCACAAATACTTCTGTCAACGTCCATACCACATTGAAAACACCGGTTCTCGTCCGATCACCGAAGTTAAGCAATGTCGGGCGCGTTCAGTACTTGGATGGGTGACCGCCTGGGAACACCGCGTGATGGTGACTTTTTGCTGTTTTTACTTTTTTTCTTTTGCAAATTTGAAACCAAAATGTAAAGGATGAGATGATAATGGATTACAGCGATGAAGAGAACGACAGTCTCAATTATTTTGTAAAAAAGATGCGTCGTATTTGATAAATTGTTTTTATGTATTTTTTTTAGTACTATCTTGTTATTATTTTTGATTGACAATTTATTACTTTGGCCGGCCATTATAAATAATGACCAATTTATTACATATAACTGTAACATATTTAATATAACAAGTGACCTTGTTTATTATTAGTTAGTTACACATCGAATCATTTATTGGTTTTATTATAAATAACATTGGCAGTTTGTATATGTAAATATCTGGATATTGCTTATTATGTAAAGTTACGTAGCTGTGAGGTACGACGTTATGGCTGACTGAGTGTTTTTTGGTCACCTTCGATCGTGTTCGATTCGCCAGACTCGCCTTGCTCAATCTAACCGTGTGGGGCTGGACTCGGCGTGTTAGGGACATGTTAAGAACGTAGGTTCTTTAAACTCAATCCGACGCGCAGGGGTCCCTTGCGGTGGGGAAGCAGCCGCTTGCGGTGGGACCTCCCCAGGGGAATCCAGCGCTGCTTGCAGTGCTGGATTCCCCATGGTCGGGAGGACCCTGCTGAACCATCGCGGGGGGCTCGCTGGTGTTTGCCCCTTCGGGCTGAGTGCACTCGGCATTCGCCCTCCCTCTCACTAGGTTAGTTTTCGCTTTATAAGCATACGGGCTAAAAGCATAGATATCCATTTCGAAAAAAAAAAGAACTTTTACCAGCCGACCAAATTGAAAAAAAGTTTCATATCGTAAATTTACCAGACGCGTGTTACATATCCAAATTAGTCGGGTTGCTCACTTCAAAATGTGAGCAAGTAAGCCACATAATTTTGATATGTAACACGCGTCTTATAAATTCACAATATTATTATGTGAGTTTTGGGGTGCAAGTAGTTCATCAACATCTTTGAACCAAAGCCAACTTCACCTGCACGTGGTGCACCCTGCTGACTGACAAACGAAGCTCTGGCGAAAAGAGAGGTAGGGAGCGTAAATGTAAGCTACCCGACTGGGGAATCTACCTCCACCTCACAGAATACCGCAGCCAAATAACAAATTCCTTGAGGGCTGTTGTGTTCCTGCGAGTGAGTGAGGTCACCAGAAAGGAAGGAGTTGCTGCGGTGGCAGCGAGGGCGGCGGCGCACGAGCAAGTTATGATGCGAGCGTTAATATGGCTATGGTAACTGCTTCACATCAGGCATGCTTGTCTGCCACCCGACGTAGTATAAAAAACGTCGTTTGTATGGTCGGTTTTGTTTAAGTTAACGTGCAATGTTCGTTGCAATATACAGACGGAATGCGCTTCGGGACAGTTGCCCTGAGTGCTTAGTGCTGGTTTTGTGGTCGCATTCGAATGTGTTAACATTTTACTTGCCGACCAAATTGAGAAAAAGTTTCAAAATGTGAGCAAGTAAGTCACATAATTTTGATAATATGTAACACGGGTCCTATAAATTCACAATATGAGAGTTCTTTTCCACTTGGTCGGTTTGTTTACGTTGACTTGATCGAACGCGAATATAAAACTCGCACTTAGCACCCAGATTAGGTACTATTCTGTTATGGTGGAAATAAGGGAGAAATGAAATACTAGACTGAAGAGATGATATAGGCAAATAAAAAAAATAAAAAAACTGAAAATAAGTATTTCAGATAAGGCAAAATATTTACCTACTTGCGCCTTATTTGTAGTTATTATGGATTAATTTATAAATAAATATTTCGGGACAATTTACACAGCGTCATCTAGTCCCAAATTAAGCACAAAGCTTGTATTATGGGTACTAGACAACTGATAAATGTACTTAAATACATTTTTTTGTAAATACATACCTACTTATAATACATAGAAAACACCCAGACCAAGGCAAACAGACATGTTCATGCACACAAATGTTTGTCTTGTGCGGTAATCGAACCCGCGACCTCAGAGTCAAAGCAGCCAGTGCTAACTATTCGACCACCGACTACGAGCACTTATCGTTGACCACTGAGCTCGTCAAAATGAAAAGCAGCATTTGAAAAATCTGGACTGGCAACTATGTCTATCTATACCAATGATGGGGTACCTCTGATTAAACAGCACTAACTTACAAGTTTGTACAAAGCTAATTCGATTGTATGTATGAATATTTTTCACTTAATTTACAGATAAATGGATGGATTATTTATCGCGAGCTCCTCCGTGTTTACGAGAGCACGTTCGGTTTTCAAAGGAGGCGAAGGCGTAGCTGTGATTGTCGCCGCCCCAGAAGGGGGAGAGGGCCAAGAAGGGACAAGGATGTAGATTAAATAATTTGTAGAGAGTCAAGAATTGGCCGCGGCACAAAAGAGCCTTAGAGTAACGGTTCTGTGCGCATCTCTCGCGATTCGGCTCATATGACCGTGAGGTCGGAGGTGCCATGGGAGGTGGTGGGATAGTCAGATGCCAGTCGTTAAGCCAAGTCAGTGGCTTTTAGGCGGATTAAAAACACTGAAGTCCGCCGACCCCCAGTTGAGTAGCTTGGTGGAGAATACTCAAAACCCCTTTGATTGAGGGGAGGCCCTTATCCCAGCAGTGTGGTGAATAAGGATTAACTACGATGGTTTGAACTATGTTAATAGTGAAACGTCCTTAGAGAGACTGTCCTTTTTAATTACGTAAATACGTACTTGCTGACATTATCATCATCATCATCAGGTCATTCAATGCTCCACTACAGGAGCACGACCCTCCCGTGCGTCATAGACAGGAGGATTTGGCCTACACTCCCCACGCTGGCCAGACGGGTTGGGGAGGCCTGACCGATGTTTTATAATGTATTTCCCTTAGTCGCTTTGTACGACATCCACGTGAAGAAACGGCGTGATTCTAGTCTGCCGGAAACCACACGGCCTAGTGGCTTTTAGGCGGCTTAAAAACACTGGCGTCCGCCAACCCGCAGTTGAGCAGCGTGGTGGAGAATACTCTAAACCCCTTTGATTGAGGGGAGGCCCTTATCCCAGCAGTGTGGTGAATAAGGGTTACCTACGATGGTTTGACCCATGTTAATAGTGAAACATCCTTAGAGAGACCGTCCTTTTTAATTACGTAAATACGTACTTGTTTACAATATACGAAAATAGAACAAATTTTTCACGATTCTTTTGTATGACACGCCCCAGTTAGATCACTACTCACGATCATGACGCCATATTTTTTGTCAACAACAGCAAATAGTAATTTTGTCTTAAACTGTTCGTTGTCAATCCTTATTCATCCCATTGCTGGCATATGGGTCTCCCCTCAATCGAAGGGCTTTAGAGCATACTCCACCACGCTGCTCACCAGCGGGTTGGCCGAGGCCAATGTTATGTGCAACCAAATTGCGGGTACATTTTATAATTTAATAACGTACAAAGAAAAAAAAGTGGTTGTCTAAAAAAAAGTTGTTGTCCACCCTTTCTACTCTGATACGCTCCTCTACCCAAAGGTTGCCTGGAAGAGATTGCGTAGCGATAAGGCCGCCTGTTGTACTTTAATATGCTACTGTCCTTTGTAATTTCTATATTGTTGGTGCAATAAAGACTATTGTATTGTGTTGTGTTGTGTTGTGTTGTGTTGTGTTGTGTTGTGTTGTGTTGTGTTGTGTTGTGTTGTGTTGTGTTGTGTTGTGTTGTATTGTATTGTATTGTTGTCTGTATAGTCGGTTTACGGACGATAACTTTACGCGATAACGTCATAAGTAAACATCGACCGATGGAGTGAAAGAGAAATAGATGCGTCACAAGCTCCGCATTCCGCCCTCTAGCTGGTACGCTCGGCTCAGGCGGAACAATGAGCCATGCTTTTTATGCGTACATCCGGCGTTCATCGATTTCAGTCGTATCAGAATAAATAAATAAATATTTCTGGACAATTTACACAGCGCCATCTAGTCCCAAATTAAGCGCAAAGCTTGTGTTATGGGTACTAGACAACTGATAAATGTACTTAAATACATTTGTTTTTTGTAAATACATACTTATAATACATAGAAACCACCCAGACCAAGACAAACAGATATGTTCATGCAAGACAAACACAAATGTTTGTCTTGTTCGGGAATCGAACCCGCGACCTCGGAGTCAAAGTGGCCATTGCTAGCAATTCGACCACCGAGCTCGTCAAGATTCAAGTCTCGAGAGTCTCAAGTCTCTTCGTCAAGAGTCTTTTTCTTTTTATATATTTTTTATACTACGTTGGGTGGCAGACTAGCATACGGTCCGCCTGATGTGAAGCGGCTACAGTAGCCATATTAACGCTCCCAACATTAAATATCGCTCGCGCGCCGCCACCCCCGCTGCCAACGCAGCATCTCCTTCCTTCTGGTGACCTCACTCACTCGCAGGAACACAACAACCCTCAAGGGAATTGTTATTTGGCTGCGGTATTCTGTGAGGTGGAGGTACATTCCCCAGTCGGATAGCTTACAATTACGCTCCCTACCTCTCTTTTCGCCAGAGCTTCGTTTGTCAGTCAGCAGGGTGCACCGCGTGCAGGTGAAGTTGGTTCAAAGATGTTGATGAACCACTTACACCCCTAAAGTCGTCATATATCATAACACGTTATCAATGTTATCTATCATGTCAAATACTTTATAATTTCCTTACTGAACGTCCACACGGACGAAGTCGCGGGCTCAGCTAGTCCATAACCATAATCAGTTCCAGAGAATATACGATTGAGTACACAATTAGATTAATCTCAACTTGTTGTATTTTAACTTTTATTTTCATAGAAACAAAGATCAATATTGTTTGCATTCAAACACTTAGAGTTCATTAAACAATTTCTTTCGCTTCATGATCGAAGTATTGTTGTTGTTGTATAATACAATAGTTTTTCTATACAACTAAGGCGACAAATGGAAAACAAGAATACGACCTATCTAATGGTAAACCGTTATCCCAGCCTGTGGACGCTCGCATGCCATATTCATCTTCACGCCAAAAATAATATACCTTTTTTTTTATTCATGTGGTGTCGACTCTATAAAATCCCCCTTTACGTTTTTCTTGAAGAGCCCCATTCTATAGTTGGAAAAACCTCAGCAGTGAGTTCATACCAAAACTCTAGTATTTGCGGAAGTTCTTCTTCTTTCTTCTTCTTATTAGTCTATATAACTTCTATATTAGTCTATATTAGTCTGGTATATTCTATAGTCACTTGGGAAAACCTCAGCAGTGAGTTCATACCAAAACTCTAGTATTTGCGGAAGAAAACGTCTCTTGTTGACGTCGTCAACAAGAGACACAAGAGACGTTTTCTTGTTGTTGTTGACGTTTTCTTGTTGTTGTTGACGTTTTCTTTTTGTTGTTGAAGTTTTCTTGTTGTTGTTGACGTTTTCTTGTTGTTGTTGACGAGGAATTCAATAGCGTTCTGGCGAAAGAGTGGTAGCTATGACCACAGCAATATTTATTTTGGAGATTGGTGCGGTCTGACCTATAAACGTCTATACGTTCTATTTATACAAATACGGCTGACACTTACAAGAGGTACTCGGTGGCGTTGTTGTGCCTATCAGTCTAATCGATCACGTAAGTTAAACAACGTTGACCTTAGCCTGTCTACGAATGGGTTTATTTATCTCGAGCTCCTCTTGTTTCAGACGTCCAGCCGTCGTCGGTCCCAGCTGTTGTCGTTAGATGAAAAGCCGTTAAGGTAAGTCAATGGCCATTGGACGGCTGGAAAATACTGGCCTCCGCCAACCCGCACATGAGCAGCGTGGTAGAGTATCTCTAAATTGCCCCTTCGATTGAGGGGAAAGAGACCTGTCTGTATCTCAGTAGCAGGATGAATGGAATAATTATTAAATACATATAGGTAAAATATAAAGTCATTCTCCCTTCTTTGAGCTTAGCCGACGTAAAAATAAAAAAAAAACCGGACAAGTGCGAGTCGGACTCGCCCACCGAGGGTTCCGTACGTAGGATCATTATAAAATTTGATATTTTTCTATATAAATAAGAAATAATGCGTCGAAAAAAAAATATTTTGCAATGTGTAATCAAGCCCTTTCATATGATACCCCATTTGAACTAGTAGCTTCAATTCGAAATTTCGACACCCTTTAGAAAATATAGACACCCTATTTTTAAAGAACTATTTACAAATGTATAGCTTTGAGAATTATTCCTGTACTTGTAGTCTATAACGATGTTACTTGCCAAATTTCATAGTTCTAGGTCAACGGGAAGTACCCTATAGGTTTTGATTCCCTTGAGAATGTGTCGAAATATGCGTTTTTTGCTAAATAAACGGCCGTAACTTTTTTTTACGGAAACTTAGCAGTTTGATTTTATTACAACTTCATGGGACCGTAGACCTGAGTATACAGTTCAAATTTCAGCTTGATACCTCCACGCATTCTCGAGATAAAGGGGTCTTGACAGGCAGACAGACGGACAACAAAGTGGTCTTATAAAGGTTCCGTTTTTCCTTTTGAGGTACGGAACCCTAAAAAGAATTGGTTGTCTGTGAAGTCGGTTTATAGACGATAATTTTACGTGATAACGTCATAAGAAAACATCGGCCGATGGAGTGGAATAGAGATAGATGCGTCGTAAGTGATCGTGCCTCTCTATCGCTTATTCCGCGCTCTCGCTTGCACGCTCGGCTCAGGCGGAACGTGACAATGAGTCATGTTTTTTCGTGCATGCACCCGGTGTTCATCGATTTATAAGACCATATGGTCTTAGTCAAGGGAAAGAATACAAGATTATCTTTAGTCTAATGTAGAGTTCTAGCCTAGACTAAGTATAGAAAAAAGGCAGGCTAAACTCTTATCTTGGCATGTTAATTAGTTTACATATCTGAGAGCTTGTAAATATTCGTCATAGGTAAAACCTCAGGTAACACTAACAATGACTCATGGCACGGCATTCAACTAAAAAATAAGAAAATATGCAGTACAACGCTGCAGAACAATTTTCTAGAGTAATTTACACGAACTGACCGTAGATAAGACTTTAAAATAATAGATTTATTTATCAACATACAGCTATCATTACAGGCATATAATACCTAATGCGACAGCGTAGAAAAAGTTTTAATTAAATTATTAACATACAATGACATAAAATATCGAATATCTAATATCAAATATGAAAATAGGAGCAATATGATAATAAAAATATTCAATAAGTCATGTGTAGTAATAAATTACGAATACAATAAACATACATTAGAAGTAATTAGTCAATAATAAAACTAAATGTCAATATTAAAATGTCAAAAATAAAATCCTAATCATAAAATGTCAAATATAAAATCTCACTCACGAAATGTCAAATATAAGATGTAAATGGTATAAATAGTAAATGGTGCTTTCCAATTTTCCTTGATAAAACGGTAGTTAAATCTTTATTCGTCACAGCTGCTGCGATGCGGTGGTATTCAATCAATTGAATGGGTTTAATGCATACTGTAGAGCAGGGCTGTCCAAATTTACATTTACAATAACGAGCCATTACAATTTACTAAATAGATTAACGGGCCGCAAAAAACAAATAGCAACTTGTAAATTTTACTGCCTATTTTAAAAGTTTAAGCTTAGTAATAACCAGTTAGTTATAAAAGTTAAACTTTTCTAAAAATGTATAATTTTCAGTCAGATTCGTTGTACAAAACCTGTAGCAGTAAAAGTCTGTATAAAAACCGTTAAATGAAAAACACATCGCGGGCCGCACAATTAGAAGCCGAGGGCCGCCCGGCCGCATGCGGCCCGCGGGACGTGTCTTGGACAGCCCTGATGTAGAGTATCATATATTATTATATTATATTATTCTGTGGTATCGCTCGTATACGCTGCTCAAATTGCGGATTGGCGGAGGCCAGTGTTTTAAATGCCTTAGTTCGTGTATCCCTAATACTGCCACTCTAAGGTGGATACTTGGAAACGCGTGACTATCTATGCACCCTGAATGGAGTTGATAATCGGAATTCACATAATATCTAAATTATCAGGCGCCATTTACGCCACAGGTATCGCCTTAACACAAAAACGCTTAAAATATCTTTGGTAATAATTAGTGCCAGATTATAATTATTGTGAGTTATAATTGCAATTGAGATTATTATTATATTACAATTCTATGTTTATTTGTTTGTAGATATTTCGTAACAAAAAAAAAACGGGGAACTAATACTCAGAGGGGCATTTCTCGTAATTAAAATGTAGTCGAAATTCAGGACCGATCTAGACTCTATCTCACAAATGTCACATTTGGTATTCTCATATCATAGTATGACATTTCAAAGTTTAAGTAAAGTGTGACTACTTACATCAAATTACGAGTTGAGCTTTACTTGACAAGCCATCTGTTTAGGCTTTTAATATATAATAGGCCTAATTTGCCATATTGCTGTCTCTCACATTGCTAAGAGGAAAGTCAAATTCCAAAAGTTTCTTACTCCTACTAATTTCTTGTGATTAAATTCGTTGTGAGTTCCAAGGCAGCCGTAGTCTTACCCGCGGGACTGCATTGGACTTCATTGTTCATTGTCTTGGTGGTCGCCGCTGTTAATCCTGGCTACACAGGAGACACAGTCGTGGGAATGTGTGGTGGGCCCCCGTCCCGTTATATCGAATTATGACCGAAAATTAAACAAACTTAGAATGGTATTCTGCTAGCAATAACAATACATAACTTTATGTTTGTACAACATTATAATAAATTATTATAGCTACATTAAATTATATATACAATTAAAATAAATACCAAATATCACTAACTATATATACAAACAAAAAAAACGGAAATAACAAAAACTACCTAATTAAAATTAATAAAATATAATATCTAAATAACATCAAAAAATTCTTCCGCATCGCCGTCAAAGGGTAACATGGCCAGAAGGCTAACAGCATTGCCACGTTGGATGGCAATGCTTATTCGCTGAGCGAGAAATAGGCCAGCCCTCTGGTCGCGGGAAGAGTTGACCAAAGATAATTATTCATATCAAGTACCTAATTAACTTTTAGTCTCGATCAACTTTCATTCTGCGATCGTAAAAAAAGCTAGAATTGGCCTTCAGGTGGCATGGCACCTATCAATGTGCATAGACCAATAAAATTATACGCTGTAATAAAACAATGGTAATTTTAACAAAGAATTGTTACCTTGAGAATTAACGGTAACTAACCGAGTTTATCAAACGAAAGACATTAATTTATGTGAATAATTAAAGTTAGTTTCAAGGAAAGGATTAAGTATGTTTTAGTTTAATTGCTTTTTACTTTTAATCGTCCACGCAGAAATGGGCAGAAACTTTGTAAACTCTTATAAATAATCCTAATAGCGGCCCGTCCCATTTCGTACAGGTTGAATTATTGATATATTTTTTTATACAACTAAAGTGGCAAACAAGCATACGTCCCGCATGATGGAAAGCAGTATTGTAGCTTATAAACGCCAGCAATACCAAATTACGCAATAACAAAGTTGCTGCCCTATGCAAATAGCATTTTCGCACGTGACGAAAGCTCAAACTTTGCTAAACACGAAAGCAATGCAATAAATTTCAAATATGACACGGGACAAAAACATACTAATATTCAGACTTACAGGGCAGAAAGTTTTGAAAGAGGCAGATAAATTTTGAGATAATTTTAGTGCATATAACCTATTTTGGGGTGTAAGGGGTTCATCAACATCTTTGAACCAACTTCACCTGCACGCGGTGCACCCTGCTGACTGACAAACGAAGCTCTGGCGAAAAGAGAGGTAGGGAGCGTAATTGTAAGTTACCCAACTGGGGAATGTACCTCCACCTCACAGAATACCGCAGCCAAATAACGGTTTCCTTGAGGGCTGTTGTGTTTCTGCGAGTGAGTGAGGTCAAGAGAAAGGAAAGAGATGTTGCGATGGCAGCGGGAGTGGCGGCGCGCGAGCTATGTTTTATGTTGCGAGGGATAATATGGCTACGGTAACCGCTTCACATCATACGGGCCGTATGCTTGTCTGCCACCCGACGTAGTATAAAAAAATATTCACGTACAACACACGACTGTGTCATCTCATCAACCACACCCCATTTTTTTTCACTCAACGTCGTAAAAAAATGCCCATAACTTTTGAAGTTACAACTATATAGGTACTCAGAAAATAATGTAGAGTCCAAAAGGTTTAAACCATTTTTAAACACCATTTTTAGTGCATTTGAAGTGTCACAGTCACAGTGCTTCTAGGTAGATGTACATATTTGATTATGACGACCCCGGTGGTCCATTGGCTAACCGTGTCCACTTTGACTCCGCGGTCGCCGGTTTGATCTCCGCACAAGACAAATATTTATGTGCATGAACATATCTGTTTGTCTTTACAATGTGTATTTACAAAAAAAAATGTATTTAAGTATTATATCGTTTATCTAGTTACCCATAGTACGAGCTTTGCTTTATGTTGGGACTGGATGGCGGTATGTAATTCGTACAAGAATATTTATTTATTATTATGTTATTGTGCTGCATTTTTAATGAAAGTAATAAAAGTACTTTTTATATGGTTTACGTAAAGCAGAATATTGCAGTTTTATGAGACCTGAGATTTAAATGCAAACGAGGCTCTGCGGAAAGCGAGATAGCGAATGTCGACCCATTTAGATAAGTCTCACAAAAGGCCAAACAATCTTGCCTTATATAGGATACTAGCGACCCGCCCCGGCTTCGCACGGGTGCAATGCTGATACTAAATGTACTACAGAAGGTCTTTGCGCTTTGTCCTATCCAGTCCTTCCCCAGTTATAGGCACACGCCGCCGGCTCCGCGGCCGGTACCGCCACAGCCGTTATGTCCCTGCATTTTAAATGTGTAATATCTTCTAAACTATTCATTTAAATTACATGCTGTGAAGAGCCATATTGATCTATATTAAATGCGCAATGTATTTAAGGTACTTAATTGGATAAGGATTAATTCTGTATTGCTTAAAATCGCTTCGTAAATAAGGCATTATTTCTTGTAAAAAGCAAAGGATAAAATAACGCTTATTGTGTGTTACCACTAAGAGATAGACATATACCATCGCGAACTTTTTTGTAGACCATTTTAAGGTGAACAATACTGTACTACATTATTTTGATCTATCTCGTTGGGTTCAGCCAGCGTTTGCAATGAAAGAGCAAAAAAATGTGTTTATTTACGACATCACATTAGAAACCTCTAAATTATCAGTGTTTTTCTACTATGTTATGCATATATTATACATATAAACTTTCCAGTTGAATCACTCTATCTATTAAAAAAAACCGCATCATAATCCGTTGCGT
This sequence comes from Hypsopygia costalis, assembly GCA_937001555.2. NCBI lineage: Eukaryota > Metazoa > Arthropoda > Insecta > Lepidoptera > Pyralidae > Hypsopygia > Hypsopygia costalis. Next base: position 5,711,049 of record OW443342.2, read on the forward strand.
AGTTTCAAAGATTTAAGCATACATGGGGACATACGAGTAGGGACAGAGAAAGCGACTTTGTTTTATACTATGTAGTGAAGTCCGCCTTTGTACTATAAATACTTTTTAACGTAAATGGTATTTTTAACGAGACAGGGGCCCAGTACTGTATCTCCTGTATAGCCAGGATTAACAGCGGCGACCACTAATAAAGGAACAATGAAGTTCACGGCAGTCTATGGTTACCTTGGAACTCACAACGCAGTCAATCTGTTGTGGTGCTGATCTCCTTGGGCGGTGGTGCTCATTTACCCCCCTGTTAAATAAAAAAAAATCTGACAAAATTAGTTGGAGTAGGAAACTTTTAGAATTTTTAAATGGTTTATAAAAATCTTAACATGTACAATACATCAAAAAATGTCCTAGATATGATGGTAAGATAAAGTGTCAAGAATCTTGACATTCTACCACAGTATAAGTAATAGTACCTACTACGTAATTCTACACAAACAAATCCCCATATAGCGCAAGATAGAAGCGGATGGCGTCTTTTTATGTCGGAGGCCATGATTCTCGTTGGGACATTGAGTCTGTGAATTAAGTAAGTAATATGTACAATAAATATATTAAAAACAAACAAAGACTTTTGTGTCCAGCTTATTGTCAATATTCTTTGTATTGCAAGCATCTATAGGCTACCATAATTACTTGACATCAGGCGGATAGTATGTCGCAGCCGGAGTAGTATAAAAATACTACAAAATAGTTAAGTATACAAATGGCGGACGCAATGTTAATAGTATTATCTATTGATAAACCATTAAAGGCAGATATATTTGAATACGTTACAAAATAACATTATGAATAGATAAATATATTAAATATATACTTGAACATAAATTCATGCTTCATGCAATGCACTTTTTTTGAACAAAATCATGCCTCTAACCACGCCTTTAACCCTAGAAGTATCCTAAGTCCGCGAGACGTACACTGCGATTAAATATCGCGGTATCTTTTTAACTGTAACACAGAGTGCTCTGCCTATCACAATAAATTCGGTTCAATTCAGCAGCCGTTTGGAGGAGATATATATTACAATCTAAAAATAAAAATCTCTATCTAAAATTTTCATAGAGATTTTTAGTTCGCCCAAAATAAGATTATGTTAAGTAATAATAAAAAAAAGTCCAAAATATCATATGTGTTCTTATACAATAAGTGATACTTAAAATGTGATTAACGCTTAAATAAGTACAATGAAAACTATATAAAAAAAATGTAGTCATATAAATTTTGGCGATTAAAGTAATCAATATAATAGTTTGTTAACTTAAAACTAGAATTTAAAAAATGTTCACAGACGAAATTCGAAAATGTATTCAAAATTTCCTATTTCTATAAGATACATCTACCAGACTACCGTCGAAAGTTAGGTAACTTAACTTAGTAGTAAGCTTGTTCCAACAAATTAAAAACAGGTGTTTTTAATTTGTTGGAACAAGCTTCAAATATAAAAAAAATATACATAACATACATATTTAATGTATAACATTATTTCTAAGATGTATAAACATTTAATATAAAATATAATTTGTATGATTATCCTAGTAAATATAGAATATGTTTGCCTTTCTAGGGTTAAACATCCATACAGAAGAGAAAATATAAGCTTAGTGATGTAAATTTTCCCCAAGGTTAGACACAAATGTGAAAGTAACTGCACCATTTCACTATCTGAGCTTATCGATTTCATATTTAGGAAAATTTGTATTCTGTGTACTTCTGCTCTACTACTTTATCTATTTTTATGTGCTCGATAACTTCAACTTCTTGTACCTTGAATAATACAATATTTTATATAATAAAAAAACTGGTATATTACGCAAAATACAAAGTAAAAAAGAAACGTTATAATAAAAAAAACTGATATCATTATATAATTACATGCTGATTTAAGTATCTTATATATATATATTTTTAATAATTATTATATTTAGATTTGTTTTGTTTTTAAGTAAGCTGTACTTTGTTACTTAGTTTTAAAAAAAATCTTAAAGAAATTTCATATTTAATCAACTTCAAAAAGGAAAATGACAACATCTTCCTTTTTGAATTCCTAACATCAGATGACCAAACAATTTGGTAGAGTTAATTACCTAAAATATCAACTTAGCAATTCTCACGAAGAGATTTCATTCAGTTAACTCTAGTTAACTAGAAATAAATTCATGAATAGTTTACAAATTATAATCCCTCTAACGACTATACTACGCAGCACATACTCGTAATCAAACTGGATTATTTTGTTTAATCCCTGATATATCTACGTAATTTACTCTTAATTTTAGTTACTTACCAGGTCTTCATGTTTTTCAGAATTATAACCAAAGGTGTGGCTGACGGTGTATGTGACTCTGTGGCTGTTCTTTGTTTAGAAAACGAGAGGCAGGGGGCGCTCCATAGTACACCAGCTGCCTTCACATTGGTAGCCGGTCCGGTCAAAATTCAACGCAGTCGGGCTCCGTACGCGACTAATGGCGCACGTGTTGAAGCCACGCGTTTAAAACCAAACTTTATTACGACAACCAAATCTAAATGGATATAACCTAATATAACCATCGTATTTTAACACATGTAAAAAGTTAAATATGTAATTCTGTGTATCAAATGGCTCGATGATGTGTTAAATAGTGACGTGATAGTGCCAACCATGTGAATTTTATTAAGTGCATTGTGTTGTGTTACAAAAAAGGAGAAATGAGTATCCAAAAGTGCCTTTTGGATAATTCCAGTAGGATGATAAAAGCTATGTCCAATGCCAAATCGAGTGGCAACGAAGTTAAAACGGTAAGTAGAGCGTTTTGTTTTTTACCTTGCATTAGTGTTGTAGGTTATCTGAACTGTGTGTATGTACATTTTTAAACGCGTTCAACAACAATAAATTCGCATTTGATGTGAAGTAATTATTTAGCATTACTGGCAAAATGGTAACGAGTTGAATTACGTTTTTTACTCTATAATTACAAAATATTGTTACGTTTTCATCGGTGTTTTTATTAATATAGACATCTAACATATCTATTTCATCAATTTAAGGAAGTAAAGTATGAATGAAATTTATTCATGATCAATACAATTGCTCGAACGTTCGAGATGAATCCCCTCATTTATAATTTATCATTGACCAAAATCATTATGGTTGTGACTAAATAGACTTAATTAGTGTGAAATGGAGCGAAACGCAAGACTTTACTTTATGGGTAAGATCCGTCATACTCATACGTAATAGTTATGTTTGTTATATATACCACGTTATTATTTTGTAGAGTCGCTCTTTACGTAAATTGCTGTATCGTTTTTCTTTTATTTTTAATTTTATCTTGCAGTTTGCTTAAACTAATGTAACGTTTTTCTTTTATTTTTCAGAATAAAAATAGATTTATTATTTTGCTTTTGAATGATAATGGTTAAATAATTGTACAATAGGGAAAACCTGTCAAATATAGGAAAAAATCCGTCCTAAATTCTAACGTATGATTATGTTTGGCATGTACCGCGTTATTATTTTGTAGAGTGTCTTTAAGCAAAATGTTTTATTTACATTCATTAATACATAAGTTATATACTTAGCTATACATTTATATAATATATATAAAATACTTAGCTATACATTTATATATTTAAAAACATTTTTTAATGAAATTACATTTGCATAACGTGCCGTGTGATGCACGGTATCTATCATAATAGAAAATAATATAGTAAATTACCTAATGTATCTTTAAAGGTATATTTGTCTTTAGAAATTATATTAGCTAGGTACATCCCAAAACAAAGGTAATTTTGTTTTTTTTTTATATTTTTTATACGAGAGGGGAAAATGCAAACGAGCATGTGGGTTACCTTATATAAATATCAGATATTAAATATTTTGAAGAAAGATAATAAATATCTTTACAATCTATATAAATAAAATTAATATTGCTAAGCGATAAACTCGAGAACGGCTCGATCGATTCGGCTATTTTTTTTTTTTTCGTATTTTCCTTAAGGTACGCGAAAAGTTTTAATAAAGAAAAAATATAAAAAAAGCTACTTAACTTTTGATAGAACGAAGTCTCTCCGGGCAGCCAGTATTTAATAGGTTTGCATTATTTGCCGAACTTCATCAGATATTCTTGAAGGAAAGCTCAAAGAGAATATAACCATTACGTTGAGAATATTACCTTTATAAGCTTTAGTTTAAGTTTTAACGTCTCTACCTCCAAAAACATTGAATGTTGATACGATTTTCTGACCTCTTCTTTATCTTCAAACTAATGACAGATTAGTTTCTTTGTTTATAATATTTTTATAATACACCAAATAACAAATCATCATCATCATCAGGTCATTTTAGTCTCCACTACAGGAGCACGACCCTATCTTGTCCGTCCCTGACAGAAGGAGGATTTGGCCTACACTCCCCACGCTGGCCAGACGGGTTGGGGAGGCCTGATCGATGTTTTATAACGTATTTCCCTTAGTCGTCTTGTACGACATCCACGGGAAGAGACGGAGTGATTCTATTCTAGTCTGCCGGAAACCACACGGCCAAATAACAAATAAACAATCAAAAAGAAATAATAATAATTCTGAATTTTCAAAGCCGGACTTATCTTTATAAAAGATCTCTACCTGCCAACCTTCGGTTTTATTAAGTGCTTACTAATAATGATGATGAATCTAGCGATCTATATATAATACAGTGTGATCAAAAAAGTGGAATAAAATTCGTTTGTCACTTTTTTCGACACAACAGATTTCATTTCACATGATAACTTCTGAGCACTTTTAGAAGAAGTTAATGTTGCCATTACCATAATTACCATTAATTCAGCCGTTTCTACTCTTTTTTGGTCATACTTTAATGGGGACACCAAATGAAGAATTAAATTTTCAAAATGCCTGAAAGTCTACATCATAATGTTTTTAATTCATCCTCATACATTAGAACCAAAATGGAGAGTTCCAAAAGAGTTTTTTTTTTACTTCGAGCTATTAGACTGTGGAATCAAATCACTGCGATGGTTTTCACAGGAGATGTAGAGACAATTATAGGAGATCCTAAGTTGTTGACATAGCTGAAGCCTCCGGCCACATCAGACGAGTTAGTGAAGGCGATTGGGTAGAAAAGCGCTTCAAATCGCGTATTGGTATTTTTTGCAAAAATTGTCTGTTTTTTATACAGTTAAGTAAACAGCGACATTACTCTTTGTACAGAGTGTGGGAATTGTCTAAATAATGTGAATTTTGGCCCCTCTATTGTACACCAACCAACAAAAACCGACGCATAGTTACAAATATTTGTACTTATGAAACTTTTCAACAAATATTTGCAAGTAGATTTTTTCAAATGTCTTGACATATGTCTAAGACCGGCTTTAGTCAACCTATTTATATAATTAGTTCATACTTCCATCTATATATTTTTTTTTCATAGCCGCAGTCGTTTAAGTTTGAATATTTATATTAGCGGAGTTTATCTAAGGTAGGGCTTCCCAGTTCGCACAGGAGATAACCTTTGCGGCTTATTAGCACGTGTCAAGTGCATGCCCGTCGGGCTTCTCCGTGATGCCAATTATTATAGTAAGTTACTCTTTTACCACCTCTAATGTGGAGCTCGATGGTATCGTTGCGCATGTCAGTCTAATCGATCACGCATGTCAAGCAACTTCGACTGTAGTTTGTCTAACGATGGCTTTATTTATCTTGAGCTCCTTCGCGCTTTGGAGCGCACATCTATCAGTCAGCTCCGGTTGTTGTCGTTAGGTTATTTAGTTAGAGTGGCTTTTGGGTGGTATTGAAAATACTGACCTCCGCCAACCAGCAGATTGGCAACGTGATTGAGTACGCTCTAAATCTTTTCACTGAGGCGAGATCCGGATCATAACAATAGAATAAAGTAAGTCAATACTGAGAAGGTGGTAAACAAGTATATGACCTGTCGCTAAGGCTGTCATATCCTTCATATATTTACTACATGATAATTCACATACTTCAATCATAGAATTTTGTCATGAAACTTCAAAGACTATTCTCTTATCAAATCTATTTACAAATTGATGAATAAATTTTTACCTAAAATGCATAGTGGTTGGACATAAAATTTTTGGGTGTTTATTATGAATTTATGGTAAATGCTCGGCATTTGGCAAGCAAGTGAGGTGAGGATAGAAGTTTTTATTTTATAAACATTTTTTCAAGTTAAAACTTAACAAAATACCTTATTTAATTATCTTAGAAAACTTATATTATCTTATTGAGATTCTTATGAATAGACTACAAGAAATATGTACAAATATTTTTTATATATATTGGTGTCTAACCTTAAACAACCATAAACAACACAGACAATCTTTTCTTTGTTGTTTAATAAAATAAATAAATAAATACCCATTATCCCAGGGTTTAATGTGGAAATTATAAATGATCATTTTGTGGCGGCTGCCATATTGGAAACTGGCGGGATTTGGGCAATTGCGCATTGCGCGTTTGCGTCTTTTAACTTGTTAGATTTGAGAACCGACACCACACAAAAGCATGTAAAAAGAAAAAAATCTCAACTGCATGAATTGACTTGCCTTTAAAACGACCCCGTATTTTCCTGCTCATACCACGAGCGAGCAAGTCTGCATTTGAAATTAGAGATTTATCACACGGGTTACCTTTATTCGAGCGTTTACCTGCTCGGAATCCGGGGATATATTGGAATGAACGATCGCCTAGATACCTATCTGAAGTTAGATTTACCAGACCTATATTTATGAGGGTAATTTATTTAACCAGCATCGTGCCTAGAAAATTTATTTGTTTGTTGAATGTTTATTTCACTTAAAAAAAGAACACAAATGTACGTAGAGTGAATGAAATAAATCTGCTTCGGAGAGCACGTCAAACCGTCGTCGGACTGCGCTGTTCTCATTATATATGGATGCCATCTCTTAACGTTAGCAACCAGCCCCCCTAGTCAAGTGTAATTCGTAGCGTAACGAACGTTAGATAAACCACGTGACTTTTGTCAAAATCGAACATTTTAGTATGAGAATTGACAAATGTCACGTGATGTATCTAACGTCCGTTACGCTACGAATTACACTTGGCTAGGGGGGCAGGACAAGATGCGTGAAAACTCCGGATTTTGAATCTTAAAACCTGGACATATCCTCAGTATGGACTGGACATATCATCATTGTATGACTTGTCTAATATAAATAATAATAAGTCCACGGGGCAGCTTGTTGCGAGCTGTGTTGAGCAACGTTACCACGGATGCCGAATCTCCAAAGGTCAGAGTTGTGTTAAGACAAGAAGCAGGACTCTCAGCTTTGGCCTGCTTTCAAAGACGAGTCGTTAGAGCTATATGCTCTAGTGGTGGAAGTGTTAAGGGGTATAACGCAGGGAGTAACTTCGGAGAAATTTCAGCACACTCTTGATGCTCCTGAGTCACTCATAACGGTGTTGCCCACGGCCGATTATTCCTGATATTTCGAGAGCTCATGTAGAGAGTGGCGAGCCACCGCCTGCAGTAAATAACGAGTAATAGCGGTAGTTTTGGCAGGCGTCCGTCTATCTTTTGCTATTTACTTACTCCAGCCAGTTCATCTTCATAGCCCATTTGTTTTTTTAACACACTTAGCAATAGTTCCAATGCTTGCCGATGCATGCTCATGGGTATATTGTTTCATTGATATATCCTAGAGCGGGTCACGGCGGGTATATACTATGACATTAAACTTCGCTAAGGGGCCTGTATGCGTTGGATCCATATCCCCGAGCACGCCTATCAAATGACCAGGCAAAAATAATGAACCTAAGCCAACCTCACCTGCACGTGGTGCACCCTGCTGACTGACAAACGAGGCTCTGGCAATAAGAGAGGTACATAGCGTATTTTTAAGCTGCCCGACTGGGGAAGTACTTCCACCTCACAGAATACCGCAGCCAATAACATTTCCCTTGAGGGTTGTTGTGGTCCTGCGAGTGAGTGATGTCACCAGAAAGAAAGAAAGGACGGAGTATAGGATGGCAACGGACCGGCGACCCTTTGGTGTTGCTGATCTCCATGGGCGGTGGTGATTGCTTTCCATCAGGTGACCCACATGCTCGTTTACCCCCCTCTCACATAAAAAAAAAAAACCATACAACGACAACAAAAAGCGAGTAACATGGGCTTCATTATATTGCACCGGTGCGAAGGCGGAGTTGGTAGGTAGTTTTCAATTCTTCAACAAATTAAGTTCCATGTTGACAGAGTCCCGGTTTCTGCTAGTTGCACACAAACAAATATGTATGAGAAAGTTTATCTTCAACAACGCCTGACATTCGAAACTGGGCACACAATTAACGTAGAGTGATTTAACCCATCGCATTTCTTTAGGATAGCCGTACCTATGTAGGTGGACAAACTTTTTTTTTGTTATTAACCAATACAGCCGATGTGGATGAGTGTTAAATCCATAATATCTGTGGTCCTACCGCCTAAGCCGAAGCAGATTCCCATACATTTTTTTGGATTTCGCATCCAAATCAAACTCCAGCATAATAGGCTATTTGACCAACATTTATTTCGTTTTGATATGTAGGGACGACTCAATAATATAACAACAGGTGAAAGAATTACTTCGATAGCACAAAAATCTCTCGAGATATGTTCATTTGAAAATCACCATTTTGGACAATCCCGAAAACGCTCCATACAAAAGAGTACTGAGTTATGACGTCACAGGTTTGTATTTTGTATGCATCGAATCAGAAATTTGTACGACAGCTATGTTAAATTTTACGTTTATGTAATTAGTATCATAATAAAAGTTATAGTATTTTTTATTGCTTCTCCAATGGAAATATTATTTTTTTAATAATTTCATACTTTTAAAATGGACTTTCCCGCCAAACTTTGATCGACCCTAAAATAAGTCGGACGGAAGATATTAGAATGAAAGTTTGCAGATCTTTATAGTTTTTTTGTATTTTACGATATTGTTAATTAATTTATACAATATCTGAACATTGTCAAATAGCCTATTGAGTGGTAATTGTGTTTAGGTTAGTCAGTAGAGCTCCAGAGTTACTACCAGCTAAGCTAATCACAATTACCAATCATCTAGGCTCATGTTTGAATTTTGCATTCAAAAAATCCGATGGGAACTGGGTTGTGAGGGGTAATTAAATACAGTCAAAATTTAGTTCCAATCAAGTCTCGATCATACTAACGTCACATTTGGCATTCTCTAACACAAAACGAAACTTAAGAGCCATATTACATATCGACTGTGATTTTTGCGTAAAATGGCCAATTTTGGCGTTCTTGATCTCAGAAACAAAAATACATTAACAATGTTGACTTATTGAATAGTACAGAATACCTATTGGCTTAGTTCATAGAGGCCTCGCTTTTTGTAAATTTTGCTTAACTTTATAATTAAACCCAAAATTGCAGAGAAAGATTTTCGTAAACTGAGCATATTCACTTTTTTGAGCTCCTGGATTGTACTACTGTTCCAAACAAATGAAATAAAAAAAATAGAATGTTATTTCTTTAATAGTCGTATAGTGCATATACTATTTTTAGTAAAATTATAATTAATTCTCGAATCGGTCAACTTTCATTCTGCAGGGTAAAATAATTATAAGAATTTGCAAAATTTTAATTTCTAGTATACGCAGGGTTCATATCAAATAATCCACTTTTTAAAGATAAAATAGTGTTGATACTTGACGATTGTGTCTTTTATTGTAGCTGGATAAAATCGGCTCTTAAACTATTTCATACAAACCTATAATGTCTCACTTCACTTACGAGTACACATGTACGTAATTAATTTTATTCTTTATTTCTGTTTATAATTACGTCATCTATCAAAAGAATTCGATACGGGACCCATGCGGCTCGCGGGCCGTAGATTGACAACCACTGCTTTTTGTTATCATTACTAGCAGCGGCCCGCGACTTCGTCTACGTAAACTTCATAAAACCAACCAATATAATTAATAACTCCGCTTCTATTCGTTGCATCAAAATGAAATATGCAACGGATTCTAAGTTAGATATCCCGCATTTAGGGTGTAAGCAGCTCTCCACGATCTTTAAAGTCTAAGCCAACCAGACATCGGCCAGTGTAATATAATTTCTAAAATTAACCTTTTATTCAGTCATTATAATATTATTCGGACAACTCAGGCGGTGCTCCTTGAACCTCGTACTTCCCGTTCTTTGAATCTTTGAAGAATATCGACGACTTAACCTTACGGACTGTATTTTATATTTATTTTTATTTGATGTTTTTGTTTCATGTAAATTCCTAATAAATGTATTAATTTAAATGACGTTTTCCTTGTAACGTTACACCAGATACTCTTTTAATTATATTCATATTCATTTATATACATAGATTTGTAAAAGAAAGCGGGAGATCGTATCTCGTGGAAAGCATTGGGAAAGACTTATATCCAGCAGTGGGTAGATATAGGCTGATTAGGATACAGGTCTTGGTTAGGTGGTAAATAGCTGTTTCGAAGTCACCTTTACAAGGCATTCGTGAAGTACTTCGTAACACCACCCACCACCGCTTTTTTTTAGGGTTCCGTACACAAAGGGTAAAACGGACCCTATTATGATATATGAGACCCCGCTGTCCGTCCGTCTGTCAATAGTCTATCATGTCGTGTCATTAAATTTTCACACATGATGTATTTCTGTTGCCGCCATAACAAAAAATACTAACAGAATAAAATAAATATTTAAGGCTCCCATACAACAAATGTGATTTATTTTTTGCTCGATATTGATAACGGTAACAGGCAGACGCTTGAAATATTCACTTATATTTAGTTACATATTCACTTTAAAAATAAATAATTAAATTAAAATAAAACAAATATTTAAGAGGGGCTCATGGGAACCCTTCTTAAATATTTGTTGTATGGACAACAGACATGATTTTATTGCCGTTTTTGTAGATAAAGGTACGGAACCCTTGGTGCGCGAGCCCGACTCGCACTTGGCCGGTTTTTTTAATAATAGGTGCTATTACTACTACTATTAAAAAAAAGTGGTGTAACCACAAGAGTGGTGTAACCACAAGAGTGGTGTAACCAATCTAACACTAAAATATTTTTTCAATTCGAATCAGTAGTTCCCGAGATTAACGAAGCAACCAAAAACTTAGTTTAAAATATTCTAAATGAGCTTACCAAGCAGTGTGATATCTCTATCATAGAACCCATTTTATCGTCCGCCGGCATGTTTTATACCCCTATTGTGCTTACAATTTACTATGTTCCACGTACAGTACATTACACGTGACTTAATCTAGTTTATGGTATGTACAATTGTACAGGTAATGTTAGGTATATATGTAGCAGGCGTCGCAGCTAATTCGTAAAATCCGCCGCATTTCATAACGTCTAGCTGTTTTAAAAAATGGCGGAGCCATTATTTCAATTCGCCTTTTTATTATCATAATGATTACACGACCGAATTGTTACCTGACGGTGTATCACCAAGAATACTGTAATAATAGAATCAAATAGCTTTGCTATTTCTAATTACGGTTATAATAACACAAACCTATCCAAACATAACCAAAAGATAATTTAAATGCAATCTGCCTAAAGTTAGCCGTTTTGTAATGTGACGGTTCTACCAATTGGCTGCGACATATACGCTGTTGTTATTTCGTTGAATAGGACAGGATAACACAGTCGTATTTCCCTGGAGGTTTGCGATGATGGACAGACCGTGTTGAAAACATACGGTAATGTCGTCAGTGCGTACCCACCTAAGTAATTTTGATCTACATACTTGATTACCTAAGTAATTTTGATCTACATACATATTTGCTTCGGAGGGCACGTTAAGCCTTCGGTCCAGCTGTTGTCCTTAAGTCAGACAGTCGTTAAGTCAGTGGCCTTTAGGCGGCTTGAAAACATTCGCCTCTGCTAACTCGCAGTTGAGCAGCGTGGTAGAGTATGCAGAGAGTATGGTGGAGTAAACCCCTTCAATTGAGGGGAGACCCAAGAATATGGGATGTGGGATGAATAACGACGACATACTTGATTAGCTTTCAATAAGTGGACTAACATATTTGTATAATATGTAGGTATATTTAAGTATTTATCAATTAATAACAGAAGTTAATTGAGAGGCAGGCGAACGCAGGCACTTCAAATGTGGTAGGTAGGTAGGTAGGACCTTTTCATTTTTTTTTTCAGAAGGGTACTGTTGTGTAGATGGTAGAAATTATACTGGTACATTATATGTGGTTAGTACACCGGCCATAATCTATGTATGTATGTAAGTAGTAATATAGTTAAATTATTTTTATTTGGCAAAGCATTTAGCAAATACTTATTATAAACATCCTATTTGTTTTACATTCGACCTACTCCATTGTTCTCATTACCGTATCAGCATACATTGTAGCGTATTTAATATGTATTATATCGTACATAATTATAATATATAAAATATAATGTGATTAATTTATTTGACATATATTGCATTATTTGATAAATTATACAATATGTGTTAAACTTTAATCCTTTACACGTGTATTAGACTACAATACTACTGCAATATTAAATGTAGTTATTAAGTATGTATTGATTGACGCCCACGATACAGGCCTAGCCTAGTGTGAATCATAGTACTACTAGGGTCAATGTGTAATAATACCTTCAGTTAATAATAAATATTTTATTTCATTTCATATGCTTAATAATTACATTACAGCCTTGTTATTTAATACGTGGCATAGCCATTAAACATCTGTACTTCTTTAAAATCTACGTACTGTTCACATAACTCATTGAATAGTGTAGATAACACTGGTTTCCGCCCGCGGTTTTGCCTGCATGTACACATTAAAAGCCTTAATATATAAATTTTGGTTATTTCCCAACTATGTGCCATATTTTATCTAAATCTATTTGGCCGTTATTACGTGATTGAGCATCAAACATTCACATTTGTAATATTAGTTTAGTAGGGTGGTAAAATATAATGCATTTATGTTATAGTATTTCCGATCATTGCATTAAGTGTTGGTTAAACGACCAATAAATCAATTACCTACCTAATTAATTGAATAATTACTGGTTAAAATCCCCCGGCCGTCCCCGCACGTGATACTGTCCCGTATAATTAGATTTTGTGGTGTGTTACGGGGAGGCAACGGTCGTGTCGCTCACTTGTCAATTAATTTAAATTATTTATATTCTAAGCGCCTGTTTTGAATATCTTTGTGTACTTTGGTATGAAATGGACAGGGTACTTAGTGTGAGTTTTCTATCTTTCAATCGATCTCGACACAAGATAGTCAACTTCATTTTGTATGGACTTAACACATGACTACACCAACAAAAGCCCGAACTAGACTCAATTATACGGTGTATAAATCATAGTAGAAAGATACAAGGTAGATAATATAGAAGGAAGTCAGTGGTCTTTAAGTAGCATGAAAACATTGGCCTCTGCCAACCTGCAGCTGACGACGAATGGTCTCACTTTGCAGAGACCTCTTATAATGCATGGTAGAAAGATACAAGGTAGATTCTTTCCGTATGTTGTCAATGATACGTCACGAATTGTCAAAATCTGTCATTTTCCATACAAAATACAGCTGATGACGCCGGCTAGTCAAAATCACGTGACCTTATTTATGGCTAAAGAACTTACCATATTATGTCTTTCTACCATGGTATCAATACTGTATTTTTTTTGTGTGTGTGTGTGTGCACGTGTAAATTATGAACAATGTATCGTGAAGTGTCGCGATTCTACATTTATGTATGTAGCTACAGGCTGATGATGATGATGAAAAAAATATGAGACCAATCTAGAAGTATAGTCTTTCAAATAAAAAGTTTTTTTTTCAAATCGGTTTATAAATCACGGAGTTATTAATAACAAATATAATAAAAAATCCTCCTCCTTTTTTGGAGTCGGTTAAAAAATACACATAGAAAGTCTGTTTGTCTTAAACTCTTATACATATTATAAGAAATATATGCCTGCATTGGTATACGGTTTCCTCTTCAACAAGGAAGGTCGCGCGATAGTTGGAACATTTCCACTGAACATTGTCAAGGCCCATAGTCAAGGCCAGTGTTCAATGTCACACTGAATACACCATGTATAATCCTTTTGTGATTATTCTATAGTTGATTGCAAAAATATTTTTTTATGTTCAAGCATGTGAGTCCTTAGTTAATTCATCTTCATCATCATTATCTTAATTTATTTCTTTATTCAGCCAATTTTTTGGTGTAGGCCTCCTTCAATACTCTCCATTTTGTTTTATTTTGGGCAATTGATATCCAGTTGTGATATTACTGAACACAATTATTCTACAACAACCGATATTAAAACATTACAAACAAATCGCATGTTTAGAATATGATTGTTTTTTTTTTTACTGTCAAAACAGCAATTTAGTTTCGGCATCAACCCATAATTATCCTACTGTTGGGATACGGGTCACCCCTCAATCGAAGTGGTTTAGAGAATTCTCCGCCATGCTGCTCAACTACGGGTAGGCGGAGGCCAGTGTTTTCTAGAAGTGAGACACTTGGCTTACTTTCATTTTCGGGCGTTCATTTGTATCTGTTATGCTTAGTGGCATATCTATAGAAATATAACGTCATTAGACCAAACATACTATATTCAAACATACCTATTTTCTTCGTCGCAGTCAAGTAAAACCCATGACAATGTAACATAAATATGTGTGTACAGGCCACACAAGGACATAGCGTTTCCTCTTGTAATCCTAGATCCCATGCATAGTATAAATAGAGGCTCCCATACAACAAACATGATTGTTTGTCGTTTTTGGTACGTAACCCTTCGTGACCGAGTGCGACTCGCACTTGGCCGGTTTTTTGTTACTTTGTTTTGTTTTACTTCTCTATTTTTACTATGCCCCAGGGCCGCCAGACGTCTCTTATGTTCTGATGAACGCAATGTGCATGATTGAGTAGTGTTAGAGTGTATGCCAGACGGCCATCATCATTACCTAACACCTGAAAAATGACCGTCTGGCCAGGTATCATTACCTAATGCCTGGGAAATGTAAAAAGGTAATCATACGATCATAGTACACCCTAACACTACTCAATCCTGTACATTTTGTTCATCAGAATATAAGTGACGTCTAGCGGCCCTGGGATCTTCCTCTATCGTACAAAGTACACTAGAGTAGGTAAGAAAAAGAGTTCAGACTTTCTTCCGTATCAATTTGCCTAGCAACATATTATATTTATGAAGCAAATTTAACGATTTTGTTGAAAGATGAGGATGTTTATTAGAAGTCGTTTCTCATTACACTCGATTATTTTATCTGCGGAGATAAGTTTTTGCAAAATCGTTGTTCCTTTTGTCATTAGTTACTTGATTCCTGCTTTATCATTACAAATATAATAAAGTGTTAATAAAGACAATTTTTTTTAATGGCGGGTAAAAAGTAGCCGCCAGTAAAAAAAGTAAAGCTCAAGTAAAATTTTGAATACTGACAATGTGTGTTTTTTTACTACTAAGGTGACAAATAACGAAAGGTAGATAACTGACGAGCTCGGTGGTCGAATGGCTAGCAATGGCTACTTTGACTCCGAGGTAACAGGTTCGATTCCCGCACAAGACAAACTTTTTTGTCCATGAAGATATCTGTTTGTCTTGTTTTCTATGTATTATTAATTATGTATTTACATAAAAAAAAAATCTAAGTACATTTATTAGTTATCTGGTACCCATAGTACAAGCTTTGCGCTTAATTTCGGATTAGATGGGGCTGTGTAAATTGTCCAGAAATAATAAAATTAAAATTAAAAAAAATACCTATATGATTCTGAAATATTGAAACAAATTAGCATACAGCCCGCCGAAAGTAAACGGTTACAGTAGACTATAAGATATATCGTACGCTATATCTTATAGTCTCATCTACTGTAGTTTTATAACGTTATTTATTTATTTACAACTAAACGGGTACAACAGGCAAATACTATAAACACAACATAAATATACATACATGTTACAACTTATGTTACCTAGGGTGCTGAAAAATAATGGCTTTTGACCAAGAATGATTAAATCAAGAGGTTCAAACCTTCTAACTTTTGACTTGTCGCTCGCTGGTACACCCGCTGTTAGCGCAAGAATATTGCAAAAATTTGGAATATTTCCAAAATGACCTATATAAAATTTTCGTCTCGAGCAATGTAGCCGCGAATGGCACATCTTTATTCACCACTGTGTCCTGAAAAGTGTGAGGTGTAGGCGAGACGACGAGAGGTCTGAATACCTGGTGTAATAGACCCTTAAAATTTCTCTACTAGAGAATCGGTATTTGGCTTCTTTTTTGTATGAGAGGGGGGCAAACGGACATGTAGGACACCTGCAGGAAAGCAATCACGCTCATGGAGATCAGCAACACCAAGGGTCGCCGATCCGTTGCCAGCCTATACTCCTTCCTTTCTTTCTTTCTGGTGACCTCACTCACTCGCAGGAACTCAGCAACCCTCAAGGGAATTGTTATTTAGCTTTATAAATACGCTATGCCCTAACTCTCTTCTGCTTCGATCTTGCTCCATAGTAACCATAATTATACTAATAGGAGAGCATCCAATAACCGCTAAGAGCATAACCACATCACATCACATTAGTTCCGTAACAGCGAAAGTGAAATATGGCATTTCACATATATTTACAACATAATCCATCTATGAACTCACTGGAGCACAGGTGCATTAAACCAAGGATTAATCTGTGAAGTAAAATTTTGTGCGGTCGTTACCTTGACTATAAACGAATGAAATTTATCTTGCGAATTATCCCACAAGAAATTAAAAACCGTCTTTTTTTATTTGATGTTGTATTTTTTTGGGAGAATATGGATCATGTAATTAAAATGACCTAGCTAACGAAATATTTAATTAATTAAAAAAAAAAACAAATATTTACTAAAATAACTTTTAAACTTTCGCGTTGCATGATTTATGAAAATAATAACGGGAATTATACGCGACCATGCATAAGGGTAACGAACAGAATACGGACGCGTCGGTTATTTCGCAAAATAGCGACATCCCTATTTTGCGTAATAACCGACGCGTGAGTGTAGTATGTCGCGGTATATGGATATCAAACAACACGGGAGTAGATGAAGATTCATCGACCTCAACAACGGGGATAGTGACACTGCTGAGACAGCCAGCCTGTGACCACGGCCGGTGCAACCTGGTCGAAACGTCAGGCAATAATAAAGGTATGTAAATAGCCTTATGCATGATCGCGTTAATTCTCATTGTTATTTAAATAAATATTTACTAAGTTTCCAGCGGTTCCATACTCTGTCCTGAGTATATCACGATTTATTCACCACCAAGTATAGCAGATATGCTATACTTGGTGGTGAATATCTCCAACACACACAATATTTTGTAACTGTTAAAAGTCTGAAAATTTAAAACGTGCTTTTCAGTGCAAAGTTTTTCTTGACTGAACGCCGAGACGACGTGAAAAACATTCATTAAATTCACATTCCAGGTGAACGTGTAGGTACTTATCCAAGCCGAACGAAACGAACTTTAAAATTCTTTAAATAAAATCTTATGACACTTCGTGCACCAGCTATCTGTCTGAATCCGGAAGGGCGGGTAGGTGAGCGTGGCTTCATGTGATTTTATATAAAGAATTCTAACATTAGGTTAGTTCGACTCATATAAGTATACGTTCACCTTTAGTACTATCATAATCATAATGGCCTAAGAGCTCGTGACTGCCAGACTTTCATCATTTTATACAAGCTGGTTTCTGTACATGCCCCTAATACGGGTAAGAATAATCAGCAAGCATAGAGTTTAGATAATCGTAACTTAGATACATAAATAAATATTTCTTGACAATTTACACAGTACCATCCAATCCTAAATTAAACGCAAAGCTTGTATGGGTCTAGACAACTGATAAAATGTACTTAAATACATTTTTTGTAGACACATACTTAATATACATACATAGAAAACATTCAGACCAAGACAAACAGACATGTTCATGCACACAAATGTTTGTCTTGCGCGGGATTCGAACCCGCGAACCTCGAAATCAAAGTAGCCATTGTTAGCCATTCGACCACCGAGCTCATCCATATGACTTGTAACAGATAACCTGTAACAAAAGTATAAAAAATTGCTTTCCATAATCTTTAAAGTTTGACATACAAAATTGTTTTTGTTTTCTTCGGGGTAATATTATCAATAATTAATGAAGTGATTTCTGATAGCAGAAATCAGTTTCATTGCCAGACATTTAGTATCGTGAAAACTCCATGGTAGAACACTTAAACTATAATAAATTGTGAATAAAAAATACTTATGTTATAGTATAAAAGCTGAATTTTACTTAAATACGTATATCTTGGAGAACTATCCAAAGATGTTTCCTTAATAGCCAAATAACTTTGGTAGTTATTTAAATTTTTTACACCTTTGTTACCTGCTATTTGCAAAAGCCACGATGACCTATACTCCATATTCCCTGCTCATTCTTACCTGTGATATAGGCATGACAGAAATTTTCAGCTTTTATAAAATGAGGCAGGTTCAGTAGTCATGGGCTCTTACTCTATAATAGAAATGTCCGTACATCAATTTCATTAACAAAATACTCGAATATACAAGCACGATTGAAGCATATCTACGTCATATCGATTACAAAGAACGCACCGCCGCCGGCCACCCGCGGGCAATCGATGTTTACATATAAAAAGATAGCTGTGACTGCTGCATCGAACCGACTGTGACCTGCTTTGTATATCTGTGACCTGTATTATCTGTGGATAATCTGCATGTAGATTAGATCAATGAGTTAATGTACATGGCAACGAAAGAGATAATGGAGATAAGCCAAAGCCTCCCCTCCCCACCCAACACCACTTGGACAGAATTAATATACCTACATGAATTGTTCAAGATAACGTGCTCCCTCACTGATGTTATATAAGGTTATAACATTTGTACCTAACATTCAATGAAGGAGCAATATAACAACACAATCAGTTGCAGACAATTTGATCTACAGTATTTTGCGTGCTTCCGCCACCAATTAGTTCATGCAAACTACTACCGGCCGGCACCCACCCACTACCGTTAGTAGTTGCATGCGACTGCCGTGGCTGCTTTGGTCGTCTCTGCTCCAGCTGCTGTGGTCGTCTCGGCGAATCTCCAACATCTGAAACAGAAGATACATGCGACCGCCACTGCCCCGACTGCCGTGGTCGTCTCTGCGACACGTGTTTCGCCTCTACGCGAGGCATCCTCAGGCGATCTGTAGATGTTGACGGTTAGAACAACAACCTACAAATCTAACCGTCTACCGCATGCAACTACTAACGGTAGTGGGTGGGTGCCGGCCGGCAGTAGTTTGCATGAACTAATTGGTGGCGGAAGCACGCAAAGTAGTGTAGATCAAATTGTCTGTAAATTTGACTTCCGCAAAATAACACCTGAATCAATTAACACAATCAGTTGGCGAGCCCGGTGGTCGAGTGGCTAGCAATGGCTACCTTGACTCGGTGAGTTCATTCCCCGCACAAGACATTTGTCTGATCTGTTTTCTCTGTATTATAAAGTATGTATTTTCTAAATAAATGTATTTAGGTACATTTATCAGTTGTCTACCGATAGTACAAGCTTTGCGCTTAATTTGGGACTAGATGCCGCTGTGTAAATTGTCTTTTATATATAAAATAACATTGGTTGCACAAACAATTGTTTACTGCAGCGCCCTCTGGTGAGTTGTCACCGTAACACCTATCTAAGAACATGCTCCAATCAAACCTGAACACGTCACTGAAATCCGCATCAAAATCGGACTAGTAGTTTTGGAGATAAATGGCAACATTGGTTGCACAAACAAATGTTTACTGCAGCGCCCCCTGGTGAGTTGTCACCGTAACACCTATCTAAGAACATGCACCAATCAAACCCGAACCCATCACTGAAAACCGCATCAAAATCGGACTCGTAGTTTTGGAGATAATTGGCAACATTGATTTGCACAAACATCCTAGCACCCCAAACGCATATACCGTCTCCGTTCCGTCGCGGGTAAAAAAATGGTGTCTGTGCAGAGCAGAACGTCAATGCGGCGCCATACAAACTGTTCCAGATTCGTCTCAGAGGGGAGGTGAGAGCCATACGAGAATGCGGCAGGGAGTGGACATACTATACGTAGTACTATTATTTATACTGTGCTATAGGGCTACAGTGATGGCAAAGGAAAAGGCAATTGTCGCACGAAAAATGTGCGAAGCAATCAAAATAGTCAACGTCCGAATTTCAATCGTGATACTGGGTGGGCATTGCCAGCTGCCTGCTAACCGGTGCTTTAGTTTCAATCTGGAGACAGTGACCATACCGTCGCGAATACTTATACGGTCGTGACGGTCGGTTACTACACGTCACGTAGTGAACACACTAAGCGATTGCCCTGCAGAAGACATAGAAGTGTTGGATCCCCCGATTGCAACAGCGTCATCATCGGGGGAGCGCTCCACCAATCAACTCACCGACCTCCCAATACCCTTCCGAGTTAGCGAGCAGTGTTCGTTGTGATAGTGCGAGTTTGTTGGTCATATTTGAACGTATTAAATTTGAACGTTTACAAGCCGACCAAATTGAAAAAAAGTTTCATATTGTGAATTTGGAAGACGCGTGTTACATATCCAAATTAGCCGGGTTCACTTGTTCACACTTCAAAATGTGAACAAGTAACCCACATAATTTTGATATGTAACACGCATCTTGTAAATTCACAACATGAGACTCATGAGAGTTCTTCTCTTTATGGTCGGTATCGAACGCGAACAAAACACTCGCATTACTCTGATGAAGATTCGTTTGACATCGAAACTTTCTGCTTTAGGCTTTCCCGACAAAATACGTGACTGATCCATGTAATGTCACCCGTATATTGTCCGCAATAAAATATGTTCTTGACTGTACCTACCTACGTAGAGGTTATAAATTTTTATATGAATACTAAATTAGTAGTTCTGCGAACATGAATAAACAATCAATTTTACAGGAACTCCTTACTTTCATCTACTTTAATAAACATTCTAAGAAAATAATGGCTAACTGCGAGCTGAACTCACACAAGAGGTTCCGCATTATATGGAATAATCTAGACACTGTTCTATTTTATCTGCTTTGGAGCCGCATTCAGGTATTTTTGCTATTCCCAAAGGTTGATTGGTAGAGAATGCTTTTAGCGTTAAGTCCGCCTTTTGTACCCTTATGTAATTTTGGGGCCAATAAAGTTTAAATAAATAATTAATAATAACACAGAGACCACCAGTGGCCGGTAATATTAACAATAATCAAAACAAAATTCGCATGTTTCTATGTATGTATGTTTGTGTTGCATTATCTCTCGAACTGTGTCTCCGACATAGGAAATTACCTAAATAAAATTTTCAAGTTCGTTGGACATGGACATCATAATTCATTTATTCACTTTTTATATCTATAACAGCCCAGCGGATTAGCAAGTTGAAGTGGCAGTGGGCAGGGCACATAGCTCGGAGGACGGATGACCGATGGGGTCGAAAGGTTCTCGAGTGGAGACCACGTACCGGCAAGCGCAGCGTAGGACGTCCACCCAAAAGGTGGACAGACGACCTCATTAAGACCGTAGGATCGCCCTGGATGCAAGCCGCTTCCAACCGGTCTTATTGGAGATCTAGAGGGGAGGCCTATGTCCAGCAGTGGACTTCCAATGGCTGGGATGATGATGATGATGATGATCTATAACATACAGTTCATGCATTCGAGGTGTTCGTGATATTTATTATATGATAGAAGATATAATTAACATTATTTTCCAAACCCAAATAATAAAGTATTATATAACCGAACATAATATATAATTTGTATATCTCATTAATTAATTAAATTTAAGTCAAAATACAAGCAATAAAAAAAATATTAATATAAAAGCAAGATGTCAAAATGTAAATAAACCAATGTCATCATATTGAGATTCGTATTAACATTGTTTTAGCAATTAAAAAGATTTGAAGAGACACGTGATCGAAGTTCTTAACGCTTGAGGAGATCCGTACCCCAGTTCGTAATCCGTAATCAACCTTTTTTTTTATACTACTTCGGGTGGCAGACAAGCATACGGCCCGCCTGATGGGAAGCGGTTACCGTAGCCATATTAACGCTCGCAACATAAAATATCACTCGCGCGCCCCCCGCTGCCAAGGCAGCATCTCCTTCCTTTCTGTTGACCTCACTCACTCGCAGGAACACAACAACCCTCAAGGGAAGTGTTATTTGGCTGCGGTATTCTGTGATGTGGAGGTACATTTCTCAGTCGGGTAGCTTACAATTACGATCCCTACCTCTCTTTTCGCCAGAGCTTCGTTTGCCAGTCAGCAGGGTGTACCGCGTGCAGGTGAAGTTGGCTTTGGTTCAAAGATGTTGATTTACACGCCAAAATTTCATCCTACTGCTGGGATGTGGGTCTCCCCTCAATCGAAGGAGTTTAGAACATACTCCACCACGCTGCACAATTGCCCGTTGGCGGAGGCCAGTGTTTACAAGCTGCCTAAAGGACACTAACTTGGCTTAACGGCTGTCATCTATTAACAACAGCCGGGACCGACGGCTTAACGTGCCCTCCAAAGCACGGAAGTGCTCGAGATAAATGATCCCATCCATGGACAGACTACTACTCTACACTACCAATGACCATGACTCTTTTCATCAGACGGTCAAAGTCCAAGGGAGTAAACAAACACCAAATTAACAAATCGAGAGTTGTACCTGGGGAATACCCGGCTCCTGAGTTACACGTTAACAAGCGTTTCGTCTCATATTCTCGATTCTCGTCAAACATACAAGTAAATATTTACATTCTACATACTCGTATATACTACATAATAGTTTGGTTAATACGGTGTCAAATCACTTTCATTATTTTTACCCGACTGCAAGTAAGTCCGATCCGAAGTCCACCTGAGAACTTTCGGACTTCAGCGCAGATGGGCCCTAGGGACCGTCTGAGCTGAAGCCGTTTCCCATCTAATATTTAGATTCCCAAAAATAGGTGTTAGGTTTAAGTTATTGACAATAATTTTAGCTTAGTCGGCAGTGCTTCACGGTTTCAACCAGCTAAGCTAAACACTATTGGCACTAATCAAAGTTCAAGTTTGATTTTCGCAATCAAAAATTCGAATGGGCATCAGCTTCAGCTTAGGCGGTAGGACTCGTGCATAATGAGCATTTGACCCTTATTACACCTGGGTGGAC
Organism: Hypsopygia costalis; assembly: GCA_937001555.2. Classification (NCBI taxonomy): domain Eukaryota; kingdom Metazoa; phylum Arthropoda; class Insecta; order Lepidoptera; family Pyralidae; genus Hypsopygia; species Hypsopygia costalis. Next base: position 5,734,392 of record OW443342.2, read on the forward strand.
TTAGGGTTGCCAGATCGAAATGTCGGGATTTTGGGGATGTTTTCTGGAGAAATGAAAATTTATGACTCAAAATTTAACGCGCGCTACGAGCCGCCCGAGGTCCGAGCTCTGCGTGTGCCATTTTTAAATTATTATTGCGGTAGAATATGACCATAAGATACGTATATTTGTCAGGAGAATTTGTAAATCAGCACCGTCCAGGTAGATCAGCAACACCAAGGTATCGCCGATCCGTTATCAGACTCTACTCCTTCCTTTCCTTCTATTTGCAAAATTGGCAATAGAGTACCTATCGAGGGAACGAAAGCAACTATATTCAATTTGAAATAGAGTGGCTTATTCATTGGTATGAATAAGCATTCTATTCAGTTATTGAATCGCAATAAGAGTTGGTGGTAAAGGGGGCTGTTGATATTGAAATTTGTAGTGGAGCACATGGTATACCTCTGAGGTGTACCAAAGGTCAGGACAAAAGCACATTTTCCATCCAAATGAACTTGCACAAGTCAGAGAAAGTAAACAGAGAGTTCGTAATATGACAATTAATTAATGCACATTTGATGCAAGTGTTTATGTTACAGCTATCTCGTTACAAGTAAACAAGTCTAGAACGTTGTCGCTTGGGTGGTCGGCCGGTGAACTTTGTAATCGATATGTTTTAGTCGCCGATATAATCGAGTAGGTGAGTAATTACTGATTGTCCCGTGGGTGTTGCTTGAGAATTATTGCAGGATAGTTGATAGAGTCTGTTTCTTTGATCTGTGGTCGCAGCTTTTCTTTTTTTTTTTCTATATAAACTGTACCCAGTATCAAACAAGCATTCGGCTCTTCTGATGCAAAGAAGACCATCATCATCATCATCATCAGGCCATTTTAGTCTCCACTACAGGAGCACGACCCTCTCTCATCCGTCCCAGACAGAAGGAGGATTTGGCCAACACTCCCCACGCTGGCCAGACTGGTTGGGGAGGCCTGATCGATGTTTTATAATGTATTTCCCTTAGTCGTTAGGAACAGACCGAGTGATTCTATTCTAGTCTGCCGGAAATCACACGGCAAAGAAGAACAAAGTCGTTTAAATATATTTATTATTGTCTCAAAAAGAACAAAGTTCATTTGTACGATATATCTTTATTACCTTTATTTAGGTAGTGTGTAAATGGCTCACCACCATCTTTGAGCCAAAGTCAACCTCACCTGAGCGTGGTGCACCCTGCTAATTGACTAACGAGGCTCTGGCGAAAGAGAGTTAAGGCTAGCGTAATTGTAAGCTGCCCGGATGGATTTTTTGTCTTTTTTTTATCTACTACCATTTTGGTATTGTCATCTGGCGAAGAAGAAATGTTTGAAAGAAACTTGCCAATGTCTTTTTTTTTTAATAATCGGATATTATAACGATTTACCTACTTTGAATTACCTATATTATAATGAACGAATGCAATATCAAAAGTATTTGTATACATATTACAATATTATGTATGTCAAATAATAAAAGTATTATATAGGTATATGGTTTTTTACGCCATGGTCACATGGTTTAGTCGTTATGGGGTCTTCTTTGATATCTACGAGTATATATTAATACGTTAAGCAAAAACTTTGTACGCTTTTTACGAAAATTGTGCCCACGAAGATTTTCCTTAAGGCCAACTACGCCCGGGCCTAGGGCGGCCAAATATAAAAGGCGGCCGGAGTAGGGTATTACCTAAGGGTAATTCTTACAAATTACATATAAGTACATGGGTATAAATATAAAAGCTTATAAATAAGAACCAAGATACTATATAATACGGAATAAGAAGTCAGATAATAAGAACCAAGATACTATATAATAAGGAATAAGAAGTCAGCTAATAAGAACCAAGATACTATATAATAAGGAATAAGAAGTCAGCTAATAAGAACCAAGATACTATATAATAAGGAATAAGGAGTCAGCTAATAAGAACCAAGATACAATATAATAAGGAATAAGGAGTCAGCTAATAAGAACCAAGATACTATATAATAAGGAATAAGGAGTCAGCTAATAAGAACCAAGATACTATATAATAAGGAATAAGGAGTCAGCTAATAAGAACCAAGATACTATATAATAAGGAATAAGAAGTCAGCTAATAAGAACCAAGATACTATATAATAAGGAATAAGAAGTCAGCTAATAAGAACCAAGATACTATATAATAAGGAATAAGGAGTCAGCTAATAAGAACCAAGATACTATATAATAAGGAATAAGAAGTCAGCTAATAAGAACCAAGATACGGCCTAAGGCGGCCACGATAGGACCTAAGGCGTCGAAATCACGGCCTAGGGCGGCCAAGACTACAAATCCGCCTCTGGCGATAGCTCTCAGAGTCAGCAAGCGGCTGTGGATTGGCATCTGTAGAGTTAGCGATGGCAAATGGGGGAGGAAAGTGCTAGAGTGAAGGCCAACGATGGAGCGGCAAAGTGAAGGGTCCTCTCTAAATAAACCGTCGACTTCAAAAAACTGGCTGGTAGCGGAAAGCGGAGGAGAGTACATGGTGAAAAACATTATGAAAAGCCTATATCCAGCAGTTGGTAGATACAGGTTGATAATGATAATGATGATGATGATGATGATCAAAAGAATGTAGTCATACCTGTTATGCTGAAATTGATCAGCAATCACCCGATATCCGAACGATATTATACTCTCTTAAATCGACGTAGGCAAGGAACTGTTTCTACAGTTGAACGGCCTCCTACTACAGTCGCACCGCTTACCATCGACAGAGAATTCATCCTCACACATTGGAGCCTAAGTGGTCAGGTACTGTGCGGTTCCAGAGAAGTTTTCTCCCACGTACTGTCAAGCTGTGGAATGAACTGCCTGTCGAGTTTTTATCAGGGGACTACAGCATGGGGTTCTTCAAAAGGGCGTGAAGAGGTTTTTACAGGGTCGGCAACGCGCGTGTGATGCCTCTGGTGCTACAGGCGTTCATAGGCTACGGTAACTGCTTTCCATCAGGCGGGCCGTATGCTTGTTTGCCACACTGAAGGTATAAAAAAAAAAGTGATACAGTCTTGCCATATCGCCTGGGTAATTTGATTTTATTTAGGTACTTACTAACTGACCCGATGACGTTGTCCTGTCTTCTTAACAAGGAATATTGAATTTGAATTGGATTTGCGCAATTTGTCAAATGACTGACAGTTCTGTCAAACGACATAAAGTTGCATTAGAAAAGTTAATATGGTAGTTCAGTTTTCTTAAATTTTCTAATTTTCCGCGTAACTTTCTTATTTATTTCTTTGATAAAAACCTTCTGGTAAATATAACAAATACAACAAAAATAAATAGCGTAATCGATCCAGCCGTTCATGCGTGATGCCGTGAGCCGTGACCAAAGCAAATGGGGATTAATTTTTATATTATATAGATTAAAAGAAGAATCCAGCCATCCTATTCTGAAAATTTACACTATAGATGTAAAAACGCTGAAACGCTTGGATAAAAAATACATTAATAGAGTCCCGACCGTTTGCCTCGCTTTGATTATCGATGTCGTCTCCTTGTCGTCGGCGTCCATTTCTGAATGTGAAGTCTTGGATTATGTAAATAAACTATTTGCCCTGTGTGACTTCTAGTCCATTCTTTGTTTTCTAAATTAATAAATAAATTAAACGGGTCACTCACGTCTTTTTGTCGGGAAAGCCGACTAGTTTCGATCTCAAAAGGAGACCTTCATCAGGTCGAATGTCCAGACACGTCCACCCTTTGTCTCTCGCAGTCTCGCGCCGGACACTGCGCGGCAATGCGCGCGCCGCCCGACTGGAAAGGGTGGTGGGGGGTTGGTGCGTTGATTGGTGGAGCACCAACCCCTCACCACCAAACAAAGGCAAATACAAAGGGTGGACGTGTCTGGACATTCGCCCTGATGAAGATCTCCTTTTGAGATCGAAACTAGTCGGCTTTCCCGACAAAAAGACGTGAGTTTCAATTTATGTTTCTTTTGTATTTCAATTTCAAGAAATCAATTTCTTGGTAGGTCAATAAGTGACCCGTTTAATTTATTCAATTAATCTCAAGTTTTCTCTCGTTTATACAGCTAGTTCACAAAAACTCACAACACGACTACAGTTACATGTAGGGTTGCCAGATGGTCGGGAATCGTCTGGATTCTCCCGACATTTCATGTGATGTTCAGACTCCCGATAAATAACAAAACCTCCCGACACATCTACGTAGGTATCTTATCATCATATTCTACGGCAATAATAATTGGCAAACGCAGTGCTCGGACCTCGGACGGCTCGTAGCGCGTGTAAAGTTTTGAGTCATAAATTTTCATTTCTCCAGACAACAAACTCAAAATCCTTACATTTTGAAATATTATCCAAATATTTAGATTTTTCGATCTGGCAACCCTAGTTACATGATAGTTGTGCGATTTTTGAGTATTACTATTTTGTCAAAAAATGTCTCAGCGTACGATGTCCTTTTCTCCAAATGTCCTTTCTCAGAATATCCTTTTCTCCAAATGTTATTTTATCTAAATGTAATTTTCTGAAAATGTCCCTTTGTCAAAATGTTCTTTTCATAATAACAACATGGGGTTCTTTAGAAAGGGCGTGAAGAGGTTATTACACCCCTGGTGTTACATGCGTTATGAACGCATGTAACACCACCATGTAACAACGCATGTAAAACAAACAAACCACCCGCCCGATGGAAGCAGTTACCGTAGCCTATGGGCTACGGTAACTGCTTCCATCGGGCGGGTGGTTTGTTTGTTTACCACTTTAGTGGTATAGAAAAATATGTACTTTTTCGGATCATTTTGTAATGATCCTTTCTCAAATTGGGAAATATAAAATAATAATTAAATACATTAGATGGCATTCTCGTCGTGTTAGACCATTATTTATTACGTCCCGTAGTTTTTTATAACTTAGAAAATAGATGAAACATTGAATTATGTAGTTATTGCAATGAAATTCGCGGAAAATGGCCGTTTTTCGCTCAATTTACTTCAACAGCTACAAAGTAGAATATTTTATCGTATTATATATTATAGATATTTTGATTCGTTGTGTATTTAGCAAATAATTGAGACGAGCTCGGTGGCGTAGCGGTCAATGACGCGGCTTCGACGCCAACGCTCGTGGGTTCGATTCCCACATAGGACAAACATTTGTGTGCATGAACATGTCTGTTTGTCTTAGTCTGACTGTTTTCTATGTATCATAAGTATGTATTTACAAAAAAAAAGTATTTACGTATGTTTATCAGTTGTCTAGTACCCATAACACAAGCTTCGCTTACTTTGGGGCTAGATGGCGCTGTGTAATTTGTCTGACAATATTTATTTATTTATCTATTTAATTACGACAGCAGGTCGTAACAGCAGTTACGACCACAACTGCCGCTTGTGACTGATATCTTATACTACTTTGCTTTAAGCGTGACAGAGAACACCTATACAACACTTTGTCTAACTATTTATTTTACTTTTGACATAAGCGACGTCTATGAAGTAGACAATAATTAACACGCAGCCAAAGACAAAAAAATGTAATACTTCATTGACGCTGAATATTTCCATGAAATATTACATTTTGTTGTCTATGCTCGCCTGTTAATGATTATGGAACTTTATAGGCGACGCTTATGTCAAAAGAAACATAAGATATAAAGATAAATGGTTGGACAAGGTATAATGTCCATGTCATCTAAAAGGCATCACAAGGAACTTTTACTACGTCACATAATTAAACTTCAGTAAAAGCCTTTTTAACTTTCGACTTTGTGTATACCGAAATGAAAAGCATTCGTACAATAATACAAAAGAAACATAAATTGTTGGACAAGGTATAATGTCTATGTCATCTAAAAGGCATCACAACGAACTTTTACTACGTCACGTAATTAAACTTCAGTAAAAGCCTTTTTAACTTTCGCCTTTGTGCATACAGAAATAAAAAGCATTCGTACATTCATACAAGTGGTGCAGACATCCATTTAAATTTCAAACTGGCATTTATGAAGAGGAGTTTTGAAAAAAATTAACATAACATGTAGAACTTTTCTCTTGTTGAAAAAATAAAAGATATCATCACAAATATAAAGGATCACAGAAACGAGGTAACACTTTTTACTAAAGATGAGAAACTAGCTTTAAAGTAGAAGAATTTGTTTTGACAACTATTTATTTTCATAGGTGTCGATATCAATGTAGCCCGCCTTCCGGTGTTCCGGGGTTCCCACCACGTCCACTTCGCAAAATGTCTACAAGATGCGAAATGTCCCTTATTACAATACTTTAACGGTCATATTTATATATACCACAGAGGCAGTGAACAAGCTACTTACGTTCATTTATATAGTTATTCACATAGAGCCTCATGGGTTACTATATCGCTGCTAACGTAGTACTCGCTCAGGTACTGCTGAGAGCCACATTTTCTTGAGGAACCTACACAAATACCGTCTATATTATTCGAAACGGTCACAGTAGCTTATATATGCTTATAATACAGGGACTATACACACACACCCACTAGCAACGCAGCACATATTTGGGAGCAGTCTGATGCCTCACTCACTCGTCAGCCAGTTCCTATAAATTCAAGCATTGCTGCATTGTGTTCAGGTTAGAGATGGACAAAATGCCCGGCATTTATGACAAATTCTCAATAACTAAATATATTATGAAAACCTACCTATTTAAATGCGTAACAAACGCCCAGTTTTTGGGCAAAAATTATTTATTTATACCTATTGGGAATTTATCGTAGATTCACCATATCATATTGCCTATCTCTAGTTGTAGTATATCTGCCGTGAAGCAGTGCCGAATATTTGTTTTATTATAATAATATTAAAGTTGCCTATAATATATGAAAAAAATATACAAAATTCAACAATCTCTACTTATAAATTATAAATGTGAGTTTGTTTTTTTACACTTTTTCGCCGAAACTACTCAATCGATCATCATGAAAGTTTGTATACAAACTCTCAAAGCTAAGGTATGAAGGACTTAGGACATTTCATAAAAAAAAGTGACACGGGCGAAGTGGCGGGTGGAAGCTAGTATCTAACAAACTAAGAACATTCCACACATAACTTCAGGGTTCTTTATATAGCCGAGAATAGTAAAATGTTAACTAATAGAATACCAGTTAAAAATAAACCGCAGAGAGCAGATCGTGTTTAAAAACGTAGTTTTGTGAATTCTGCGAGTTTGTTGAAAAAATTCAAATTAGCTGCAGAAATGAATGAATGACCCAGTTTATAACTATAGTATGAAATTCCTGTCGAGGGATTTCCGGGAGAATTGTATTGGGGAGTAAGTTGTTCATCAATATCTTTGAACCAAAGCCAACTTCACCTGCACTCGGTGCACCCTGCTGACTGACAAACTATGCTCTGGCGTTAAATCACTTACACCCCAAAAAAAACTTGTTTGCGACCTTAGTATTTTTTTATACTAACTCGAATGGCAAACAAGCATAATGTCTACCTAATGTGAACCGGTTAGCGCAGTCATATAAACGCTCGCGCGCTACTACCACCGCTGCCAACGTAGCTAAATCGTCCTATCCTGGTGATCTCACTCACTCACAGGAACACGAAAACGCTCAAGGGAATTGTTATCTGTCAGCACGTTGCACCACGTGCAGTTGAGGTTAGCTATGATTCAAAAATGTTGATGAACCATTTTCACCCCAAGTATATATATAAAAAAAAATCAAGATATAAAAAAATATGATTTGCCCAGGCAAAAACTTTAAATTGTAGTATGAGATCCAACAAAAGCACACAGTGCCACATTGAATTTTGCGGTTTCAGAGAAAACTCTAAGGCTTTACTTTCTTCAACTACGAGTACTAAGTGCCTTGCACGCTCGCCATACTTTACCAAGAGCCTAGAGTGAAACCTTTTTGAAAGGACCAGTAAAATGCACTCGGAAATAAAGTACACACCTGAAACTTGAACTCGGGTAAAATCATTTATTTTTAACCGATTCCAAAAAAGGAGGAGGTTCTCAATTCGGTTGTATTGTTTTTTAATGTTTGTTTGAAAGAGTATACTTTCAAATTTGTCCCATATTTCATCATCATCATCATCACCATCAGCCTGTATATTCCCACTGTTAGATATAAGCCTTCCTCAATGCCTTCCACCAGATACGATCCTCCGCCTTCCGCATCCATGAAGACTAGTCTTCAAGCATTCGGGTATTTTTACCCGATTGCGACAGAAGGAGGGTTATGTTTTTCGAGAGTATATGTATGTATGTATAATTGTTTGGCACGCTCTGCAGCCTGAACGACCGGATGGATTTTAGCTTGCGAGGTGTCGTTAGATTCGTATTTGCTGTGAGAGTGACACTGGGTACGTCAAAATAAAAAAAATAAAAATGTTGGATTTTTGGCGCCTAGTTCAAATGCAAATGCACGCCGCAGTCTGAACGGCTCGATGGATTTTAGCTTGAGTATCTTGAGCTCAGTTGACGACAACAATGCCATATTTGTAGTATTTATAACATCACTAGCTGACTCGCGCAACTTCGTCTGCGTGAGACAGAGCGTGGACAGTGAAGCGTAAGCTTATCGTTTGAAAGATTTTATTGAGCCAATTTTAAAAGATAGACACATGCTGTCACGGACTTCTTTTTTAGATCTTTTTAAGATTAATAACCGTTGTATATAATTGTTGCGTAACTTGAACCGTTTACGCAGCGCACGCAATTAAAGCTCTCAAAAGGTATATTTTTGCCACTTTTGCAACATTTTTCATTGGTGCTCCGCTCGTAATGGTGGTAGCGTGATATTAGTCTAGCCTTCCTCGAAAAATAGGCTATCTAACTTATAAGTAGTAAGATTAAGTAGTTCCTGAGATTAGCGTTCTTTTCTCTTCAGCTTTATAATATTAGTATAGATAATAATCTAACTTAATAAAGTAACCTTAAAAGTAGTACGCTATTAATGCTATTGTATTAATTCTGATTTCAATGTAGAATTGCCTGTTCTTTAACGTAATAACAGATGTTTATTTCCAACAGGGCGTCCGTAGTGGCCTGAAAAAGGTGGTGGGATTGGCGATGCTGTCGTTGGCCATACCGGTCGACGACAAAAAGAAAGTCAGTAGCTCGTGTTGAGCATGAAATATCATCAGCATCAATATTAACATCATCGTAACTTTGTATATACATAATGTCCTCTATACCTAACCCACTTTCGCCTGAATTATATGATTGCAAGATCAAGATAACTACCAAATGAAATGAAATGAAAATTCTTTATTTGCGGCAAACACCTTAATAAACAGATATTTTATAAATTATAGTGTTCCGCCAACAATCAACATGCAAAACATTATTATTTTTGAATGTACAATTTATGAGTTTAATTTTTATTGATTTACTTTATCAATGTCTTCTTAATATATAACCATTGAAATAAAATTAAATGTGAATAGTAATAAAATGATATAATGAGTAAAACATTAAATTGAGGAATTCTCATGTAATTTTTTTTATTGCAAATATTTGTTTCTTATTATATTAAGATATTTCATATTGCGAAGTTATACATGTATATGGCTACAGTAACCGCTTCACAACAAACGGACCGTTTGCTTGTCTGCCATCCGGCGCAGAAAAATCATGATAATATTTTTTTTGTGAGTCAGTGTTTCATTAAACCTGCATTGAAAAGTGTTTTAATTGGAAAGATTGAATGCAATGTTTGTTGTAAATCATTTTTCGTATGTGAATTTCATTGTATTTATTCATTGTAATGTACATTTCATTTCAAATCATGTTTCCTTATAATCAACTCATAACCGTTCGTCTTTTGGGAAAAAATAAATTCTCATGTAATGTACACTAACTTGTGTTCTTCCGCATACAGTTAGTTTATGCACATTACTACCGGCCGGCACTCACCCGCTATCGTTACGAAATCCACGCGACTGCCGCCGTGGCGGATTTGGTAGTCTCTGCTCCAGCTGCTGCGGTCATATCTGCGCCACTCCAACATCTGAAACAGACCTTAACAGAAGAAACATGCGACTGCGGGCCTGCCGCCTAGGTTGCCGTGATCGTCTTGAGGCATCATCAGGCAACCTGTACATGTAGAGACGACTAACGGAAACTGGGTGCCGCTCAGCAGTAGTTTGCATAGTTCAGGCAAACTACTGCTGAGCGGCACCCAGTTTCCTGGTGGCAGAAGCACGCAAAGTAGTGTAGATAAAATTGCTTGTAAATTTGACTTCCTCAAAATAACAAATAAATGAATTAACCATATAAAATTCTATTTGATTATGTAATAATATTAGATGTAAAAATATTAGATGCAAAGATTAGATGTATGTAGATATACGTCCTGTCTTCTTAAACAATGAATATTGAACTCGAATAGGCCTGTGAACCATTTTTTTTTCGACTTGTTATTTAAAGACGTCACAATAATATAATTAAAGGTGAAAGAATTACTTCGATAGGCTAAAAACATCTCGAGATATGATAAATTGAAGATCACAATTTTGGACTATCCTGAAAATGCTCCATACAAAAGGCATACAGTATTATGACGTCACGATGCGCTATTTTATATGCATTAAATCTGAAATTTGTACGACAGCTATGTTAAATATTGCGTTTATGTAGCTAGTGCCGTAACAAAAGTTATAGTATTTTTTATTGTTTCTACAATGGTAATACTTATTTTTTATAATTTCATACTTTTAAAATGGACTTTCCCACCAAACTTTGATCGACCATAAAACACGTCGGACATAAGTTATTAAATTTTTGAGATCGCAGATCGTTCTACTTTTATGTATTTTACGTTACTGATAGAGAGTTTTTATAATTTTAGAACATTGGTCACACGCCCATTGTTTCGCGCAATCTGTCAAATAACTGGCAGTTCTGTCAAACAACATAAAGTTGCATTAGAAAAGTTAACATGGTCGTTCAGTTTGCTTAGATTTTCTAATTTTCCGTGCAACTTTTTTGTTTTTTTTTTTCATAAAAACCTTGTCCTGAAAATAACAAAAAACAACATAAAAATAAATAGCGAATGCGGTCCAGTCCACAACCCTGAAGGTAATTGTCGTTTGGCTGTATTCTGTGAGGTGGTGTATTCTGTGTGGTTTCCAGAGCTTTTTAGCTTTTTTGAGCCAGAGCTTTATCAGATCTTTCGCCAGAGCCTCTTTCGCTAATCGGCAGGATGCGCCATGTCCAGATGAGTTCGGCTTTGGCTCTAAAATCGTGGTGAGCTGTTTAAACCCCAAAATTAATTATCTTTCCCCAGGCCCGTCGCCTACGGTTCGGTTGGCCTTTTTAGGACAGTTTATCCTTGCGTCGTAAATATGATAGAAAGCCAACCCAAAAATAACTCCTAAACCCTTTGGGTCGGATTTGGGTTGAACGGATGCAAAAAAAGTTTGATGAATTTACTTAATTACTGGCGTATTTATACTGAGAATATTATTTACAGTAATTAGCAGAAAACTGGCCACTAATATGTTTTTCTATACCACTAAAGCTATAAATACTGATGGAAAGCAGTTCTCGTAGTCTATGAACGCCTGTAACACCAGGGGCATCACACGAGCTTTGCCTACCATGTAAAAACCTCTTCACGTCCTTTTTGAAGAATCCCATGGAGTTCATTCCGTAGTATCTTATCTTCTTATATAATCTAATATCCTAATAATATTAAATTCTTGTGTCACAATGTTACTTACCATACTCCTCCGAAACGGCTTTACCGATTTTTATGAAATTTTATATAGATATTAAATAGGTTTGAGAATAGGTTGTTGTCTATTTTTCATACCCCTAAGTGATAAGGGTTGTCCACCCCTAACATTTTATGTTTATTTTTTGGACATTTTTTTTTATAATGTAGTCATTAAAAAATATGTATACGTGTATATACAACCCAAGGAAATTTTCACCCTTCTACCAAATTTATATGGCAAAACAACGTTTGCCAGGTCAGATAGTATTATCATATAATTCAAATAAGGAGCTCAATGGCGTCGTTGCGCGTGTCAGTCTAATCGAACATGCAAGTTAAGCAACGTCGACTGTATCCTGTCCGTGGATGGGTTTATTTATATCGAGTAATTAAGCCGTCGGTCCCGGCTGCTATCATTAGATGACAATCGTTAAGCCAAGTCAGTGGCCTTTAAACGTCTTGAAATCACTGGCCTCATGGTGTATGCCCCCTTCGATTGAGGAGTGAGATCACGACCTCAATAATATAGAGTAACTAATATTGCATTTTTATGTTGGGATCATTCGAACAATAGGAGAATTACATGCAAATTTTAATTCTGCAAATTCTTACTAATTAACTGATAAGATTATTAACTGATATGTGCAAGCAGAGATCCTCATTTAGGTACTGGGATAAGTATTGTGAATCTCTTCTTTTCTCCAATTTCACTTTAGTAAATACAAGGTTTCAACGTGTTGAACGATACGAAGTTTAGATTTGTAAATAAATTCAAGTTATGCAAGGCAATGTCGAGATCATGCGATGGTCTGGATGCTGGATGGGTTTTCTTTGGCTCTCGTCCAATATTGGACGCAATTTCAGACTGAAGTGCATATTGCCTGATAACCTAATCCTGTTAGTAGTAGTGGGTTACTTCAAGATCCATTGTGGATGGCAGGGTTTTGGCCAAGTCGGAATAAAGGTATGACTAATCAATCATTATTTAACTCTTTTTAAATAATCACCTTGCTGTTATGTACTCTAAAATTGTAGTATCAGAAGGTAAGATATATATTTATACGTTTTTGCACATAATTTATGTTATACATAGCTTGTGTGTATGTATGTCTATGACTCCCAGCCCTCCCAGCCAAGTAAAATTTCTGTATACACACTAGGGTTGTCAGGAATAAATATTTTAAAGAAATTTGCTTCTTTTTGTACACAATTTTTTAGTATTGAAATTCAGAGAATATACAAAATTGGATTATTGTATTTTATTGGTGGGCGATGCAGATTTTCAATATTCTAAAAATATGAAGAGCTTGTTTGGACTATAAGGAGAAAACTGAAAATTTGATTCTCGTAAATATTATTGTCTCATGTCCAACTTACATTTTTGGCTGGTAAATGGCACATTGAATACACAAATATGACTATGCTTACTTTTTGGATTCAAATAGAAATTTTTCATTAGACATGTTCACATGTAGGTAAGATGGGTGAGTTGATAGGACAGCGTTTATGAGTTGATGTTGCGTTGTTGTTGGTGGCGTGTTGTCCTGCTGTATTCTTTGTGTTTCTGGTTTGTTGGCATCATTCATGAGGCATGTTTTCTTGCTTTTCGTAAGTGATAGAGTATGTCTGGCAGGTTCAAACAGTCTCGACCCTCTTCGTTTTCGCTGTCCGATTTCTGTTTGTTATAGATATCTGGATAAAAGGCGAAAACTAGAAAATCTGAACCACACAAATTTACGGTTCACCATTCCATAATAGTAGAGTACACAAATATGACTACGCTTACTTTTTGGATTCAAATAGAATTTTATAAAATATATAAATAGATAAAAAGGTGTACGTAAATGCAACCGCATTTAAGTACACCTTTTTATTGAGGACTAGGTTTTTGTCATAGTATTCTGTATTGTGAACTAGAAAGTTGTTGAATATGTATATTAGATGCCCGGTTGTCCTTTCTGGACTGCCAACAGAAAGGACATTTATTATGCAGTCCGTTGTGCCGGATCTGGGTGCTTGAGCGTCTAGAGATGTGAACTAGTAGCTCATTCCGAAAGTTCATTTATTTGCTTCTTTTGATTGCTCATTTTCTATCAAGTAGATCTTGATTTTCTCTGATTTGGGGTAATATTGGTGGGATCCTGTCCCGTCTCACATTAGTCGTGTATCCTGCCAGAGCAAAAAATACTAGATCTATGGTCCTACCTATTGAGCAAAATACAAATATTTCTCTTTAGACTCTATATTATTCTTCTGTGGAAAATTAACACATCATGCATATTTTATAATAAGTATATCGACTTTGTAGTTTTCGGTTGCATCGCGATTCTATTTGGAACTGTACCAAAGTAAACTTATCATGTATATGTTAATAGTATTACATTTTTGTCACGCATCACACCTGTTAATGTTAAAATATCAATTCGTCGTATTATATATTTGTTTCAAATTGCTTAATTTTTTGGGGTTCCTCATCTAAAGACCATAATAATATTTAGAACGGAATCTCACATAAGCACAATCCTATCTTCAAACACAGTCGACTTTGTAGCGATTGTTATATCAGCAAACTTTTTAAGGTAATTTATGAAAAATGATAATTAATTTCGCTAAATCCTTGTTTAAATTATAAATTGCTCTCATCTGTTCCTTCGCTGCTGACATGGAGTTTTGCAAATTAGCTTAAGCCTTTTTTCCTGCTTACGTACATAAATATGGACATTAGCAAATGCCCACCAAATGAGTTACTGCAATCCGTAGTCAGATTATTTAGGTCTTTGTAGCCTAAATTCAGCCGGATTCATACTTTATATAATAATTATAAATGTGAAAGTGTGCTCGTTTATCCTTCTTTCACGTCATAAGGAATCAATTTGTTTTTTTTTACGTGGATATTTTAAGATCTGGAGAATGTCGTATAACTACTACTATTTGTTATCTCAGAAAAATACCTTATTCCCACGGAAAAATATTTAAATAATGACCATGCCGGCGAATCTGCGGGTATTAAATATAAAATTATAAAAAATGTGCTACAGAACCTTTAGTACGCAAATACACTTGAACTTGGCCGCTTTTTGTGCCACTTTTTCATGTTACCGATGACATTGAGCTCTAAGATTTTTTATTGACTTATTTGGATGTGACAAAGTAAATAACATTGCATATATTTTTATGGTATTATAATGTAGGCTATTTGATTTGTGATCCAGGTTTATTTTATCAACAAACAGTGGTGCAAAAAACTGGACATGACTTGATAATCTAGCGAAATCTGGAATAGTAATTATAGTAATATAAATAATAAATAAATAATATATAAGTATGTAAATAGAAGTAATGTTAATACAATGTTGGAAACTACAGCATGGGGATGTTGTAGTTTCCTGGGAAAACCTCGACAGGCCGTTCATTCCACAACTTGATAGTTCAAGGGAGAACTCCTGTCTGAAATCGAACAATAAGTTTTATATAAATCGGATGGCAAGCGGTCATACGCATAGCCTATAAACGCTGACAATAAAAATATATTGCTCGTCTGCTGACACCCCCGTCTCCTCACGTCTGGTGAGTTCATGCACTCGCAGAAACACAACAATCCTCACTTAAGGTAGGTATTATTATTTGGCTGCGGTATTCTGTGAGGTGGAGGTACATTCCCCAGTTGGGTAGCTTACAATTACGCTCCCTCCCTCTCTTTTCACGTGCAGGTGAAGTTGGCTTTGGTTCAAAGATGTTGATAAACCACTTACATCCCAAAATATTTATTAATTATTTAGATCAGGGGTAGATTATGGTCCGTGGTACAAACTTATAGTGAAATAGATTGAGTTCTATTATACAAAATACTCAAACCTCGAGTTATAGAATAATGGATTTATATGACACTCGGGGACCCTACATCCAACAAAAACCTCTTAGCCACGAATAAAAAAACCGGACAAGTGCGAGTCGTACTCGCCCACCGAGGGTTCCGTAGGTACGTAGTATCATTATTAAATTTGATATTTTTCATTATAAATAAGAAATAATGCGTCGAAAAAAATAAATAAAATATATTTTGCAATGTGTACATCAAGCCCTTTCATATGATACCCCATTTGAACTAGTAGTTTCAATTTGCAATTTCGACACCCTGTAAAAAATATAGACCCCCTATTTTTTAAGATCTATTTACAAATGTATAGTTTTGAGATTTATTCCTGTACTTGTAGTCTATAACGATGTTACTTGCCAAATTTCATAGTTCTAGGTCAACGGGAAGTACCCTATAGGTTTTGATTCCCTTGAGTGTGTCGAAATATGCGTTTTTTGCTGAATAAACGGCCGTAACTTTTTTCTATGTAAACTTAGCAGTTTGATTTTTTTTTTACTTCATGGGACCGTAGAGCTTAGTATACAGGTCAAATTTCAGCTTGATACCTCCACGCATTCTCGACATAGAAATTCTTGACAGACAGACAGACAGACAGACAGACAGACAGACGGACAACAAAGTGATCTTATAAGGGTTCCGTTTTTCCTTTTGAGGTTCGGAACCCTAAAAAGGTTGGGAACCATTGATTTAGATCAATCACGTATGTTATTTAATTATCTCTTTGGTTTTTGTTTCTTTCTCCTTACCGCTGTTCATGATTGCATTCAGTAACTCCTAGGCAATGGTTGGCTGGAAGAGATTTCTAAAAGGAATAAGCTCGCCTATGCAAACCTTGTATCACCACTGCATATACGTAATACGTAATATATGTGCAATAAAAATGTGACACAAACAATCAAACAGTACGTGAGCCATATACACCCTAGTAATATAGAATATGATCTGGATACATAGGATAATTTTTATTCATCATCATCATCAGGTCCATTTTAGTCTCCACTACAGGAGCACGACCATCTCTCGTCCGTCCTAGACGGAAGGAGGATTTGGCCTACACTCCCCACGCGCTGGCCAAACGGGTTGGGGAGGCCTGATCGATATTTGATAATGTATTTCCCTTAGTCGTCTTGTACGACATCCACGGGGAGAAACGGAGTGATTCTATTCTAGTCTGCCGGAAACCACACGGCCAATATAATTTTTATTCACAGAGGCAATTCTCGTAAACAAAAAGTAGGCAAAATTCAGTTCCGATCCAGTTTCGATCTCACAAATGTCAAATTTGGTATTCTCGTACCACAATATGACATTTCAAAAGAAATAATATGTCGGATTATATCGAAATATAACCGAGAATTAACCAAACAAAAAATGTTATATTACATATACAATAACAATTGATAATAATTAATTATTGAAATCAAGTAGGTATATATATTTTTAGGCAATTCATAATTCATACTCGATTCGATCTACTTTCATTCTGCCATCGTAAAATAATTAGGAGAATTGGCCTTCAGGTACTGTTCTTAAATCGGTGTGTAGAAGAAGCCTTGATTGCTGTTCCTATCCACTCGACAGCCGAGGTCGTGGAAATTATGGACTTAGAATATTTCGCGTACGTAAACCGTACCATTATAGTCTATTTTGATCATAGATAGATCAAAATAGACTATAGTATAGTACGGTACGATAGCAGATTACATTATGTAACCTCCAGCAGCGTAATTGTTTGAACTGCTAATTTCCCCAAGCACGACCCTTTGAGGCTAGCCTTGATTGTAACCTTGTTAGTTGTTACACAGCAAATGTTGTTTTAATAATTTGCCGCACCCCACCGTAGCTTCACTCATTGTTTCATTTTTTCCCATAACACCCGAGTACGAAATCCACAAAGTTTCAGCCCTCAAAATAAGGTCATTATATTAAAAAGAAGAAACAGGTATTGACGAGACCGGTGGTCGAATGGCTAGTTTGACTCCGAGGTCGCGGGTTCGATCCCCGCACAAGACAAACATTTGTGGGCATGAACATGTATGTTTGTCTTGGTCTGGGACGTTTAGTTTTCATTACATCAGTCATTTTATAAAGTTATAATTCAGATAAAACTGGCCAAGTCAAATCTAACCTACTTTAAGATCTCACATTTTTTTTAAATAACAGCAATTGTTATGGTATCCAATAAAGCAAAGAAATAGAGTTTAATACTTGTTCATAATGTAATTTTGTTCCTATAAAATACATATTTGGATTTTGCATAGAACTTGGCACTCATTTAGATCTCCATTCTTTTTGCGGCGAAGCCCACAGCCAAGCATAATTTTTGTATTGAACTTGGCTCTCCTTTTTTACATTTATGTTTTTGGTGGGATTTTAATTACGAGACTTGCATTGCACCTCTGATCATTGATGACACTATTACATCTGTCATTAGTACATCTGTCATTTTACAAGGAACTACTAATCGGCGTATAACAATCATTATGTAACAAATTGCTAATTGCGTAATCACAGTGACCCCACCACAGCGATTACCATTATTACGCCGTGATTACACGGTCAGTAATTATTACCACGATCAATACTATCCAATTACTGGAAATAGGAGGAAGGAGCATATTTTCCTTAGTTGAAATTAGTATTAGATTTCATAGATAGGGTTGTCAAAAATGACATGATGAATAATGTAGAATTTCAAGAAAAATAAATAAACTTGCTATTTTTCTTTCCACTAATTTCTCAGACACGCGTGTAGGTCTCGTCATCCCTAATCCATCCCACTGCTGGGACATGGGTCTTCCCTTTATAGAAGGTGTTTACACTACGTTGCTCAGCTGCGGGTTGGCGGAGGCCAGTGTTTTCAAGTCGCCTAAAGGCCACTGACTTGGCTTATGACAATAGCCGCGGCCGAGCTCGAGAGCTCGAGATAAATAAACCTATCCATGGATAGGCTACGGTTGCAGTTGCTTAACTTGCGTGTTCGATTAGAGCTCGCGCGCGTATAGGTATCAAGTTAAAACCGCATTTGAGCAGCTTGGTGGAGCACACTTTGAAACTCCTTCGTGTGATGGGAGGCCCATATCCCAGCAATCAGAAGAATATGGGTTAATGCAAAAGGTTTCTAAGCACTAGTGAAGGGAAAGCTCCGATATTTTTTTTTATACTACGTCGGGTGGCAGACAAGCATACGGGCCGCCTGATGTGAAGCGGTCACCGTAGCTATATTAACGCTCGCAACATAAAATATTGCTCGCGCGCCGCCACCCCCGCTGCCAACGCAGCATCTCCTTCCTTTCTTTCTGGTGACCTCACTCACTCGCAGGAACACAACAGCTCTCAAGGGAAGGGGTATTCTGTGAGGTGAAGGTACATTCCCCAGTCGGGTAGCTTACAATTACGCTCCCTACCTCTCTTTTCGCCAGAGCTTCGTTTGTCAGTCAGCAGGGTGCACCACGTGCAGGTGAAGTTGGCTTTGGTTCAAAGATCTTGATGAACCACTTACACCCCATAATGTAAATAAATTTACCCTTTATAATTCTCTGATGATATAAAAAAGTCAATGGAATCAGTCACGTATATACCAGCTACTTTGCCCCAATCTAAAATATTAGTGTCATATTACTATCTCGGACAAACTCACGTAAATGTAATTTTATCCGTATTATGTCCCCCTAGTGAGCTGCGTTGGATATGTTTCCTCGTGAAACAATAATCAAATTAAGCATCAATATCTCTACAATCTTTTATTTCGATTTTTTTCATATGTGAGGGGGGCAAACGAGCATGTGGGTCACGGAGCAAGGTAATGGCCAGCCCTCTGGTCGCATGAAGCCTCGAATAAAAATAAAATATCGCACGCGTGCCGCCACCCCCGCTGCCAACGCAGCATTTCCTTCCTTTCTGGTGACCTCACTCACTCGCAGGAACAGAACAACCCTCAAGGGAATTGTTATTTGGCTGCGGTATACTGTGAGGTGAAGGTACATTCCCCAGTCGGGTAGCTTACAATTACGCTCCCTACCTCTTTTTTCGCCAGAGCTTCGTTTGTCAATCAGCAAGATGCACCGCGTGCAGGTGAAGTTGGCTTTGGTTCAAAGATGTTGATGTACCACTTACACCCCAAAATCAAATATTCTATACATACTCAAGCGAAGCCAGGGCGGTACGTTTAATCAAAAATAAACTTTTTTATACAATGCAAATATAGAACTATCGTATTGTGTTTTTTTTTGTATTCTTCATTGTAATGTACGCAGCAAGAATGGGTTTCAACTGAAAAGGCTGAAAATGTAATGGTTTCTTTCCATTGTATTTTACACGATTTGCGATGCTGAATATTTAATATTCATACTTTTGAACTCATTTTTCAGTGTATTTTGTATTGCATGAAATTTGTAATTTATTTGAAAAGGACCAGCGCTGTATTATTTTATACCCACGTAGTACTATTACATATACTGTGGTATACATAAACATACTACATGTATATTTATAATCTAGCCTTCTTTGCCCGGTAGTCGAATGGCTTGCAATGGTCCCTTTGTCTCCGAGGTCGCAGATTCGATCCCCGCACATGATGTGCATGAACATGTCTGTACCACCGCCCATGGAGGGGATGCCTACGTCACAATAGCAACCTGTATGCCAAATTTCAACCCGTCTAATGGTTTGTAACGGTAGCCTTTTACTGATACTGAACTCTGTTGCACCTATTACAGCACTTTAATATAATAGGTAAGGGAAAAAGTCTTTTCGCATTATAGTATGTATGAACTTGTAATAAAATCTCTTTGGTTATACCATTTGTATCTAGCAGGTTTTGATATCTATAAAAAGTTTAAATTTTAAAAAAGATAATTCCAAATTCAAATTAGGTAAATGTGTGATTTTCATTTGTTTTTTTTACTGTCAAGATGAGTGAATCTAATGAAGAAATTCGATACATTTTAAAATGTTACTACAAAAAAGGTAAAAATTCAACGCAAGCTGCGAAAAAAATTTGTGATTATTATGGACCTAGTGCAGTGTCTGTGAGAGTAGCACAAATTTGGTTTAAGCGTTTTCAATCCGGAAATTTTGATGTCAAAGATGCACGTCGCTCTGGTCGCCCTGTTACGGATAAAATGGATGCCATTTCTGAAAAAGTGGAGCAAGATCGGCATATCAGTAGTTACGACGTAGCTGAAGAACTAGGAATTGACCACATAACAGTTTTGGCGCATAAAAAGGTCGTGGTCAAAGACCGGCCAGGCTTCAGAGACTCTGGCGAAACCCGGGTTAACCCGCAACAAGGTGATGCTGTGTGTATGGTGGGATTGGAAGGGAAGATATTCATTATGAGCTGTTACCGCCAGGCAGGACTATCGATTCTGAACTCTACTGTGAACAACTGATGAGATTAAAGCAAAAAGTTGAGAGAAAGCGGCCGGAATTAATTAATAGAAGGGGTGTGATTTTTCATCATGATAACCTCGCACATCTTTAGCCACTCAGTAAAAATTAATAGAGTTTGACTGGGAGGTGTTAATGCATCCGCCGTATAGTCCTGACCTTGCACCTTCTGATTTCCACCTGTTTCGGTCTCTTAAGAATTCTTTAGGCAATGTCAGGTTAACATCACGAGAAGACTGCCAAAACCACTTGTCGCGGTTTTTTGAACAGAAGTCCCAAAATTTCTATAGTAATGGGATCATGTCTCTACCTACAAGATGACAAAAAGTTATCGAACATAATGGCACCTACATACTTTAGTTAAATGTAAATAAACTTTATTAAAAAATGTTTTGAATTTTCATATAAAATACGAAAAGACTTTTTCCCCAACCTAATATATACTTACTACAGTTATCGTCGACGTCAACCCTTATTCATGCCACTGCTGGGATACGGGTCTCCCCTCAATCGAATGGGTTTAGAGCATACTCCACCACGCTGCTCAACTGCAGGTTGGCGGAGGTCAGTGTTTTCAAGGAATTCATCTAACGACAACAATCGGGACCGACACCTTACCATGCAGCTCGAGACAAATAAACTCATCCGTGGATAGTCTGCGGTCGACCTTGCTTGACTTCGTGATCGATTACACTGCCACGCGCAACAACGCCATCAAGCTCCATAAAGTACAGTTATGTTCATAACAAAATGCAACATTGAAATACCAAAATGATGTATTTTAAACATTAAAAGTAAATAGAGACCGAAACAATGTAATGCACATTTAGGTTATTCCTTCCTGTATATACAAGTAGTAGATAAACAATGTTCAAGTGGGCATATTCTATTTCAGTACGGAGTACTATGAAAACATTGTATTTGGGGGGCATTAGCTGTAAGCATTGGGTCCGTTGTACCAAACCATGTCAATGTAAGTGTTACTATTATGAATATTTTAATGAACAAATTAAACACTCAAATAGGTGTCAAGTGTCAGTGCGTCAATCTATATTTGTTTAATTTCTCATAAAGGTAAGACGACACTGTAATACTGTTGCCAACGCAGTTGTGGCTATAAAGACAGCGGAACTAGCCAAAGTAGCAATATTTAGAAACGGATTAACAGCAGCACCAAGTTGGTGAACTGCACATGAAAAATCGCTGTTTTCAGGCCCTCAGTAGTGCCAGATGTGTGAGATAATTCTTGTGTTAAGATTACTTTAGTTGGCACTAGTTGGCGCGTTACGAGTATCTACACGCTCAGCCCCTGTGTCCTTCATTATTTACTCTTTAGTTACTTGCTCTGAGCTAAATTTAGATTTGGCCACATCTCAGTTTAGATACTTTTTTTAGGGTTCCGTACCCAAAGGGTAAAAAGGAACCCTATTACTAAGGCTCCGCTGTCCGTCCGTCCGTCCGTCTGTCACCGGGCTGTATCTCATGAACCGTGATAGTTAGACAAATGAAATTTTCACAGTTGTTATAGCGTTTTTGTTGTTATAGCGTCAACAGATATACATAATGTATTTCTGTTGCCGCTATAACAACAAATACTAAAAAACAGAATTAATTAAATATTTAAGGGGGCTCCCATGCAACAAACGTGATTTTTTTGCTCCATTTTGCTCGCAATTGATAACTGCAATAGGTAGACGCTTGAAATACTCACATAATATTTAGTTTATATTGACTTTAAAAATAAATAATTAAATAATAATAAAACAAATATTTAAGGAGGGCTCCCATACAACAAACGGGTTTTTTTTTTGCCGATTTTATAGATAATGGTACGGAAACCTTCGTGCGCGAGTCCGACACGCACTTGGCCGGTTTTTTTTTTATTATCGTTACGTCTACTGATTCAAGATATATATAAAGAGTTGCCATTTATAGAATCATGAAAGCCCTGGACTTTTAAGCCAAAAATATGTTTTTTAAATAGAATTATAGACCTTTTCCTTACGTATAATTTGACCTTGAAGGTCAAATTATACGTAAGTATAAATATTAAAGTGCTGCAATAGGTACAACAGTGTTCAGTATCAGTAAAAGGCAACCGTTACAAACCATTAGACGGGTTGAAATTTGGCATACAGGTTGCTATTGTGACGTAGGCATCCACTCCATGGGCGGTGGTGACTGCTTTCCATCAAGTGACCCACATGCTCGTTTGCCCCCCCTCTCATATGTATCAGAATAAAAAGTAGAGATAGTTTTTATCCCAGAAATTACCTAATATTGTTATTTATTGTACCGGTAGGGCGGTAACGCGACCATCATCCCCTATTGGGGTGCCACGGCGTTGAAATGACTAAAATGTGGTGAAAAAGTCTGAAAATCGTCATAGGTATTGTATATATGGTATATCGGGTCGCTGATTACGAAAAAAACAACTATTTAATAGTCCAACATAGCCGACGTGACAACTCTGTAGGGGTGCAATTGTGTTGAAATGTCATAACATCAATATGGGTGTTGATTCTATGGTTTTCTGGGACATTAATTACGACAATGGCATCGATTTGAAAATATAACGTAGTGGACACGAATTACTTAAAAATATTTTTCAAATTTTACCTCTAAGAGGGTGAAATGGAGGTCCAAAGTTTGTATGGGAAAACGAGATTAGTTGGACTATTTTATCCTAAATTTTACACGAGTACTTCTATTGATTAATGAGTAAACTCGTGTTTGCCCCGAATGTCACGCGAACGAAGCCGCGGGCGAAAGCTAGTAATATATCAATATCAATACATATAATAAAATCGTAACTGGCCGCTGTCTGTACATTGAAGATATTTAAGAAAAACTAATATAGGGGTGCTCTATGAACGCAATAGAACCCAAAACAATGATTTTTAGAATTTTTGTCTGTTTGTCTGTATGTCTGTTTGTCTGTTTGTCCGTACGTTTGTGCACGCTAATCTCAGAAACGGCTTAACCTATTTGAATGCGGTTTTCACTAATGCGTTAAGGTTTGCTCAACTTAACATTTAGTGTTTGTTTCATTTCAATCGGTTCATAAACAAAAAAGTTATATCAATCTAAAAAATCACATATAAAATGGTACAAAATAACTAATTCGTTGAATTGACTGAAACTTTTCAGTTGAATTGACTGAAACTTTATAAAGGTATTATGTTATCATCGTTAAAGTAAATAATACAATGATAGAGATGTTAGAGATCGTAGCGCTAATGCAAGTTAAGCAACCCCTGTAGTGGTTCCAACTAGGATGGGTGCCCACAATTGGCGTTGTTGTAATTTTTATACATATCCACATCCGTGATCACGTCGATATTCACATTCACATTCTCACCCACAACCAAGCGGATAAAGTCGCGGGCACAGCTAGTAAATAAATATTTCTGGACACTTACACAGCGCCATCTAGTCCCAAACTAAGCAAAGCGTGTACTATGGGTACTAGATAACTAACATTATACTTAAATACATTTTTTTTTTGTAAATACATACATATAATACATAGAAAACACCCAGACCAAGACAAACAGATATGTTCATGTACACAAATATTTGAATTGTGCGGGGATCGAATCCGCGACCTCGGAGTCAAAGTAGCCATTGCCAGCTATTCGACCACCGAGCTCGTCTACTGTGTTAAATATATATATTTCATCATCATCATCATCATCATCAGGTCATTTTAGTCTCCACTACAGGAGCACGAACCTCTCTCGTCCGTCCCAGAGACCCAGACAGAAGAAGGAATTGGCCTACACTCCCCACGCTGGCCAGACGGGTTGGAGAGGTCAGAAGGCCAATTCTCGTAATTTTTCTACGAACGCAGATTGAAAGTTGACCGAATCGAGATTGAATTGTGAATTGGCTAAAATTATGTACTTGATTTCATTAATTAATTATTGTCAATTCTTGTTGTTGGCAAAGTAACATTCTTAGTTTGTTTAATTTTCACTCATATTTCGCTTAAATTTAATTTTGAAGTTAGGTACATATTGTGTTACAAGAATACCAAATGTGACATTTATGAGTTCGAGACTGGATCGAAACTGAATTTTGACTATATTTTAATTACGAGAATTGCCCGTCTGATCGATGTTTTATAATGTATTTTCCTTAGTCGCCTTGTACGACATCCACGGGAAGAGAAGGCGTGATTCTATTCTAGTCTGCCGGAAACCACACGGCCATATATATATTTACTGTGTTAAATATGTTTATATTTTATACATGCAAGCAATGTGTATGTATGGCGGTGTAATCTGAACATTCTGAACGGCGCAGCGTGAAGTAATACACGTGTTGTTTTGATGAGTGCACGAGCACTCACGTTGTAACTACATTGTTAATTACCGTAAACGGTCGTACTATATACAGAAACTTTATCTACTAACACAATAATTATAATATAATAACTACGTACACACGTACAAATATACAAATCTATCTATTAGAGAAAAGGTTGTAATTTATAGGCCTGAATATGGATACAGTAATTGAAGTGTTTTCTGATTACATAATTTGCATTTGGAAGATATCATGTGACACTGGTGAGCCGACGACGAACGGTTAGGAGTTAGGCAATAGTGTTGAGTTTTCTTAATAAAGTTATTAATGTATTTTCGTCTAGAAGGCACTATGTCACATTATTATAATAAATAATTCAAAAAAATATTCACTAAAAAAGAAATAAACCAACTGAAAACTACTCAGATACCAAATAGCCAAAAATAACTACTACCTGAGATTTTTGAAGTCGGTGTAATTATTTTAAAGTTTGAATTATCCTTTTTAAGCTGATGGGATAAGATTTGTTTTATCATAATAGATTTTTTAATTTGTATTTGGCGTCTATTAGTGCTTATGCGATCGCGGGCGGCGCGGCGGGAACGGGACGAGTGTAATAGTTATCGGGAAAGTTCTTGCATCCATATTTAGTAGAATTAATGGTGCCATATAGCACCATTAATTTAAGTATGAGGTTGCGTTGCGTGTAATAGCCCTGCCATACACTCGTCGAGTGGCGAGGGAAGTAGCGAGGGAAGTAGGCAGGAACGTAGTGTGGCCACGTTACTCGTCATGCCGCTCGTCTTGCTCTTCGTCTTTCCCTGTTTTGTCGGTTTTTTGGGCGCGAGTCAAAGGACCGGGGCAACGTGAGTGCGAGTGGCCGGCCACATAATCGCCTCGGACGCATTCCGCATCGAGCGCTCGGGCGCGTAACACGCGTCATATTTTTTAAATCATGTCTGTCATGAACATTTCCCTATAATGCTGCGGCTACACTACCTTACCGTCTACCAGGCTGTTACCGCCATAATTGTGGCATTAAATTACCGTTTAAATTACTGCGTGAAGTGGTGTGGTTACACTAGAGTTTACCTAGATATGTCAATAAATTAGGCGGTAAAAATATCATTTTTCAAGATGGAGGTTGAGGCTACAGCTGTTATATTTATTTAGATGGTTTCGGTCTTTTTTCTTCTTCAAATCATCATTGTACACTGCGATTTTTATCGGGGTATACCCGACTGAAAGCTCATAAAAAGATACGGTTCGCATTGGAATAATTCCAAAACTCAAGCTTTTTTCGTTTGACCACTCCATGTCGGTCGATACGCGCGTCGCCGTTGAGTTCATGCTGCACACTGGTCAAACAGTAGTGTGGCCACAAACGCATTATTTACCGCGGTAATTCTCTTTGATGTGCGAAAAAAGACCGCCGCCGGAGCTATTGTCTACCGCCATTTGCCATATTGATTGGCATTGTAAAATTATGGCCATAAATCGTGGTTACACCTAGGCGTTGTTGAAATTATGGCAATAATTATTGGCATATCACGGTACTGTAGCCGCAGCATAAGAGCTGGTAGCAAAAAAGAAAAGTTTGATGGCATCTTTTAGACCGTTAGTCCATAAAAAAAAGCTTCGTTTCGCTATAATAAAAATGCATATCGCGCACGCTGCCACAGCTTCAACGTCCATTGTATAGCAAAGGCAAATGTCCAAGTGCGGAGCGTCGCGAATAATTGCGCGAGTAGGGCAGTGTGTGGGCAGAGAGGGAAACATCGCGGCAGCGCGAGGAGCAAGGCGATGAGCAGCGCGAGGAGCATAGTGTGGCGGCGGGGTAAGACTTGGCTTGGGTAATCTAAAGTGCCCGAATATTACGCGAGAGAAGCCGCGGGCAACAGCTATATACCTATAATTGAATGTTGCTAAGCGCATAACTCGAGAAAGGCTCGACCAATTCTGCAAATTTTTATTTTAATATTTTCGTTAAAGTATAATAAAGGTTCTTATGGAAAGAAAAGTCGTAAAATTTGCGAGGAAAATAAAACACCACGCTAGTATTTTATATAAATGAATCCCAATTTCTCTTGGTCACGACATCACGCATGAACGGCTGTACCGATTTCGATATTTCTTTTTATGTTGTATTTGTTATTGTCAGGAAAAGGTTCCTATGAAAGTATAAAATAAGAAAAATGGACGAAAATTAAGAGAAAGGAAGGAGATGCTGCGTTGGCAACGGGGGTGGCGGCGCGCGAGCGATATTTTGTGTTGCGAGCGTTAATATGGCTACTGTAACCGCTCCACATCAGGCGGGCCGTATGCTTGTCTGCCACCCGACGTAGTATAAAAAAAAAACGGCCATATTAACCTTTCTAATGTAACTTTATGACGTTTGACAGAAATGTCAACCATTTGACAGATTGCGCGTAACCACTTCCAATTCAATATTCATTGTTAAGAAGACAGCCCCCTTACCACCAACTCTTATTGCGATTCAATAACTGAATAGAATGCTTATTCATACCAATGAATAAGCGACTCTATTTCACTTGAAATAGAGTATTCTTCAGAGCTTATTTCATTTGAAATAGAGTCGCTTATTCATTGGTATGAATAAGCATCCATTCAGTTATTGAATCGCAATAAGAGTTGGTGGTAAGGGGGCAGGGCTGCGTGTGTCGGGTCAGCTGGTATTTATATAATAACTACGTACGATCAACCGAAAGAAACCGGTAGAAATTAATATGATAGTTTTTAGGGTTCCGTACCCAAAGGTATAACGGGACCCTATTAATGAGGCTCCGCTGTCCGTCCGTCCGTCCGTCTGTCCGTCTGTCTGTCTGTCACCAGGCTGTATCTCATGAACCGTGATAGTTAGACAGTTGATGTTTCTCATCATCATTCAGATGATATTTCTGTTGCCGCAATAACAACCAAAACTAAAAAAACAGAATATATCAAATATTTAAGGGGGCTCCCATTCAACAAACGTGATTTTTTTTTGCTCATTTTTGCGCGATATTGATAACAGCAACAAGTAGACGCTTGAAACATTCACAGAATATTCAGTTATATATTCACTTTAAAAATAAGTAATTAAATTAAAATAAAACAAATATTCAAGGGGGGCTCCCATACAACAAACGTGATTTTTTTTGCCCTTTTTTGCTTGATAATGGTATGGAACCCTTCGTGCGCGAGTTCGACTCTCACTGGCCCGGTTTTTTTTATATTACGTCTGGTGGCAGACAAGCATACGGCCCGTCTGATGTGAAGCGATTACCGTAGCCATGCTAACTCGCAACTTAAACGCCAACCCCCCTGCTAACGCAGTGCCTTCTACCTTTTTGGTGACCTCACTCACTCGCAGGAACACAACAACCATTAGGTGCCCCACATGCTCGTTTGCCCCTCTCTGATATAAAAAAAAACCGTGGTGCACGGCAATTGAGTTTCACTTGACTAGACATCTATATAAGTATCAGATTTCTATCTCTTTATCTATTCCTACATTGCTAAGACGGGGAGTAATAGGTGGTAATAGTGTAAGGATGGTCCTTCAGCCTTGTAATATAGTTGTAATATAGTTACCACACTTCCGACACAGCTATTAGACGTAGAGTATAAAAAAAACACTGTAGAAAGATGTATTACTTTTAATTTCTATTATAACCTCTTCCAGTTCCACAGTCCAACGAAGAATGTTCAAAACACCGCTTACACTCTTATTTCTTGTCTCATTTCCGCGGTAAAAATCAAGTATTCTGATTGGTAGTAATCTACCAATCGGAAATGACCAAATATCGTTTAGCCAATCACAGACCAGCGTAGTCAATAGCTTGAAAGAATGTGTTGCCAGTGCAACCAACAAAAATTAAAAATTACAAAATGATACCGACACTAACAAACCCTAACAATAGTATCAATGGCCAATTCTACCGTTACACGAAGAAAAGGGACTACAGGGGCCTTACCACAAGCTCTAAACGCAGGATCCATCATGGCTGCGAATTTATGAATGAAATTCATTGATAAATACGCATCCATCATAGTTCCATTCCTGCGTTTAGAGCTTGTGGTAAGACTCCTGATAATCCATATTTGTTTATTCAACATTTTACCGATAGGGCCCAGCCTTTTCTGAACACATCAAATTGTGTCTCTGCTCACAACAAAAATACTGCTTCAGTACAATATGACCTTCCGATAACACAGAGTACACACTAACAATCTTGATAAGTTAAGTTTATGCCGTACGATGTGATCTTGTTACTGCGTCTTTTCAAATTTTTAGGCTCTATAAGACTTTACACTGTCAGATTAAAAAGTTATCGTCATTTAAAGTTTAAAGAGAATTTTTCTATAGAGTAAATCACTGACTCACTCATCACGAAATCTCAGAAACAACAAGGGCTAGGAGTCTCAAATTTTGTATGGGTTCCTTTCAGGACGTAGATGCTCACTAAGACGGGAATTTGGAAAATTCATCCCCTATGGGGGTGAAACGGGGGTCCAAATTTTGTATGGGGAACCAAGATTAGTTGGACTATTTTATACGAAACTTTACACGAGCACTTCTGTAGATAAATGAGTAGATACGTGTTTCAAGATTTTTCAAAATTCTACCCCTAAAGGGGTGAAATGAGGTATAAACGTCTAAAATCGTCATGGGTATTGTTTTTACGGTTTATCGGGTCGCTGATTACGAAAACAACAGCTATTTTCATACGCATTATATATGCTAAACAAAGTAGTCAATCGAGCAACAGTCCTAACAGCTTATCATAGCTACGTTGCATCCACTTTGAGATATGGAGTTATATTTTGGGGGAACTCCACAGGAAAGGAGAATGTGTTCAAGGCACAAAAAAAATGCATTAGAGCAATTTGTAGACTTCACCCTACTGAGTCTTGCGAGCCTCATTTCAAAAGCCTAAAAATTCTCACTTTTCCTTGTGTGTATATATATGAGTTGTCAATTTTATAATCTACTAGCGGCCCGGTACGTGCTTCGCTACGTATAAAGTGAAATAATAAAAAAAAAAATTGGAACATCAAATTCATTTATTCAAACAAAAAAAAAATATTAATTGCTAGCTATTTTAAAACTTAATCCAAAACATTTGGATAAACAATTTTTTTTTTGAGCATGAATAAACAAACGTTTTGAACAGGCAACATAAAGTCGAAGTACGTCCAAAATGAACTGACCGCATGAATGGCATAACAACATGCTTGTACTGTCAACACTGTTATAAGTTTCAATTTGACAGCACAATCCCCATTCGCAAAATGATTCGCCATTTATTGAATTCATTTGTTACAAAAAAATGTGATAAATGAAGAACCGCTCTACCGATTTTGTGCAAACTTCACATAAACCATCTAATAAATAGTCCGAATAAAGCCTAAACATTTGGTTTGGATAGGTGAGCCCCTTCTTGAGTTATAAAATTACAACGAAAAGTGGCATTGATTTTTATATATATAGATTTGCGATGTGGTTGAAATGTCATAATATCAATATGAGTGTCGATTCTATGGTTTTGTGAGACGTCGAATTACGAAAATGGCATCGATTTGAAAACGTGGACACGAAATTTCCATCTCGGTATAAGAATCCAAGATTTCGAACACCTGATGCGGAACCATAATGGTTCCGGTAAACTATAGGAAATATAAAAATACCGCTTTAGCAAAAGTTGTTCAGCCTGATGAGCATTTTTTGTTGAGGTATAAAAATCCAAGATTTAGAACACCTGATGCAGAACCATAATGGTTCAGCTAAACTATAAGAAATATAAAAATGACGCCTTAGCAAAAGTTGTTCAGCCTGATGAGCATAAATAGTTTAACAAATTGTTGATTGTATAAAAAAATAACCGCGCAGTGCTACTTTTATTCTTACCTGCTACAAGTTAGACGCAATAGTTTTATTTATTTACAAAGGTAACGTGGTCTGTTTAGTCAGTTTAATATAGACGTGTACGCTAAAATTGAAATGGAACGATTGGTATATATTTGCACAAACCAGAAGAATGCGTGCATTTGCGGGACGCTATGTAGCAAGATTTTGTGATGTAAAGTCTTTTAAACAACGAGGGGAAACTGTTTTTCTTAGACGCTTCAGGAGGGACTGGAAAAACATACCTGACGAGAGCAATCCTCGCTGAAATCAGGCGCCAAACTATTATCTCACAGCAGCATCGCCAGGTATTGCAGCCATATTACTTCTAGGCGGAAGGACGCAAATACAATGTTCAATATTCTACTCGATTTATACAGAACGGAAACACCGACATGCTTTGTGACACGAAACTGTGACAAAGCGAAAATGTTTCAGGATTGCTGTCTAATCGTTTCAGATGAATGCGAAATGGCCAACAATGTGGCTTTTTCGAGGATTAGTAACGCTTCAGGTCTTTTCATATTAGCTCCCGAAGGAAAGACTCGTTTCATTTTTTTTTAACTATGGTTACTATCTTAAATAAAAATAATAATTTGTTGACTTTTAACGTATAATACTGCCCTAAGTATTTTCTTATGTAGATACAGGCGTATTAATACAAATACGAACTAATGTAGATACATTAGTTCGTATTTGTATTAATACGCCTGAATCATAAAGTCCACGCGAACGAAGTCGCGGGCATCAGCTAGTTGTTGAAATATTGCTTAAACAACAGTTTATTTTAATATGGAGACTATTGGGGAGAATATTGTTTTTTTTGGGTGTAGGTAGTTCATCAACAACATTCGTGCTTACTTTGGGTTACCTTGGACATTACCCTATTATGAGTTGTCGTACGAAACGCGCCTGACTGAACTACTGTAGTAAACGTTAAACGGTATTATATCATTACCATCAAAGCAGTATTACGAGTATAATCTAAACTAATAAATATTACAAAGCGGAAGAGTTTGTTTATTTGGTTGAACACGCTAATCTCAGGAACTACCCATTCGAATTGCAAAATTCTATTAATGTTAGATAGCCTATTTTTCGAGGAAGGCTATATAACATCACGCAATAAGAGCGGAGCACCAATAAAAAATATTGCAAAAATATTCCTTTTAAGAGCTTCCGTTGCGTGCGCTGCGTAAACAGTTCAAGTTACGCAACAATGGAATTATTCATCTTTAAATGTTCTAATAAAAGTCCATGATAGCATGTGTTTATTTTCAACGAAATTCATTGAGCCGAAATCGTCCGGTCGTTCTGTCTGTCCGTTGCCATGAAACTCAAAATTTCGAAATTCTGATTTCGGATCGTGTAGAGCATGAAAAAGTAGTAGTGTAAAGTGACCTTGGTTTTCCGAAAAAAAAGACGTTCTGTCTGTCCGTCCGTTGCCATGAAACTCAAAATTTCGAAATTCTGACTTCGGATTCGTGTAGGTAGAGCATCAAAAAGTAGTCTAAAATGTGAAGTGACCTTGGTTTACCGATATCAATTCGGGATATCGAAAAAAAAAAATTCGCTATGGTGGCGCATGCTGCGCGTCCGATGTTTTCAAATGGTAAGCTTACGCCTCATCTTCAACGCTCTGTCACACGCAGACGAAGTTGCGCGAGTCAGCTAATATATATAATAAACATACGAAACTATAGTGGACATCGATAACACGTTAGAGCCGTAGTTTCGGTTTGTCATGTTGTCTCATTGACCTTGCCTTGACGATTGCTTTCATTTCTATATGACTGCATACAAAAGATAAAGACAAAAACCCGGCTAAGTGCGAGTCGGACTCGCCCACCGATGGTTCCGTACGGAGGATCATTATAAATTTGATATTTTCATTATAAATAAGAAATAATGCGTCGGAAAAAATAAATAAAATATATTTTGCAATGTGCACTCAATCCCTTTCATGTGATACTCCATTCGAACTAGTAGCTTCAATTTGAAATTTCGATCTCCTATAAAAAATATAGACCCCCTGTTTTTTAAGATTTAATTACAAATGTATAGTTTTGAGATTTATTCATGTACTTGTAGTCTATAACGATGTTACTTGCCAAATTTCATAGTTCTAGGTCAACGGGAAGTACCCTATAGGTTTTGATTCCCTTGAGAATGTATCGAAATATGCGTTTTTTGCTGAATAAACGGCCGTAGCTTTTTTTCAAATTTCAGCTTGATATCTCCACGCATTCTCGACATAGAGGGTCTTGACAGACAGACAGACAGACAGACAGACGGACAGACAGACAGACGGACAACAAAGTGATCTTATAAGGGTTCCGTTTTTCCTTTTGTGGTACGGAACCCTAAAAACTAAATCGCCATAGAGACTAGGATGTTGTACGAACCTGAAACAAGAAACGTTAAAAAGAAAAACAAAGTGTTAAAAAGAGTTTAGAACGTACTCCACTGCGCTCCTCAACTTTGGATTAACGGAGGCCAATGTTTTCAAGTTGCCTACGGTCAACGGACTTCGCTTTGCAACTGGCTTCTATTGACAACAGCCGGGACCAGCTTCTTAACGTACCCTCCGAAGCATGGAGGAGAGTTCTAGATACATAAACCCATCCATGGATAGGTTGTGGTCGACGTTGCTTAACTAGCGCGTTATTACACATATTTATCATTACAAAGTATTGCCTGAAGAAAGTTTGAAGGTAAATGCTCTCTTATAAAAGGGTCTTAACTTTTGATTATTTTGTTAGAGCCTTATCACAGTGGGGTAAGTGCGTAAGTCTGGCGTGCATCACATCATATTGGCAATGCGTAGTCATGTAAAAGCACGATAAGCAATTTGCCAACAATGCGATCAAGAATATTATTGGGTAAAGTTTATTTCATAATAAAGTACCACGAGATTATTATACGTAATGCTGGATAAAAGTAAATTAGAAAATATTTTACTTTAGTATATTGTTAATAAGTACAATGGCCGTGTGGTTTCCGGCAGACTAGAATAGAATCACTCCGTTTCTTCTTCGATGTCGTACAAGACGACTAAGGGCCTCCCCAACCCGTCTGGCTAGCGTGGGGAGTGTAGGCCAAATCCTCTTTTCGTCTAGGATGGACGAGAGAGGGTCGTGCTCCTGTAGTGGAGACTAAAAATGGACCTGATGATGATGAAACAAGTACGTATTTACGTAATTAAAAAGGACGGTCTATATAGTTGTTTTACTATTGTAAAACATAGGTCAATCCTTATTCATCCTACTGTTGGGATAAGGGCTTCCCTTGCTCCACCGCGCTGCTCAACTGCGAGTTCGTGGAGGCCAGTTTTTCCCCTTCCTGGTGACCTCACTCACTCGCAGGAACACAACAACCCTCAAGGGAATTGTTACTTGGCTGCGGTATTCTGTGAGGTGGAGGTAAAAAATAAATTATAATTAACATAAATTCCCCAGTCAGGTAGCTCACCATTACGCTCCCTGCTTCTCTTTTCGCCAGAGCTTCCGGCATGATAGTCTCAAGGTAAAACGATCGGATGCTTTTTTTATTTTACTTCGGTAATTTGAATCATTAAATTAGAAATAAACATTTTTTTTTGTATTTACACCAGTTACATGTAAACCATCAAGCTACACAATACAACAGTATAAGTAATAGTCTTACAATACACTCTCACGGTTATTCATACCCCCCTTCTACCCTTTTATTATGTGGTATAACATAAAATATTATATTCTAGTCTAATTTATCCTATTCGTTTTTGAAGATTTAGTTTGTTTATATATATATATATATATATATTTGCTCAGCATAGTGGCTCCGCTTCGCCTGATAGTAAGCGAAAAGAGGAGCCCCAATCGCATCGGCAAGGGGCATTCTTCACGCTTCCCTTGAAGGATCCAGAGTACGTCGATTCGTAGCGTTTTG
This sequence comes from Hypsopygia costalis, assembly GCA_937001555.2. Taxonomy (NCBI): domain Eukaryota; kingdom Metazoa; phylum Arthropoda; class Insecta; order Lepidoptera; family Pyralidae; genus Hypsopygia; species Hypsopygia costalis. The sequence continues at coordinate 5,769,533 of OW443342.2, forward strand.
CAGGAAATTTATTAAATCATTTGCGGAAATAACAATACCTTTGAATGAAAAAAAATGAACCTTTCAATTGGACCAAGGAAATTGACAATTCATTTAATTTTTTAAAGGAAGCTTTAATATCACCATGAATGACGAAATACATATTGTTTTTTGAACATTATTCTGATTTAAATTTTGTATGCAGGATGTTTTAACTTTATTAAAATTTCTTCGGCTTCACGTAAATATAGCATATGTAAACATATCATGAGTGATGGCATCATGTTTTATGAGATCTTGAGATTTATTATACGTAATAGAGGAACATGCCATTTCAATCATCGCTATAAATTATAACGAGTGAATAATGTTTTAGACACGGCTACGAACTTAAGAATAGAGGGCCTCGAATAAAAATTGACGTTTCTTTTTGTAAGGACCTTGAGTTATATATTTTTTTCCTAGTATAGCTACTTTGGACCTTCGATTTTGATTGGGAACAGTTTGGAAATGTTGTGTATTAAACCTAATTATGATTTAACTAGCCGACCCAGCGCGTCTTCATAAACTATATTATCTAATCTAGTCGAAGAACATGACTAAAAGCATAGAGAAAGGATAATATAGAGAAATAGTCCCATACAAAATATTGTGCCCCGGAAAAAAGTCAAAATTCCGTATTATTTCTAGATGGTGCTGGCAATAAGACATGAAAAAATTTAATACCGAATATTTCTCAATGAAATTTGATACATAATCATAAAATAATTTTAAAAATTACGCAAAATAGTTTTTGTCTGATATATAACACTAATAATAAAGTTAACAAATGATGATTTTCACTAAAAAAAATTCTTCAATTTTACCCTTACCAATAGATGTCGCTCATCAGAGCTTTTATGGTGATGCTTTTCTTTTTATTTAGTTTTGGCGCTAGTAGCGGCAGATTTTTTGTGCAACGTACATACTAGTGCCGCGGTCGAAGAAAAAAAGCAACTTGTGAACGAAATCTTTGCTCCTAGGAAAGTAAATATTATGTAATCTTTATCATATCTCAGGCTGACTTATTGTCAGCCTAAGGGATGATAACATTTTTTTTTTTCATACAGTCACCATATTTTTTTAGATACCTATATTGCACAATATTGTAATTGCAGTGAATGATGGGACTTAAGATTTTTAACTTTTTTCTCGAGGGACGTTATATTTAATATCATTGTTCTCTAATTTCGTGCATATGTTTTAAAAATCAAATTAAAATTTGCTTTTAAAAAACATATACAATGAATGCGAATTCACAGCAATAGAATATAAAATTTCGCCACTAATATAAACCTGTCTGATAGCTCATTTGTTAAAACACTCTACTCGTAATACATAGTTCCTGAGTTCGAGTCCACCACCATTATCCTCCAATTTTGACATTTTAAAATTATTTATAACAAATTAAGGTTTTTTATGAATGTTTTGTAGTAGACTACATAGCAATGTAGTAGAAACATTCCTAAAAAACCGTAATTTGCATTTTTATACAATGTGTTCTACCGATTGTATAAAAGGGGGTGTGTTCAGAGGAGTTGTTTGACGTGATGCCCACGGCCTCCTTCTACAGTCGCACCGCTCGCCATCGACAGGGAATTCATCCTCACACATTAGAGCCTAAGTGGTTGCGTACTGTGTGTAACCGCAGGTTCCAGAGAAGTTTTCTCCCACGTACTGTCAAGCTGTGGATTGAACTACCTGTCGAGGTTTTCTCAGGTGACTAACAGCATGGGGTTCTTCAAGAAGGGTGTGAAGAAGTTTTTACAGGGTCGGCAACGTGTGTGTGATGCTCCTGGTGTTACAGGCGTTCATAGGCTACGGTAACTGCTTTCTATCAGGAGGGTCGTATGCAAAACTGTTGGGTGAAAACAAGCATACTACCCGCCTGTTGTGGATCGGTTACCGTAGCTGTATAAATGCTCGCAACATGAAAAATTGTAGCCCACGGCCACCTTCGCTGTCAACGCGGCAACTCCTGGATTTTTTTCTTTGTGACCTTACTCACTCGCTGGAACATAGGGATGTTTGGCTGCCGTAATCTGTAAGGTTGAGATACAACCTAGCCGGGGTAGCTAATTACTAAACTGTGCCCTACGTGTGTTTTGCCAGTATCGTTTATTAGTCAGCGGGGTGCACCACGTGCATTGGTAAAATGATTTCTTAGTATTTAATCATTACGCTATTTGTTTTTTAATTATAAAATAAACTTATTTTTTCCAGTTTTAACAATGAATATTGTATCATCGAAATCGTTGATTCGACAGTTCGATCTTTTTGGAGTTATAACCAGAAAGGCTTCTTGCCTGGAATTTCTGGATGCCTGGAACACAATACATTACTAGCAGAAAGTCTGAAAGATGCCAGAACACATGAGAGGCAAATATCAGTCTGCTGGATAGACCTAGAAAACGCATTTGGTTCGGTGCAGCATGAACTTATGATATTTGCACTAAAATGGTATAACTTTCCCGATTTAATTGTTAACATAATTAACTCTTATTACTCGCATTTAAAATTCGTCATAGCAGTAAACAAGGAATACACAAAGCCACTACAATACAGTGTGGGACTATTCCAAGGGTGCTGCTTATCACCGATAGTATTTAACATAGTTATTAATATTTTAATAGACAAATTGACATCATATGAAAGGAAATGGGGCTACCGTTTTAAAATCAACAACAAGTACACTGAGTCAATCTTAGCCTTTGCTGACGACCTTGCAATACTTACACGTAATCCCAAACAGTGTCAGGAGTTGTTAAATGAAGTCGATGTGTTCTGTACATGGACGGAGGGATTGAGGGCGAAACCAAGTAAATGTTATTGTTTATGTCTGGGTAGACGAAATACCAAATACACTTCTTACGACCCGGAACTCTCCATAACCGCTGAATTGCCCGTGTCGACCTACGGTCGACAAGTGACGTCACGACCTTGAAACGCTTGAAATGCCCGTGTCGACCTACGGTCGACATTTGCAGTTTGGCGTTCAGTTTTGGGCAGATTGAACAATACTCATCTGTCATACATTCAGGCCCATTTGTTTATGTTTTTTTCGTTTCTCCGCCATATTAGCTATCGGATTAAGGCCAAAGAATCATAAACTCAATGGAAAAAAAAATAAAAAAAGGGGTTTAAGAGACTCGCCTTAACGGCGCCAGATGTTCGGGCCGGTGTCAAGTGCTATAAAAACTTATTTTGTTTAGGTAAGTGTAGGTTTTTGTTTATTAACATCGGGTTTTATCTCCCTAGCGTATTTTTAAATAAAAAACTATACGTTATCGCCTTAGTTCCTAAGGTATTTTTTTGAATACAAGTAGGGCTATGAAACACCACTTGAGAATGTTTAGACCATCGTAATTCTACACTATAGTCGAGTGTTGAACAACAAAAGACGGCATTGTATAGTGCTGTTCTTAGTAAACGTAAAAAACACCACTTGTAGGCACTCAATAACAAAGTTGCGTCTCAATGACCGTTTTTATGGGGCCCCGACCACCCGCGGCGCCGAGCAGGTAGGAACAAAAAACAAATGGGCATAGTTCCGCCGCGTTTTTGCGCGGGGGGGGCGCGGGGGGCTCAAGAGCGGGGGCAAAAGAGCGGATAAGCGGCCAAAAAGTTGCTACGATTGCAGAAACAGTGCCTTTAAAATTTCTTGGTAGAAAGATAGATTACAAAGGACGCACACCATCATTGGGGGAAGTTGTCGAAAATTTCATTAACGACCTCAATAAGGTAGACCAACAGCCTATCAGTAATATTAAAAAAGCATGGATATACGACAACTATCTCACATCACGTCTCACTTGGCCTTTCCTAGTATATGACTTCGGTAAAACCCTCTTGGCAAAGTTAGATGCTAATGTCATAAAGATATTAAAGTCATGGTTCGGACTGGCACATCCGGCTGATCCCTCGACTCTATTTAGGGATCACAATAGTTTTGGGCTGAAATTAAAGAAACCTTCTGAACTCTATAAACACCTGAGAGTTACAAAAACGCATGTTTTGCAAAAGTCGCAAGACGAATTAGTTAAATCTCTCCCAAAAGACAAAAATGCCACAGACCTAGAATCTAGACTTCAATTCCACAAACAATTTATGGTAGGTGCACAGGCAAATAGAGCTGGGTTGGGCGCGAGAAAGAAAAGGGAAGACCGAGACATAGTAAAAACCTTTCTACAACAAGACGAAAATGACAGTTACAAAGTGCACGCTATGAATTTAGAAATGCAAAGTGAGTGGTTAACCATAGGCGAGTTTTGCATCCCGTTAGCTCTGAAGTGGCGCACCTTGCTGTATGACTGGTCTCCTGCCTTATTAAAATTCTATCTTAATGCCTTTCAAATGACCCTCCCTGACCAGAGTAACTTAGTTAGGTGGGGAAAAGCCTCTGAAAAATGTTGCTATACCTGTGGAGAGGCGATATGTACAGCAAGGCACCTATTGGTGGGATGCAAGGTGCTCCTTGATAGGGGTCATTACTCACATCGCCATGACAGAGTACTTCAAATCATACGTGAAGCCATAAGCCTTTCAATAGCTAGAGCCCAAAAAGGATTAACGACAAACAAAAGACAAATTAACTTTATAAAAGGAGGCTCAACTTCAAACTCCAAGAACAAGCTTTACTCAATCCTCAGTGCAGCACCTGACTGGACTATTTTAATGGACACGTATGAAAAGCACTATAAAATCCCAGAAGATGTGGTTGTTTCGACATCCAGACCGGACATTTTCCTTTTCTCCAGAGCTACAAAACGTATAGTACTTGTAGAGCTTACCGTACCGTGGGAAACTAACATACCCAAAGACCACGCGATAAAACAAAACAAATATTATGACCTCCTAAACGAATTAACAAAAAGCGGCTATGTAGTTAATCTATACGCTGTAGAAGTAGGAGCGAGAGGTATACCAGCAAAATCTCTCTATAACCTGCTGAAAGACCTTGGCTTGTCCAGAAGTGCAGTAAGTTCTATACTAGAACGAGTATCTAAAGCTGCATTAGCAGGTTCATACCAGATTTGGCAGGGCAGGGAGAGAAACACAAGTAGTGAAGGTGAGTGTTGATGTACGTCGGAAAGGGGCCCCTTAAACCTACACCCGTGTCACAAGTCTCGGGATCTGCTTGGGTTTCTCTCTCTGCCACACGATGGACCCGGCACCCGCACGGTGAATCCATGGAAGCTAAGAAGTTCGTCTCTTAAATAGTTGTCTTGGCCAACTTGCCAGATAAATATTTTTTGAAAAATGGAAAAATTCACCTGCCCCCCCTAGGTGGGATTTGAACCCACGACCTCTCGATGACCGGTCGAGTGCTCTTCCAACTGAGCTACCAGGAAGGTTTGTGTTGATGACGAATTTTTGCATCTTATATTTCTACTGTGTGAGTCACAGTGTGACGTCATCAACCTATTAAGTAATTAATTACACTACTAAAGTAGTTTTTGGAGTTTTTGAAAGTTGTGTGGAGTTTTGGAATATAGATATTTTATTATTTATTCTATATTTTCAATAGATAACCAGGACATTAGATTGTACTGCCATTAGATGAGAGAAAAAGTTGAAAACTTTCACGCGCCGTGTCAATAAAGTCCAAATTACGCAACAGAATTTTAAACGAAAGATCGTTGTTATTATTAATTTATCAATCATCATGCTACGATTGTAATTGATAATGCATATTAAAATTTTGTGCAAAAATTGATAACAGTAATATTTGTATGAAGCTTTTTTCATTTCAATAATTCATTCTATTTATAACATAAGAATTCTTGTGTCATGCAATCGGTACGTAAAACGGAACGTGTGGTTTAAGAAACTCTCATCGGCCATCTTATTTTGATAAACAGTGGTACATACCTATAGTGCCACAAACTTATCTGACCCGGTGGCCAAATTTAGAACTAAAGCCGCCATCTTGAAATGTTAGTATTGCCAGGTACAATTTATTTATTTACCACGTATACACATTCCATTGAGGTATATTTTTTTAAATATTTAAATATCTTTTTCTATACATACAATAAAAAAAATCGTCAACGAGTTGTTTCTGTGCAATATTATAATTTTAATATTATATAATAGCTATTATCGCGACTTAACGTGGTGCATTTTTAAAACTAATCAACAAAAAAATAGAAGGAAATTGATATTTAATTGAAACACCACACATCACAATTAATCAGTATATCAATACTATTATTTTAACAATGTATATATTTCTTTGATTTTAATGTTTGCTCTAAAACGGGCGGCATTTCGTTTAATGGCAACACTTAAGTCGATCGTACCGCCCCCGCCACCGGGCCAGATAAGTTTGTCGCACTGTAAACCTAGGTAGTGGTAGGGTGATAATAGTTCGCGCGCCATCTAGCTATTTTTGATTAAAACAGAAAAGCATAGTTGAACAAATTGAACCTTCGTGTACTGATTTTGTTACTAATCAAATTACCTATATCTAATTTGACACTCTTAGCGACCTCTGTTTTTCTTTAGAGTTACTAAATTCCGATATACGGTATTTTGTATGAACATGAATAGTCTTATTCCTATATCGTCGTTGCTAAAAATCACCTTTTATACCCGACTGCGACAGAAGGAGGGTTATGTTTTTCGAGAGTATGTATGTGTGTATGTATGTATAATTGTATGGCACGCTCTGCAGCCTGAACGGCTGGATGGATTTTAGCTTGAGAGGTGTCGTTAGATTCGTATTTGCTGTGAGAATGACATAGGCTACATCAAATATAAAAAAAATCAAAATTGTCGTTGCAGTAATTTTTTACTTCTTTTAAGTATATCTATCAAAATAAAGGTCTCGATGACCTGATTTCAAATTTATTTGATATATTAGTTTTTGCCTGCGGCTTTGCTAGTATGAAATTATATTATTGTTACGCGTGATTAATTAATCTGTTGTAGGTGCAGTCGGGTTTTTGATTTTTTTAATTAACTTATAACTTGTTTAAATCTAATAAGTGGTTCTTGCATCAAAACAATATAAACAGATAGACAGATAAAGAGACGTTGAGTTTTATAATATGTATCCAAAGACATTCATAAGCTAGAATCAAGAGCCCGTGGTGACTGACAAACGAGGTTCTGGCGAAAAGAAAGGTAGAACAGAGCCTATTTTTTAAGCTGCCCGACTGGAGAAGTACCTCCACCTCACAGAATACCGTAGCCAAATAACAATTCACATGAGGGTAGTTGTGTTTTTGTGAGCACTTGGACTTGGAAGGAGTATAGGCTGGCAACGGATCGGCGATCCCTTGGTGCTGCTGGTCTTCATGGGCAGTGGTGGTTGCTTTCCATCAGGCGACTCGCAGGCTCGTTTGGGGGGCAAACGAGCCTGCGAGTCGCCTATCTATCTAAGAATAATAAGATTTTCAGAAAAATCGACATACACCTGCTTTTGGCCAGAGTATCTAATCTAAAAGGATACAAGTGCCTATCTCTTCTGCAAATGAATATTATTCAGGTCAGCATTTTTTTACTGTAATCCAACGTTTTGGCGATAGACGTAATTTCACATGCTTAATTCTTCGTATAAGCTATTAAGCATAGTTGGAAGGTCTAAATCTTTGTTAACCATTACATGCCCACTACGCTGTACTCTACTTGTTACATATTACGTTTGAAAAATGAAAAAGAGGCGTGAATAAAGAATATTGTTGCCTTGACTACGCAAAGTGAATAGTAAGTCATCAAAAAGCAGCAATGTAATTTCAAAATGTATTTTCTAGCATTGTCGACGGAGAAACGTAATAGGTGTCGTGTGACCTTAACTCATATGGATTTAAAATGAGTAATGTGGGTCTAAAAAGCATTGTATAAACTAAAAACTGATATATCATTCTTATGAAAAATGCTAATGTTAATTTCACTTCAAGTCTTAACACGCAAAGGCCGGCCTTGCAGACCAGTACTATCACGAAAATGGGCCATAAATTACATTTTAAATGTACTGTACTTTTTAAAATGGCTATCAAGGTAAATTCTACCTGTTTTGTGTAAACTAACGATTTGTTAGTATAAGAAAGCAAATTTTCAATGTTACCTTTCTTGTCGGCTTTGTAAAGAAATGTATTATTAGCTCAATAAAAACATTTTTCTATTTTAAGAGCTCTTTATTATCGCCTCCAAGACAATTTCTTTTCAAAATTAAGTGAGGTCAATTGATTAAGAATACATAGGCTTAAGAATTAAGGATACACAGTCAAAATGGAGTCTAGAGCCTCAATTAAAGTAAAAATAATCATAATTTGCGAATAAAATCAAAAAAGAAAGATAAAAAAAAAAATTGCTATCCTAGTTTCAACGTCTTGGAGAAGACGGAACTACGAAAAAGCATTATCAAATCTATAAACTACTAGCTGCCCGCCCCGGCTTAGCGCGGGTAGAAAGTGGTGTATTAATAGGTAGGGGAAAAAGTCTTTTCGCATTATAGTATGTATGAACTTGTAATAAAATCTCTTTGGTTATACCATTGGTATCTAGCAGGTTTTGATATCTTTAAAAAGTTTAAATTTTAAAAAAGATAATTCCAAATTCAAATTAGGTAAATGTGTGATTTTCATTTGTTTTTTTTACTGTCAAGATGAGTGAATCTAATGAAGAAATTCGATACATTTAAAATTTTACTACAAAAAAGGTAAAAATTCAACGCAAGCTGCGAAAAAAATTTGTGACGTTTATGGACCTAGTGCAGTGTCTGTGAGAGTAGCACAAATTTGGTTTAAGCGTTTTCAATCCGGAAATTTTGATGTCAAAGATGCACGTCGCTCTGGTCGCCCTGTTACGGATAAAATGGATGCCATTTCTGAAAAAGTGGAGCAAGATCGGCATATCAGTAGTTACGACGTAGCTGAAGAACAAGGAATTGACCACAAAACAGTTTTGGCGCATAAAAAGGTCGTGGTCAAAGACCGGCCAGGCTTCACAGACTGGCGAAACCCGGGTTAACCCGCAACAAGGTGATGCTGTGTGTATGGTGGGATTGGAAGGGAAGATATTCATTATGAGCTGTTACCGCCAGGCAGGACTATCGATTCTGAACTCTACTGTGAACAACTGATGAGATTAAAGCAAAAAGTTGAGAGAAAGCGGCCGGAATTAATTAATAGAAGGGGTGAGATTTTTCACCATGATAACGCTAGACCTCACACATCTTTAGCCACTCTGCAAAAATTAAGAGAGTTTGACTGGGAGGTGTTAATGCATCCGCCGTATAGTCCTGACCTTGCACCTTCTGATTTCCACCTGTTTCGGTATCTTAAGAATTTATTAGGCAATGTCAGGTTAACATCACGAGAAGACTGCCAAAACCACTTGTCGCGGTTTTTTGAACAGAAGTCCCAAAATTTCTATAGTAATGGGATCATGTCTCTACCTACAAGATGGCAAAAAGTTATCGAACATAATGGCACCTACATACTTTAGTTAAATGTAAATAAACTTTATTAAAAAATGTTTTGAATTTTCATATAAAATACGAAAAGACTTTTTCCCCAACCTAATATTTTCCTGGCAATTATTTAAATTTTTCTCTGCGTAAGAACCATCCTCGTATTTCAAGGAATATTCTAAAAAGTATTAGCGAAATTGGTACAGTTGTTCTCGAGATTTGCGCTTAGCAACACATTCAGCGATTCATTTTTAGGGTTCCGTACCCAAAGGGTAAAAAGGAACCCTATTACTAAGGCTCCGCTGTCCGTCCGTCCGTCTGTCACCAGGCTGTATCTCATGAACCGTGATAGTTAGACACTTGAAATTTTCACAGATGATGTATTTCGGTTGCCGCTATAACAACAAATACTAAAAAATAGAATAAAATAAATATTTAAGGGGGCTTCCATACAACAAATATGATTTTTTTTGCTAGTTTTTGCTCGCAATTAATGACGGCAATAGGTAGACGATTGAAATACTCACATAATATTTAGTAATATATTCACTTTAAAAATAAATAATTAAATAAAAATAAACCAAATATTTAAGGGGGCTCCCATACAACAAACGAGATTTGCTGTTTTTATAGATAATGGTACGGAACCCTTCGTGTGCGAGTCCGACTCGCACTTGGGCGGTTTTATTATATTATAGATGTAGTTTGTTATACCTTTGTTATACACCCAAAAGAGCAGTCTGGATTGTCTACAAAGTTCGAGCAACTGCAAACCAATTTCCTTGACGCTAACTATGGTCTCAAAGCAGAAGTTGAAATGCTCAATAAATGAAATTAAATGAATATGATTGTATCTATCTGTTTGTACAATTTTGATCCAAACTTTATCCATATTTGTCCTATTTTCAAGATAATAGGTAGGGGAAAAAGTCTTTTCGCATTATAGTATGTATGAACTTGTAATAAAATCTCTTTGGTTATACCATTTGTATGTAGCAGGTTTTGATATCTTTAAAAAGTTTAAATTTTAAAAAAGATAATTCCAAATTCAAATTAGGTAAATGTGTGATTTTCATTTGTTTTTTTTTACTGTCAAGATGAGTGAATCTAATGAAGAAATTCGATACATTTTAAAATTTTACTACAAAAAAGGTAAAAATTCAACGCAAGCTGCGAAAAAAATTTGTGACGTTTATGGACCTAGTGCAGTGTCTGTGAGAGTAGCACAAATTTGGTTTAAGCGTTTTCAATCCGGAAATTTTGATGTCAAAGATGCACGTCGCTCTGGTCGCCCTGTTACGGATAAAATGGATGCCATTTCTGAAAAAGTGGAGCAAGATCGGCATTTCAGTAGTTACGACGTAGCTGAAGAACTAGGAATTGACCACAAAACAGTTTTGGCGCATAAAAAGGTCGTGGTCAAAGGCCGGCCAGGCTTCACAGACTCTGGCGAAACCCGGGTTAACCCGCAACAAGGTGATGCTGTGTGTATGGTGGGATTGGAAGGGAAGATATTCATTATGAGCTGTTACCGCCAGGCAGGACTATCGATTCTGAACTCTACTGTGAACAACTGATGAGATTAAAGCAAAAAGTTGAGAGAAAGCGGCCGGAATTAATTAATAGAAGGGGTGTGATTTTTCATCATGATAACGCTAGACCTCACACATCTTTAGCCACTCAGCAAAAATTAAGAGAGTTTGACTGGGAGGTGTTAATGCATCCGCCGTATAGTCCTGACCTTGCACCTTCTGATTTCCACCTGTTTCGGTCTCTTAAGAATTCTTTAGGCAATGTCAGGTTAACATCACGAGAAGACTGCCAAAACCACTTGTCGCGGTTTTTTGAACAGAAGTCCCAAAATTTCTATAGTAATGGGATCATGTCTCTACCTACAAGATGGCAAAAAGTTATCGAACATAATGGCACCTACATACTTTAGTTAAATGTAAATAAACATTATTAAAAAATGTTTTGAATTTTCATATAAAATACGAAAAGACTTTTTCCCCAACCTAATATTTTAGGGTTTGCAAATGAACACTTTGTATATGCGTTATGGTCAATGTAATAAATTGGGCATTATTCATACTGCCCGATACTTGGTCGTTGTAATAAAACGTGTTTTGGTTAGATTTGAGTTGATTTTTGGTTAATAGGTTAGGGTTTTCTTGTGACCTGTCATCGGAAATAGGAGCTCCGCGAAGCGGATCTCCGTCAAGCTAGATGATGAATTATGTGGGTACTAAGCAAGCTTAATTATTAATAATTGATAATTTATTAAATTGCCCGGGCACTATCAGTAATGCCCAATTTATTATATTGAACATAACATACGCAATCCTTCATACTATAAGCATTAATATTTGTCATTGTTATTATATATGTAGCAACTACCTTATTCAAGCTATGGAAGAGTGGAGTCTCCTGGTACAGGCAACAAGCTTAAAAGGAGACTTCAGTCACTTGTATAATATTATGTAATTGTTAAAGAAATAAATTATTATTATTATAATATTATATATATATATTAGAAAAAGCCTGTAAGTATCCAGCTGTGAGGAAACCATAAAGTTTATTTAGTGCTAGTGTGACAAGTTTAAGGGTTTGACTGCTGATGATATGATGGAATATTTAAATTCATTTATATCCCATGTAATCATTATATATGTAATCATCATACAGACATTAGACATGACAGCTTAGTCAAATTAAATAGTTTTTAATACCTGTCATAATTATAATTTTTTTATAACAGATGTACAAGATTCTATGGCTGAAACACGATTTATGACGTGCTTTGATGATTTTTTTATACTTATGTTTATATTTTTTTTATCTTAGAAAATTTATTTAAAAGAGGAAACCAAGGATAGAATGCCAAAATACAAAGACTGTATCATAAATCCGTTGCCAGCCTATACGCCTTCCTTTCTTTCTTTATTTTTGGTGACCTCACTCACTCGCAGGAACACAACTACCCTCAAGGGAATTGTTATTTGGCTGCGGCATTCTGTGAGGTGGAGGTACTTCCCCAGTCGGGCAGCTTAAAAAATACGCTATGCCCTACCTCTCCCTCTCCCGACCTCTCTTTTCGCCAGATTCTCGTTTGTCAGTCAGCAGGGTGCACCACGTGCAGGTGAGGTTGGCTTTGGTTCAAAGATATTGATGAATCACTTACACCCCAAAAGATTAAAAAGGAAGTCCCCTTTTGACCTACTCACCTGACATGAAGTTCACAAAATTATAGACCTGTACCAAAATGAATTGGGGTCGTACCGCTGAAGCTGAAGCCGATTACCATCGTAATTTTTGAATGCGATAATGAAACTACTGTTTAGATTGTTACTAATTATGTTTCAGCACAGCTGGTAGAAACACTAGAGCTCTACCGACTAAGTTATATATACATATATATATAAAAATCAATGCCACTTTTCGTTGTAATTTTATAACTCAAGAACGGGCTCACCTATCCAAACCAAATGTTTTGGGTTTATTGGGACTATTTAGTAGATGGTTTAGATGAAGTTTGCACAAAATCGGTAGAGCGGTTCTTCATATATCACATTTTTTGTAACATCTATCTATATATATAAAAATCAATGCCACTTTTCGTTGTATTTTTATAACTCAAGAACGGGCTCACATATCCAAACCAAATATTTAGGGTTTATTCGGACTATTTAGTAGATGGTTTAGGTGAAGTTTGCACAAAATCGGTAGAGCGGTTCTTCATTTATCATATTTTTTGTAACAATTGAATTCAATAAATGGCGGATCATTTTGTTAATGGGGATTTTGCTGTTAAATTGAAACATTTTTCAGATGGGGATTGTGCTGTCAAATTGAAACTTTTTTCAGTGTTGACAGTACAAGCATGTTGTTATGTCATTCATGCGGTCATTTCATTTTGGACGTGCTTCGACTTTATGATGCCTGTTCCAGAGTCGGAACCCCCCCCCCCCCCCCCCCAGCCGTTTGTTTATTCATGCTCAAAATGGAAAAACTAATAATATTGTTTATCCAAATGTTTTGGATTAAGTTTTAAAATAACTAGCAATTAATAAAATATTGTTTTGTTTGAATAAATGAATTATTTTACTTTATACGTAGCGAAGCACGTACCGGGACGCTAGTACATATATATAATATTTATTGTAATATTGTCAGACAAATTACACAGCGCCATCTAGCCCCAAAGTGAGCGCAGCTTGTGTTATGGGTACTAGACAACTGATAAACATACGTAAATACATTTTTTTTTAAATACATACTTATGATAGGTACATAGAAAACACCCAGACCAAGACAAACAGACATGTTCATGCAGACAAATGTTTGTCCTGTGTGGGAATCGAACCCACAAGCGTTGGTGTCGAAGCCGCGTCATTGACCGCTACGTCACCGAGCTCGTCAATTTGTCAATACTCAGAACCTAAGAGCATCTTTTTTTAATAAAAAGATCCGATGGTAATGGCTTTCAGCTTCGGGGGTAGAGCCATTGAGGTGGCCAAGACACTGGACTTGGACTGCAAGAATTGATAAATTTATAATAACCGATTGCTTAATCTCCTGATAGCGATAGATTGCAACAAAAAAGGAGAAAAAAAAAAAAAAATTGCATGATGCAAAATACCCTGTACGTTCAAAGTGTAATTCTCTTAATATATAAAAATTTCGTGTCACGTTGTTTGTCCGCAATGGAATCATAAACTACTGAACCGATTTTAATAAAATCATGCACAGTGTGTGCAGTTTCATTCAACTTGAGATATAGGATAGTTTATAACTCATGGCCAGCCAGCTAGTTATTGTATATTTTCTTATTTCAAATTAATGATATTTTGATAATATTTATTTTTCACTCAAGTTTGCAATAGAGAACTAATGCCTTGTTCAAAACCAGTTGTCGTATCAGAAACGACTGAAAAAGAAATGTAAATTAAGACAAGAAAAAAATACAGCCGCAAACGCTCGCCGCGCGAGTTACAGACTCCCATTTATTCACTTTTTGTTCACCCTTTGTATCTCACCCCTTTGTTGTTTGCCCTCAGTCACGACATTTATAAGTAATTACCCTCTTAAGGTTTCAAACTTTAGGGCTCTTACAGTGTTTAAAAGTCCCTCTAATATTTTATTTGTATCACTTTCAAGTCGCAATCTGAAAATTAAATTAGAGAAATGAAACGAGGCAATTTTGAGGACCTTTTTTAGGATTCCGTACCCAAAGGGTAAAACGGACCCGTTTGTCTGTCACCACTGTCACCAGGCTGTATCTCATGAACCGTGATAGTTAGACAGTTGAAATTTTCACAGATGGTGTAGTTGCCGCTATAACAACAAATACTAAACAATAGAATAAAATAAATATTTAAGGGGGCTCCCATACAACAAACGTGTTTTTTTTTTTGCTTGATATTGATAACGGCAACAGGTAGACGCTTGAAATATTAACAGAATATTTAGTTATATATTCACATTAAAAATAAAGAATAAAATTAAAATAAAACAAATATTTAACGGGGGCTCCCATACAAAAAACGTGTTTTTATTTTTGCTTGTCCGACTCGCACTTGTCCCGCTTTTTTTTTTGTTTTCGGTGGCATAATGCATCCCTCACCATCTAGGGGAAAATGGCGTGGGTATGTCGTACTTCTGATCGGTGGGTAGAAGACCCTAATGGGTCCCGCCGGGCAGACTTACCGACTAAAAAATCACCGTGTTCCTTCGCATTGCCTTTCTAGCGGGGCCCCGGAAACGATTTTGATATCACCTCCGGGACCCGGCCGGCCGCGGCGGCGGTTGTCCACACATGCGGTTGGCGCAACGTATAAATTAGTAGTTCAGTTAGTAGTTTGTCGATCATGTCATTCGAATAATCATGGTGAGGAACTACTAAATCGACAATTGCACAATTTTCGATTCAGACGATTGTTTTTCTTTTGCGACAATCGCCCATCGCTAGTGCGGTCCCTTCTTTTTCCGGACATAACCCAGCTTTATTTCTTCTAGTGGCATACCGGAACAATGAGCACGCCACCCTCCTGAGGAATTTTGATGAACTTATCTAAAGTGATAAAGATATCATGTAAACATCTCAACGATTATTATTAATAATTTATTTCAGCCAAATTTCCGGAATATTATAAATATTTTAAAATGGAAAAAAATCACTCCAGGGCAGTCACAGTGTGGCCAGACCTTGATAAAGCCAGTTCAAAATAAAAATCCCGCCTATCCTATTGTTGGAAAAGGATGCTGTTTACGCCACGCGCAGAACTTCCATTGTGCTGTACCGAACGATAGAAACTTATTTGGCGAACATACGTCATAAAATTGACACAAATTGAATGGCGCAAATGGTGGTAGAATTGTCATATGAAATCGACGTTCCTTAGGACACTTCTACCATTCCTCTTCTACCGTTTGTTTGGTTTCATGTTAATCCATTACATTTAAAAACAACTGGCTATCATAGAAGTTTTACGTTATATGTACATACATTAAACATACGACCAAAAGTAGTTTGACCTCGTGCCCCTTATATGTACATATGTTTTTTTTAATCTTTTTAGGGTTCCGTACCTCAAAAGGAAAAACGGAACCCTTATAAGATCACTTTGTTGTCCGTCTGTCTGTCTGTCAAGACCCTCTATGTCGAGAATGCGTGAAGATATCAAGCTGAAATTTGAACTGTATACACAGGTCTACGGTCCCATTAAGTTGTAAAAAAATCAAACTGCAAAGTTTACGTAAAAAAAAGATACGGCCGTTTATTCAGCAAAAAACGCATATTTCGACATTCTCAAGGGAATCAAAACCTATAGGGTACTTCCCGTTGACCTAGAACTATGAAATTTGGCAAGTAACATCGTTATGGACTACAAGTACAAGAATAAATCTCAAAACTATACATTTGTAATTAAATCTTAAAAAATAGAGGGTCTATATTTTTTATAGGGGTCGAAATTTCAAATTGAAGCTACTAGTTCAAATGGGGTGTCATATGAAAGGGCTTGTTATGCACATTGCAAAATATATTTTATTTATTTTTCCCGATGCATTATTTCTTATATAGGATGAAACACATCAAATTTATAATGATCCTACGTACGGAACCCTCGGTGGGCGAGTCCGACTCGCACTTGCCCGGTTTTTATTTTATATAAGATGGAGCAAACGAGGATATGGATCACCTAGTGGAAAGCAATCACCACGGCCCATGAAGATCAGCAACACCAATGGGTCGCCAATCCGTTGCTAGCCTATACTCCGTCCTTTCTTTCTTTCTGGTGAACTCACTCACTCGCAGGAACACAACAACCCTCGAGGGAATTGTTATTTGGCTGCGATATTTTGTGAGGTGGAGGTACTTCCCCAGTCGAGCAGCTTAAAAAATTACGCTATACCCAACCTATCTTTTGGCCAGAACCTCGTTTGTCGATCAGTAGGATGCACCACGTGCAAGTGAGGTTGACATTGGTTCAAAGATGTTGATGAACCTCTAAACCCCAATACTGCGGCAATATGTGTTACATATTCAACCGCTCGCACGTTCAAGCATTTTTTTTTATACTACGCCGGCTGGCAGACAAGCATACGGTCCGCCTGATGTGAAGCAGTTACCGTAGCCATATTAACGCTCGCAACATAAAATATAGCTCGCGCACCGCCACCCCCGCTGCAACCGCAGCATCTCCTTCCTTTCTGGTGACCTCACTCACTCGCAGGAACACAACAACCCTCAAGGGAATTGTTATTTGATTGCGGTATTCTATGAGGTGGAGGTACATTCCCCAGTCGGGTAGCTTACAATTACGCTCCCTACCTCTCTTTTCGCCAGAGCTTCGTTTGTCAGGTAAAGTTAGTTCAAAGATGTTGATGAACCACTTACACCCCAAAAGCAATTTTTAAGCGCGGTGTTCGCGCTGTTAACTATTAATGTAATCTGTTATCTGATGCGACAACATCAATCATAATCCAACAGTTTACGACATATAAGTAAGATTCCATATTATTATTGTTTCAGACTTTATTTTCGATAGATTGATCATATCTACTACGTCCTGCACTTAAAAAGAACACATCCCAAAGCGAAATAAAATTTATACTACACAGATATAAATCATTTTACATCAAACAGTTTTATCGTTTTGTAAATATAGAGTGCTCCCTCTTACAAGGTTGCCTCGCCTATACTCGAATGCGTTATTTAACAGTAGCAGAAGTCAGTGTAAACCGACGCGTCCGCGCATTTTGACATTTAAGTGTTCCGAATTCAAACATATTCGTATGTGTAGGTGCATTTTTTTGAATGTGTGTTATATTTTGTCATATGCGAATTTTGTATGTGTTTAACGTCGTCGTGTATTTAGGGTTAACTTTTGTATGTGTATTCTGCATGTGCGTTGTTTTTTGACCGTATTAAGGACAAGGTGTGTCGGCGCGTACCTAATATTTTATGGGATAATAAAAAAGTTACTTATCATACTCATCGTTTTAGGGTTTCATCTTTGAATGATTTTTACTTTTCTTTAGGAAATTTTTATGTTTTTAAATAAGAAGAAATATAATTTTAAATATAAGTTATTAGGATATCATAAAATATAAAAAAAATCTAAAGTAAGTAGGTAAATAAGTTATAATCATTAAATAAATAATAATCTTTATCTACTCTCATAATGAAATTTACACATTAAAAAACTAAACACAGTATCTTAATGACAGTCTTTACGCACAAGCTATCAAAATAAATTTAAAAAGTTATTTTTCGATACAGTTGTCGTATGGAGAACTGTATCGAAAAATAACTTTTTTCCCATTTCGATACTGCTTCAGCTCTGGATACAGGTATTTTAAACAGGTTGCAATGCAAATACATTGCAACTTTGCAAAATTTTTCTACATAATCTGTGAACGCGGCGCCGCGCGCCGCGTCGCGCATACGCACTACGCATGCCCGATCTGCAAATGGATTTATGTAAGAAATAAAGCTGTTAAATTAACTTCATGGTTTTATTTAAAATATTATTATCATATATTTCATGAGATTAGATAAAGTAGTGTATGAAACTGCACATAATTAGGTCTTAAAATACTCGTGTGGTCTATTATAACATTCGCCTTCGACTCATGTTATAAACTCACACTCGTATTTTAAGAACCCTTAATATGCAACCGTTTCATAAACTACTATTATTGTAAATAATACTAATATCATAATACCAGTAACTGTGATATAAAAAACAATAAATGAAGGCAACCGATTTTTCAAAAACTCATTTTTGGCCAGTTTTTGGGGCCCCTTGCCACTCTATGCATTGTTAACATAAAAACACAGTTTAGGTAATATAAAAAGCAGACCATATTGCCAACCGTTCAACATTATAAGTCGTATTTTTCTGATGTGTCAACAAGAATAATCATGGTATAGTATTGTTTGCAGATGACACTTCTTTAGTTTTTAAGGTAAATAGACAACAATTAGAAATTGACGATGTAAATAATGCTCTTTAGAAAATAGTAAACTGGTTTAGTGCTAATAACCTGCTATTAAATGGTAGTAAAACCAAATATGTTAGATTTTTTTACAAAAAATGTTAAACAAGTAAAAACCAGTGTGGTTGTGTGATGGACAATGAGAGATTGGAATTGGTCAATAAGGTTGTCTTCCTTGGTATAACATTAGACTCTAAATTACAATGGGGCCCACGTATAGAAACGTTATCAGGTAGACTCAGCTCAGCAGCTTACGCCGTAAGGAAGATACGCCAACTGACTGATGTTGACACTGCGCGTTTAGTTTATTTTAGCTATTTTTACAGCATTATGTCATATGGTTTATTTCTTTGAGGTAGTGCCGTGGCTGTAGACTCAATTTTTGTGCTCCAGAAGCGAGCTATCCGTGCTATTTATATGATGAGTCCCAGGGAGACACTGAGAAATATTTGTTTAAAGAGATAAATATTATGACATTACATTCTCCATATATTTATGAAAATCTTATTTACGTTCATAAAAATCAAACTAAATTTAGGAAAAACAGTGATCTCCATCAATTAAATTTAAGAAATAAAAACAAACTCGCTGTGCATATTACTAGGCTCCATAAAATCTCTAACTCGTTCCCAGGTCAATGTATACGCTTCTACAATAAACTTCCAAACGACGCATTTAAATTATCCATGGGTAAATTTAAGAAACATATCAAAACTAGACTATGTCAAGAGGCTTACTATTGTATCTCAGATTACTTAAATGATAAAAGTATTTGGAAATGAATTGCTCTTGTTATGTTATGTTAATGATTGTATTTGTATTTGTATTTACTGTAACGATATTGGCAATTAAAAGAGTCGGCCTCGATTTTCTTGCCAGTTCTTCTCATGAAGCCCCGTCGCCGGGACTGGCACTTAAATTCACTTTCACATTCAAGATAGTGTGATGAAAATGAATCTAAGCTCTGCGGATTTAGAGTAGTAATGATTTAGATACATGTTCTTATATTTAATTTGTATGAGGTTTCTAAGAGCTTTATAAAGTCCAAGGAATAAAGATATTTTGATTTGATTTTGATTTTAATAATATTAAACGTCTAAAAAAAAACTTTGTTGAAAAAACTTAAATGATAACGTAACATACATGAAAACTTAATTAATAAACTAGTTGATGTGCCTGAACAAATTGGTTTGCATATATATTTAAAGTTAATAAAAGTCAAGCAAACTGTAATTAAAGTATCTGAACAAAAAAAAAAAAACCGTATTCTATTTCTAAGTTCACGCCCATTCAAGCGTGCGAGAACAAATTTACAATTCAATAAATCCCCATATCACGGGTCACTGAATTCACAAAATTACCATAAATTAAAAACGCTTTTTGTGTTCTGTTCGCAATGTTCATTTAATCAAATGCAAATAGGTAATTGATTTTTATTTGATACAAAATGAATTAAGCTGGTCACACACTAAGCAAGTCAAACTCATTGTTTTAGGTCCCTAATAGTGTTCGATATATAAAATCCGTGGTGCACGGCAGTTGAGTTTTACTGGACTAGCCATCTCTTTAGGCTCTTAATACCATAATTGCCAATCTCACATTCACACACACAGCTGTCTCTCACATTGCTAAGAGAGGAGTCAAACTCTACTACTAATTTCTTCTGATTAAATTCGTTGTGAGTTCCAAGGCAGCCGTGGTTTTACCCCCGGGACCGCAGTAGACTTCATTATTTATTGCCTTTGTTGGTGGCCGCCGCTGTTAATCCTGGTTATACAGAAGATATAGTGGTGGAAATGTGTGGTGGGCCCCCGTCCCGATAAGTAATCCAATGTATTCCCAAGAGACAGTATGGGGTTCTTCAAGAAAGGCATAAAGTGGTTTTTACAGGGTCGGTAACGCGTGAGGGATGCCTCTGGTGTCGCAAGTCCCCATAGGCTGCGATGACTGCTTAACATCAGGCAGGTTATAAAAAAAGATACGATATATTTAGAAAGAGACATTATTGTAGGTGAGACAAAAGAGGCTATTAAACCGTCTTTCACACTCATAGTGTCTCGCTCTGTATTCGAGTGACTAGCTCGGTGCTCGAATGGTTAGCAATGGCCAGTTTGACTCCGAGGTCGCGGGTTCGATTACCGCATAAGACAAATATTTGTGTGCATGAACATATCTGTTTGTCTTCGTGTGTGTGGTTTCTAATTACATATGTATTATTATGTATGTATTTACCAAGAAAAAAAAAGTATCTTATCATTTACCTAGTACCCATAGCAACAACAACATACAAGCTTTGCTTAGTTTGGGACTAGATGGGAGTATGTAATTGGTCCAGGAATATTTATTTATTTATATTGTAGATGTTTAGTGTGTGACAGCCTTTATGGGCGAGAGCGAATACGTATCATCATTTGATGTCATACTAGTTACTCTACTACTTGTACCCATTAAATACAATGAAGCACATACATAACACACATACAAAGTAACAGGTCATACAAATGAAGTGAAGTGTTGGAAATATCCAAAGTGTTAGGAGATCGAGATGACGTCACTCGGCATACCTACCGAGGCCCCTGTCCATACTATATTGTACACTTCTGCGTATTTACAGAAGTCTGTAAAAGCTGCACCTAAAAAGGTAATGTATTTTTTCTTTTTTTTTTTTCACCATATATCTGCATATTGACTGCTTATGACGTTTGAAATGTAAGCAGTATCGCTTGCCAACTACTAGAAATTATTTCTTTTTTATTACTTTTTTCTGGTTTGCAAATAAATATATAAACCAAACTTATCAATTTTTTTTATACTAATAAATCATTTAACCAAATGTGATATTAAAACATTTATAAATTCTTAGGGAAAAGTGCCAAAAATGTTTACTGTCATCTAACGACAACAGCCGGGACCAACGGCTTAATGTGTCCTGGGAAGTACGTAACTAAAATAAAATGTAGACACTATACATTTTAATTATTTTTATTTTTTTCTGGACAATTTACACAGCACTATCTGATCCCAAATTAAGCATAAAGCATAAGTACTATGGGTACTAGACAACTGATGAATGTACTTAAATACATTTTTTTTTTGCAAATATATAGTTATTATAATACATATAAATCACCCAGACTAAGAAAAACAGATATGTTCAGCACACAAATGTTTGTCTTGTGCGGGGATCGAATTCGCGACCTCTGAGTCAAGGAAGCCATTGCTTAGCTATTAGTATAAAATTATAACTATGTATATAAATAGCTACATTACAATAAATAAAACCAATGTTATCCACATTGTTACTATTTTTGACCTGACTACTACGCGTATGTGAGAATTTGAACAACGAAAAAGAGATATGAAAAAAAATGCGACGAAAAATGGTGCATCGCTACATTGCGGCATTTTAGATAGTTAAAATTCTATGCCAATCGCTCTAACCCAGTCGTAAATTGTCAATGTTGAAGCTGGGGTTAGAGTTCCAAACTATCGGAACAAATCAGAACTAGAACAAGGCATTTGTTTCTGACATTTATCAAATTTAGGGCTCATAAAGTTTGATTAAAAAAAATTGTAACTTTTGAGTTGTGTTACAAATAAGCATTCTGAAACTACTATTACTTATACTGTCCTGAAACGAAAGTTACAAAGAAGAAAAGAAAAATCTAATAATACATTACTATTTCAACATTAAAATAGTCATATCGACTCATCCATAGAATAAAGTCGGAGGCTCTACCGCCATAGCTGATTTCCTTATTACGGTAACTACTCGTAAACTTCATCTTAAAATTCTTAGATTGATGGTAATTGTGTGTAAAAAAGAAAAGAAAAAAAAGCAAAAGAAATATAATAAAGGTGTAATATGGTAAATGTTTTACCTATCATATAAAGGCATTGTTTTAGGTAGGTATGTATAAGTTATGACTTGGCTTAACATCTTTCAGGAAGCTGAAACGAAGCTCAAAGCATACCTACTATTATTATTATAAATACGAATGTTTGGATGGAGCTAGCGCCAGAACGGCTGAACAGATCTGGATGAAGTTTGGCATAAAGACAGATTTTAGTCTGGTATAGCACACATGCTAGTTTTTATTCTAGGATAAAATCTTATTCCCACGGTAACGAAGTTTACGCGGACGAAGCCTCTGTCGGCAGCTAGTATTTAGCTGGTTTATTACCAGATATTGGCCACATCTGCCGAGTCAGTGATGGCAGATGCGAGAGGAAAGTCCTAAAGTGGAGGCTACTTATAGGGCGACGAAGCGTAGGGCGCCCCTTCTCTAGATTTTTTTTTTATACTACGTCGGGTGGCAGACAAGCATACGGCCCGTCTGATGTGAAGCGGTTACCGTAGGCATATTAACGCTCGCAACAAAAAATATCGCTGGCGCGCCGCCACCCCCGCTGCCATCGCAGCAACTCTTGCGTTTCTGGTGACCTCACTCACTCGCAGGAACACAACAACCCTCAAGGGAATTGTTATTTGGCTGCGGTATTCTGTGAGGTGGAGGTCCTTCCACAGTCGGGCAGCCCACAAAATACGTTATGCCCTACCTCCGCCATAGCCTCGTTTGTCTGTTAGCAGGGTGCACCACGCGCAGGTGAGGTTGGCTTTGGTTCAAAGATGTCGATGAACCACTTACACCCCTATGGATGGACCGATTATCTCAAAAATGTGGCTGGTAGTGGTTGGATGCGGAAAGCGGAGGATCGCATATGGTGGTAAGCATTGGAAAAGGTCTATATACAGTAGTGGGTAGATACAGGCTGATAATGATGATGATTACTAGGTAACCGTATGATTTCCTTCGTAAGCCTTTTAAAGGTTATTAACGTTATTGGTATTAGGTCATTACAAAGTTGCGGGAAGCCACTAGTGTAATAAATACAATGGCGGGTGATTTGCATAATACAATGGCACGTATAGATGAATAGTTTGAAGTAAAAATAGGTCGGCGTATGTGTGTTAAAACATCGCATCGCAAAATTCAATGCAGGCTTTTCGACAGTTCATTGCGTAAGTCTTACATTTATTATAGTAATACCACACCCTGGTCACTCATACAAAAAATGACAACACAAACAAACCGCGTCTGTATACGTACCAATGTGTGTGTAGATGCCTTAGGGTTGACTGCATAATGAAGTAGATAACTTGCGGTGTAATGTAAGACGTTATACTTTAGTTAATATTGCAATAATAAAGATCATAAACCGTTTATTTTTAATGATTGTGATTATGATACTGCATTAAATCCAGTTACGTTACCGTGCTAAGAACTACAAACACGAACTACGTACTACTAACTGTCGTCATACGCGGCACCGCGCGGCAGCCCTTGCGAACAGTTTCACATTCAAATCACAGGGGAGGTGAGGTCGCCTTGGGAGATCGGGGAGTGACCATATTGTAATTACTTATACTGTGGTAATATTTAGGTTTTATATTTAACTTAATATAATAATCAATTATAAATATAATATTTGAAATAAATTTAATTTAAGAAAAATCCGTTCTGGCTTGTGGCAATTGTGGTGAATATTTGTCAAAGCCAAAGCGTCGTTTTATTTATATTTTATTCATGTTTATACAATTATATTTAAATAGGTAATCAGTTATATATTTAATGTTTGTGTGTGGTAACCACACACATCCATACATTCACATCCATACACTTGTTCACCAGCCGACGTAGCATAAAAAAAAACCGGACAAGTGCGAGTCGGACTCGCCCACCGAGGGTTCCGTAGGTACGTAGTATCATTATTAAATTTGATATTTTTCATTATAAATGAGAAATAATGCGTCGAAAAAAATAAATAAAATATATTTTGCAATGTGTACATCAAGCCCTTTCATATGATACCCCATTTGAACTAGTAGTTTCAATTTGAAATTTCGACACCCTATAAAAAATATAGACCCCCTATTTTTTTAGATCTATTTACAAATGTATAGTTTTGAGATTTATTCCTGTACTTGTAGTCTG
Organism: Hypsopygia costalis; assembly: GCA_937001555.2. Lineage (NCBI taxonomy): Eukaryota > Metazoa > Arthropoda > Insecta > Lepidoptera > Pyralidae > Hypsopygia > Hypsopygia costalis. The sequence continues at coordinate 5,794,466 of OW443342.2, forward strand.
TAACGATGTTACTTGCCAAATTTCATAGTTCTAGGTCAACGGGAAGTACCCTATAGGTTTTGATTCCTTTGAGTGTGTCGAAATATGCGTTTTTTGCTGAATAAACGGCCGTAACTTTTTTCTACGTAAACTTAGCAGTTTGATTTTTTTTTAACTTCAAGGGACCGTAGACCTGTGTATACAGTTCAAATTTCAGCTTGATACCTCCACGCATTCTCGACATAGAAATGTTTGACAGACAGACAGACAGACAGACAGACAGACAGACAGACAGACAGACAGACAGACAGACAGACAGACAGACAGACAGACGGACAACAAAGTGATCTTATAAGGGTTCCGTTTTTCCTTTTGAGGTTCGGAACCCTAAAAATGCACCCTTAGGATCAGTAGTACCATTGACTAGTACCATTGATGCTACAAGTGACACAACTTTGTATCTCTAGTACCATTAAAGAAAAGTCAAGATATTCCCCGTGATAACTGATGGAACGCAGCTCATCTACTAAGGGGTTAAAATTTATACATACATTACATTTGTTTAATAAATTGATTGATTGGTTGATTGAATAGTGGACGAAGGTTTCCATTCAATTCATCTATTCGTTTAAGATATAGACTATAGTTCATACATGGGTGTTATAAATTATACAAGGTGCTCTTATCTCCCCAAACTTATTGGTGTACAAAAATTGGTCACACTACGATACATAAGATGAGAGATTAAACTGTTATCACAATGTCAGATATTTCCGATAGTCAATTTTATTATAAAAATTTAAGTACTTCATTCATATGTCAAGAACTCTTTAGCTGTGTAAAATCTTTCAGATAATAAGAATTTGTGTAACTGCTTACAAAATTTGCTGTATGTTAGATCTTCTTGACTTGACGAGCTCGGTGGTCGAATGGTTAGCAATGTCCACTTTGACTCCGAGGTCGCGGTTTCGATTCCCGCACAAGACAAACATTTGTGTGCATGAACGTGTCTGTTTGTCTTGGTCTGGGTGTTTTCTATGTATGATAAGTATGTATTTACAAAGAAAAATGTATTTAAGTACATTTATCAGATGTCTAGTAGGTACTCATAACACAACCTGTGCGCTTAATTTGGGACTAGATGGCGCTGTGTAAATTGTCCAGAAATATTTATTTATTATTATTTATCTCATCATCAGTTTGCATGTAGAGCGACCGATAGTAAATAAATAAAATTAAATCAGAGTAACTAATAGTTAGTTAAAATAACTTTGTGTCATCTCCAGATAAAGTTGGTTTTGACGCCCTTCTATTGTACGCTGGTATAACTTAATTAAAACCTATTCTGAATTTCTCGATGAATTCTCTAAAGTCTTAACAAGCAATTCAGATCGTTAAAACCGCAAGAAGATATTCAAATTTGAATATCTTTAATTACCATTGGCCTCTGGAATGCCCTTGCGTACACTTAAAGACGTTATACATTCATCAGCGTTATCATTATTTCTCCAAAAGAAATCTGCTGTTGACCATAGGTCTCACAAAGCTGAGCGAGTGGAGCGTAGCTCATAGGGCATGGCGACGCATCGCCACGCTAAAAGCCGTCTCATTAGACGTTTTGTTGTCAGCTCTTATGTTATCTTCATAAATGTGGGTAGTTATGGTTATATTGATATTAATGATTGTATGAATGTATGTATATATATGTGAATTTGTATCTCTATATATGTATATAATGTATAAATATAATTGTATGTGTATATGTGTAGTAGTATATTATGTTTCCATATTTAAATGTTCATCTTTTATTTGTATTAGTTGATATTGTTTTCGACTTGTTGTATATTCGATTCAGAAAACGATTTAGAAAACAGCCGGCACCAAACCAATTAGATAACGATAAATCTGATGGGCCACACGATACAGGCTTGCACGCCTAGTGTGTGGATCCATAGTGTAAATGACTCGATGTATGTGTTTACTGTCAAACAAATATTTTTTCATTTTCATTTTTCATTTTTTAGGGTTCCGAACCTCAAAAGGAAAAACGGAACCCTTATAAGATCACTTTGTTGTCCGTCTGTCTGTCTGTCTGTCTGTCTGTCTGTCAAACATTTCTATGTCGAGAATGCGTGGAGGTATCAAGCTGAAATTTGAACTGTATACACAGGTCTACGGTCCCATGAAGTTAAAAAAAAATCAAACTGCTAAGTTTACGTAGAAAAAAGTTACGGCCGTTTATTCAGCAAAAAACGCATATTTCGACACACTCAAAGGAATCAAAACCTATAGGGTACTTCCCGTTGACCTAGAACTATGAAATTTGGCAAGTAACATCGTTATAGACTACAAGTACAGGAATAAATCTCAAAACTATACATTTGTAAATAGATCTAAAAAAATAGGGGGTCTATATTTTTTATAGGGTGTCGAAATTTCAAATTGAAACTACTAGTTCAAATGGGGTATCATATGAAAGGGCTTGATGTACACATTGCAAAATATATTTTATTTATTTTTTTCGACGCATTATTTCTTATTTATAATGAAAAATATCAAATTTAATAATGATACTACGTACCTACGGAACCCTCGGTGGGCGGGTCCGACTCGCACTTGTCCGGTTTTTTTCTTATTCGTCCAAATAATGGGATACGGGTCTCCCCTCAACTGCGCGTTGACGGAGGCCAGTGTTTTCAATGCATCTAATAGGCTAGTTGCCAATGTTACAAAATTATAAAAACTCTATATCAGTAACGTAAAATACATAAAACTAGAATGATCTGCGTTCTTAAAATTTTAATATGTCCGACGAGTTTTATGTTCGATCAAAGTTTGATGGGAAAGTCCATTTTAAATGTATGAAAAAATAAAAAATAAATACTACCATTGTAGAAACAATAAAAAATACTACAACTTTTGTTACGGCACTGGCTACATAAACGCAAGTTTTAACATAGCTGTCGTACAAATTTCTGATTTGTGTGACGTCATAACGTGGTGGCCTTTTGTATGGAGCGTTTTCGGGATAGTCCAAAATGGTGATCTTCAAGTTATCATATCTCGAGAAGTTTTTATGCAATCGAAGTAATTATTTCAGCTATATTGTGACGTCTTTAAATAACAACTCGAAAAAAAATGGGACCCAACGTAGTATAAAAATAAATTAGGATTTTATTATTCCATAATGTTACATACTCGTATAGATACATACATTTAACAACAACATTTGACGAACCCGGGGGTCTAATGGCTACCAATGGGCACTTTGACTCCGAGATCACGAGTTCGATCCCCACACAAGTCAAATATTTGTGTGCATGAACATGTCTGTTTGTCTTGATCTGGGTATTTTCGATGTATTATAATGTATGAATTTACAAAAAAAGAAATGCATTTAAGTATAATATCTGTTAGCTGGTACCTATAGTACAAGCTTTGCTTAGTTTGGGACCAGATGGTGCTGTGTAAATTGTCTAGAAATAGTTATTTATTTATATCATTTCAATATAAAAACAATATAAATCATTTAAAGTGCTGGCGAATGGTAGTTATTGTACCTATTCCTGAAGAAAATGTTGCCACAATGTGTTATGAGATTTCTTTTATAACTCAGAATTATTCGTAGCCAGTGCAATCAATGACTACGTTAAGTAGCACTTGACTTGTAGATCTGAAGAATCAACCCTAGTGCAGCCTTAGACCCGTCGATTTAATTTACGACCACTCCTCTGTGCCTGCTCCTAAGTATTCCACTTCGGTAAGAGAGGTCAAATAAATCTGGTCTAATAGAGAGTTGGGAAATGTGATTACTTCTTAAAATGGTGAGATAGTTATTTGTTAAGTAACTCTGCTGCCTGCGACTTCGTCTACGTAGACTACAGAAAGTAAGAAAATTATATTATTCATCATTACTTCTCCAAAAGAAATCTACACATAGTTGCACATAGGTCTCACTAATCCGAGCGCTTGGAGCGTAGCTCATAGTCACTTACCGACGCGGCACCGCATTCACTCAGTCCCGTGCTATTTACTGTCGCGGCGTGACATTCTCTCAGTCTATTGTGACTTCACGTGCTACTTAACGTCACGGCATGGCCTTCACTCAGTCCCGCGCCACTTACCGCCGTGGCAAACGTTATTCATCATTACTTTTTCAAAAGAATTCTACACATAGTTGAACATAGGTCTCACTAATCTGAGCGCTTGGAGAGTAGATCATAGTCACTTACCGACGCGGCACCGCATTCACTCAGTCCCGTGCCATTTACTGTTGCGGCGTGACATTCCCTCAGTCTATTGTGACTTCCCGTGCTACTTAACGTCACGGCATGGCCTTCACTCAGTCCCGCGCCACTTACCGCCGTGGCAAACGTTAGCGCTAATCAACAATTTATTGAAAATTTGTACATAAAATGCGTACCTGTATGTTCTTTTCCTTTTTATGCGTATTGCTTGTATATTGTATTGAGTGAGCGCTTTGTAGCCATTTTTCACATACATGATCTCAACTCCTTCATCATCATTTCTTTTGGCCACATATATATAATAAAATGTCATAGTTAAATCCTAAAACAAAGTTTATACAGCCTTTTTCACCAATTAAAAGACAAAAAGGTGCTCAATTCTTTGTGTAAAGATCGTGAATGGCGATCAAAGAAGTTTTGAATAAGCATTCTTTATAAAACTGAATAGGCGCTTTTATCCCTGGAAATTGCCAGCTATGAAAATTGAATGGAACCGAGATTTATTAAACGTTAGTTTAAAACTAAGGCCTTCAGCACACGTATCGTCGCGTCATCGTAGTACGTGGTACGACTATTATTTGTTGCATACATTCCGAGAAGCGTGCCTAGCACAATACAATACAATTCTCAATCTCAACAACTCTACACATGGCTCGTCTCAGTTAGGCATGACGTACACACACACATATATTATATATTATATATATATATTATAAGCAGCACCCCTTCCAAAGGCAACACCTACCCTACTCTCACTATAAAAAGCGCGTGGAAACGTCGGCAGTCCTCATTTGCTTCACGACGTTCGGCGCGCAAGGAACTCCAAGAGCTGTCACGCTGTCACTCAGGTCATACGAGCCATTGTTATTTTCTTTGTGTCAAGTGCGTAATTACCTTGTCGATTGTAAAATTACTTGTAGTGATCATTATTTAATGTTATTATCAAAGTTAATTATAAAAGGCCTTGTTTAATCTAAAATTGTTGTTTTTTTTAAAGTAATTAATGCCTAGATGCTAAAATCAGAAGTGGGATTAGTGAACTAAAACTGCCCACTAACCTGAAACTATTTTTGTGTTGTTTACATGGTAATTACGTACTTGTTTTAAAAACTGTTTGTTTGTTGAACATTTCTTATAAGATTTAACATGGGGCGTTCCAAATCACGTAGCTGCGAACAGCAATACACTCGAGGTAGGTCGCGTGACCGTGAGCGTCGTTCAGGAAGTAGGGGCGTTTTGCGAAATAGGTTGCGTGATCATAGACGCAGTGTACGGTATAGGAATGCGTCGCGGGATAAGTCGCGTGATCATACTCATGGCGGTGCACGACGTAGCTCGAGTGATTTACGTGATTTACGCAGTGGCTCGTGTGACCGTCATCGTCGTAAATCCCGCGGTAGGAATAGGCGTCGTTCGCGTGATGCTTCTCGTAGCAAGTCGCGGTCTCGTTCGCGCAGCGTTTCACGCAATGCTAGAGTATCCGCATGTGAAAATCGTTCGCAAGCGCGTCAGAAGTCTAGGGTTGTCTCTCCGCGTACACCGCCGCACCCTTGCTCCGAATTGATCACCCAAGGCTCTGAGTCGTCCACTCTCGCCAATGCATTGATACAGGCAATAAAAACCATACGTCCCACTAATGTACAGTCTCAACATTATTTCATTTCCAACTTTGATCCGTCCGTAAATAATATTGATGCATGGTGCGAGGAAGTGGATCGCGCCCGTGATGTGAACAATTGGAGTGATCACGAGTGCTTGTCGCGTGTAGCCTCATGTCTCAAAGGTGATGCTAAAGTTTGGTTAAGCGAATGGGTCACAAACGATAGGACGTGGTCTAACTTTAAACAAGAATTTAAACCGCTTTGTCCCAGTAAGTTAGATTATGCGAACATTCTGCTTGATGCTATGAACAAGACATCAGATCAGTACTCAACGTTCGCGGAATATGCGCGTCGTACTTTGTTACGTTTAAAGATAGTACAAGGTCTTAATGACGAGTTGAGAACGCTCATTGTCATTCGTGGAATAGATAGCCCTCAGGTTCGAGCAGCGGCCGCAAATGCCAATTTAACTCCGGATACACTTGTGTCATTTTTGTCTATCTATGCCAAACCTAATTCTCGTGGAAAGCATAATACTCAGTCATACGGTACTAAAAATCATACTGTTCATAAGTCTGACAATAACCGTGACGTAGACATAAAATGTTTTAAGTGTGGTCAACGTGGTCACATAGGACGCGAGTGTAAAGACCTCAAAACGAATGTGTCTTCCAATAAACCACCAGAAATAAGTGGCTCTTGCACTTTTTGTAATAAACAGGGGCACACTGAGAGCACTTGCTTTGCGAAGGCACGCTCGATGGCCAAGTCAACATAATACAAACGTCCTATGTGCGAGTATTTAGGTAAACTAGTAAGTATGTGTCAGGTGAGGCCGAGTCGGTTAAAATTGCCTTTATGATTTTGATTTTTGTTGATTGTTACATAGTTAGCTATACGTACAAAATACACGTGCGGTTATTTACCCAAACCTATAAAAGTTTAGTTGACATGCGCTCGAATCTAATCGCTATGTGGACTAACATAGCATTTCGTACTTCATCCCCTCGTATAACTGGGTTGAAGCCACGGTGACCTAGGCACAGTAAGTTACAGAGTTGTTGGCCGGACGTTCGACCTTGCGTGTACGAGTGAGTGGCTGCTGGCCTAAGGCGAAAAGGCCGCCACGGTGATTTCCCACTGGACTCTGCACAGCCTTAGCGTGGTTGGCTTTCCCAAGCCGGCTGTGCAGCTCGGGTACTTGCCCGCTAATAAAGAGGACGACGGGCGACGGCTTCCGTCGGTCCGCTCACCCTACCGAAGTCCAGGGGTAGGCGTTCTCCAGGCGTCGGGAAGTGAGCGTGCGTTACAACTCCGGTACCTGTCATGGACATCAGGTAGCCAGTTATCTGGCGCCTAAATGTATCGATAGAAAGCAATTGAATTCAAATCTGTAAAAGCTATGCCTTTTCCCCTAAACTAATAACTTCAGATAAACAACGCAAGTTCAAGTCCTTAGTCAGCTCGTGACCTAAATCACTGAGCTGGGCTGCGATCTCAAGTACACAAAGCCTGGAATACCATCATGCTGGCGGTACGCTACTCGGTCGAGACATATGCGATAACAGTTCTTTACATGCTGTGTATAGTTACAGTGCGGCGAGTCACAGGAATGCAGTCTGATCTGAGTGACTGTGGCAACTCCAGAAGTGAGTCAGCATGTAATGAAGCGGCCGTACAAGGGAGGCCGTACTCCAGCAAGTGGTACGTTATGTACTCGAGAATAAACAAGCACGGCATGATGGGGGCGCAAATCATCAAATACAGCGCCACTGAACTTCGATGTTTATGATTTATGTTCTTCATAAAGTTTTCTCAATCAACAGCAAAATTTGATCCTGGTGAGCGTAGTCCATACAAGGTGGTCAAAGCGTTGCCGGATGAACGCTACAGACTACGGCAGTTCAGTGGCAGCTACGACGCAAGCTGCGGCGCGGTACATGGTGCCGTGGCGAGGCGAGTGGTACCGTCGCGAGGCGAGTGGTGCCGTGGCGAGGCAAGTGGTGCCTTGCGATGCAATGCGAGTGGTGCCGTCGCGAGGCAAGTGGTGCCTTGCGATGCAATGCGAGTGGTGCCGGGAGTTGAGCGCTGCCTCTTCGATAATGAGTCTCTCGTAGTAACCATTGCTAGCCGAGAGTGGGCGTTAGTGCTTGTCGCTAAGCCGCCCTGGGCGTTAACGTTTGTCGTTAAGCCGCCCTGTAGACCGACAAGCGTCGGTTTACGGCCCAGTTGGGGCAGCCTGTTACGTTTGTTGTCAGGCGGACGCCAAGTGGCGTCGGCCCGTTTGTCGGGTCATGTGCAGGTGCAGTGCTGGTACAGCGCAGACGGCAGACAGCGCGCACTGCTCCGGGAGGTTCGTCGCCACACAGCTTCAAAGTTCAACATTGGTTCGTTTTTTTAAAGAGACGTCTCTGCATTATTAAACTTAGAATAGTGCATGTCTTACTTTTAGCAATCTAAGTAACTTTTAGCAACTTAAGTATAGTTGTATAGTCTGACAGTCGAAGTTTAAATTATGTAAAAGACCGAAGGAAGACAGTGATGAATGCTTACGTTACATTACTGCATACCTCATCAATGCTATTCGTAGAATGTGTGACAGATGACATCTGAATTGATTAAAAGGAGACGGAATGAAAGTCATATGAAAGTAAATAACCATTTCACTATAATTCTTGCGCCATGTAGTTACATAATGTTGTCAGGTGAAGATAACGCAGACGATCCCGCTTCAGCACCACTAGTCCCAGCAGTGGAGCTGTCCATGCCGCTCCTGGATCCAGATAGCAGAGGAATCTCCAGAGGCGAGCATCGGCAGTTCCAGAGGCACTACTTGAGGATCTTGTGTCGAGGACGACCCGCGGTCAGGAGAGGCCGTATAAGCAGCACCCCTTCCAAAGGCAACACCTACCCTACTCTCACTATAAAAAGCGCGTGGAAACGTCGGCAGTCCTCATTTGCTTCACGACGTTCGGCGCGCAAGGAACTCCAAGAGCTGTCACGCTGTCACTCAGGTCATACGAGCCATTGTTATTTTCTTTGTGTCAAGTGCGTAATTACCTTGTCGATTGTAAAATTACTTGTAGTGATCATTATTTAATGTTATTATCAAAGTTAATTATAAAAGGCCTTGTTTAATCTAAAATTGTTGTTTTTTTTAAAGTAATTAATGCCTAGATGCTAAATATATATATATATATATATATATATATATATATATATATATATATATATATATATATATATTACTATCTTTGATTACTGAAATGCTAAGCGTCTTCAGCTTAGGCGGTTTTTTTTGTGGAGAGTAACGGTACATATTTTCGAAAACGAAATGTAGTAGTTCGCACTGGAGCCAGCATTACAAACAGCGTTACCAACATACATGTTTTTTTTACGGAAAACGAAAATGTTGTAATCAACATTGTAGAAGTTATTACTGGTTTTTTCTGTAGCTTACAACCTTTTTGAATGCAGGCATTTAAGTTAAAACCTGTTTTTTCAAAATGTTAATTTTATATCTATTCATCGTAGAATTATGAGATCCGGACCATTTGATGCAGTTTTTTTTTCTGCTTCGAACAGTGCAATAAAAAAAATCATATTTTGTGGACTACAACGTTTTCGCTTTCCGCCGTCGATATGTTAATCTTAAAAAATAGACATATGCTATCATGGACTTTTTTTAGAACTTTTTAAGATAAATAATTCCGTCGCGTCGGGTTGCGTAACTTGAACCGTTTACGCAGCGCACGCAACGGAAGCTCTCAAAAGGAATATTTTTTCCCAATTTTTGCAACAATTTTTATTGGTGCTCCGCTCCTATTGGTGAAAACGTGATGTTATATAGCCTATATAGCCTTCCTCGAAAAATAGGCCAGTGGCGTAACTATACCATCTGGAGCCCGTGGCAATTTTTTTTGATGGGGCCCTATGAGTAAAAATCGTCACGTTATACTTAGTTTAATTATAATAAACCACTTAAATTATACAACACTAATAACAATTTTATCAAGGGTCGGGGCCCTCTTGGGTCGGGGGCCCGTGGCATTTTGCCAGCCCTGTCACCCTATAGTAGCCACTGCAATTGGGTTTTTTACTCTAAAAGATTATTTCAATTGGAATGAGAGTAGATCTTGAGATTAGCGCGTTTTACGAAACTAACAAACTATTCAGCTTTATAATATTAGTATACTTAGATGTAGGTATAGATACAGCAATGTGGGTATATATTTATATGTCCTATATGTACAGTTAATCCCAAAATTACTACTATCTACGTCATTTACAAACAAAACTTTGTAAGTACAATCAGTTAACAAATTCATGCCACGTCTCTACTGAATGTTTACACACGAATTTCTTCGGGATACTTTTTTGTATTGAGAGAGAGATTACTTGAGATATTTAGTCAAATATTTTGCATTGAATTTCTGACGTCTACCGTGACGTATGTATGTATAATATTTCATAAATACAACTATTTTAATTTTTGGTTTTATTAACGTAATGTGAATGAGTTGTCAACTATTATAATTACAAAAGAATTATTAACTAGCTGACATACGGACGTACATACGTTTAGTCTTCTTAACAATGAATATTGAATCTGAATTGATTTCGCGCAATTTGTCAAATGATTGACATTTCTGTCAAAGGACATAAAGTTACATTAGAAAGACTAAGGCTATGGTCGTTTAGTTTCTTAAATTTTCTATTTTTTCGCGCAACTTTCTATGTTTTTTTTTTTCATAAGTATCCTCTCTTAACAATAACAAGAACAACATAAAAAATTGCGAAATTTTCCATCCGTTCAAGCGTAATGCGATGAGCATTACGCTTGAACGCAAAAATTTCCCAAGGGAACTAGAGAATGATTTACTTATTTTAATTATATTAATTTAATATACATATATTTATACAAATGACGTCCTGTAATAATTATAAATTAATTTTAAGGTTAGAAATATACTTTCAGAACTGTACTTATACCTTCCAAATATACATAAAAATCGGTCGAGCCGTTTTGGAGGAGTGCCACGACATTTTTGTACATATAGATTATTTTGTACCAGGTATGTTTTATTATATATTTTAACAATATGATGTCAGTAAAACAAATTGCGGATAATTCTATGATATTATTAGCCTTTGATAATAGTAATATATAATTATTTATGTATTATATTTTTCCTTAAGATTCATAACAATACTGACAATAAATAATAAATATTTCTGGACAATTTACACAGCGCCATCTAGTCCCAAATTATGCCCAAAGCTTGTGTTACTGATAAATGTACTTAAATACATTTTTTTTTTGTAAATACATACTTATAATACACAGAAAAATACCCACACCAAGACAAACAGACATGTTCATGCACACAAATGTTTATCTTGTGCGGGAATCGAACCCGCGACCTCGGAGTCAAAGTGGTCGTTGCTAACCATTCGACCACCGAGCTCGTCAAATGGAATAGATCAGATAATCTATTTCAAATGGAATAGAGTCGCTTATTCATTGGTATGAATAAGCGATCTATTTAATTATTGAATCGCAATAAGAGATGGTGGTAAGGGGGCTGGACTTTGTAAGTCAATCAAAAACGTTATTTAAAGCTAAGCCGTTCGTTTATAGTTAACCATATAAAACATTATATACTCTACCCACATTTGATGTGGGTTTCAAGCGCGGGTTTTATTGCTCTTTTACGATCATCGTTATATCGATCATGTAAAATTTTTCCGCCATCGACAGCCCTATCAAGGTCAATATCAATTTGATTTCAATATCGGTACTACGTTGTTTTTGAAACCATCTGCAATGAATTTTGTTCTCTGCCCTTATTAAAATAAGATTAACTTTTGTTCAAAAATGTCATTAAGACTCAATAGAATGTTCCGTATTCCGTAGCTACCTACTGGTATGTGCACTAGACGACTGTGACCGTGGTCCAATATTATTTACATTACGCGATGGTAGACACTCCCAATGGTTGACTGGTAGAAAATGCAATTAGCATTAAGTCGACTTGTTGTTGCCTCTGCCAACCCGACGAACTCTGGACGAGCTCGGTGGCGTAGCGGTCAATGACGCGGCTTCGACACCAACGCTCATGGGTTCGATTCCCACACAGGACAAACATTTGTGTGCATGAACATGTCTGTTTGTCTTGGTCTGGGTGTTTTCTATGTATCATAAGTATGTATTAACAAAAAAAAAAATGTATTTACGTATGTTTATCAGTTGTCTAGTACCCATAACACAAGTTTCGTTTACTTTGGGGCTAGATGGCGCTAAAAAAAAAACCCGCAGTTGAGCGGCGTAGTGGAGTATGCCCTAAACCCCTTCGATTGAGGGGAGACCCGTATCCCACAGTGGGATGACTATGGGTTGATGCCACGTATTGTACCAGTTTATTGTAATTAAGTTTTAAATAAATAAATATATACAGAAAAAACATTATTATTACCACGTATTCTATGGCAATTATTGCATTTTAATTAAAATTATGCATAATAATCAAACAGGCTAAAGGTCGCGCAGCGAGCGATGGAGAGGGATATGCTCGGGGTTTCTCTGCGCGGGATCGAATCCGGAACGAAGAAATTCGACGGAGAACCAAAGTTGTCGACATAGCCTTCAGAGTTTTCAAGCTGAAGTGTCAATGGGCCGGTCACCACATCTGCCGAGTAAGTGATGGCAGATGGGGGAGGAAGGTATTAGAGTGGAGGCCGCGCGTAGGACGACGAAGTGTTGGGCACCTTCCTTCTAGATGGTCCGATGACCTTAAGAAAGCGGCTGGGAGCGGCTGGATGCGGAAGGCGGAGGATCGTATCTGGTGGAAGGCATTGGGGAAGGCTTCTATCCAGCAGTGGGTAGATACAGGCCGATGATGATGATGATATAATCAAAATACAATTTGCATATTATGATTAGATAGCGTTTATTATGAAAATATTAATTTGCATAGCCAATATTTGGAATTACAATAATAGGGTCGAGCTGGTCGAGCACAAACAAAACATCTAGCCATGTTCGCCATATGCTATACTAGCTGTTACCCGCGGCTTCGCCCGCGTGGTCCAGGGGATATGCCATTGATTTTTTTTGCTTGATTGATTAAAAATATCATGTTAGCAATTAAGTTCCATTCGACGTGAAATAAGGACAAATGGTTATAAACTTTATTTTTCCCGTTGGAATAAAATGTTTTTCCTGGGTAAAAAGTAGCAAATGTCACTCACCAGCGTTAAACTATGTCCAAATAAAAAACATGTCCATCCGTTTGTTACTTTTGACGTGAAAGAAGGACAAACAAACACACTTTCACATTTATAATCTATCCGTGCGATCACATACAAGTTGAAGCTTGGGTGAGGACAGACCCCCCTTGTCACACCCAGCACTCCAACCTATATGGTTTCGAAAACGTGTTAGACCATTTTATGACAATGACCTGATTTAGATACCAGAATTTAAAGGTGTTACATAGCTCTGTTGGCACTTTGTATCATCCAATTTTTGCCACAAGATGTCGTAACAAACCATCCAGGTCTTCGAAAAATAGATCTTAAGTTTTAGTTATTGACAAACATCTTCAGCTTAGTCGGTTGAGCCCTAGGGTTACTACCAGCTAAACTAAACATAAATCTAACTTGAAGTATGATTTTCGCAATAAAAAAATCCGATGGGTATTGGCTTCAGTCGAATGTTAACGAAAGATCCAAAAAACATAAATAAACCGGAGTTTGACGGTCAGTATTGACAATCTGCTTGCAATGAACAATGAAGTCCACAGCAGTCCCGGGGATAAAACTACGGCTGCTTTGGAACTCACAACGAATTTAATCATAAGAAATTAGTAACAGCAGGTAGCTTTCGGAATTTGACTTCCCCTCTTTTTTTATACTACATCGGGTGGCAGACAAGCGTACGGCCCGCCTAATGTGAAGCGGTTACCGTAGCCATATTAACGCTCGCAACATAAAATATCGCTCGCGCGCCGCCACCCCCGCTGCCATCGCAGCATCTCCTTCCTTTCTGGTGACCTCACTCACTCGCAGGAACACAACAGCCCTCAAGGGAACCGTTATTTGGCTGCGGTATTCTGTGAGGTGGAGGTACATTCCCCAGTCGGGTAGCTTACAATTACGCTCCCTACCTCTCTTTTCGCCAAAGCTTCGTTTGTCAGTCAGCAGGGTGCACCGCGTGCAGGTGAAGTTGGCTTTGGTTCATAGATGTTGATGAACCGCTTACACCCCAAAATACTAAATAAATACATATTAAACCTCTTGGCAATGTGAGAGACAGCTATATTTCAAATAAGGCATTAAAAGCCCAAAGAGATGTCTAGTCAAGCGAAACTCATTTGAGTATTCTATATTACGAACTTTTGTATTAACTGTGGATAATTTATTGTTTTGGTGCTAGTTCTGCGTAATAATAGTCATAATAAATACGCCTGATGAGTTCTGTGCACTTGAAATTCGGTATCTAGAATATACATACGTCAAGTGATCGGTATCTATTTGGTATCTACTCTAATCATATTTGTAACACGAGTTTTAAGTGGTTATAGTGTTTTCATGATCGATGTTTTCATGTAATATTACATTTTATATTAGCTACTGTGGTTTTCCGGTGAAGTTTCCAGCGCGTTTTCATTATAGAAGTTTTATCATACCTAACTAGGTTAATTTGGAACTAGATGGCGCTGTGTAACTTGTCCAGAAATATAATATATATATACAGTGAAACTTGGTTAAGTGGAACCTGGATAAGTGAGAAACCTCCATAACTGGAACACATGCTGAGCTCCCAACACTTTGGCACTGAATAACCTCTGTTAGTGGGACGAAGCAAACCTCTATATCTGGGATTCGTCCTTTCGATTTTATAGTCATAGTTACCTCTATAACTAAGACAGCGATTGAATTTTATATGCATTAACCTCTGTAACTGAGACAACATCAATTACAACCTCTCTAATTTAGGCTATATATGACATCAATTGGTGACCAAAGCATAGGTACTTGATCAAATTTATAACATTGAAAAACATCGGACGGCTGATACTTCCAAAAGATAAACTAAAATGACCAATTTTTATAATTGATACATTTTGTTTACATTTTTGTACTATTTGCTTTGATCATTAATTTAGTGATCGAAGACCATTTGTAAAAAAACGTGGTTGAATATTTTTGTTTGATATATTTGTTACCTTTAATATTGATTTTTTGATTTCCAATAAATATTAAAACTCACATATAATAATTAAAAAATATGTTACTTTATTGAATAATCGCACCTCTATAACTGAAATCACCTGTATTCTGACCTCTATTAATGGAACCCTCTGTAAATGAGACAGATATTTATTTATACCTGGATATCTGAGACACTGGGTAAGTGGAATACCTCTATATGTGAGACAAATTTACAGGTCCCTTGAAGTCTCACTTAACCAGGTTTCACTGTATATATAATAAGCGTAAACTTGTACTATTGGTACTAGACAACTGATAAATGTACTTAAATACATATTTGTTGTAAACACATAAGTATGTGTTATAAGTATAATACATAGAAATCACCCAGACCAAGACAAACAGACATGTTCATGCACACAATGTTTGTCTTATGCGGGGATGGAACCCGCGACTTCAGAGTCAAAGTACCCATTGGTAGCCATTCAACCACCTGGGCTCGTTAAATGCTGTCGTTAAATGTATCTAGCTATACGAGTATGTAACATTATGGAAAAATAAAATCCTATTTTATTTTTTATGTGAAGCGGTTACCGTAGCCATATTAACGCTAGCTACAAAAATATCGCACGAGCGCTGTCTCCCCCAACTGCCAACGCAGTAACTCCTTCCGTTCTGGTGACCTCACTTACTCCTAGGAATACAACAACCTTCAAGGGAATTAATATTTGGCTGCGGTATTCTGTAAATTGGATGTTTTTCCCCAGTCGGGCAGCTAACCTACCCTACCTCTCTTTTCGCCAGAGCCTTGTTTGTCAGTCAACATGTGAGGTTGGCTAGGTTCAACGTTAGGTTGACGAGTCGACAACGCGTTTGACGCCAGTCGTATGCGACTTACAACACTGATGGCACACGTGGATAGTCGCGTGTGCGGACACCAATCTACTGGAGTAGTATACCAGTATGGGTTGCGTCGCAGTCGCGTACGCGTATTAAACCCGATTACCCGAGTCGCCGCGTGTGCGAATTGCCTTAGACTGCGCGTGGCCTGACATGTACTTGGCCGGTTTTTATATATTACTTTGGAATCACTACCAGAACTATAATGGTAGCCGTTACACCTTCTCGAAGTATAAATTGTATACTTATGTTTTCACTTATAGTTCAAAAGTAATTATTTTACGAGACGGAGACCCAGCAAACATTCCCACCTCTGTGTCTCCTGTGTAGCCAGGGTTAACAGCCCTTTATTCGCATAAGGACAGATTCTCAAAAGCGGCGACCAAAAAGACAATGAAAAATGAAGTCCACTGCAGTCCCGGGTGTAAAACTACGGCTGCCTTGGAACTCACAACGAATTTAATCAGAAGAAATTAGTAGGAGTAGGAAGCTTTTGGAATTTGACTTCCCCTCTTGGCAATGTGAGACAGCTATATTTCAAATAAGGCATTAAAAAGATAAAGAGACGGCTAGTCAAGTGAAGTGTTGATTTATTCATAATAATTAATTCATAAAAACAAAATACAACTAAACTACTTATAGTAAATAAAATCAATCTAATCTTAAAACTACTTAAAAATAAAACCAATAAAAAGAAAAAGAAAATACAAATCTATTTCTCGAAAATATCGGTCCCATGGGGCAGGGAGGCAAGAACACTGCGTTTCCTCGCTGAATTGCAATGCTCACTTTTTGAGCTAAGAAAGAGCCAGCCCTCTTGTCTCCAGAGACGAACCAGTTTTGATGAAAGTGAAGTTTAAATGTGAAGCTCAACTGCCGTGCTTCCAAACTACTTATTAATAATTGAGTTGAATTCCCCGTTGTTTTGAGATATGAACTATGTACAGTTAATATAGCTATAAATAATATTCCTGGACAAATTACACACGGACACCTATTTTTTTTTTTTATTACGTCTGGTGGCAGACAAGCATACGGCCCGCCTGATGTGAAACGGCTACCGAAGCCATATTAACGTTCGCAACATAAAATAACGCTCGCGCGCCGCCACCCCCGCTGCCAACTCAGCATCTCCTTCCATTCTGGTGACCTCATTCACTCGCAGGAACACAACAATCCTCAAGGGAATTGTTATTTCGCTGCGGTATTCTGTGAGGTGGAGGTACGTTCCCCAGTCGAGTAGGTTACAATTTCGCCAGAGCTTCGTTTGTCAGTCAGCAGGGTGCACCGCGTCCAGGTGAAGTTGGCTTTGGTTCAAAGATGTTGATGAACTATTTACACCCCATCAATCCCAAACTAAGCAAAGCTTGTACTATGGGTACTAGATAACTGATATTATACATAAATATATATATATTTTTGTAAATATACACACATGATACATATAGAATACCCAGACCAATACAAACAGACATGTTAATGCACGCAAAAAAAATTGTCTTGTGCGGGGATCGAGTCCGCGACCTCGGGGTCAAAGTGGCCATAGCTAACCAATCTACCACCGAGCTCGTCAAAGCTGTTTGAAATCTGAGTAAATATCTCCCACGAATAAACACCTACCACAGCAATATGTAGGTAATTTCGTGTATAATGTTGTATGCTGTTGTTTGCTTTGGGTTTAGTCATTACTAAGCACGAATTAATACTGAAATATACATCAATTTGGTTGCATATATGTAAATATTAAATAGCTTTGTGTTATGTAGGAGCCCATATCAAGTCGGACAGAAAGACCGCAGCCAAATAGCAATACGCTTGAGGATTGCCGAGTTCCTGCGAGTGACACGAGTAAAATCATCAGACATGAAGTGAGACGTGGGAGCATACTCCTTGTATTGCAAGCATCTTTAATATTTTTCTATATGAACTGCAATAACATGGAATGGAATAATTAAATCTAATTGTGTATTTTTTTTTATTAAGTCAGATAACTAATCAGGGGCCCTACCGCCGAAGCTAAAGCTGATTACCGCCGAATATTTTGGTCTAAAAATAAGTCTTACGTTTTAGTTATTGACAAACATCATCCAGCTTAGTCGATAGAGCTCCAGAGTCTCCACCAGCTAAGATAAACATAAATACAATAAATCTAATCTGAAGTTCGATTTTCGCTTTCAAAAATGCATGTATCGATATTATAAATTCTAAGCAATTGATGAACGTAATACTTAACAAGTTGCGAGAATTTGATAGTTGCTAGATCTAAATCATCGGCCACATCTCGTTATTTGAAAATTCCAAGGTGATACGCATACAAAATCGCAGGCAAAAACTAGTTATCGTATAAATAGCTAAACAAAATTTCGCCTTCATAAGGCTTCCCCTCAATTTCCGGTCGGATCCAAACAGTAACGGGACGTGACGTGACAGCCTACTTGGATTATGTCCACAGATCCATTAGAGATAAACCTAATGTCTTTTTAAGAGTTATTTATGTTAAGGTTCCTTGCCGAAATTGGCCGTTTGGAAAATATTCAAAAAGCCCTGAAGATCAATGTATTCAAATAGTACCCCCTGTCATGGCTTGAATTCTGACCTTCAAATTGTAAGCTGCACAGCCTGTTTTCTACTACGAATCTGGGAGAAGGAGAGAGAACCAAAGTTTTCGAGATAGCTCTCAGAGTCAGCAAGTTGAAATACAGCTCGGAGGAAGCACCTACGGTGGAGGTCCCTTATTAGGCGTCGAAGTCAAAACTATACTACTGTAGTAAATCGCCAATTATCAAGATGATGTGGATGGAATTTTTGGCGAGTTGTACGATAGTGGAACTCAGCGGCAGGTATCAAATCAAATAGCTCATCCGAGCACTCCCCGTGGTATAATTTATATAGAACGCAAAGAGATGCAA
This sequence comes from Hypsopygia costalis, assembly GCA_937001555.2. Lineage (NCBI taxonomy): Eukaryota > Metazoa > Arthropoda > Insecta > Lepidoptera > Pyralidae > Hypsopygia > Hypsopygia costalis. The sequence goes on from OW443342.2 coordinate 5,813,318, forward strand.
CATCTCTTCGCGTATAGAGCGACTCTAGCCGATCAGAGATCATTGGGTCAGACAATTCGAACAGCTCTTCCTAATATGCGGGCAAATGGAGCAAGTAAGTACTGGGGCACACTTGCCCAGAGATGTGAACAGTATTCCTGCAAATAAATTGCATCACTCATCAATCACCGCTTATCAAACCGCCTCCACTCATCGCTTATGCCACGACTAGAAACCAAGGTTAAACTATTTTTGGTGTAATTTCCCAGAAAAAGTAAATATTAGTGCACCTTTAAAACAACACAGCACTGTTATTTTTTAGTTAATCTCAACATCTGGATTATTTATTTGTTGTTATATTAATTCGTTTGGTTTGTAACAGTGAAGTATTAACATATAATTATTTATTCTATGTTAATACTTTACTGTATGTTAGTTCTTCTTCGTTCTGGGTAGGAGTTCTTCAAAATGAAATTTCACCAAAAAGCGACCTTAGAACAGAGGCAATACAAATTCAGTTTATTGGTTAGTTTACAATAAAACTGCGTTCTCCTCTGTTAAGTTAAAATAGAGGAGTCCCTTCTTCTCCGTGACAATTTTAACCGTATTTGTTGTATTTAATTTATTGTATTACATAACAATTTAGAGGTTACAATTTTTTAGAAAATTTATGGCCATCAGTATTAATCTAATCAGTAACTTAAAGACGTATCTCTTTAACATTTATACTTCTTTAAAAATTGTGTAGTTGTAGTGACGATAGTACAATACTAGTAAAATAATGGTTTTTTGGTTAAATTTATGAATGTTTTTCGGTACATAGTTTAAGAAAGAATTTTCCAAATGAAACGCAGAATCTTGGTTTGGTAAACAGCTTGTTTTGAGCGTTAGATTTTCTGATCATTTTTCAGGGAGAAATAGTCACAATCTTATCAGCACTTGGTGCACCCTGTTTAACTGTATACGAAATTATTACGAAAGAGATATTTAATTAGCTTCTAATTTATGTAGGATTAGTTCGCATAAGGGAGTTCCTCCACTTCACTAATATGCTACTATAATAACCAACCAAGCATACGATTAGCCTGATAAAAAGTGTGAATAATATTACGCCGGGAGGCCAACAAGCTTAGGACCTGCCTGGTGTAAAACAGTGACCGTAGCCTACGCTTGCAACATAAGATCGTTCTCCCATAACAATTTCCTAGTGGCCTCGAGAGCTTTTATGTTCCTGCGAGTGGGTGAGTTCACCAGCCCCCTTACCACCATCTCTTATTGCGACTCAATAACTGAATAGATTGCTTATTCATACCAATGAATAAGCGACTCTATTTCAAATGTAATAGAGTCGCTTATTCATTGGTATGAATAAGCAATCTACTCAATTATTGAGTCGCAATAAGAGATGGTGGTAAGGGGGCAGGAGGACATAACTTGCTGCGTTGGCGAGAGAGTGTGGTAGCGCGCTAGTGATATTTCATGCTGCGAGCGTCATCGTGCGGGCCATATATGTATATGTCTGCCAGACGACGTAGTATAATATAAAAAACTTGAACGAAAACTTGAACATTAACGTTGTGCATTTTTGAATATTTTGGAATGGTTAGGGAATAATTTCGCACGAATTGCATTATTTATATGTATAAAAATACCTACTATCATTTATGTGGTAAAATACAATATTTATTTATTGCGCTATGGTACACAAACATGACAATTTATATTACATGATACAATGAAAATAAACAGGCACACATTTTCACAGCGCGGTAGAAAGAGAGGGGGATATAACTTCCTCTCCTACGCCGCGCCGGTGGTCTACTCTCCTTCTGTCTTACGAAGTTTGACGTGAGTTTAACATTTTTTACCCATGTCAAGCAGTGCAAACGCCGCTAAAAAAATTTTCACTTCAAAAATATACAGAAATACGAACGACCCTTGATATACAAAATTTATCGGTATTTGGCATTGGCTCAAAGAAAACTCGCATAGATATTTGCATTCGAAACAAAATCTCAAGTACAGTTGGAAAAAGATTACTTAGACCGGAGATTGCAGGAAAGATGCGCTCGTTCAAACGGCATCTACAGGTTCCTGCATCTAGTAATTTGCTCGGTACGGTCCGCATGCAAATATCGGAACGGAACAGCTTCTCGAACCTATTACCGTCACTGTTACTTTGAATATCGAGTACGTGCTTGAGTACGAGCTAATGAAGTTATTGAAGCGAGAGTAGTGGATGAAAGAAATATTGCAAATGAATTCAGCTATTCGAATACTAGTTTATTTGGTTATTTTTACACCTATATTAGTCTATAGTAATACCAAACCCCGGCCACTCCATACAAAAATGGCGCTTTTGCATGTAGTAACCAAATGACGTCTGTACACGTGCCTATGTTTGAGTGACGTTCTCTAGGGCTGACATTATTCAATTATTAGTCGGATATGTAAGGGGGTGTAAGCGGTTCATCAACATCTTTGAACCAAAGTCAATTTTACCTACACGGGTTACACCCTGCTGACTGACAGACGAGGCTCTGACAAAAAGAGAGGTAGGACGTAGCGTATTTTTGAGGCAGCTCGACTGACGAAGTACCACTACCTCACAGAATACCGCAGTCAAATAACAATTTCCTTGAAGGTTGTTGTGTTCCTGCGAGTGAGTGAGGTCACCAGAGAGGATGGAGTTGCTGCGTTGGCAGCGAGGATGGCAGCGCGCGAGCGATATTTAATGTTGCGACCGTTAATATGGTTACGGTAACCGCTTCACATCAGGTGGGCGTAGTGAAAAAAAAAACATAGTAAATACACTACGGTGAGTTCAGCCAATATTTACAAAACGCCTTGTATAATTGCCATTGCTAACTTACCCAAAATTTTATATTTTCTAATCACCACTAAATCAAACGTTCGCCTTCCGAACACCGGTTCATTGTAATGATCAAACCATTTCATTCTCACTAATTGTAGCTTTTCATATAAATGCATGCGCAATGATTTGATTCATTTTCATATTCACATGGAACAAACGTAATTTAAAACTAATACAACACATGACATCCGCAAAATAAACATTGAAATGTAAATAAGAAAATTGTAAACATTAACAACAAACCACCATAACTCAACTGACAGCAAAATGTCAATTCCGCGTCTGCGCGCTCACTTGCTCTTTGAGACATATAAATCTAATGCTATCCTTTTCTCATCTCGTATTAATTGTATCTTGTATCCTACTTTGACAGACGTGAATTAGTTATGATGAAACTATGGCTGCCGCATGCTTTTTAGGTAATTTATAAAAAATCAGTATTTTATTTCATCCAAAGGGATCGAATAAATTTCTTTTTTTGACTTTCCATGTGTTAAGACATCCATCCACTATACAAGTAACTCCCATCTTTTAGACTGAATGGAGAATAAAATACGAGCGACGTCAATTTGTAGGACGTTGCATCCATTGCGAACGGTTCCAAATCGGTCTCATAGGGGAGGTGAGGTCGACTAGTGAGAGCGGCAGAGAGTGTCCATACTGTACGTTAGTACTATTACTTATACTGTGGTAATACCGAATACTACTATTACTTATACTGTGGTAACACTACAATATATACTAAAGCCATTAATAACAAAGCATTGCCTAGCAACCTTTGACAGATAGAAATTAACAAGCTTTTTTCCTGGACCTGTATTTTTTGGTACTCGTCAAACTTTATTCATCTCATTCCTGGGATACGGGTCTCAATATATAACCTAACCAAATTTCACAACAAAACAAAAAGAAAAGAAAGAAATCGAATTGACATCAAATAACCTCGAACGGCAATGGCGGCAAGTATAATCCGACCAATGTAAGGACATATAACGTTTCGTTTTCTGGAAATTACATAAAGGAAAAAATCAAAAGACAAATAAAAAATAAGATTATAAAGTTTTCTTTATGTATTAATGACTATGCGTGATAACGGTAGTAATAAATTATTTTTATAGGTTTGATATTTTTTTTCTAGTAAATATTATAAAATCTTTTTGGTTTTTGGTAGTCAAACGCTTGACAAGTGAAACGAAACGTACCTATATCTTTATTCTTTCGTTGGTTTGTAAAGACGCGATAACCCAACTAAATTAATAACAAATTGAAGACAAGCAAATGTAAGAAAGACAGAGTTTCTACATTTATCTGCAGCAAAATAAAAATTACTCCGAATGTTGCGTACACTTGTAATTATTGTAAAATGACAGTAAATTAGGGTTGTTGAGTCAAGCAGATCTTTTCAGAAAGTTAGAAAAATGATTTAGACAAGAACAGAATTATATTAAATAAAGTAATAATGTAAGCAATTGTAAAATATAATGCACATAATAACATAATTTTAATTAATAGTAATGTTAAAACGATTTTCCTTAAGGAATATATTACATGTGACGTGACAACCCTACAGGCCATGATTTATGGTTTGTTTACATAAGTTTCGCATTGAATTTGGCTTTAGTATAGCTGACATATTTTTTTACGAAAACGTGTTTTCATTTTTTCGGGTTAATATATAGCCTATGGCATGAACAAATAACGTGGCTCTCTATTGAAAAAACAAATTTCAAAATCGGTTTAGTACATCCAGAGATTATCCCCTACAACCTAACAAACTCACATATTTTACCTCTATAATATTAATATAAAAGTATAGGTAAATTTATATTTTGGATTGTTTGGAATAAACTCAAAAACTATTGAACATATTTTAAACGTTTCTTTTGCCTATAGAATACCGCAGAAACAAGCGAGTGACTTAAATCATAATTTATTGCACCCGTGCGAAGCCGTGGCCATCAGACTGATCCACAGGCTAACGGTTGCGCAGCGAGCGATGGAGAGGACTGTGCTGAGGGTTTCTCGGAGGGATCGAATCCGGAACGATGAAATTCGATGGAGAACCAAAGTTGTCGACATAGCCTTCAGATTTTGTAAACTGAAGAGGCAATGAGCCGATCACATCTGCCGAGTAAGTGATGACATATGGGGGAGGGAAGTATTAGATTGCAGGCCGCGCGTAAAGCGTAGACGCAAGATTAAGATGATCCGATGACCTCAAGAAAGCAATTGGAAGCGGCTGGATGCGGAAGGCGGAGGATCGTATCGTGTGGAAAGCATATTGTATAAGTAGAAAGAAACACAGGCTGATGATGATGAAGCCGTGGCGGATCGCTAGTGCAGCCTGTAAACTAGATCATGAGACTCTGATGAAAAAGAGGAATAGTATGTCGAGCCCGATCGGGGAAGTAGCTTCTATAATGACACCTCTGAAAAAATCGCAACCAACTAACAATAACCTTGAGAATTGGAGACGTAAGAAGATGCTGACTTATCATGAGGCCGACCGTATGCTTGTTTGGCGTCCAGCTTGATATAAAAAAAAAATATGCATACCTGCTGCTGAAAGTATAGTCATTAATCGTCAGTTGACTTATAAACTAACTGATCTAGTCCGGTGCGTACTTGGTTACTTAGTACTCTTATATTATTTCCGTAACACCCGTCGGTACAGGGTCGCTACGGTTTTTTTGTTGTCGGTACAAAAACAGATTGCTTCCACACAATCCGGGCGTCTCCAGGGATTACAACGTAGGATTCTGCTATCTTTTGCAACTTTGCGCACTCTTTATTGATGAAATTCAAAGTGAGTTGCGAATTTACGAAATGTTAGGGAAATGAAGTAAATTAATATTCATGATATTTAAAGGTAAACTATTTTAAGGTAAATTATTAACCGAAACAATGAAATCCGAGTTAAAATTCTATCTAATAATATATTTTAATAATGTATTTTATATTGTTTATTAGTTATATCCCACAAAGGTAGGTACTCCACTTTTTATTTATGAAATCCTGTCAGATAATCTAAGGTTGGCTGGAAGAGATCCCTGTGAGGGATAAGTCCGCCTTTGTACTTTTCCTTTAACTTACTATTTTGTAAATTTATTTTATGTACAATAAATATATTACAAACAAACAAACAAAAGTTAATCTAAATATATAAAAGAAGAAACTGACTGACTGACTGACTGACTGACTCAGATATATATCAATGCACAACCCAAACCGCTGGGTCTAGAGATTCCAAATTTGCCACGTAGGTTCCTTAGGATGTCTAGGGGTGCACTAAGAAAGGATTTTTCAAAATTCATCCCTTAGGGGGGTGAAACAGGGGTCCAAAGTTTGTATGGGGAAACAAGATTAGTTGGACTATTTTATCAAAACTTTACATGAGTAAACACATATTTCAGGATTTTTAAAACTTCAACCCCTAAAGCGGTAAAACGGAGTGAAAAAGTCTGAAAATCGTAATGGGTATTGTTTTTATGGTTTATCGGGTCGCTGATTACGAAAACAACAACTATTTTATAATCCAACATAGCCGACATGACATAAAATCACCCCTGTGAGGGTGCAGTGGGGTTAAAATGTGATAATATCAATATGGGTGTTGATTCTATGGTTTTCTGGGACGTCAGTTACAAAAATGGCATCGGCAAAAGATTTTTCAAATTTTACCTCAAAGTGGGTGAAACGGAGGTCCAAAGTTTGTATGGGAAAACGAGATTAGTTGGTTAGTATGGGACAACGAATCTCGTTTTCCCATACAAACCAACTAATCTCGTTTTTGAAATAAGCGACTTGAAATTTTAAATGTATGCTCTATAAATAGTGTGGAGGTGTACTAATAATGTATCTTTAGAAATCAACCCGTTTTTGGGGTTAAAACGGGGGTTGGAAGTTTTTATGAAAGTCCTATGTTTTTGAAGTAAGAGACTTGAAATTTAAAATGTTATAGATGGTGTGTAGGTGTACAAATAATGTATCTTTAGAAATCAATCCCTTTTTAGAGTTAAAACGGGGGTTGGAAGTTTTTATGAAAGTTCTATGTATTTGAAGTAAGATACTTGAAACTTAAAATGTATGCTCTATAGATGGTGGGTGTACTAATAATGTATCTTTAGAAATCAACCCCTTTTTGGGGTTATTATAACAACAAAAATATTTTAGGTTTTACAGAGAGGTTTTGAAAAAATAATATCCATCGCCTTCATTGATTCCATAAATTCGCCTTGATATTGATTGTTTTTATCTTTCTTTTATTTTTTCCTTTCATTAGCTTTTTCGAATATAATTAAAAATTATGTGCAAATAACTAACTCCACGCGCACGAAGTCGCCGGCGGCCGCTAGTAGTTCTTTATTAGTGATCGAAGCCTATTACACAGTGAATTATTTTTTAATGTAATAAGGAAGGTTATAATACCGTCACGTGATATTATATTATACTTGATAACATAATCCGCCCAGGCGAGTAATTCAAATTCAATGTATACTTTGATGCCAAAGTAAATATACTTATTTGTGCTGTGGCAAATATAGTAACGGATGCTATAAACATGCAAATCCTACATTATACCATCGCATTCAGTATTCAATGTTTTCATAGGCTCCGCCTGCAAACAGTTCACTTGCAAGAATTACGACTTTGAAAATAGACATTGTATGGCAATTCAAAGTGTAGGCGTCATTATTTAAAGGTGTATGTGGTATTAAATATTCTCGTTAGATCTACTCGTGCTATGATCTTAATCTCATGGTATGCAGTTGTTCTCTTCACTCACCAAAATGTTCGGCAAAATTGTGGAATTGACTACCAGCACGCGTGTTTTCCGCACTTCCTTTAGACGAAGCCTCAAGAAATACTTATAGTATAGGTCGTCAAGGGGGGATCGCCAGCGCAGCACTATTCGTAGTGATAGCGGTCCCCACAGTTGGTCTTAAAACTGCGCTTTCCATCAGGCGATGGGCATATATTTATGAAAATAACAACAGGAATTAACGTGATTATGCATATGGTCATTTACATACTTTTATTCGATGACTGACTGATTAGAGTCATCTGGCGACCACGGCCGATGCAACCTGGTCGAAACGTCAGGCAATAAATAATAAAGGTATGTAAATACCAATTCCCATTGTTTTTTTAATAAATCATGCAACGTGAGAACATTTTGAGGGACCACATTAAAAAAAATCTTACTTCTCACATTATTTATTTAAAGTTGTTATCGGATATAATATATCATAACCGCTCAGCTGTTCTATGTAAAAAACATAATATGTTTTTTACACAGAACTGGTGAGCGGATTTGGAATAAATTTGTTAAAGACAAGTGTTCAACGCTTCCTTGTACCACACGCGACTTCCATTTTAGAAACTTCCCCTCGTCTGCCATCATTTCTTAGGCCGACGTGGCAAGTCAATTGCCACTTCAGTTAGCTAACTCTGAAATCTATGTCGACCACTGTGTTTCTCCGCCGAGTTTCTTCGTTTCGGATTCGATCCAAAGCATAGCTAGACTAGCTACGCTCGGGGATTCTGGCATCGGTTGCAGAGCGAGTATGGAGGGTCCATCGCTCGCTCTGTGACCATTCTAATGGTCAGAGCCCAAGTCTCGGCGACGCATTAACTGAAGACTTTATATAGTTTCAGAAAGATTGGTACATACGCCTGTCGGCTTGATACTCTAAATAAATAAATTAATACTCGCTACACTGCACAGGGTTATCAACACATTGTACAAAAGCCACAAGTGTCCCTCAGCTATTACCACCCCAACCGAAAAGCCAACTCATTTTCTTCGGGACATACTTTTTTAAGATTTACGCCCAATGTGCCTCAAGAGAATGGACCCATAGTTACTTTACGGGAAAATGGACTTTATGACTTTGGGTTAACGTTAGTTTGTAAGCAACCTTTTGCTTAGAAATAACTTTTTAGAGAGGCCTGTGATATATTTTATGTGATATTACTCTAACAATTTACGAACGGTCGAGTTTTTACGAAAATGCCAATATTATTTCTTCTCTTGGAGACTAAGGTAGGTAGTTGGATTCTATCTAGCTTAGAATATAATCGTGTAAGTAATAGTACTACGTACAGCCCCCTTACCACCATCTCTTATTGCGATTCAATAACTGGATAGAATGCTTATTCATACCAGTGAATAAGCGACTTTATTTCAAATGGAATAGAGTCGCTTATTCATTGGTATGAATAAGCCATCTATTCAATTATTAAATCGCAATAAGAGATGGTGGTACGGGGGTAGTACTCCATGCCGCTCTCTCGTATCAACCTCACCTCCCCTCTGAGATGAATTTGGAACGGTTTGTATGGCGCCGCACGCACACACGCTCATTTATGGTTTGCGTAAACGTAATTGTTTATGTAGTAGTTAACGACAAGACATTAGTATGGAGTGGCCGGGGTGTGACACGCTTTCTTGCACCAATTTAAATAATATTACATTAGGAAACTTATAATTAAAAAGTACAAAAGGAGGTTTTATCGCTGCCAGACAGCCTTATGGGAGATAATCATCGAGAGAGAATCAATTAATCATGAATAGGTAGGTGGCGTAGTACTAAGCAAGTGATTACATAATTAATTCTGATATACTAGTATATAGCTAGGTTCCATCTAACGTGTTCTAATTTGATTGCAATAATTGAGAATTGAGGATTTCGATGGCGTCTTTCAGCGCGTTAATCTAATCGTACAAGCAAACCATCCTTGCCACAATCTAAAACCATTCTTAACACATCCCTTGCGAAAGTGACATCTTCCGAACGTAACATATTGAGATTGAGAACATGACATTTTCCAACATTTTGCGAACGTCAAAATTTTGTTTCGATCTCAAAAATGTCACATTTGGTATTCTCGTATCACAATACGAAACTCCAAGTTTTAACTAAACGTGAATTAACGAAATTAACCGAAAATTAAACAAATTAAGAACATGAATCTGCTCGCAACAGAAATCAAGTAGGCGTAGAGTTTTCAGTGAGTTCATAATTACATCTTTCATTGGATTCGGATTTCGGATTTGAGATGTAAAATATTTACGAGATTTTATGCGAGCAGTGGGATTGGCTTTTAGTTCTAAACTTACACCTACTGATTTCTTGCGATGAAATTAACTTTTCTGTTCGTAGTATTTTTGGTTATCAACTCAAAATATAATAGAAAGAACAAAGCATATCGTGTTATTTCCCCCGATAACAACTATTAAAGAAAGGCGCCGAAACCAGTATTTGTTTTGAAGTCGTGCCTCCGAGTTTTAAAGGTGCGTGCAGTTTTCAGATATGAAACCAATCAAATTTTTTATACAACTCCGGAAATCGGCTTATAGAGCCTCACTTTTTGCCTGACAATATTAATGGGGAAAACTACCTGAATTTCCTGGAAATAGACCTTCCCGCCTTAGTCGAATAAGTTTTTCAAAAGGAACGGCCTATTGTATTTCAACACGATGGCTGTCCAGCCCACTGGAGTTTACTAGACCGGGAACATTTGAATAATTGTTTCCCTAACTCATGGATTGGCCGAGGTGGATCCATTCCTTGGCCTCCGCGATCCGCAGACCTCACCCTGCTCGACTTTTACGTCTGGGGAAGAGCCAAAGACTTGATCTATGTAACAGAAGTGGCCAATCGTTAAGAATTAACAAACCGAATAAATGCCGCTTTTAGAGATATGAAACAGGTGCTGGGCTTGTATTAATAATGAAGGCTGGCAGTTTGAACAATTATTGTAATTATTGCTAATAAATGGTAGTCAACTACATAACTTTGTGTAGGAAACACAGTATTTTACTTTACTTAGGTATCCATAAGAGAGTTAAATTTAACTTTGAATTTGCTAACGTCCTACTTTTGTTTAATAATGCTCCCAGTTCTTAGTTTTTGTCAAACAATAAATTTTCTCCAAAAGTAGAGTTTCGTCAAAATCGTGCGATTTGACAAAATTTACGAATAACTCCAGATATTCTTGAAAAATAAAATACATAAAAATCGCATAACGTTGGAAAGGGCACGCAGTAGAGATGTTTACATAAAATATGAAGCCATCGATCACTTGTAGTTTTTTTTTTCATTGCAATGCAAAGTTCGTCTTCAAATAATTTTCTTACCTCTTTTTGTAGTTTAGAAGCTCCTATTTTTGTTAACCGGCATTCTTATAAAAAAATATTGATTACTTGAAGACCTACTTACTATGTGTCAAGATCAGAAAAAAAATAAATGTTGCCAGACTTGTCAATAAAAAGGAAACGGTAGTTTAAAGGTTTGAAAGCGGCGAAATTCAGCTTTTTTTAAAAAAAAAAAAATCTAAGTAGGGCCTTAGTCAAATTTTATGGGCTGAGCACATAGGAGAAGACGCCACCTACCTGTCATTTTCCTGTGTTCACCCTTCTACCGAACATCCTGTATATACTTGTAATAAAAAGAAATATTTATTGCTATTCTGTTTAAAATACTTCATACTTTTCTTACTTTCATACCGCCGGCGGCTGATATTGGTAATAATGTTTTTCTTGTACTTGATCTGTGTTGGCCTATATGAAAACAAAATTGTATTAATACACTGTTGTGTGTACTGGGACCATGTAGAGTCTAGACTGGCATGTACAAATGGCGGCGTTACGAACCATTAGTTTTCACTGCGCATTGGCTTAAGACAAAGCACTTTAATGCTTATTACATTGTGTTGCTTTGTATGTTGTGTACACGTTATGAGTACATTGTTCGGTTAGGTAAATTTGATCTAAGTATGTGGTCTGGAAGGGTAAAAGAAATTGTTATTTTCGAAATGAAGTAAATTAATCATTCATTGCATAATAGGCTATTTTCCTATGTTTAAAAATTGTATAAATCATTTAAGAATATCGTAAAATACACAAAACTATAAAGATCTGCAAACTTTGATTCTAATATCTTCAGTCAGACTTTTTTCAGCGTCGATCAAAGTTTGGCAGGAAAGTCCATTTTAAAAGTATGAAATTATAAAAAAATAATATTTTCATTGGAGAAGCAATAAAAATGCTATAACTTATATTATGATACTAATCACATAAACGTTATATTTAACATAGCTATCGTACAAATTTCTGATTTGATGCATACAAATTACAAACCTGTGACGTCATACGTCTGTAGTCTTTTGTATGGAGCGTTTTCGTTACAATCTAAAATTGTGATTTTCAAATTACCATAATCTCGAGAGATTTTTGTGCTATCGAAGTAATTCTTTCACCTATGGTTATATTATGGAGACGTCCCTACATATCAAACCGAAAAAAATGTTAGTCAAATAGCCTATTGTGCGCTCTGGTGCGCTCGGCTACTCGCGGAGTAAATAAGAAAAGCGTCAAAAGCATCAATAGAGTTTTTTATACCACCTCGGGCGGCCAAACAAGCAAACGTTTCGCCTGACGCAAAGTTTAATAGCTTCTAACGATAATAAAAGAAATATTTTTAAACTTTGATGTGTAAGGGGCTCACCACGATCTTTAGAGCCAAAGCCAACCTGGTGCACCCTGCCGACTACCAAAAGAGGGTCTGGCAAAAGAGAGGTAGGGTACAGCGTAAATAGTAATTCCCTTGTGTGTAACATTGTGTTCGTGCGAGTGAGTGAGGTCACCTGAAAGGAAGGAGTTGCTGCGTTGACGGGGTTGGCAGCTGGCGAGCAATATTTCTTGTTGTGAGAGTTTATATCTTCGTTTAAGATCTAAACTAGTCTGCTTTCCCGACAAAAATACGCGAGTGACCCGTTTAATTTAATCAATTAATTGCCTCGAATCGTTTTGAGTTTAGAGTCTCTTCCAAAAAAATACAAGTGGTCTTACCAATAATACACAAGATTGACAACACGTTATAGAATTATACACGGTGAAATTAACGTGGTTGTTTTCCCGCGGCAGAATGATTTGCCTTTAGTAGTACTATACATACGTAATTTTTTATTTTTATTTTAAACAAAAAGAAACAGATTTACAAATGTGAAAAACGGAACTCGAAAGTAAGCGCGAAACAATAGTAGGACCGCTCGCAACTGACACAGACACGCGAGCGCGGGGGCAACGGCTGGCGCGCCACCGTGCGCGTTCATTAACCTCTCGCACCCAGCTGATTGAATGTTTGCCTACTTAGTTATAAAATGCTATGAAGTACAAAATACTAAAATAATCCAATTTTTCCTTCATACTTTACGGGCTTAGGACCGTCATAAATACTTTACCTCCTTTATTAACCGTATTATGTTATTTACTTTAAACATAAAACTTAAAACCAGCTTTAGAAAGAAAAATATCTGTGTTGAAGCATCGAAATGCCATCACCATAGACAAAAAAAAATATTTCGTTCTTTTCTCTCAACACTCTGACTGAGGTAAGAGTAATTAGGGCGTATTTAAAAAATTGGAATCAAATTATTTACCTACAATGATTTTAGTCAACTTACCTGCTCTACTGATAAACGGCAGGATTCGTACGCATTCACAGAACATAAATACGCATTAATACTTCACGGTATCGAAGTAATTGTTCAAAGTGTAAACCATTGCGTTCAATACACAGTCGTGCACGTTTTATTTGATTGTCTTTTAGTTTTAATAAGGTGTCACTATCACGTCTAATGGTATCAAAATAGTGGCATTATCATTTTGAATTAGCCACTCACAAAAAGCAATTCTGGCCGTTGCGTCACTTATTTTCGTGGAGGGTATGAACTTTACGAAAGTGGTATGGATGCAATTTTTCACTATGTAGAAGTTTCCACACGTAATATTGGCTTACGCCAAAGGTCGTCGCAGCCATGCGCGTACTTCGACGAGGGTCCCGTTAGAAATACTCTGTGATGTCCTCGTCGAGCTCTGGGGCGTAATGGGGTTGACGCGCGCGACGCGTGTCTCGCGTGTAACTCGCACGGAACCGGCGCGGGTCGACTAAAAGACGCTTCCGCTTCGCCGGTGCGACTGCGACTGCGACGCTCGGCACGAACCGGCCGGCGGCGTATACAAAGCAGGCGGCGCGCGCATTACAAAAGATGCGCGCGCAAGCAGACGGAGACCTTTCGGCATCGCGCCGCGACGGCTCGTACTAATGTTTCTCACGCTTTCGAGTTCGGAATATTTTTTTATTTATTTGAAAATAAAGAAACATTTGTATTTTTTCAAATTTAACTCTATGAATTGATAGTACTACTGAAGGCAAATCATCCTTATCCGGGAAAACAACCACGTAAATTTCACCGTGTATATCGGAATACATGTCCCATCATTAATATATGTCGTAATATTAGGTATGAAAACATTTATACATAATAAAGTAAGTATTATTCTTAAGAGATATCATTTGGCAACTGACAAAATACCATTTACACGTCTATAATTGAACATAATTCAAAAAATATTTACAGTCATGATATATACTGTCGATTATGTAGTATAATTATCGTATTCATTAATTAAATTGATCTGAAATTCAAAGAATTTATACGCCTGTGAAGAAACATTAGCAATTAAAATTCTTAAAAGAATATTGCTCTACAAATTCCTGCAGGCACTTTATGCGATTTTCTATACAGAAAGTCCAAGGAAGTTTATAGTAGTAATCCAATTTATCCGGTCTAAGTCTGAGGCAGTTTCATTACACATTTTGAAACTTGGTTAGTCGGCTGCGGTTAAAAGATCCCATTCAGATAATGAAAATGTGCAGTCTATTTGTTGGAAAAGACGTGATAGATTAAGGTGAAGTACCGATCTAGCAAATTGTACAAATATTATTGCGAGCTATATTTAGAACTAGCTGTGCCTCCGAGTGCGTCTGCGTGGATATTTGCTAAGGTTAACTTTTTGGGGTGAAAGTTTCTTTGGGCGCGTTGAACACTTTATTTTATGGCTGGTGAATGAGATTGAGCCACGACGCTCGTATATGTAACGCGTCACTCTCAGCTATGTAACGCTCAGTTAGCAAAATCAGCAGGGATCCCTCTCTGCTGATTTTGCGAGAGATGAAGTTTCCACTTCTGTGGTGTAGTCTAAGCACAAGAGCACAACCCTTTTTTTTATTTGTTAATTTAGGTACGGCGGATTACAATGAAATAAATACTAAATGATATAGGAAACTAGCACACAATAAAAACAGTGAAAACCGCATTTAATTCGAATAAGCCGTACATAAATTAGCATGCACAAACGCGCAGACAAAAAATTTAAAATCACTTCGTTTGACGAGCCCGGTGGTGGAATAGCTAGCAATGGCCACTTTGACTCCGAAGTCGCTGGTTCGATTCCCGCACATGACAAATATATGTGTGCATGCGCATGTCTGTTTGTCATGGTCTGAGTGTTTGCTATGTATTATATGTATTTATTTAGAAAAAAAAATAATACTTATGTTACAGTCAATGTAATAAATTGGTCATTATTTATAATGGCCGGCCAATGTAATAAATTGTCAATTATTAATAATTAAGCTTACTTGGCACCACATCATTCATCATTTAGGTTGATGGAGCTCCTCTTAGCGCTTCTCCTTCTTATTTCCGATGACAGGACATAAGAAAACCCTAACCTAACCAAAAATCAACTCAAATCTAACCAAAACATGTTTTATTACATTGACCAAGTATAATATATATCAGTTATCTAGTACCCATAGTACAAGCTTAAGCAATATTATATGACTGTAGCTGGCGTAGTGTAAAATGTCAAGGAATATTTATTTGTTTATATATTACTATTTATTTTGGCCTTGCTAATAATAATTATAATGTCATCTGTTCTACCAGATCTCATCTCCATAGCCCATTTATTTTCCATCACATTTCGCAATAGTCTCAACGCCTGCCGAGACCTGCTCATGGGTATATCGTTCCATTGACATATCCTGGATCGGGTCACGGCGGGCGTACAACATTACATCAAACTTCTCAAAGGGGCCTCTACGCGTTGGATCCATGTCCCCGCGCACGCCTATCAAATGACCGGGCTGGATCCGTGAATTAAGTGAGATTATAATGTGTATAAATTGTTTTCATTAATATTTAATGTAAAACATGTACGTATATCATGTACCTATTGGTAGTTATTATTGGTACATTAGGAGATTTTCTGCCTGTAATTTATCAAAATGATTGAGTTTCTGATTTGGCCAAAATCTCGAACTCTCTCGAAGTGTCTCGAATGTGAAATTATAACTGTCCAAACTAGTTACAAATGCTAGAAAGCCGGCTTTGTGTCGGTCTCTACAGAACTCAGAATACGTTAATTTATTTAAGTAAAATGTAAATTATTTTTTAGTTATTTATTATACAGTACATGTGTGATTATAATATAGTGTCTTAATAAGAAAAAAGGAAATCACCCTGAGTTGTGACCTACCTAGATCGATAATTTTCACCCCCGTAACAGTTTATAATACAAATTTCATCGCAAACGTTACAGCCGATTGTGAGAACACCTTTGCATATATATTTATAAATATTTTTATGTATATTCAACACTAGATCGTTTGATAGAATGGGTTAGAATTATGTACATTCATATATAATTTGTTTGTTCGCGATAAACTCCGAAAGTACTTAAGTATTCTTAATGAAAGTTTGCACACGTTTGTAGTACCTACACGTTTGGTGCAACTTGAAAGATAGGATAGGGACCTGTCTAATAAAGACGGTATGAAACTTAAAGCAAATGAAGTCGACAGTTAGTATTATACTTATAAAGTTTGGTCATATTCAGAAATACAAATAAGTAACCCATTATTTATAAATCTATAAATAGATATATACGAGTATATAAAAATGAATCTCACAAAATGTATGTACGCGCATAACTTTTGAATGACTGCATGAAATTGGATAATTCTTTTTTGTTGTGTTCCTTGATGTCAGGACCAGACACTGTATGGGAAATACACTGAAATGACGGGTAACGGGAAGATAGAAGCACAGCGAAGCGTTGGAGGAACGTATTTGGTGGAAAGCATTGGGGAAGGCTTATATCCAGCAGTGGGTATATACAGGCTGATGATGACGTACTCTTATGCGTACGCGAAGTTACGTCAAGGGGTACCCACTACAATCTGTTGACTAAAATAATCAGAGTAAACAATAAATGCGTAACATATTCCATGCACAGTGTATCATCATTTTGTACAAATTTTTAATCTTATCTCTTTACTTTCAGGTACGTAATTCGCAGATGGTAATTTCATATGGACGTAAGTGAAACTTTAAAACCATTTTACTGGCACTACCACAACACAACTGTACAGTTACGCCGAGACGTGACAAACAAGGAACTAATCTGAATATGGTAAATAATCTGAATATAATGATGGAATATGTGGAATAGAAAGGAAAGAAAAATCCTATATATATTTCAGATTTTGTACCATCAAATTGAAATCTATACTACCTTAGTCACTTCAACATTTTTTCGTGATATTTCCAGAAGGTCATGCATACGAATTTGCCCCTTGGGAGCCTGTGACATCTGCTAAAATCTCAATTTCGTGGAAATCTAAAGATATAAGCAACCTTACTCACATCAGCTTAGAGTTCAAGTCAGAATGTCAACGATAAGTATGTTAATTTTAGATTGATTCTTGATTTACTCGTAATAGGAAGCAATGTGAAGGCTGCGAATATTATTGTGGAGGTATTCATCTTTACCTGCCATCCAGCTATCTTGACTTTACAAAGCTCTGTAATTCATACCAATCGTATTTGGCTCGTGTTAGTGAGGAGCTCGATGACGTCGTTAGTTTAATCGAACACGCAAGTTAAGCAACGTCAGCCGTAGTCTGTCCATGGATGGGTTTATTTATCACGAGCTTCGGAGGGCAAGTTAAGCCGTCGGTCCCGGTTGTTGTCATTATAATTTCATTGCCTGTGGATTTCATTATCTTTGAGTGGTGAATGTTTGAAATAATACCAATAAAACGTCTAAGTTCATTAAATTTTAAATAAGATGTTAAATTTCATGATCTTTTTTTCATTTAAAATGCTATGTTGTTTAGCAAAAAATAATAGCAAAAAATAATGATTAACCCTTTCGAAGGTTATAATAAAATACATGTGTTTTTTTTTCACATTTCGCGACTTCGATTCCCGGTTGAGGCAGGCGATTTTCAAAATATCTGTGATTGCAGTTCTACTTATTAATAAAAATAAAATGATGTCTTTTTTCAGTAAAATATTCTAACTTCAATATTTAATATACTTTCTCTCCGTGTGGCATGACCGTGGGACACCGGTATAATATACTCGTATATCAAAGTTCGGAACTGGCACTTAAATTCACTTTCAAATTCAAGATAGTGTGATGAAACTGAATCTAAGCTCTGCGGATTTAGAGTAGTAATGATTTAGATACATGTTCTTATATTTAATTTGTATGACGTTTCTAAGTGCTTTATAAAGTCCAAGGAATAAAGATATTTTGATTTGATTTGAAAGTTCTTTTGTACTACGAGTACCTCGGGTATCAGACAGGCACATGGCCCGCCGAAGCGAAGTGAAGCGTTTACCGTACGATATTAACTCTCGCCACATGAAATATCATTCGCTGGTCGCCACCCCCACTGCCAATGTAGCAACTTCTTTCCTTCTGGTGACCTCACTCATTCGCAGGAATACAACAACCATTAAGGGAATTGTTTCTTGGCTGCGGTATTTTTTGAGATGGATTTACTTCCCCAGACGGGCAGCTTACAAATACGCTGTACCTTTAAAACCTTTTTTATATTTATACTACGTCGGGTGGCAGACAAGCATACGGCCCGCCTGATGTGAAACAGTTACCGTAGCCATATTAACGCTCGCAAGATAAAATATGGCTCGCGCGCCGCCACCCCCGCCGCCAACGCAGCATCGCCTTCCTTTCTGGTGACCTCACTCACTCACAGGAACCCTCAAGGGAATTGTTATTTAGCTGTGGTATTCTGTGAGGTGGAGGTACAATCCCTAGTCGGGTAGCTTACAATTACGCTCCCTACCTCTCTTTTCGCCAGAGCTTCGTTTGTCAGTCAGCAGGGTGCACCTCGTGCACGTGAAGTTGGCTTTGGTTCAAAGATGTTGATGAACCACAAAACCTTAAGTGTCTATGACTAATTACCACTTGTACATTTGTTCATTTGTAATTAACAGTTACCTGTGTACCAAAACTGTGACGTATATTCTTCGAAGAGTATTACTATATTCATAAGTATTTAGTATTAGATTAAACTAAGCAAAAACACTTTGTAAGTAAGTACTCCAGCTCGCAGCAAAGGCTATTACTTTACAAAGCACAGATACGACCTCATATGAGTACTATTGCCATCTTTGAGCGGGAGCAACTGGATACCAGCTAGCACCTTGTGACTCAGTTCAGAGACGAGATGTGAGGATTATTGATGATCTGAAGCTTACTGTCGGCATCTGTCGGTAACTATAATAATAATAATAATAATATGTACGCAGGGCAGCTTGTGTGGCGAGCTGTTGTGTGAGTAGCGACACCACGGACCCGAGTCTCCAGAGAGTCGGTCAGGGCCTTCGTATCCGACGTGTCTTCATCGGTCGGAGTGTAAACACAAGAAGGCCCGCAGGACTCTCAGCTCTGGCTTGCCTTCATTGGCCGTCCAGAGAGGAGCCGCTAGAGCTATATGCTCCAGGGGTGGAAGTGTTAAAGGGCATCACGCCGCGAGTAACTTCGGAGAAAGCGCAGCACACCTCTCGACATCCCTGAGTAACTCACACCGGTGTTGCCCCCGGCCGTTTTCCTGGCATTTCGGGGGCCCATCTAGTGAGTGGCAAGCCACCGCCTGCCGCAAATAACTAGCAATAAAAGCAGTTATGGCAGGCGTCCGTCCCTCTTCTGTAATAGCCCGGTATTAAATTCACCCAGACCTCATCTCCATAGCCCATTTATTTTCCATCACACTTCGCAATAGTCTCAACGCCTGCCGAGACCTGCTCATGGGTATGTCGTTCCATTGACATATCCTGGAGCGGGTCACGGCGGGCGTACAACATTACATCAAACTTCTCAAAGGGGCCTCTACGCGTTGGATCCATATCCCCGCGCATGCCTATCAAATGACCGGGCTTGACCCGTGATTAAAAAGAGATACATAATAATATAATTGTTTATTTTCTCTCACAAGTAAATGCTATACATTGAAACTTAACATACAAATATCAAGTGCTTGTGAGAGACTGATGCCTGATGTAGGTTCAGAGGAACCTGTGTAACAGGTCACTAGGCGCTCCCGTGCATACACCATAATACTTGTCCTGTGTGACAAAGTCTTAGATAAGAAGAGATTTTGCCTCCCTTTGTGTGTTCTATGGATTTTACAACGGGATGTGTTCATCAAACTTTCTACAATCGCACCGCTCGCCATCGGCAGGGTGGGCATCCTCACAATTTAGAACCGAAATTGTCGCGTACTACCCGGTTCCAGAGAGGATTTCTCCCCCGGACTATCAAGTTGTGGAATGAGATCCCTGTTGAGGTTTTCCCCAGATACTACAACACGGGATCCTTCAAAAAGGGTAGGAAGGTTCTTACAGGGTCGGCAATGCGCCCTGGTGTTGCACGCGTCCATAGGCTATAGGTAACTGCTTTCCATCAAGCGAGCCGTACGTTTGCTTGCTACCTTTGTGGTATAAATAAAAGAAAGGTAAAATAAAATAAACAGATATAAAGTTTATTCACGAAAGATTTAAAACATGTAAATAAATTCGGACTTAAAATAACTAACATTTAAAATATGACACTTAGTTTTACTCGTAATGCCGTAAACAGCCGTTTGTGTGTTTGCTTGTAATATCTTTATTGTACACTAATACAACAGGACAGTCAAACAATTCCGAACTTTAAGTATGTACATTACATTTTCTTATTTTACGGCTCCTGAATAAAGACAAGAGTAAAAAAATATCTGGAGCCCCACCGCCGACGTTGAAGTGAAGCCGATTACCATCGAATGTTTTGATTCGAAAAATAGATGACAAACATCTGCAGCTTAGTTGGTAGAGCTCCAGGGTTTCTACCTAAACACAAGTACCATAAATCTAAGTTGAAATTTGATTTTCACTATCAAAAAGTCCGACGGGAATCGGCTTCGGCTTAGCCGGTAGGGCTAGGTTGAGATAGAATAGTTTTTAACAATGCGTTTGACTTACTAGCACTTAAATTTTGACTAATATATTTTTTGTGGTTTTGAAATTGTGGGATGTAAGGAAGTCAAAGGATTTATTTAAAAAATATGGAAAAATCCATAACACTCTAAGTTATATCTCTACTGATTGATTACATAACAAAACACTTTATTACGATGCGATAAAAGTAAATTCAATGGCAGTATACGACAATTATGTACTCGTACTATATATTGCCTAAGTATACCAGTGTGATTCACTATTGTGAATACGGGAATTAACATGAATTATTTTTATATTTCTTTGATAATTAAAACGCAGCAGACGCCGAAATATCGGAAAGTGAATTGCGGTAAGTCCCGTATTTGCAATGGTGATGCAATCCATCGTGAATGTTTAAAAATATACATAGCAGTGCGATTCTCTACAACGCAGGCTGGCTGAAATTAAAAACTTCTAGACTCTAGAGCACCAAAAGCAACAACAGTTAGGAAGTCAGTGTCGGAATCTAAATTCTCTTGTGATACTTTTAACATCTACGTAAATTATTGTATTTAATTAAATGGTTATTAAAAAATTACATAAAAATAAATTGCTCGCTGCCTTTTGTCGAATCAACTAGTATTCACTTCGATATATACTTTTATTCGATATTCATTTTTTTTTACGGATATTCATCTTATATATAGTTATACCAAACACAAGGAAAATCTAGACAAAATTCATAGAAAAATATTACTTATGTCCATGCAAAATTTTTCCCTATAGATTTCTCCTTCTGTAAAATTTGGATATGCACATTTGGTTCTTACAGTCAGCCGATGGTCGTAAGAGAATTTCATTAGCTCACCGATGAACTTGCTGCCGTTGACAAACTTGTCCACGAAAGAGATGAAGTGGAGTCAGCTCTAATAGACCTAATAGATCTCTTTTTAATGAAATAAATTGTATGTGAAAAGGATACAAATTCGAATGTTGTAAAACTATGAGCAAGTTAATTAAGATACCACAATTTATAATTTAGATTTTAATGTGTGCAGCAGTGTTACTTCAACAAAAAGTGTCAAGCTTGAAAATCTTAGTTGCAAACCAGATAATCGCACTGCTGGATTTACAAGCAATATAAGAAAATGTAATAATTACGATATATTACGTTTCTATAATATAAACAAAAACTATTTAAAATCTTGATATAGGCTATGATATAGGTACTAGTTAACAACTATTTTTCGATTGGTCAAAGCAAATTATTTAGTTACTTGTTAGTTTTTCCAAAATTACCTAAATGATATCCAAATATATAGTAGTGATAGAAATGAACAAGTTGAAAAGAGGAAATGATTTTGAACTAGTATTTTGTTTTATTAGGACGCACCGTTAGCATCAGGAAATTTATTCTCACACATTGAACCCAATGGTATTATGCGATTCCAGAACGTTCTTCTCTCAAATTTTGAAGAAGGAACTTCCTGCCAAGGTTTTCTTAGGATTTTGGTTGGCAATGCAAGCGTGTGCAGACTGCAGTAACTGTTTACCATTAGGCTTATTGTTTACTTTGATAAATACAAAAATCTATTTATCTAAAGGCACATATAATAATAGGAAAGGGTTATATCCAGCCATGCATATATACGGCTCACCGCACATTGCTACTGTGTCTCCTGTGTAACCGGGATTAGCAGCTACGACCAAATTAACCAAAAAGACAGTGAACAATGAAGTCTACTGCAGTTCCAGGGGTAAAACTACGGCTGCCTTGGAACTCACAACGAATTCAATCAGAAGAAATTAGTGAATGAAGAAATCTTTTGGAATATGACTTCCACACTTGGCAATGGATGGATACAGGCTGATAAAGATGGTGTTCACAAGAAATCGAACAGCGATGCGGCAATACACAGTGTTCCAGACTATATCGTCACTTGGTCACACCAAACTTGTTAATAATATCTAACAATATAGGTAAACGTTTAAACCGAGTTAGGGATTTCCCATTCCTTTGTTTAAACAAAGGAGTTAAAGTTTGTCTGAACTAGTGGTTCCCAACCTTTTTTTGTTCGCGGACCACTACGAGGTTTTTGTTGCGTGTAGGTCCCCAACTGTCATTTATATCCATTATTCTATAACTCGAGATTTTGAATATTTTTTATAATAGTGCTCAACCTCATACAAATCAAATCAAATAAAAAATACGTTATAAGTTTGTATCACGGACCGACCATAATTTACCTTTCAGGGACTACTGGTATCCCCGGATCACCGGTTGGGAACCACTGATGTAAACAAAGGAGCGGAAATCCCTAACTCGGTTTAAATTTTGGAAAAAAATATCAGCTCCGATGCTTATATCGCTAAAATTTTGTCAATATAAATTACGTATATAGGCCAATGAAATGATAACATTTTGTTCCAAAACTTTAATTATTTTTTTTTTCTTTAAGTATGAGCAACAGAGCAAATATGACAATACTGGTTGGGCCGAAGACCTTTGAAGATGAGGTCACGCGCGGTGGTGCCTTGTAGTACTGATCGTAAATTCCGTTCCAAAATGTCATCCTTTGGGTATGTGGGTTTATCCTTGGCTCTTCGACAACGTCCTGTGTCGCTGGTCCTCCAAAGTGGAGGTAGTTCTGGTTGACGTTAGTGGCTGGTTGCCAGTTTTGAATTTATTTTAATTCTATAAACTCAAAATAAATTCATAGTAAAGTAAATTTCTAATGACTAAGACTTTGTTCACTGAAATTGGCTGCGTCATTGGATTGTGAGTTTGTATTTCGGAGTAATATAAACTACAAATAACAAGTAAATGATTATTTGCTACTTTTAGTAAGAACTGACATCAATTTCAATTATTTTGCGCCAGTGATGACAATGTGATGTAAATCTTACAGAATACCTAATGTTCTCTACAATAAGTTCTAGTTACATGCAAAGACAATAGTGCATTGCTCAGTGCACATGTCACATTAAGTTACTATCTATGTATCTAGTAGATGTACATTCTTTGGCAGCATGAAATATATAAAAAAAAATGGTTGTCTCTAAAGTCAGTGTACGCACGATAATTTTACGTAATAACATCATAAGAAAACATCAGCCGATTTTGGAAGAAAGGAATTATTCCCAGTCGCCCCCGCGGGGACTGCCACCGGAGGCAAATGGGAATAGAAATTCCCAGTCGCCGCCGGTGCCAACTGGGAAGTCCTTGCCCCCACTTCAGGATCGCTGTACAAGTGTACATTGCTTGCTCCATCGTAGAGTGTAACAGGATTAGGCAAGTTATTCTAAATCTGCCTTATTTAAACCATATTAATGAAATGAAGTTTCTTACTTTTTAATATAAGTAATAGTCATTAATGGGAAAAAATATGTTAATAATATAAAGTACAAAATCCTTAGGTAGGTACTTATACGAGTCATATAAGTTTATTCATAATTTTTATAAAGTTAGTTCCAATTTTAAAACACAGAATTCTATTTTAAAGTTATAAATCACGTTACAATCATCCGATCATTCGCACAATCATAATATTGTTTAACTTGTATAATCCTGTTACACTCTACGATGGAGCAAGCAATGTACAGCGAAACTGAAGTGGGGGCAAGAACTTCCCAGTCGCCACCGGCGGCGACTGGGAATTTTTATTCCCATTTGCCTCCGATGGCAGTCCCCGCAGGGGTGACTGAGAATAATTCGAAGAAAGATAGATGCGTCAGTTGTTCCGCGCTCTCACTTGCACGCTCGGCTCAAGCGGAACGTGACAATGAGTCATGCTTTTACGTGCGTGCAGCCGGCGTTCATCCATTTATAAAGCGTTATCACGTCTCCAACAATTGTGATTTTATCTGTATTAACATAACTTATACATAACTTATTTAAGTATATAACGTGTAAATACAAAACTTTTGTAATATTATGCTAATTGTAAATGACTAAACCACTTCTGGACTAATTTTAATAAAAGGCATAAGAATATATTATAATTAAGAAAAATACAGAATATTTTGTCGCGAAATTTTATATGTTATGAAGTAATAAAAATTGTACTTAACTTACTTTGTTGCATAAACTTGTTAGAACATACAGTAGGGTTTTAATACAATTTTCGGTCTAAAATGCAAAAGACCAAGGACCAGCAGTCGTCTGCAATCTGCAGAGCGACTGTCGCTGGTTTCACGAGCGAATATATTATTTTTATTTTATTTAATCACAACAAATTAAATTATTACATTATATTCTTATAATACATATGCTAAAAAGCCAGCAGGCTTTATACGCATACCGAACTGTCACATAATCTCGGTTTTCATTCACCTTGCGTTGCCACAATACCAATCTATGATATTAACAGCTATTCAAATTAAAACCAGAATGGAAGGAAATGCTACGTTGGCAGCGGGGGTGGCAGCATATTTTATGTTGCGAGCGTTAATATGGCTACGGTAACCGTTTCACATCAGGCGGGCCATATGCTTGTCTGCCACCCGACGTAGAATAAAAAAAAAATCCCCGGTAGAAATAAGTCACACGACGATATTACTCGTATCGTAGCGATAAACTCGCTTGTTTTTTTATACTACTAAAGTGACAAACAAGCATACGGTCCGCCTGATGGAAAGCAGTTACGGTAGCCCATGAACATCTGTAACACCAGGGGCATCACACGCGCCTTGCCGACCATGTAAAATTCTCTTCACGCCCTTTTTGAAGAACCCATGCTGTAGTCGCTTATGGATGAAGCTCTTAATTGAGTAGGCATAAAGTTGTAAAGATTTGGTAATAAAAGGGGTTAAATTACTAATTATTTACTTATTGTAACAATGATTGAACAGACTGAGATCACCAAACACGTATGAGCAACAGAGCAAATATGACAATACTGGTTGGGCCGAAGACCTTTGAAGATGAGGTCACGCGCGGTGGTGCCTTGTAGTACTGATCGTAAATTCCGTTCCAAAATGTCATCCTTTGGGTATGTGGGTTTATCCTTGGCTCTTCGACAACGTCCTGTGTCGCTGGTCCTCCAAAGTGGAGGTAGTTCTGGTTGACGTTAGTGGCTGGTTGCCAGTTTTCACCGTTACGCGGTGTAGCACCATTGGGTGTCCTGAAAATGATAAAAATTAAGTTATATAAACATATCAATGTATAGGCGAAAACCATAGATTAGACATACTTAACTTCTTGCTTCACTCTATGTTTCAAGATTTTTTTTTTATGTGAGAGGGGGGCAATCGACCATTTGGATCAACTGATGAAAAGCCACCACCATCATCCCCATGAAGATCATCAATGGTAACACCAAGTGGTCGCCGATCCGTTGCCAGCCTATACTCCTTCCTTATTTCTTTCTGGTGACCTCACTCACTCTCAGGAATACCTCAACCTTCAAGGGAGTTGTTATTTAGGTACGTGTGATGGATAGGATGGATCTGTGAGATGGAAGTACTTCCCCAGCGGGCAGTTAAAAAGCACTCTATACCCTACTCGCCAGAGCCTCATTTGTTAGTCAGCAGGGTGCACCATGTGTAGGCGACGTTGGTTGAAGTGACGTTGGGTGACTTATGGGTGCTTATGATCTGGTCTCATACTATGAGTAACGTACGAAAGCACAGGATTGTGCCTGTGTTAGAAAGCTCAGCATTATGCTCGCATGCTCAGAGTATCAGTACATATAATAGACTCAGATACGAGTAGAATACCCGTATACACGTAGTAGAGTTAAATTTACCAATCTAGCTTAAAAAATCAGTAGGCTGAAATAATTAATAATGGACAAGCTATACAGCTCACGGAACTGATTGGGCAAAAAGGTACTGGAATGACGACCACGAACTAGAAGATGCAATATAGTTTGGTTTCCCATTATATGAACAGACATTCTGGTAATGATATCAAAGAGCTGATGGATGCAAACGACACAAAATTGTTTGTTATGGAAGTCTGAATGGCCTGTGTTCAATAGAGGTCTTCCTTTGCCCAGGCGAAGGACGTCACGTCACGTACGAGGTATGATAATGATGACTATGATTTTTCTCTGAAAAAAAAAGCTGCCTATCTAGCAAAATACTTCAATTTGGTAACACCATATCATAAACAGTATAATTCCGTAACCCAACAATACTCAATAGGTACTGGTTGCATTCCAGCATGATGTCTGAAGTAACATATGGTAAAACAAGGAAATAACTTCCAAATCGCTCCTAATAGTATTACTCTTTTCCTGTATTTTCAAATTTAAGCTCTACATAGATCAATATTAAGCTAAATCGAATTAGATTTAAAAACACAAGCGAATATAGTATATTATCATATATATCACATATAGAGAAACAAAATTAAGATGCTTACCCAAGTTGGGCGAATTGGACGAATCGTGTTAGTAGCGACCGCATCGCATTCTGACCTTGTCCTGTTAAGTCGTTGCCAAAGATATAATTCAGTATTCCTCCATGTCTTACACCATTTAATGGTACTTGAGGATGAGCCCAGTCGGCGTTCGTTGATCCTCTGTATGCGAACTCGAACAGATAAACTGCATCCCTGGAGGTCGCCGCCCTTTCCATAGTACCCTTCACTACTGACACTAATATCGAGGTATCACCATGATAATCCAAATAGTCTTCTACACCTATATCCGTGTCATTACCAAAGTAGAACCTACGAATAGCATTGGTAGTGTTTGTTCTGTTTGTTTCTGATCCAAATTCTAAATCAACTTGCAGAAATTGTGAAAAATTTGCTTTCATCATTCCAGGCCATCTGTTAATTTGGCCGGCACGAATTGTTCCTTCTCTATCTGTGTAACCAGCAAGGTAAGGGATGTGACTGTAATTTCCAGATCGTAACAAATTAATGGGCGCATCAGTCAGAAATGAGCCGTTGAGATCGGTATTCTCTACGCACGGTGCGAATAAAACTGTGTTGTTAGTGATTTCAAATTCAAGTGCAGACATTAAAATATTCATATCATCCATTCCTGCAAGTGCTGCCGCCAGTTCTGATGGATTCTTGCCAGAAAAAGCTAGATTTGCGGCCACTTGTTGAGCGTAACCTATGGGGTCATACGCTACTGCCCAGGGTGCCAATACGGATCCACTAAGAACAATGGCTTTATGTATTAATCCTGCTGATAATGGAGACAAAGTAATTAAATCTGCTATAGCAGCACCTGAACCGTGTCCAAGGAGAATAACGTTTGTAGGATCACCACCGAAATTGGCGATGTTATTTTGAATCCATTGCAGTCCTAGTATGATGTCTTTTAATCCTGCGTTTCCAGGAGCTGCTGGTACTCCGAGACAGAGAAACCCAAAGATCGATACTCGATAGTTCAATGATACCACTACAAATTCTCGGTCTGTTAGTTCCTTGAAAGAAGGAGTCATGTGAGACGAAAGATAGTCTTCTCCTTCCAACCAAACCATGACTGGTTTAACATAGGTTGCGTTTTTAGTGAATATATTGAGTCTGAGGCAGTCTTCGACTGATGTCGTGTCTATGGTACCAGGTTGAGCACATCGTATGTTCTCCGTGGCTTCGAATGTTGTAGGACTCCATGGTGCTGGTTTTGCTGCCTGTAATGAGAAAATGAATAATGTTAATAATAATCAAAGAAAAGAAAGAACGCAAGCATCATATTTCACATCAAAAATAATAAAATACGTAATATTAAAGTAAAGTGAAGTAATATGTCCTCCAAATCCTCCTTCTGTCTGGGACGGACGAGAGAGGGTCGTGCTGTCGAGTGGAGACTAAAGTGACCTGATGATGTTGATAAAAGTAATATAAACTAAGTAATAAAAGTAATATTAACTTCTAAACTTTCAACACCTAGATGTCAGTCTAATCGATCATGGAAGTTAATCAACATAGACTGTAGCCTATGTATAGATGAAATTATTTATTTATATATGGCACGGTAAGTCAATTTGGGCTGTTTTCATTAGATAAGCTAAGTCAGTGACCTTCGGGCGGCTTGAAAACACTAGCCTCCGCCAACCCGCAGTTGAGCAGCGTGGTGGAGTACGCTCTAAAGCCCTTCTGTTGAGGTGAAACTGGTGTCCTAACTTTGAATACTCGTTGATGTCGATATTATAATAGTTAAGCATATTTATGTTAAGTTCATAACAACGCAATATACGTATAAATTTTCCACGTCTAGGTATTCAATGTTCAATATGCCTATATAATACTGACTGATCCGTGCGACTGCGTGTGAGAGAGAGAGACGGTCGAGAGCGAAAAGGATGGATTACCATTAACAAAGCTATTATTATTATTTTTATATGAGGGGGGGGCAAGCGAGCATGTTGGTAACATAAAGGCAAGCAATCATCACCGCCCATAGAAATCAGCAACACCAAGGGGTCGCCGATCCATTTCCAGTCCATATCGTATTTATTTAGGAATACTGCTGAGGGAAGTTGATTTCACAACTTTACAGTTTACATATTTACAGTCTTTATATGTTTATAGTGAGCCTGTATATATGTGACCGATAACAGGTTTGATGTGTCACTTAAGGATAATAGATAAAAACATAATCTGTGTACTTAGAGTTGCCAGGTCGCCAAACCGCCGGACATTTGGGTAAAAAATCACTCCTCCTCAGACGTTCACTCTTGACAGAGTGGTCGTGGTTTCATGACGATGCGTCTCTGGATAACGCAGCCCTCGCGATGCACCTCTACTTGTTGCGGTCTCCAGAGTTACGGGAACATTGGACTATAGTGTCACAATACAGTGAGATAGTGTCTTGTGTGGCAGCCTTTTTTTTATATTACGTCGGGTGGCAGACAAGCATACGGCCCGCCTGATGTGCAGCGGTTACCGTAGCCATATTAACGCTCGCAAACTCGCAACATAATATCAATATCGCTCGCGCGCCGCCACCCCCGCTTCCAGCGCAGTATCTCCTTCCTTTCTGGTGACCTCACTCACTCGCAGGAACACAACAACCCTCAAGGGAGTTGTTATTTGGCTGCGGTATTCTGTGAGGTGGAGGTACATTCCCCAGTCGAGTAGCTTATAATTACGCTCCCTACCTCTCTTTTCGCCAGAGCTTCGTTTGTCGGTCAGCAGGGTGCACCACGTGCAGGTGAAGTTGGCTTTGGTTCAAAGATGTTGATGAACTACTTACACCCCCTTTATACAGTTTGTCCAACGCGAAGGTGATCGACCTCTGGACCGCTTGCCCTACACTTGCCCTTGGACAATGAGTCGCTCCATGGAGTTCTGGTTTCGAACAATGTGTCCGAAGTATTTGAGGAGGAGGTAAAAAAAGCTGGACATCCTAAATTATATTATTTTGGGGTGTAAGTGGTTCATCAAGATCTTTGAACCAAAGCCAACTTCACCTGCACGTGGTGCACCCTGCTGACTGACAAACGAAGCTCTGGCGAAAAGAGAGGTAGGGAGCGTAATAATTGTAAGCTACCCGACTGGGGAATGTACCTCTACCTCACAGAATACCGCAGCCAAATAACAATTCCCTTGAGGGTTGTTGTGTTCCTGCGAGTGAGTGAGGTCACCAGAAAGAAAGGAAGCAGATGCTGCGTTGGCAGCGGGGGTGGCGGCGCGCGAGCAATATTTTATGTTGCAAGCGTTGATATGGCTACGGTAACCGCTTCACATTAGGCGGGCCGTATGCTTGTCTGCCACCCGACGTAGTATAAAAAAAAAATATACAATCCTGCATTTGATGTGCAATAAGTATTTTTTCATGTGTAAAATAGGCTAGGTTAGGTTTGCAACGTATTTATTTGATGTTACGTTAAATAGTGTCCTCTTTTATATACCTACGTTCCACATCGGACCGATCGAGCGCTTGTTTTTCCTGTGTGATATTAAAAAGAATAATGTCAGCCTATAAAATTATCAATTCCTAACCGTGTTTTTTTTTTTATGTAGGTAACTAATTCGCGTTTGATATTATTCATACATATTTGCGTCGCCAAAATGACCTTGAGTACGCAAACGAAGTTGCAATATATTTTCCTAACAAATTTACTGCTTCTATGTACATATTATAACTCCTTTGCTTCAAATACATTACCTACTCAATATGTTTATTGCATATAATATGTAGGTACACGTCGATCTTAAAATACATGTTATTTTCAAGTAAATTACATATTATGACCCTATAAGGGTAAGGCAACAGTCTGAAATGTATGGAACGGTTTATTATATGTCATCTAATTTATCATTTAAAAATTCGTCTAGAGTGTAATAACATTTGGCTTCCAGGAAGGTCTTTAATTTTTTGATGAAGCTTGCTCCTTGGTCAATATATTTTAATTGATTTGGCAATTTGTTAAATATTTCAACGGCCATTGAATTAGAGTTAGAACTAAGCATAGCAAGATTTGATTTTGGTTTTATTAGTTTGTGTCTGAACTGCTTTCTAACTTTACGCGATTTGTTGACTGCTTTTGTAAAGAGGTCGCGATATTTTTTGACAAATTTACATACTTATCTCTAGGATGTATATAGACGTTACGAACAGTATTTTATATTTTACAAAATAGGGTTTGTAAAAGTTGTACACCTAACTTTTACAAACCCTATAGGAGGTTGCCAAGAAGCTGGGACCCTACCGCTGAAGCTGAAGCCGATTACCATCCAATTTTTTGATTGCGAATATCAAGGTGCTACTAAGATACGTGGTAACTGTGTTTAGCTTAGCTGGTAGAAACTCTATAGCTCTACCGACTAAGCTGAAGATGTTTATCTATAACTAAAATTTAAGACCTATTTTTTAAATCAAAATATTCGATGGTAATCGGCTTCAGCTTCAGCGGTAGGGCCCCAGCTTCTTGGCAACCTCCTTGTGTAACTCTCGTGCCGATGGCCCCCACGGTCATATCATTCCATCGCTATACAGCGTGGAAATGCGGCCAGTCATCCACAATCCCCGAAAATAGGCAGGACAATTAACATGATAATTTTTTTTCTGTGTATTTTATTATAATTTTAGTTTTTAATTTAGTTAAATTTTATAGTGCAGTTCCAGTATATATACATATAATAGTCCGAATCGGGAAGGGTGAAATATGAAATAATATGACACCTCGCACACCGGGTAGGTGTGCGAGGTGTCATATTATTTCATATATAGAATTCTAAATTTTGATTTGTTCGGCTCGGATTGATGTGCGTTCACCTTGAGCATTATCTACAACCTTGGGCGGTGCAGAGATAAAGAGGATTTGAAGGTGCACAAGGAAATTAATATTAAATTATAAAACTGATATTTGTAATAATAAAAAATATGTAGCATAGAACTTTCTTTCTCGTTATGTTCACAAAATTCACTAATACGTATAGTGATACATTTTGTCATTTAGAGCTATGTACTTGTATAATATGAAAATATTTATTTAAATCACGAAAAGTTTCATAAGTTTCTGACTAAGATAAAAAGTTGATTCTTTATTTAAAACCGACTTCAAAAAACCTAGAAAATTAAAAAGTGTAGTTTTCTAAAAAAAAAAAAACATACATTGAAAAATTAAAAAAGTTATTGAGTCAACCACAGGGCAAATTTAAGGGTTTTTCTTGATTTCCCTGGGATCCCATCATCAGATCCTGACTCATCATCAGATCCTGCAATCATACCCTTTCAAATAAAAAAGAATTTTGAAAATCGGTCCACAATTCGTGAAGATATCGAAGAACTTCCCCCTTTTTTTTGAAGTCGGTTAAAAGAAAGTCCTCACACATTGGAGCCAAAGTGGTCACGTACTGTACGGTTCCAGAGAAGTTTTCTAACACGAACTTTCAAGATGTGGAATGAAGCCTAGGTTTTCCCTGAAGACTACAGTATAGAGCTCTTCAAAAATGGCGTGAAGGGGTTTTTACAGGGACGGCAACGCGTGAGTGATACTTCTGGTGACATACTGGCGTCAAGCGTCCATAGGCTGCGATGAATGGTGAAATGAATGGATTCGTGGAAGGGCCACAAGGGTTCCGCGATCCGTTAAAAAATTAACAAAACATTCGTAGAAAAAGTAATTACTAGTTAGGCCCTACATAATAATTACAGCTGCTAGGGTTCCGCTAGGAAAAGTATAATCAATTATAGTTCCATGGCAATAAAAAAAAATTGGAAACCTCGGCACGAAATGACACATATAGATAATAGATGATGGACTAGACTGATCGATATAAACTTTATTTGCACAATATGAAACGTACGCACATCATACAATAATCATTAGTTACATATTACGTGACGAGCTCGGTCGTCGAATGGTTAGCAATGGCCACTTTGACTCCGAGGTCGCGGGTTCGATTCCCGCACAAGACAAACATTTGTGTGCATGAACATGTCTGTTTGTCTTGGTGTGGGCGTTTTCTATGTATTATATGTATTTATAAAAAAAAATGTAGGTATTTAAGTATCATATATCAGTTATCTAGTATCCATAGTACAAGCTTTGCTTAGTTTGGGACTAGATGGCCGTGTGTAATTTATCCAGGAATATTTATTTATTTATTTATATTACGTAAAAAAAAATCGGTTGTCTGTAAAGTCGGTTTACTGACGATAGTTGAACGTGACAACATCATAAGAAAATACTGATGGAATGTTTGCATTTTTCAAAAGAAAATTTCAAGCCTCAGAGCGAGGTAACGCCGCATGAGTCATGTTTTTTGTGCGAGCAGCCGGCTTCATCGAATAGGCTAGACGACAATTTTTTCTTTCGATTTGTTATATAAGGTCGTCACAGTAATATAACTATAGGTGAAAGAATTACTTCGATAGCATAAAAACTTCTCGAGTTATGATAACTTGTAAATCACAATTTTGGACTTACCCGAAAACGCTCCATACAAAAGGCTACTGAGTTATGACGTCACACTTATGTATTTTGTATACGTTAAAACAAAAATTTGTACGACAGCTATGTGAAATACTGCGTTTATGTAGCTAGTGCCATAACAAAAGTTATAGTATTTTTGATTGTTTTTCCAAATTAATATTTTTTTTTATAATTTCATTCTTTTAAATTGGACTTTCCCACTACACTTTGATCGATCATAGAACAAGTCGGTATCATAGAATAAGTTATTAAAATTTCAACATCGCAGATCGTTCTAGTTTTGTATATTTTATGACACTGATAAGTATTTTTTATATTTTTTTATCATTGTCGTCTCGCCTATTATAAGACGTTGTCACGTCAAAAAATACATAGTAACCTACTATTCTTGAGTATTCATGTTGTCAAGTGGGCTGACGCATTGTGTACTCAGAGCGATTAAATATATAGCGATGCAAGTTTCTTGGTCACATTCGTACGTTTACAAGGTAAAATTGTAAGACGTTTCAAATTAGGACTTTACCAGACGCGTGTTACATATCCAAATTAGCCGGGTTGCTCACTTCGTAATTTTAACCAAAAAAAAACCGACTCCAAACCTTATCATCATTTTCAGTCTCCACTACAGGAGCACGACCCTCTCGTCCGTCCCAGACAGGAGGATTTGGCCTACACTCCCCACGCTGGCCAGACGGGTTGGGGAGGCCTGATCGATGTTTTAAGATGTATTTCCCTTAGTCGCCTTGTACGACATCCACGGAAAGAGACGGAGTGATTCTATTCTAGTCTGCCGGAAACCACGCGGCTCTTTTCAACAAAAAAAACCGACTCCAAACCTTACTCTACATTTATGTATGTAAATACAGGCTGATGATGATGATGAAAAAAATAATGGGACCAATCTGGAAGTTCTCTCTTTCAAATAAAAAAGTTTTTTCGAATCGGTTTATAAATCACGGTGTAATTATGTAACAAACATAAAAAAAAATACAGCCGAATTGAGAACCTCCTTTTTTTTTTTGGAGTTTGTTAAAAATGTGAGCAAGTAAGCCACATTTTTAACAAACTCCAAAAAAGGAGTTTTAACACGCCTCTTATAAATTCCCAACATGTCAGTTATCCTTTATTTGGTCGGTTTGTTTACGTTGATATGATCGAACGCGAACAAAAAACTTGCACTAAGCACTCAGTAGTGTGACGATTAGTTCCTTCCATCCATCCTCACATCCTGAGGAGTTCGATGGTGTCATTGCACTACGTAAGTTATACAAGTTAAGCAACGCTATGTTTATCTATGGATTGCTTTATTTATCTCGACCTTCTTCTACGGAGGACCCCGTTTTTGTATCACTCAGGTTCAGACCAAGTATATAGTATACTATTCTGATTTGGTAGTGTAGTGTCCTATATTACACCACTAAAGCGCCCTGTAACCGATCAAATTGTTTGTCAATTTTTACGTGTTTGTCAAATTTTTTGATCGTCTGCGAGATGTTTGACGTGTTTGTCAAACAATCTACGTGTTTCATGTGTTTGAAAGAAAATTTGATTGTCGGCGTATTTGACAAGCAGTTTGAAGGTCTGCGGGCGTGTTTGTCAAACAAACGCGCCATTTTCATCCGATTGCTGGCTGGCTCTTTATTTAAATAGGTAGTTCTTGTGGGAGAGACCAAAACTGACTGACGTTTTGTTTGATAAATTTGGTTTGGACATGTGCGCCGATGTTTGATGAAAACGTACAAACAAAACGTAAAATTTGACAAACGTGTTAGGGCGTTTACCGCAGGCTTAATTGATTATATTACTGTATCGGACTGTGTAATAAATAAAACCAATATTTAATTATTATGCTAGACACGTTCGCTTGTTCCCGCCAAAACATCTCTCCCATCACAGAGCAGTATCCATAGACAACCGAACCTCTTTAGGTAGACTTTTTATTTTAAGTAAGCAATACATAAATTAAATAGGTTTATCACATATTCACAGGTAGCAAGGGAGAATTACCAAGCGTTCAGATGATTTTGCAATTCCTAATATTGGAATCGATGTGTTAGGTAAAAAACTCATTGTTTAGGACCCCAAATAGTGTTAGATATTTAAAATCTGTGGTGCAAGACAGTTGAATCTCACTTGACAAGCCATCTCTTTAGGCTTTTAATGCTTAAGAGTCCCTAGAGTCGCGACCTTTTAGGCTGAGAAACCATTACAACAAGAAATTGATTAATATGATAAATAAATATTCGTGAACAAGCTACACAACGTCATCTAGCCCCAAACTAAGCAAAATTTTATGTATAAACATCTTGTGTAAAGTATGAGAGTTTAAGAATTACGCTCCCTACCTCTCTTTTCGGCAGAGCTTCGCTTGTCAGTCAGCAGGGTGTACCGCGTGCAAGTGAAGTTGGCTTAGGTTTAAACATGTTGATGAAACACTTACACCCCCACTCCATGTGAGGTCGCACTTGCACTTTGCACTTTACAAGGTGCAAGTGCGACCTGAAGGCGCTGATGTGGACTGAAGTACTGCTTCGCTTTATTTCTTAAAGGCGTTCTTAAAGCCTTTAAGACTTTAGAAATAGTTCTAAAGTCTTAAAGGCGTGTGTTGGATTTTTGCGTACTTTCATGGTCTGCAATATAATACCTACCTCTCTGCAATAATTTATACCTCTAGTTTATGTTTGTCTAGAATCTAGATGAGTCATACCTAAATACACAAACGCATAGTATGTATCGTTCTACTTTTAATATAGACCTTGACTATTATCACTAGACAGAATCATAATTATAGCTCATATAGGGCCATCGTTGTTATTTTAATTAATCTAATCTCATACTGAAATTTACACATTAAAAAACTGAACACAGTATCATAATGACAGTCTTTACGCACAAGCTATCAAAATAAATTTAAAAAGTTATTTTTCGATACAGCTCTTCTATGGACAACTATATCGTAAAATAACTTTTTTACCATTTCGATACAGCTTCAGCCCTGGATTCAGGTATTTTAAACAGGTTTCAATGCAAATACATTGCAACTATACAAAATTTTTCTACATAATCTGTGAACGCGGCGCCGCGCGGCGCGTCGCGCATGCGCACTACGCATGCTCGATCTGCAAACGGATTTATAGGTAAGAATTATAGCTGTTAAATTAACTTCATGGTTGTATTTAAAATATTATTATCATATATTTCATGAGATTAGATAAAGTAGTGTATGAAACTGCACATAATTAGGTATTAAAATACTCGTGTGGTCTATTAAAACACTCGCCTTCGGCTCATGTTTTAAACTCACACTTGTATTTTAATAACCCTTATTATGCAACAGTTTCATAAACTACTATTATGTAGCTAGATATGATATCTTAAACCGTTTAGGACTGGAGGGAGCTCACTAGCAACAAGCCGGCCAATTCGCTATCTGCTTGAAGTCGCCTAATCTATCACCACACTATCATATAGACGAGCTCGGTAGTCGAATGGTTAGCAATAGCCACTTTAACTCCGAGGTTGCTAGTTTTATAGGTAACTAGTTTTTACGCGCCTTTATATGCGCGTATCTCTTAAGTATTTTCAAAATATCTTTTGTAACATATATAGACATCCACCTATAATTACAATAACTATCTATATGCTAAATAGCTCGATCCGTCTATTTGTTTGAACTGTAGGTTGATTATAAATACATAAAGAAGATAATATAACTCCCTTAGTCGATTACTCCAAATAAATCCTCCGAATATATTTATATGCCCATTCGCACGCATCGACTATTATTTCTACTACGCATTTGTAGGTAGATATTTAAAGTCATGTGTATGTAGATATTTTTATTGATAATGGCTTGCAAACGATCCAATCAATTTTGATGCGATTTTGATGATCCTTTGGATAATTTTACAAGGAAGGAATTTTGAAGATATGATTTGTAGACTTGTTTATGCCGGATACATTTCCAGATATTTTTTTTAACGTCAGGTGGTAGCCAAGTATACGGCCCGCCATATGTGAAACGATTACCGTAGTCATATAAAGGCTCTCAACATGAAATATTCTAGTTGTCAACGCAGCAACTCCTATCCTGGTGATCTGACTCACTCGTTAGAACACAATATGAAATACCCTAAATGAAATTGTGAAATTGTTACAATACCCTAAAGGAAATTATTAATTGGCTGCGGTATTCTGTGAGGTGGAGGTACCACCACCTCGCAGAAGGGAAGTACTTCCCCAGCCGGGGTAGCTTACATATACGCTGTGTACCATATCTTTCTTTTGCCAGAGCCTCTTTCGTTAGTCAGCAGGGTGTACGACGTGCAGGTGAGGTTGGCTTAGGCTCTAAAGGTCGTGGTGAGTCCCTTAAACCCCTTACAGTATTTTATTTTTATATCTATTAGATAGAACTCTGTGTTTATTAATATTTAGAAAGTTTTAGAATCTCTGATCATACATTAATATCGTGATTATCTATTTTGTTTTTTACTTTGTTGTAAAATGAAAGTTGATGATAACATTTTTCTATGAAATTGGCTGATAAATCGGTATTTATTTTCGTATCACTAAATTTATTCATTTTGTAAGAACCTCTTACAAAATGAATCAAAATTTTTGAATCAAAGCCAACTTCACCTGCACGCGGTGCACTCTGCTGACTGACTAACTCTGGCGAAAAGAGACGTAATCGTAAGTTACCCGGTTTGAGAATATACCTCCACCAGCCAGCCAGCCAGCCAAATAACAATCCCCTTGAGAGAGGTCAACAGATAGGACCTCACTCACTCGCAGGTGATGAAATGCTGCGTTGGCAGCGGGGGTGGCGGCGCGCGAGCGACATTTTATGTTGCGAGGGTTAATATGGGTACGGTAACCGCTTCACATCAGGCGGGTCGAATGCTGGTCTACCACCCGACGTAGTACATATGCTATCACGGACATTTTTTTAGAAATTTTAAGATGAATAATTCCGTCGTATATAATTGTCGCGTAACTTGAGCCGTTTACGCAGCGCACGCAACGGAAGTTCTCACATGGAATATTTTTTTCCCATTTTTGCAACATTTACAACATTCAACGAAACAAACAAACTCTTCAGCTTCATAATATTAGTAAAGATAACTTTGGCCTGCTACTCCAAACTGGGTACTAAAGCGTGTCCTTTTCCACAAAGAAATCAACTCTACCGTGACACTATTTTCACGTGTTTTTATTTAGTTTTATTATATTTTATTTATTTAATCTTTATGCACAAAACACACATATTTAGTCATTGTCTCTTTATCTACAATGGTGGACTTAATGCTATATAGCATACTCTACCAGTTAACATTACGGTGATGTAGAGATAAGATATGGTAGGTGCACAAGGCAAATTAATTTATATTGCTCTATCAAAAGGTAACTAAATCATAAAGTAGATATTGAACAATCTTGTTACATATTTAAATTTGTATACTGGGGTCTAAGTGGCACCATGCCGGCTAGCGAAAGAAGCATAAGCAAATAAGAGGTAGGGCGTATTAGCAAGCTGCCCGACTGAGGAAGTACCTGTACGTCACAGAATACCGCAGCGAAGTCACCAGAAAGGATGGAGTTGCTGCGTTGGCAGCGGGGATGGCGGCGCGAGAGCGATATTATAAAGTGCTTTATAAAGTCCAAGGAATAAAGATATTTTGAATTTTTTTTTTTTATGTTTTATGTTAGATAGATATTATATTTTGTTAGTGCTTATATTGCTATGATAACCGCTTCACTTAAGGCGGGCCGTATGCATGTTTGTCACCCAGCGTAGTACAAAAAAAAAGATTAAATAACAAAAACTGTCAATGTCAAATACAACAATTTATCTAAATACACAAATACTTAAATAAACATGAATATTTAAAGATAAATACATCCTCCACCATTCACCACAGTTGAGCAGCGTGGTGGAGTATGCTCTTCACCCCTTTAATTGAGCGAAGACCCGTATCCCAGCAGTGTGATGAATAAGGGTTAACGAATGAATGAATGAATGAATGAATGAATGAATATTTATTTGCCAGAATAAGGTTTTTTTACAGTTGTCGTTTTGTCATTATGTTCCATATTATTCTGCCATCGACAATGGCGTGCAAATGTTAAAATCATAGTAATTGAACTGAATAAATCACTGATAAATAAATCATCAGTATCACAAGATAATTAAATGTCAGATTATATTATGATGTCAAGCTGAATTAACGACGACATAATGTCTATAAATATATTTAACACAGCTGAAACGAATCGAATGGAACCTCATTATGTTAAAATCCTTAAGTGGTCTATCTAGGCTGTAGAGCGTGCCAAATAAATATACACACTTACACTCGAAAAATATAACCCTCCCGTTTTCGTCAGTCGCGTAATAAAGGAAACTCTGACAATTTCTAAAACACTGAATAAGTTTTATAATATTTCTATATACATTACAATTCATACCGTAAATTTTTCCACACCCCTGGTCGGTGCACCGTACCGAATGCCATAAAATTGATAAAAGCTTCCTTCTGAAGACCTGTACCCCTCTATAAGCCCTTGGGTCGTATTCACTAATAAATTCACTGTTTGTCCGTATATTTGCGTCACCAATACACAATATAACATTAACTTGAACATATTTGAAACACTCATATATATTTTTCAATTAAATTGATTTAATTAAATTTTAAAACAGTACGTGTGTTCATAAAGACGACTGCACTGCACTGGTGAAAAATTGCGACTAAATGAAGGAAAGATAGTGATGTAATGAACTCACTCAAGGTGAGTCAGGCAGGGCCAATAATGCGCTCGCGCCGACTCGACGGCATGGCTATGACGTGACACAGATTATCTTGTCATGACTGGATATTTTAACAATGTTCGATATTTAATTGTGTTATACAATTTAGTGGTTTCCTTGTTGAAAAAACGTACCTTAGAATATTTTTAAATGATAACATATCTAATAACTGACCTGTATTTTGATATTTTCTTATGATTTCATGACATTCTATATATTTTTTGACTTTCGTCCTCGGTGGTGAAATGGTTAGCACTGGCCCCTTTGACTCCCGAGATCGCTAGTTCTATCCCCGCACGAGACAAATATTTGTGTGCATGAACATGTCTGTTTGTCTTGGTCTGGGTGTTTTCTATGTATTATATGTATGTACATATTTACAAAAAAAAATGAATTTAAGTATTATATTCAGTTATGTAGTATCCATAGTACAAGCTTTACTTAGTTTGGGACTAGATGGCCGTGTGTAATTTGTCCAGGAATATTTATTTATTTATTCTTTTAACATAATTCTCATTGTTTTGTATTCGAATTCAGTTTTGATATGCAAATGATATTCAGTACCTAATTAATTGCTCCTACTAATTTCGTCTGATTAAATTCGTTGTGAGTTTCAATGCAGCTGTAGTTTTACCACCGGGACTGCAATGGACTTCACTGTTCATTGCCTTTTTTGACGGTCACCACTGTTAATCCTGGCTATACTTCTAGTATTCTGTGAGGTGGAGGTACATTCCCCAGTCGGGTAGCTTACAATTACGCTCCCTACCTCTCTTATCGCCAGAGCTTCGTTTGTCAGTCAGCAGGGTGCACCACGTGCAGGTGAAGTTGGCTTTGGTTCAAAGATGTTGATGAACCACTTACACCCCATTCTATTGTTCATTTTTAACACCAATGTATTTCTACCTATGTTTATGAACAAATAAATGAATTATGAAATAAATTGATGGGGATGGTATTGGGCGTGATAATTTTATTGCTTCCAATATGGTTTATGAGTTTCTTTTCTTTTTTTCAGTATAGAGAGTAGATAAATATTGTAAAAAAATATATTATTTAAATCAGAAAATATGTATTTAAATGAAAATTAATGTACGTAGCAGACATATCTGTAAATAGTAAATTATGTTGAGCCCGGTGGTTGAATAGCTACCAATGGCTGCTTTGACTGTGAGGTCGCGGGTTCGATACCCGAGCAAGACATTTATGTGCATGAACATGTCTGTTTGTCTTGGCCAGACCCAGACAAACAGATATGTTCATGTAGTCTGTTTGTTTGTCTTAGTCTGGGTGGTTGCTATGTATTATAAGTATGTATTTACAAAAAAAAATGTATTTATGTACATTTATCAGTTGCCTAGTACCCATAGTAGCATTGTGCTTAATTTGGGACTAGATGAAGCTATGTAAATTGTCCAGAAATATTTATAATTTATTTTTTTATTGTAAAAAAGAAGGGTAATAAAGTTTTTGAATTAAAAAATTCGTATTTAAACGAAAATTATGTACTTAGCAGATGATATCTGTAAATAGTAGATTATAATATCTAGGGTATTTATAGCAGTAATAGAATCGAAAACAGTTATATAAATGTGGGGTGTAAATGGCTAACCACCATCTTTGAGCCAAAGCCAACTTCACCTGCTCATTGTGCACCCAGCTGATTTACTAACGAGGCTCTATCGATAGAGAGGTAGAGCACAGCGCAATTATAAGCAGCTTGAGTGGGGAAGTACCTGCCTAACAGAATACCGTAGCCAAATAACTGGTGAACTCATTGACTCGCAAGAACATTTGGCTGTGGTATTCATAAAAATAATTTTATGTTTA
This sequence comes from Hypsopygia costalis, assembly GCA_937001555.2. Classification (NCBI taxonomy): domain Eukaryota; kingdom Metazoa; phylum Arthropoda; class Insecta; order Lepidoptera; family Pyralidae; genus Hypsopygia; species Hypsopygia costalis. The sequence continues at coordinate 5,855,806 of OW443342.2, forward strand.
ATTATAGTTTCGTAATAGTAATTTATGTACGAAACTGATGCATACATAAAAAGGGTTCCTAAAATATATTCGCCTTCGGCTCATGTGATAAACTTACACTCGTATTTTATGAACCCTTTTAAATGAACCGAAGGCGAATTTGATAATAGCAGCACACGAATAATTTAAGACCTAATTATGTGCAGTTTTGCATTTTGTATTACAAATAAAAAATAATGTGGAATAGCCTCTAAGTCTAACACTAGTGCTAAGCATTTTGATGCTGAAAACAGTATTTTGTATACTTTATTTTTTACCCGCGATGGAACGGAGACGGTATATGCGTTTGGGGTGCTAGGATGTTTGTGCAAATCAATGTTGCCATTTATCTCACACACTACGAGTCCGATTTTGATGCGGTTTTCAGTGATGGATTCGGGTTTGATTGGTGCATGTTCTTAGATAGGTGTTACGGTGACATGTCACCAGGGGGCGCTGTAGTAAACATTTGTTTGTGCAACCAATCTTGCCGATTTTCTTCAAAAGTACGAGTTCGATGTTGATGTGGTTTTCAGTGATGGGTTTGACTAGTGCATGTTCTTAGATAGGTGTTACGGTGACAACTCACAAGGGGGCGCTGCAATAAACATTTGTTTGTGCAACCAATGTTGCCATTTATCTCCAAAAGTACAAGTCCGATTTTGATGCGGTTTTCAGTGATGGGTTCGAATTAAATTGGAGCATGTTCTTAGATAGGTGCTACAGTGACAGCTCACCACAAGGCGCTGCAGTAAATATTTGTTTGTGCAAAACCAAAACTACTACTTAGTCTGATTCTGATGCGGTTTTCATTTGTAATACCTATGCTTGCTCTCTGAAAAGTGTGAAATAAAAACAAAATTCAAAATTTTGAAAAAACCCACGACGGTTAAAATGTACTTGAAAAAGGATAAAATAATTTTGAAACCCCCGACTTAAAGAATTTATGCAATGAACTCAATAAAAAAAACCCAAGAATCCGTCGGGGGCTGTCATCTCTATTTTAAATTTCAACATAAATATAAGTAAGTCTACAAGTTACTATAAAACTGCCAAACTAGTTCATTTAATGGCAGCCCCAACGGATTTTCTTGGGATTTTTTATTAAGTTCATAGTATAAATTCTTTAAGTCGGGGGTTTCAAAATTATTTTATCCTTTTTCAACTACGGTTTAACCGTCGCGGGTTTTTTCAAAATTTTTAATTTTTGTTTTAACAGTAAAAAGTATAATGTAGTGAATACTGTTTTTAACGTGTAAAAAGTATAATGTATAGTTGGCAACCCTAGTTTAGTGGAATTGAACTACCTACTGAATTCTATACCCATAGAGTTTTATAAATGCAAAAATCAAACTTATAGTTCAGTTATATTTTTTAGGATGTAATTAGCTCATAGCTCGAGGTGTTGATCATCTTCGAAGCCAGAGACAACTTGCAGTTGCCTGTGATGCACCTGGCCGCACACAAGCCTGACGAAAAAGAGGTCGCGAGGACGAGGAGAGTCAAATAACAATGCCAGTGTGAATTGTTGTTTTCCTGCGAGTGAGTTAGATCACTAGACATGAGAAGCTGCGTTAGAAGTCGATATGCCAGCGCTTGAGTGATACTCCTTGTATTGCAAGCGTTTGTAGGCTACGGTATTCGCTTCACCACATGCCGGCCATATTCTTAAAAGAAAATCTATCGTTTCTGCCTTTCTGCCCATACAAATCGATATTTATTTATAAATCTATACAGATAAATAGAATTGGAGTGTCTGTTTGTAATATTAAAATAACCGCTTGTTACTAAATGCAAATTGATGTACATATATCAAAATAACATTTTTTACAATTTTTTTCTGTTTGCCTGTATGTTTGTTCCGGCATATCTCTGAAACGTCTTGACCGATTTTGACTGGACTTTCACTGGCAGATAGCTGATGTAATAAGGAGTAATATATACTACTTTTGTTTTAGTTTTTTTCTTTTATTAATATTCAATAAATATTAAAAAAAAATACTATACCGCGCGGACGAAGTCGCGGGCACAGCTAGTCCCAAATAAAAACAAGGCGCAGGAATCAAAGTCTAACAATCAGAACTAACTTGTCATACAAGACCACTTCGATGGTAAAGTGTTGTGTAAGACCAATTTTAAAAATCAATCATAATTGAACTATATGTCAATATATATAAAGTTCATGTTCTTTAATTTATCCACCTACGCTCATTAACCTATGGCTTCTGCTCCTATTCCCGAACCAAGCTAGAATATTAAATATATAAGACCATATTGTTTAGAAAATAGAGACTATAATTGGATGAAGAAATTTGTTACTTGTTACAAAGTCACATTCTTAGACGATTACTTCAATATAAATTTACGTGCCCTTTTGTCCTGGATACAGCATGCGAATAGGTACTCAAATGTTATTCGAATAATCATACGGGCTACTGATACTATTATATTAATCTTTTATTATTTGAAATGGCTTAAATTAGTGATGCTTAAAACACTATTAATTAGTGGTATGGTTTAAATTTAAAATACCCACCATACCACCAGAGGTACGGTCAGGGGTACGGTGGGTCTGAAGTGTTCGAAATATATATAGTTTTTTCAAGTAAGAGGAGGCAAACGATCATGTGGGTCACTTGATGGAAAGCAATCACCACCGTCCATGGAGATCAGCAACACCAAAGGGTCACCGATACGTTGCCAGCCTATACTCCTTCCTTACTTTCTGGTGACCTCACTCACTCGCAGGAATACAACAACCCTGAAGTGAATTGTTATTTGACTGCGATATTCTATGAGGCGGAGGTAACTTCTCCAGTCGGGCAGCTTAAAAAATACGCTATGTCGTACCTCCCTTTTCGCTAGAACCTCGTTTGTCAGTCAGCAGGATGCACCACGTGCAGATGAGGTTGGCTTTGGTTCAAAGATCAATGGCCACTTTGACTCCGAGGTCGCGGGTTCGATCCCCGCACAAGACAAACATTTGTGTGCATGAACATGTCTGTTTGTCTTGGTCTGGGCGTATACATGGATATATGTTTAAATTTACAAAAAAAAAATGTATTTAATTACATTTATCACTTGTCTAGTACCCATAACACAAGCTTCGCTTACTTTGGGACTAGATGGCGCTGTGTAAATTGTCCAGAAATATTTATTTATTTATTTATTAATATCTAATAATGTACATGTAGTGCAACAATACATTGATCAGAAGATTTCAACGGTGGAACTTTTGGTGGTGATGTATATATAGAGTTTCTATGAATTCAATATATACTGCTGAGATAGCAGTATATTTTTCCCTTATATACTAGTAAATAAGCTTGTGACTTACCTGACGGCCAGCTATCACCGCCGCCGTTGGACATTAGCAACCCCTGAGGAATTCGTTGAGAAAATGTGGGCTCTTTTGCTGAAAGCCTACATGCCCTAATTTGCTGAAGGACGTTGATTACATAAATTCACTGAAAGGACGTGGCAGAAAACATTTTGCGACATGAAATTATGGGGCCTGGCATTTTGTGAAAAAAGAATTAACCTTTGTTTTTTGGTTTTTCATGACAGTAATACGTTCTAATATGAAGCTGTTACTATCTATACATAAATATAGTTTAAAAAAATACTAAAAAAAACACGCTTTTAAAGTACAAGAGGTTGAATTGTTCCGATAGGTTTGTTATAACCTTGAAACCTGATCGTATTCAAAGTCCATTACGTGGCCTTTCTCACAAGTGCAAACACGACTATGATATGATATTCCATCATGGAAAGCCAGTGCCTATCTTCCAGCTTCATCATCAGACCTTGAAACCTAATCGTGGTCAAAGTTAATTGCAAGACTTTTCTTAGAAATCCAAAAACAGCTGTGATACGATGTTCCATCATGAAGTTCCAGTTCATATCTTCCGGCTCCATCATCAGATCAGTTCGACAGTACCAAATTATTGTATTGTCATCAGAACTACATACAGCTGACAATTTTCATTACGCTACGATACTTGGAAGATGGTTAAATTTGTTGCCTTAGATTCCATTACATAGTTAGTTACATACAGGTCGACCTAATAAGTGTGTTAAAAATATGATAAAAGAAGAAAGGACTTAATCCAAATGCGAATACATTTGTTGATTATTTTTTCTGAACTTCCTACTCTAGTCATCAATAACAACAGGTATTATAGTCGCTTTATATTTTTAAAGTGAAAACCTCTTTAGTGGCGTTATGCACTTTTTGCGATGGGTAAAAAATGTTAAACTCGCGTCAGGACACGTGGCCTGAACGAAAATTCGTAAGACGGAGCGGCGCGGCGTAGGGGAGGATGTAATATCCGCTCTGTTTCTACTACGCGGCGAAAATGTTTGCCTGCTCCTGCTGTTTTTTTTTTATGTGAGAAGGGGGCAAACAAGCATGTGGGTCAACCACCGTCCATGGAGACCCGCGACGTTTAATTTAATGTAATATAAATTGTCATGTTTGTGTACGATAACGCAATGAGACGAACTTCTTAGCTTCCATGGATTCACCGTGCGGGTGCCGGGTCCATCGTGTGGCAGAGAGAGAAACCCAAGCAGATCCCGAGACTTGTGACACGGGTGTAGGTTTAAGGGGCCCCTTTCCGACGTACATCAACACTCACCTTCACTACTTGTGTTTCTCTCCCTGCCCTGCCAAATCTGGTATGAACCTGCTAATGCAGCTTTAGATACTCGTTCTAGTATAGAACTTACTGCACTTCTGGACAAGCCAAGGTCTTTCAGCAGGTTATAGAGAGATTTTGCTGGTATACCTCTCGCTTCTAATTCTACAGCGTATAGATTAACTACATAGCCGCTTTTTGTTAATTCGTTTAGGAGGTCATAATATTTGTTTTGTTTTATCGCGTGGTCTTTGGGTATGTTAGTTTCCCACGGTACTATACATTTACAATATACGCTCTACAAGTACTATACGTTTTGTAGCTCTGGAGAAAAGGAAAATGTCCGGTCTGGATGTCGAAACAACCACATCTTCTGGGATTTTATAGTGCTTTTCATACGTGTCCATTAAAATAGTCCAGTCAGGTGCTGCACTGAGGATTGAGTAAGGCTTGTTCTTGGAGTTTGAAGTTGAGCCTCCTTTTATAAGGTTAATTTGTCTTTTGTTTGTCGTTAATCCTTTTTGGGCTCTAGCTATTGAAAGGCTTATGGCTTCACGTATGATTTGAAGTACTCTGTCATGGCGATGTGAGTAATGATCCCTATCAAGGAGCACCTTGCATCCCACCAATAGGTGCCTTGCTGTACATATCGCCTCTCCACAGGTATAGCAACATTTTTCAGAGGCTTTTCCCCACCTAACTAAGTTACTCTGGTCAGGGAGGGTCATTTGAAAGGCATTAAGATAGAATTTTAATAAGGCAGGAGACCAGTCATACAGCAAGGTGCGCCACTTCAGAGCTAACGGGATGCAAAACTCGCCTATGGTTAACCACTCACTTTGCATTTCTAAATTCATAGCGTGCACTTTGTAACTGTCATTTTCGTCTTGTTGTAGAAAGGTTTTTACTATGTCTCGGTCTTTCCTTTTCTTTCTCGCGCCCAACCCAGCTCTATTTGCCTGTGCACCTACCATAAATTGTTTGTGGAATTGAAGTCTAGATTCTAGGTCTGTGGCATTTTTGTCTTTTGGGAGAGATTTAACTAATTCGTCTTGCGACTTTTGCAAAACATGCGTTTTTGTAACTCTCAGGTGTTTATAGAGTTCAGAAGGTTTCTTTAATTTCAGCCCAAAACTATTGTGATCCCTAAATAGAGTCGAGGGATCAGCCGGATGTGCCAGTCCGAACCATGACTTTAATATCTTTATGACATTAGCATCTAACTTTGCCAAGAGGGTTTTACCGAAGTCATATACTAGGAAAGGCCAAGTGAGACGTGATGTGAGATAGTTGTCGTATATCCATGCTTTTTTAATATTACTGATAGGCTGTTGGTCTACCTTATTGAGGTCGTTAATGAAATTTTCGACAACTTCCCCCAATGATGGTGTGCGTCCTTTGTAATCTATCTTTCTACCAAGAGATTTGAAAGGCACTGTTTCTGCAATCGTAGCAACTTTTTGGCCGCTTATGGAGAGTTCCGGGTCGTAAGAAGTGTATTTGGTATTTCGTCTACCCAGACATAAACAATAACATTTACTTGGTTTCGCCCTCAATCCCTCCGTCCATGTACAGAACTCATCGACTTCATTTAACAACTCCTGACACTGTTTGGGATTACGTGTAAGTATTGCAAGGTCGTCAGCAAAGGCTAAGATTGACTCAGTGTACTTGTTGTTGATTTTAAAACGGTAGCCCCATTTCCTTTCATATGATGTCAATTTGTCTATTAAAATATTAATAACTATGTTAAATACTATCGGTGATAAGCAGCACCCTTGGAATAGTCCCACACTGTATTGTAGTGGCTTTGTGTATTCCTTGTTTACTGCTATGACGAATTTTAAATGCGAGTAATAAGAGTTAATTATGTTAACAATTAAATCGGGAAAGTTATACCATTTTAGTGCAAATATCATAAGTTCATGCTGCACCGAACCAAATGCGTTTTCTAGGTCTATCCAGCAGACTGATATTTGCCTCTCATGTGTTCTGGCATCTTTCAGACTTTCTGCTAGTAATGTATTGTGTTCCAGGCATCCAGAAATTCCAGGCAAGAAGCCTTTCTGGTGATTGGGCCTGAAATACCTATTGCTGATTGTTACCGACGGCCACCTTTTTTGCTTATTTATATGTATACTTTTTTTATACTCTTTGGTTTTATATTCGTTTTATTTTTTGTATTTGACATAGAAAATTATTAGTTTTTTGTTCTCCATGTAATATCGGCAAAGTTGCTGTATTGTGTGATCGATAAAATAGAAACCTAAAACCCACCGAATTACAACGTGTCTTCTCATTCAGTCCTAATACAGTCCTATCCTTTATATTTTGGTCCTTACGTTCGCCGATTATTAAATTCTAAATTTTAAAATTTTTGATAAGATGAAGACACGTTCTCAAACGAAGGGTGAGGGTGATCAAGCTCGTGCGGGAACATCCGCAGAAAACCCGCACCAAGAGTCTAGTGCGTCGCGGAGAGTGCCAAGTTCTATTGTTTCAGGTTCGACTACTTCCTCCGCTACTGTCAAAGCTCGCTCCATTGCTGTTCAAGCAGAGCACGCAAGAAAGCTTTTAGAATTAGAGAGAATGGCAGCGATGAAGGAGGCGGATCGAGAACGCCAAATACAAGAACGAGAACGCCTAATACATGAACGGGAACGTCAGGTACTTGAATTGGAGCTGTCAGCTCAGCTGGCTGAGATTGAAGCGGATGATGGACGCAGCAGTCAACGTAGTGTCCGTTCTTCAATAAGATATGTTCAAGGTTGGCTTAATAAATGTGTTGATTTTGCAACGGAACCTAAGGATGTGGTTAATCCCAGCCGTACTGCCCTTGTTGGCGTTGAAGCCACCGGCAGTTCAGCTCTTGCGGATTTTTTACCTTCTGCGATGGGTCCTGACAGTCACGCCCTTACTATGGAGGTCGCTCGGTCGCGCCCCGGTGTGTCTGCTCTAGCGGATCGTGTCTCTGTTCCTAACAAATTAACTAACAGACATTTAACTTTTTCAGAGCCTTTACCTACATATTCTCAGCCTTCAGGTTCTATCAATGAGATGCAGGTCGACACTTCGGCCCTGTGCAGTCACCGATGTCCAGAGGCAATGGTAGCTGCAAATAAGCTCTCTGATGGTAATGTTTGTGGTAAAAATAATACAAATACAGGTAATTCCGATATTAATTTATTAGCAAAGGCTATAACTGCTTTAACTAATGACAAAAATCGTTCGCCTAAACTTAAGGACGATCGTTTGCCTTATTTTGATGGTAAGCACTTAGACTGGTTGGCCTTTAAAAGAGTTTTCCAAGATTCTGCTTCTGCTTACACGCCAGCGGAAAACCTAGCGCGTATCGGTATCGCCTTACGTGGTGCTGCACGCGAAGCCGTCGCCGTGTTGCTGGTAACTGCTCATGATCCCGCTCCCGTAATTGCGCAGCTAGAAATGCGCTTTGCGAGGCCGGAACACATCGTTCTGCAGGAGGTAAATGCTTTGCGAGCTCTTCCTAAATTAGCCACAGAGTCGAAAGATTTACACATTCTTGCTTGCCGTGTACGAACCAGCGTTGAGGTTATAAAGTTATTAGAACATAAAGCTTATTTAGATTCCCCTGAGCTTTTCAACGCTGTGTTATCTAAATTAACTCCACTTATGAGATCACGGTGGATGGATTTTGTAATTACAAACAAAGGTTTGACTTCCAGTTCATCTGTAGGCTCCTTAACAAAACTTGAACTTTTAGCTGAATTTTTGACTAGGGAAGTAAATATTCAATCACAATTTGGTATAGTAATTAATAATCCAAGTTCTTCTTTTGAAAGTAATTCTAAAAATAATCTGAAAATGAAAAATATTTCTAATTCAAGTTCATTTTCTTTGAACGACAATGTTGATAATTTCAATAAAACGTCAACTTGTCTTTATTGTCAACAATGTCATATCATAGACACATGTAAAAAATTTATCTTGCTTACACCTCAAAAGAGATTTGAATGGTGTAAAAATAAAAAAGTTTGTATTCGATGTCTAAAAAAAGGATCTCATAGATATAAATTTTGCAACGGCAATAATTTATGTAATATCTCTGGTTGTAAATACAAACATCATAAACTTTTACATTTTTCATCCGCTCCAACCGAGTCTTCGGTAACTAATAATCTTGTAACGATTGAGGAGGTTTCTGAGGAGGATCAATCGGAACCGCAGGGTTCTTCTTCTTCAGGTGGTTGCTCATCCTCAGTGAACTCGGTTAAATATGATAAAGATACCGTTACGCACTCATTCAGCGGATTGACACTAAATGAATTTAAAACATTACGGCCGCTTTTGAAAGTTGTAGCGGTTACTGTAAGCGGTCCCAAGGGGCATATTGACACATTCGCTCTATTAGACGATGGTTCAACATCTACTTTCATTGACTCTAAAATCGCTCGCACTATTGGGGTGGCCGGTCCTAAAGCTACTCTCAAGGTGGATTGCATCAGTGGGCTGTCAAAGCAATGTGAAGTAGAGTTTGTTGACATAAATATTAAGGGTCGTAACGCTACCGGTGATCCATACAGATTGCGTAGAGTACGTTCAATTCCGAGTCTGGGTGTGTCGCGGCAGACGTTACATACGAGTGACTTAGAAAAATTTTCTCACTTGTCAGATCTAAAAAATGTAATTTGTTATGACAATGTACAACCTACTCTTATTATAGGTATCGATAATTGGTTCTTATCACTGCCTTCGGAATTTAGAGAGAACGGTCCTTCGCAACCCGTTGCGTGCCTAACCAAATTGGGGTGGGTCATTTTTGGCTTCTCATTTTCTGCAACGGATGCTACAGGGCCGGACTCGGCAGATTGTATAAACCACTGTACAATGTCCTCGGACACTCAAGAGATTGATAAGCTAATAAAAGATTATTATGAGTTAGATTCGATTGGAATTAGTAAGAAAATGTCTAGCTCTTCCGCAGACGCGCGAGCAATTGCAATTTTAGTAAACACGACGCGACGTTTACCTAATGGACGTTTTGAAGTTGGTTTGCCGTGGCGTTCTGACGACCTTAAGATACCCGATAGTTATTCACTGGCTTTATCTAGATTTTTAGCTTTAGAAAAGAAGTTTCTTAGGGATGCTGCTTATGCCGATAGTTATCGCAAAAATATCAAAGACATTATCGAAAAGGGTTATGCAGAACTATGCTCTAGGAATCTGCCAGAGTCGCCTATCCTTTGGTATTTGCCTCACTTTGGGGTTACCAACCCGAATAAACCGGGCAAGTTGAGGGTCGTTCATGATGCTGCTGCACGTTGTGACGGCGTCAGCTTTAACTCATTATTACTTAAAGGTCCTGATCTTTTGCAATCTCTCATGGACATTCTTTTTCGTTTTCGTGAGGGGAAGGTTGGACTAATTGCGGACATCCGTGAGATGTTTCCTCAAGTTAAAATTAGAGAGGTTGATAGAGATGCTCAACGTTTTCTGTGGCGTGACACCCCCAACGAACCTATCCGTATTTATAGAATGAGTTCTATGATTTTTGGGGCTGTTTCTAGTCCATTTTCGGCTATTTATATCAAAAATAAAAATGCCACCGAGTATCAAACCCAATATCCGGACGCGGCGGAAGCCATCATTCACAATACTTACATGGACGATTACATAGGCAGCCATACCACTATTGAGAAGGCGGCTCAAGTTGCGAGGGATGTAGTAAAAGTTCATAGTCAGGCACTTTTTGAAATTCGTGGGTGGGTATCAAACGAGCCCTCTGCTTTAACACTCATCCCTCCAAACTTACGTCTAATGCATCCAGTAACTGTAAACTCATGTGTAGATTTGGGACATTTTCCGCAAAGTGTTCGGACATTGGGCTTAATTTGGTATCCAGATACAGACACTCTCGGTTTTAGTAATCCATTTTCCAAAGAGTTGCCCAAAAGACTTACCAAGCGCGTAATATTATCAGACCTAATGCGTATTTTTGATCCGATAGGTATATTATCACCTCTAACTATCAGAGGTCGCATAATATTTCAGGATATTTGGCGTGCAGGTACGGGCTGGGATGAAGATCTCCCCCAGGAGCTTTTAAAAAAGTGGCTTCAATGGCATAAAGACGTACTGTCCGTATTAAATCTGAAAATTCCACGCTGGTACCTGCAAACCAATCATTTAGATCGTCGTGAGTTGCATATTTTTTGTGACGCAAGCAAAGACGCATGCGCAGCAGTAGCTTATTGGCGTATTTTATATTCTGATGGGAATGTGCAACTCATGTTAGTTTCTAGCAAAGCTAGAGTAAACCCTTTAAATAAAGTACATACCATTCCCCGTTTAGAACTTCAAAGTGCATTGATTGCAGCTCGTCTCGCACATACAATTTGTGAAGCGCATAAATATAAACCGTTTGCAAGAGTCTTTTGGACTGATGCACGTAATGTCCTTGGCTGGATACGTAACGATGCTAGGAAGTATCAGGCCTTTGTTTCTTTTCGTTTGGGAGAAATCCATGAGCTTTCGGATGTATCAGAATGGCGCTGGGTACCTACAAGTTTAAACATCGCAGATGATGCCACACGTTCTGTGCCTGGTGATCTTTCTCAAAGCAGTAGATGGATCAACGGGCCTGAGTTCTTAAAATCTTCTCCAAATGATTGGCCCGTTGAACCAATTACTCCAAATCTCTTAAATATAGACGAGCTGAAACCATCTCACAAGTTGTCTCATTTCATAAATGTCACTGATATTTTCTCGCCTATCACAGCTTCATCTGATCATTTTAGTAGTTGGCTTAGGTTAGTTAGAGCTACCGCTCGTGCACACCATTTTGCTACCATTCTCATTAACAGGCGTAATATTGTTAACAGGGGGACGCTGATGGGTAACCGCAATCAACTTGTTACTTCCTTGCGTCCGCTGACAGCTGAAGAACTCCATCGGGCTGAGAACCATATCTTACGCCAGAGCCAGGCAACTTCCTTTGCTGAAGAGCTAGCTGCGTTGCGATGTAATTTACCAGTACCTCGGGGTAGTAGACTTGGAAACAACGCTGTTATGCTTGGAGAGGGAGGACTTTTACGACTTCACGGGAGAATAGATGCAGCAGAAAATGTAGAAAGAGATCTGAAAAGTCCTATTCTTCTAGACGGTAAAGATCATGCTGTACGACTACTTATTCTACATTATCATCAGAAAGCTGCTCACTCTCAACACAACACAGTGGTCAATGAGTTACGTCAAAAATATTGCATTTTAAAACTGAGATCTACACTTAAAGCAGTAATTCACTCATGCCAAGTCTGCCGAATTAAGAAGGCTACTCCAAACAATCCGCCAGTTGGAGACTTACCACATATGAGACTAGCTCACCACAAGAGACCATTTTCTTACGTTGGTTTAGATAGTTTTAATTGTTGACAATAATCTTCCCCGAGGTAGCTGGCTGAAGGGCAGGATATCGGCGGTCTACCCCGGTAAAGATGGTGGTGTGCGGATCGCCGACGTTCAGACTGCTGGAGGAACGCTACGTCGAGCCTGCAAGAAGCTGGTGCGGTTGCCCATCAGCTAAAAGGGGGAGGATTGTTACCGACGGCCACCTTTTTTGCTTATTTATATGTATACTTTTTTTATACTCTTTGGTTTTATATTCGTTTTATTTTTTGTATTTGACATAGAAAATTATCGCTTCTGACCCGTGGTTACACTGATTTGTTACACCGGTGTAACCACTGAGCACACTTATGACCGATAGTTACACTAATGTAACTATCGAGCATATCTATTACCGGTGGTTACACTCAAAGTAAGTTTCGATGATAATAGTTGTCCACTCACTACCATTCTACAGGGATTTGTTATTTGGCTGCTGTAGAGGTACTTTTCCAGACGGGCTATCGTCATGGCCTACTTCTCACTAACCTTGCCTCCTTGTTATTTAGTAGGGAGTACCACGTATTTTTATATCACTAAGGTGACAAACAAGCATACGTCCCGCCTATCCGATAATGGAAAGCAGTTACCGTAGCCTATGGACGCCTGTAACACCAGAGGCATAACATGCGCGTTGCTGACCTTGTAAAAACCTCTTTACGCCCTTTTTGAAGAACCCCATGCTGTAGTCTCCTACCTCCTCCTAATAGATATTGAGCCCCCTACACCACAAAATAAAAATACCACAGTATAACTAATAGTACTTACATACGAAATAGGCACTCTCCGCAACTGAAAGGAGTTTCCTCTCCCGCTCCCCCATTTAAATCCGCGGGCGCAAAATAGTTTCAACTCCCTTAGGCGCTGGTTTCTCTAACCGCCCGCCACCGGCGACGGACGGCCGACGCGTGTCCGCGGCCGACAGCGTCCGAATGCTATGTTCGGAAATGCTCGGCGCCGGGTTCTCAGAAACGTTGTCCGCGGCGGGTAGTGCAAGCGGGTGACGGGCGCACGTCGCACGCGTCGGTCGGTATTGTTTTGTACAATAGCGACGTGCACACGCCGTGGCGTCCTGGTTAAAATGAGCAATTTTAATAAGGAAAATGATGAATTGTTAATTAATTTAATACGATGTAACACTATATTGTTCAATTCATCACATAAAAATTATAAAAACAATGTCAAAGCAAAAAGTATGGGAGAATATCAGTGAAACAATGAAAATTCCAGGTTTCTTTGATAAAAACACAAGTTCATCTTCCTCTTCTAAAAGTAACAATGTTAAAAATTTTTCGTTCATTTTGCTCCGAACCAACACGACTGTTCAAGCAGCGTTCACAATCGCGACTACCAGAGAACCCGTACGCCCGCGGCCGACGGCGTGCAGCGTGCAGCCGATGCGTCTCCACACGTCGTCCGTAAACGTGCGGCGGGCCAGAGAAACCAGCGCCTTAACGCTATAGAACGCCTCGGGTCGCTATTCATTTGTTTTCTCACCTCCAGCTTAAGTGGCCAGGTTGTGATAGTGATATACATTATAATCACATAGGGTCCCTATGTGTCCCTATGATAGGGACTTAAAACCTTTTTGTTTGTAAAGTGTTAGTACAGTACGTTCTTCATCTACGTTTGAAGATACATAACGCATCTTTTTGAAACACGCGAGTGTCTGCTTAATCTATTGGGTACCTAAAGGTATTAATAAATGTTCATGTTTTGTTTGTTAATAAATTTTATCATATAAGTGTTTTTAATTGTATACACAGCCATTTTTATACTTAACACATCCCAAAACCATCCTTAATACATCCCAAAACAATACTTAACACATCCCAAAACCATCCTTAACACATCCCAAAACCATCCTTAACACATCCCAAAACAATCCTTAACACATCCCAAAACCATCCTTAATACATCCCAAAACAATACTTAACACATCCCAAAACAATCCTTAACACATCCCAAAACCATCCTTAACACATCCCAAACCCATCCTTAATACATCCCAAAACAATAACTAACACATCCCAAAACCATCCTTATCATATCCCAAAACCATCCTTAACACATCCCAAAACCATCCTTAACACATCCCAAACCCATCCTTAATACATCCCAAAACAATACTTAACACATCCCAAAACAATACTTAACACATCCCAAAACAATCCTTAACACATCCCAAAACCATCCTTAATACATCCCAAAACAATACTTAACACATCCCAAAACAATACTTAACACATCCCAAAGCAATCCTTAACACATCCCAAAACCATCCTTAATACATCCCAAAACAATACTTAACACATCCCAAAACAATCCTTAACACATCCCAAAACCATCCTTAACACATCCCAAACCCATCCTTAATACATCCCAAAACAATAACTAATACATCCCAAAACCATCCTTATCATATCCCAAAACCATCCTTAACACATCCCAGAAAAGCTTTTTTACTAGCCCCATTAGGATCTTTTTAACTATCAACTATTTCTATTTTAAATGTGACCACTGGTAATAAGTGTGCTCAGTGGTTACACCAGTGTAACAAATCAGTGTAACCACGGGTCAGAAGCGAAAATTATTAGTTTTTTGTTCTCCATGTAATATCGGCAAAGTTGCTGTATTGTGTGATCGATAAAATAGAAACCTAAAACCCACCGAATTACAACGTGTCTTCTCATTCAGTCCTAATACAGTCCTATCCTTTATACTGATCATGAATTTTGTCATTTTTGATTGTAATACACTAAAAAAGATTTTTGAGATTGTATTGGTTAGGGCTATCGGTCTGGTGTCTTTTGGATGAGTTACTATATCCTTTTTAGGAATGAGGACAAAAACTGCCTTTCCAAATGCTACTGGGACTTGCTTTCTTGACCAGATCTTACTAAATATATTTAAATTTGATATATAACGGACACAAAATTTCTTCCGCTGTAGGTTGTCAGCAAGGCGATCCTCTGGGTCCAGCTGTTTTTAGTCTTGCTATACACCCCATCATACAGCGTCTACAATCTAAACTAAATGTTTGGTATTTGGACGATGGTACGTTAGAGAAGCGTAGGTGGTGATGAACATAGCTTATGTGAAGACCTTACAACCTTAATATCTGAATTTCGCTCGATTGGTTTAGATCTAAATTTTTCAAAATGCGAACTCTTCATTCCAGACACTTATCCGGAAAAAGATTCGGCGATACAAAAATTTAATAATCTGGCTCCAAATATAAAAATAGTCGATAATAGTACGCTCTGTTTGCTAGGGTCTCCTATCTTAGATGAATCTTTCCCTCGGTTTATCAATGATAAAATTCAAAATTTTCTACTAGTCTCGGACCGTTTAACTAAAATTAATACTCATATGGCTTTTACTATTATTCGTTTTTGTCTATTCGTACCTAAATTTACTTATCTTGTAAGATGTTGTCAACTTTGGAAACATATAGACCTTATTAAAAATTTAGATAGTATTGTCAAACAAACTTTGGCTTTAATATTAAACATAAACCTAAATGATCGAGAGTGGTTACAGGCATCTCTACCAGTACGTTTTGGGGGCCTGGGCATCCGTTCGATCTCTGGAGTTGCTCTCCCTGCGTTCCTGTCCTCTGTACATAGCAATCAAAATTTAATAACTAAAATTCTGGCAAAGTTCCCCACCATCACTGAAACCTCATTTATGAACGAGGCCAGGGACGCATGGAAAATAGCGTGCCCAAACACCGATTTCCCAAAAACACCATCTTCGCAGCGGCTTTGGGACGGACCTATCTGTGAGCAAATACGGAATCAACTTTTCAATACGTGTTTGAACTCTGCAGATCGTGCCCGTCTCTTAGCTGTTAGCGAGTGGGAATCTGGTTTGTGGCTACAGGCACTCCCTTCCTCTAATACCGGTACCCTAATAGACTCCTCAAATTTTAGAATAGCGACTTCCCTTCGCTTGGGTGCGCCATGCTGTGCTCCACACCGCTGTCATTGTGGCGTTGTTGTCGACCAGCTCGGACACCATGGTCTCTCCTGCACGAAAAGCGCAGGTAGGTTCTCTCGCCATGCCAGTCTTAATGATATAATCCGCCGAGCTTTTGCCACCGCTAACTGTGCGGCCATTCTGGAACCAAATGGTCTTGTACGGGATGATGGCAAAAGACCGGACGGTATGACTTTGGTACCTTGGAAGATGGGGCGGCCCTTAGTTTGGGACGCAACTTGTGCTGACACACTTGCACCGTCTCATCTTCTCAGGACACAAAATAGGGCTGGCGCGGCGGCTGAATCTGCTGAATGCCTCAAAAGGCGCAAATATAGTAGCCTCGATAGCGGTTACATATTTGAGCCATTTGGGGTGGAAACGTTGGGGCCATGGGGGCCGAGTGCCAAAAAAATTTTTAAAGATCTGTCGTCACGTCTGGTCGAAGCATCTCGTGACCAAAATGCTGGCCTCTACTTTGCACAAAGAATTAGTGTTGCGATACAACGAGGCAACGGGGCCAGCATATTGGGAACTTTGCCTACGGGCAGCGGTCTATTAGATTAGTTTTGTTTTTAGTTTATTTTAATTAGTTTTAATTTAGATGTATTTGTTTATTTATATTACATCTTTAAAATTATTATTATTATATTACAATTCTATGTTAAAATATACAATTAAAATAAATACTAAATATGACTAACTATATATACAAACAAAAAAAAAAGAAACGGAAATAACAAAAACTAATTAAAATTAATAAAATATAATATCTAAATAGCATCAAAAAATTCTTCCGCATCGCCATCAAAGGGTAACGTGGCCAGAAGGCTAGCAGCATTGCCACGCTGGATGGCAATGCTTATTCGCTGAGCGAGAAATAGGCCAGCCCTCTGGTCGCGGGAAGAGTCGACTAACCGTTTGGAGATGTCCCTAAATAAAATTTTTGCGCTCGGACCCCATGGGCCAAGCGTTTCCACCCCAAACGGCTCAAAAGCATAACTACCGATGAGGTTTGAATATTTGCGCCGTTTGAGGGTCTCCGCTGATGCAGCAGCAGCCCCCGCAGAACCCGACGTATATGGAAGATGGGAAGGCGCAAGGGTGTCGACGCATGTTGCGTCCCACACCAAAGGTCTACCCATCTTCCATGGCAGCAATGACATACCGTCTGGTCTCTTCCCATCGTCGCGTACCAGACCGTTTGGTTCCAAAACTGCTGGGACGCCGGCGGTGGAAAGGGCCCGACGAATAATATCATTAATGCTGCCATGACGTGGGATTCTGCCAGCGCTCCTGCAACATGAGAGGCCATGGTGTCCGAGCCGGTCGACATCTTCCCCACATCGACAACGATGCGGAACGACGCAAGAAATTAATATTGTGTTTATTTATTAATTTTAAGTATTATTTAATTTTAGTTTTTAAAATGTGTTTACGAACTGATGGACACTTTTTATACACTATGTAAGGAATGCCATCGGGGCCTGGCGCAGATTTAGAACTTTTCTTTTTAATATGGTAGTTTATTTCCTCTTCATTGGGTGGGTCACTTTGAAAACTAAATAGAGGATCATTAGGTCTTTGGATTTTTGGAACTACGTATGAGTTCCCGCGTTTAGGCACTTCGTATGTGTTTTTACAGTGATCGTAAATTTGCGCGTTGGTCAAGAGAAGCTTTCCCTTTTGTTCCCTGAAAATGTTTTTCGAGTATTGAAAAGGATTTTTATCGAAGTCTACTTCATGTTTAGCTCTGTTAAAATTATCGCGATTTTTTGTGGTTTGAAGTGATATACCTTGTATTAATTTGAGGATTGATCTTAGAGCCCTGGACAGTTGGTGACTTAGATGGTTATCGCCCATGGTTTTAGCTACACGAAGTTTCCTTATTAACTCTCTTTTCTTCCTCCGCAATTTCATTTTAAATGTGTTTTCTTTATTTTGAGCGCAATAAGTTTGTGGTGGATAATGCTCAGAGAAGTATGTATAGATAGTATCCTGTAGAGTTTCTACTTGGCTGTTTAGATCTTGTTTTGATCCAGGATGTTCTAAAAGGATCGCCAAGTTTTGGTCATGAACTTTCCAGGTGGAGTTTTTTAGACTGGGGATGCTAAGACGTGTCCTGATGTCAATGGACTCCTGGTAATTTTCACTTGATGATTCACCTTGGGATTTATGAGGGTCAACTCTATCCGTAGTGTTTGTCGAAGTACTTACCGACGGCTGTCGTGCTTCAACACCATCATGTGTCTTTAAGTGCTTGTTGTACCAGGCTCGTCTCTTGTATGTTTTCCCGCACGTAGGGCATCTCAAATCCGTATTCGCGCCAGGGTCGTCATTATTATCGACCGGTGGACAGATCTTCCGCCCCCCCTCTCGGACTGTCCCAGGAATTAATATTGTATTTTACCACGTAAATGATAGTACTTTTATACTAATAAATAAAGCAATTCGTGCGAAATTATTCCCTAACCATTCCAAAATATTCAAAAACCGGCCAAGTGGGAGTCGGACTCGCGCACGAAGGGTTCCGTACCATTATCTATAAAAACGGCAAAAAATTCACGTTTGTTGTATGGGAGCCCCCCTTAAATATTTGTTTTATTTTTATTTCATGTCTGTTTGTCTTGGTCTCGGTGTTTTCTATGTATCATAAGTATGTATTTACAAAAAAAAATATGTATTTACGTATGTTTATCAGTTGTCTAGTACCCATAACACAAGCTTCGCTTACTTTGGGGCTAGATGGCGCTGTGTAATTTGTTTGACAATACTTATTTATTTATTTTTAAAGTGAATATATAACTACATATTATGTGAGTATTTCAAGCGTCAACCTATTACCGTTGTCAATTGCGAGATCACGTTTGTTCTATGGGAGCCCCTTAAATATTTATTTTATTCTGTTTTTTAGTATTTGTTGTTATAGCGGCAACAGAAATACATCATCTGTGAAAATTTAAACTCTCTAACTATCACGGTTCATAAGATACAGCCAGGTGACAGACGGACGGACGGACGGACAGCGGAGCCTTAGTAATAGGGTTCCTCACTCCTACCCGAAGGGTATACCTTCGGGTACGGAACCCTGAAAATTCACAACGTTAATGTTCAAGTTTTCACTTCTGCCGGCACTCCCGGAGTGCAACCCTTTTTTTTTAATCTGGATACGCACATGACGCGCGATAACTACTGCGCAGAGCATGTTTTGTAGATTTAGCTGCAGATATTTTGCCGGCATTTTATCTATTTTTAGATCCGGCATTGGGTTGATACCGATAACAAATTAAATTTACAGTAAACACGTGAATTCTATGTACCTGTTATCTGTTATCTACTATCTGATTGTCCGTTGTGTTGCATTCAAATATTTCAGTAAAACCCGGTCAACAGGTCGCCAATAATAGAGCGATAGATATTTCTTTTGTAATTCATAACCGTATTTCAAAAACCTTGATCCGATTTTGCTGTTCAATGAACTCAAAAAATATAATTATGTAAATCTACGTTGGCCGTGTGGTTTCCGGCAGACTAGAATAGAATCACTCCGTGCCATCCCGTAGATATCGTACAAGGCGACTAAGGGAAATACATTATAAAACATCGATCAGGCCTCCCCAACCCGTCTGGCCAGCGTGGGGAGTGTAGGCCAAATCCTCCTTCTGTCTGGGACGGACGAGAGAGGGTCGAGCTCCTGTAGAGACTAAAATGACCTGATGATGATGAAATCTACGTACTTACTATAATGCTAAATAGTTTCATGAACATCGCTGTACTGGTTCACACGTTCTGTTCACGTTACGCTGTCTGTCCTGGCTGTTGTCATTAGAGACAGTCGTTAAGCCAAGTCAGTGGCCTTGCAAGTCAATCCGCAGTTGAGCAGCGTGGTGGAGTATGCTCTAAACCACTGCGATGGAAGGGAGACCCGTATCCCAAATCCCAACAGTGGGATGATTATGTGTTGATGCTGTTAAACAGAGATTCGTATTTTATAAGCATACGGGACAAAAGATTTCCTCTAAATTTCTTATGTAGGTTAGTAAGCAAACACTATTATGTTTGCCAGTTGATTATTATTTTAAATTGTTTACAGAATTTTTGTATAAGGAAATTTGTATGAAATTATAAGTAGGTATCATCAGTATAAAATATATTTGTTCATCAATCCATCATCTTAAAATAATATATCCATCCATGTACATACATACAAACTCAAACTTGTAATTATAAATACAAATATGATTATATGTATCATCATCAGGTCCATTTTAGTCTCCACTACAGGAGCACGACCCTCTCTCGTCCGTCCTAGACGGAAGGAGGATTTGGCCTACACTCCCCACGCTGGCCAGACGTGTTGGGGAGGCCTGATCGATATTTGACAATGTATTTCCCTTAGTCGCCTTGTACGACATTCACGGGAAGAAACGGAGTGATTCTATTCTAGTTTACCGGAAACCATACGGCCAATTAATGTATGTATTTACAAAAAATATATATTTATGTATTATATCAGTTATGTAGTACCCATAGTGCAAGTTAAATACCAATAGAAAGTTGATTTTAACTGAACAGGTTGTACGTACTTATACCACTTCGAATTAATTGAGTTTGCAGAAGCAAATGGTTAGCCTGAAAGGTAAGGGTAATTACATCATCTCTTTGTCCTTAATAGTGCTTTAAAGAGATCGTTTCAGTGCAGGCTATCAAGCCTTTTTACTTTGCAGGTACAAAAATACAGCCTTTATAATTAGCTAATATACCTATATAGTGAGTATTCATAAAGTGGATCATGTTATCTTATTAAATACAATTTTTAGTAAAAGTTAACTTTTTAACAAGTTAACTTTTTCTTTGGTTTATAGATAAAATTTATATAGTTTTTTAGATTAGTTTTAATGTACATTTCAGAATTATAAAAACTAAACTGTATTAAACATTCTCAATAATATATGTGTACAGCAAATTTTTAGTATATAATATAAAAAAAATACCTAAAACAATTCCCCGATAGCGGAAATAAGATTATTAGATAGTTAATTGATTCAGGTGTTATTTTGCGGAAGTCAAATTTACAGGCAATTTGATCTACAAATATACTATTGGTGGCGGAAGCACGCAAAGTAGTGTAGATCAAATTGCCAATAAGATTATTTTTTTTTTTTTTTTATATTACGTCGGGTGGCAGACAAGCGTACGGCCCGCCTGATGAGAAGCGGTTACCGTAGCCATAATAACGCTAGCAACATGAAATATCGCTCACGCACCGGCACCTCCGCTGCCAACGTAGCATCTCCTTCCTTTTTGGTAACCTCACTCATTTGCAGAAATACAACAACCCTCAAGGAAATTGTAATTTGGCTGCGGTATTCTGTGAGGTGGAGTTACTTCTCCAGTCGGGCAGCTTAAAAAATACGCTATGTCGTACCTCCCTTTTCGCTAGAACCTCGTTTGTCAGTCAGCAGGATGCACCACGTGCAGGTGAGGTTGGCTTTGGTTCAAAGATGAATGGCCACTTTGACTCCGAGGTCGCGGGTTCGATCCCCTCACAAGACAAACATTTGTGTGCATGAACATGTCTGTTTGTATGTATTGGATTGATTCTCTATGATGTTTAAAATAATATTATAATTTTATAAATATCGTATGTCTTATTATTGTACGAAAATTGTAAATGTTGCAAATAACTCTGAAACAAATTTATGTCTAACAACACCGACGACATTGTCGCAGACAAAAGAAAAACAGAAAGTTAGCTAGAAAAATAATGGTTTTAGACAAGAGTCGGGTTTGTCGTAATAAATTCTGTGTTCATTTAGCATTAAGGAGACATTTTAGCATTATTAAGATATTTTTGTATGGCGCAATTATTACATTTCACATAAATAGCAGAAAAGTCATATATTTGGAATTATTGTTAACGAATTTTAGAAATTAGTTTTAGGTACGTTTAATCGAAGACTTTAATTTAATTTTATGATTGATTTTTTTTTAAGTTTTATCTTCCAAACTTAAGAAGTTGCATTATATAACAGATTTCATTATTATTATATATTATAAAAAAATAAACTATGTACAAATTATAACTAAATCGCGTCAGTAAACTCCTCCGCATCACTATCAAAAGGCGTCGTGCCCAGCCCCCTTACCACCAACTCTTAGTCATTTATGATGATTGATTCATTAGTACAATGCTTTTTCATATCAATGAATAAGCGACCCTATTCTATTTGAAATAGAGACGCTTATTCATTGGTATAAATAAGCGTTCTATTCAGTTATTGAATCGCAATAAGAGTTGGTGGTAAGGGGGCAGGTGCCAGAAGGCTGGCAGCATTGCCGCGCTGAATGGCAATGCTTATACATTGTGCCAAATTAAAGCCGGCCTTCTGGTCACGGGAAGTTATTACATCATAATTTTTCAGAGATAATAGTCGAACAGATTTCCAATGAAATAACTGAACAGAAACCTAAGATAATGGGATTTTTTGGGCCAACTTGCCAGTGAGGAGTTCGTTGACGTCGTTATGTGTGTCAGTCTAATCGAACACGCAAGTTAGACAACGTCGACCGTAGCCTGTCCGTGGATGGGTTTATTTATCTCGAGCTTCCCCTTGCTTCGGAAGGCACGTTAAGACCCGGCTTAACGACTGTAAACTAATGGAAACTCATTAGTTTACAGTCGTTAAGCCAAGTCAGGGGCCTCTACGCGGCTTGAAACCACTGATCTCCGCCAACCCGCATTTGAGCAGCGTGGTGTAGTACGCTCTAAACCTCTTCGGATGAGGGGAAACTCATATCCCAACAGTGGGATGAATAAGGGTTGACGACGATACCTAACTTTGAACTTCGTTAGTAGAAATCTCATGAATTAATTCTTCTAGAATTCATTCATGAGATTTCTACTCAACTTCGATGACTTTCGATGATGACGAAATTCTTCGATGGCTCAAAAAAGCTCTTAAATTATTAAACGAAACAAAAAGAAAACGACATAATTATGAATGACAAAAACGTCTTACGAAGAAAAATTGGTTATGACTAAACGATTTAAGTAGACATTGGCTTCTATTCTACCGCCTTTATTGTATTTTACGGGTAAAATACGATAAAGAAATATTTTCTCTCTTCCGAAGACTAATTTCTGTCCCTCCTTTCAGTCGTACTCGTAATGTAATGGGCGTTCAGAGCGTAAATAGGCAATTAGTGGCAGGAATTATTTGGCCATTCAAATATTGAATAGACTTTCGGCGAAATATCGCCCGATTGTCTGAATTTGTCATGTGGTCACCTTATTGTTTTGTGAATAAATTGTTAATATAGAAATCTGTAATTAATAACGTAACGGAATCCGTTGAAGTAATATTAAAAAGGAAAAATATTCCCTAATTAAAAGTATAATACAAAAATAATTAATTAAAAATAGTATAGTAAAGTTTTTTTATCCGGCTGACGAAGATCGATATCGAGTGTTTTTTTTTTATGTGAGAAGGGACAAACGAACATTTGGGTCACTTGATAGAAAGCAACCGCCGCCCATGGAGATCAGCAACACCAAGGGGTCGCCTTACTCTCTGACCACACTCTCCCGCAGGAACACAAGGGAATTGTTATCTCGCTGCGGTATTCTGTGAGGTACCCCAGTCGGGCAGCTTAAAAAATGCGCTATGCCCTACCTCTCTTTCTCCAGGGTCTTGGTTGTCAGTCAGCAGGGTGTACCACGTGCCGGTGAGGTTGGATTGGGTTCAAAGAAAGAACTCATTTACACCCCAAAATGTATGTATGTAAATTGCTTTATCAGATTTCAACTTATGCGGTGTCATTCGATTCGTCTCAGCTGACATAGAGTATACATATTATATCATATATCAATATGACGTCCGCGAAACAAAATCAGAGGAAGAAGAAGAAAAACAAAAAATGTTTTCAGTTAGGTTTTTTGTTTCGATTAATAAATAAATTTGAGCAGCTGCAGTTGAGCAGCTTGGTGGAGTATTGTCGAAACTCCTACGGTTGAAGGGATACCTAAGGATTGACGACGATGTATAAGTTTAGAAAAAATAATAGTACTGCCATACAACCATACTATATAAAAATAAATAAATAATATAATAAATATTCCTGGACAAATTACACACGGCCATCTAGTCCCACACTAAGCAAAGCTTGTACTATGGGTACTAGATAACTGATATTATACTTAAATACATTTTTTTTTTGTAAATATGTACATATAATACATTTAAAACGCCCAGACCAAGACAAACAGACGTGTCAATGCACACAAATATTTGTCTTGTGCGGGGAACGAACCCGCAAACGGAGTCAAAGTGGCCATTGCTAACCATTCGACCACCGAGCGCAAAGAATCAATACAGCTATCCAGCGAGGTAATGCAGCCAGCCTTCTGGAAACATTGCCTACGGGCAACGATCTCGTGAACTTTTTTTATTTATATTTATTTTATTTATTTATTTTTAGTATTTTTATTTTAAACTTTCTTATATACCTACCAACGCTGTATTATAATTAGTTTTAATTTTTTTTAAATGGTTTACGTGATGACGCCATTTTAAGTGTGTAAACATTCACTTTATCTTTTCTAAACAGATTTATGTATATATTAGGTATATATTATGTGTAGTATCTGTATATTATATTATATTGATTTATTTAGTTATCACATATATTTTTTCACATTTATTTACTAATATCATATAAACATATCACTTTTGAGTAATTTTGTTTAGAATAAAAATTGTTGCATATTAAACCTACCCTTGCGTACCTTGTAGCCTTGAGGTAGGTACACTAATATAAATAACATAATTATTCAAATGACTTTATCATTGTCAAAGAATTACAAGTAACTGCAGAAAACAGTGACATTATACGTAAATTAACTTCTAAGTTCATTGACATAAAGGTTAGTTTCCATTGCGAAAGAATAATAATGTTTTTATAAGCAGCTTAGTCTTCTCGTTCATAACTACAAAAGATTGAAGAAGGGAAGGAATGAATTATGTATGAAAGAGACAAAACGATAGGGCCACCCTACGCCATTAAAAAAAATGACAGTTCAGTTTGTACCAGTTTGAAGCCGTACTTTGTCGTAGGTATTTTATCCCCAAACAGAGTAATGGCTCGTGTAATTTGTATAAAATATTAATAGGATTATGATTATTTATTATTATTTTATTCTTTTGGTGATGTGTAGTATGAATGTGAATTTTGTGTGTTGTGTGCAAAGACCTTGAAATATCTCTAGTCCTGCAGTGTAAAACAACATGTGTGCTGGGATCATAAAATTCATTAAGGTTAGTTTTTTACCCGTAATAAAGTACGAGAATTTACACTAATAATGGAGAATATATTCGTAATTTTTTAATATATCGGCAATATATTATTGACGATATTATTCGTTTCTGTATTGTAAATACCTACCAGTCATTAAAAAAAAAATTGGTAACCAAGTGTCCCCACCTAAGTGGTCCCAAAGGGACCTGCACACACGTCTTACAATTTTCAAAAATATTATTCTTTTTTTTTGACATATTTTTTTATCTACTAGCATATAAGGTATTTTGACCATTGGCAAAGAAGAAATGCCCATAGAAACTTGCCAATTTTTTTTAAATAATCAGATAATACAACAGTTGCATAATTTGTATATACATTTCGTAATTAAGATATACAGTATTTGATTTAGATATGTTTTTATTGTTATGTATCTCTTTTTAATCACGGGTCAAGCCCGGTCATTTGATAGGCATGCGCGGGGATATGGATCCAACGCGTAGAGGCCCCTTTGAGAAGTTTGATGTAATGTTGTACGCCCGCCGTGACCCGCTCCAGGATATGTCAATGGAACGACATACCCATGAGCAGGTCTCGGCAGGCGTTGAGACTATTGCGAAGTGTGATGGAAAATAAATGGGCTATGGAGATGAGGTCTGGGTGAACTTAATACCGGGCTATTACAGAAGAGGGACGGATTTTTATTGTTATTATTATTTATTACGAGTCTGTGCTGATTCATTCCCTACATCGTTACCACTAAGGCATTCATCAATTCTATAGTAAGCCCTTTTACTAAAAGTCTTTTTGTTCTATACAGCATTAAAAACGTTGAGGTAAAGTTGAAAACGTAGGAAAAAACACCATGAAGTTTATCGATTTTAACAAACACAACCGAATTTCGCATCACAATATTGATGATAATTTTTAAAATATAAAATATTTGCTTATTTTAAGTTATTAGTACCACATGGACATAAAAATATTTTGTATAATTTCAACTAAATATAGCAGTTTCGGGACATATAAAAAAAATTACATGCAGACACAAAATAATTTGGTTAAATAGTAGTTACCAAAATTGTTATTGAATTATCGAAATTCACGTAAAATACATAAATTCCAATGAACAGGCAGCTTTACTACAAAAACTTCGTATCCGAAAAAGAGCGCGCACTGAAACATTTGCTATCTTTTGTTAGACTTTTGTTTACCTCGAAACTTGTAATGGCGTCTGAAAGGTCAGAGTTCTTTGTGGAAAAATGCAGGAATATGCTCGTTAAATGTTTGAGATCTTTCGAACCTCATTCGAAGAAAACTTCGATGGACTTTGTTTGAAACTTTTTGAGTGTATAAATTTATAGTGAGCTCGTAGTATAAGTTTTCTAGCGATATACGTTCCACTACGTCTGTATTTTTGCTATGAAAATGTCTTTAAAATTGCTTCCACAGAGAGGCAATAAAAAAAAAACTAATGATAAAAAAAAAAACATCTCCATCCAAAATTCAAACGCCACTGGATAGGTGAAGAACCAAAGAATTTATTACGCTAAGTAAGGACTACTGAACATCGCGTGCGAGTGACGGGGCAGCGCTGCCATTTTGAGATAGTTTTAATGCATATAACGTATTCACGTACAAGACACGGCCGTGTCCATGACACACCCGGGGTGTGGGTGTGTTTTGGACACGGCATATTCACATTCATACACACACACATCACATCACATTCATACACACACACATCACATCACATGTTGACGTGATAACGTCTTTTAAATCTATGAACGATGGCTGCACGTAAAAGCATGACTCATTGTCACATTCGCCAGAGACGAGCGTGCAAGCGAGAGCACGGAACAAGCGATAGAGAGGCACGATCGGCCTATGTTTCTATATATATGACGTTATCAGTGTTATCACGTAAAATTATCGTCACGTAAAAAAGTATAATGTGGCATTTTAATATTTACCTAAGGACATTTTTTTTGTTTAACTTAGTCAACCCTCCTCCCTCTAATTTCAGCCACTCTTGTTAAAAGCCCAGAGAAAAAAGAAATTCATGCAACCTGTTACATTTGCTACGAATTTACTGAAATTAGAACCTTATCGACCTAATATAAAATTGATTATCCTTTGTATGTATTTCGATTTACGTCCTCTCGCGATTAGTTCGCACAAACAAACCGACGAATCTGACGTTTTTGATTTGACAATTGATTGAAATAAGTGTTTAACTTATTTCAATCAATTGTCAAAAAGGCCGTCTTCTGTATTTCAAAAATGCATAATTTATGTTGATAAAATAATTAAAGCTCAAGAGATATCACGAAGGTACCCAAAAATATTTAATTTTAACAAATACTTTAGGTAATTTCTTGTTTGTGAATCAAGGAAAATTGGCGCCATTGTGCGTTCGATAAGGAAAACAGATAGTAAGATTATTAAATAGCTGATATGATAAAGATGGCGATATTCTACGTAACTATTTATAGCCAGCTCTCCATGCAACAGCAGGGACCGTTTTCTGATGTTTTCTAAATAAATAAAAATAGAATTGTATAAATCGTTGTAAGTTTCTGCTTCAAGCTGAATGGCTTGCCCGAGGTAGGCATAGTCTTTAACCACATCAATAGCTGTATTCTCTACCATAATTGGGCTAGGGACGAGATAGTCCTTGTACTTTCGTTTTGTCAAAACTCTTCCCCAGCCTCACTGATCGAGAAGCAACATTAAGGTCGTATATGATTCGACTGAGATCCTCCAGCGATTCAGCCATTATTACCACTTCATCGGCAACAGGTCGTAAAGTAGTAAAGTATATGATAGTGATACCACTGGGTATTTATATATGGTAGAAAAATGCTTAATGAATGCTTAGAGTGTTTGTCGTGTTATATAACATTATTAATAATTTCAGGTACTTCTAACCACTACTTAACATACTGTCCCATTGCTGACGTTTAGCTGGAAGAGATATCTTTAGAGATGAGCTCGCCTTTACATACTACTTATGTAAACTCTTGTAACCTTTTTTTTATGCGCATTAAAGAATATAATTACAATGTTTGCCGGGCCAGATAGTAAATAAATATAAATAAGTAGAGATAGAGAAGTATTCATTCGGTTTCTTTTTTATTATTGCGTTAGATCAACAATATAGTTTCGGTGTTTCACATATTCTACGTGCCCCGGGAGTATCCATTTTTTTTTAATAAAAACGCTATTTCCGATATTATTAGGCCTGCAATATGATAAACATACCCTAACTATGATTTCTAAAATTCCATTACGAATCTATTCATAGCGTTATACATAATTAAAAAGGATTTGCACATTAATCAAAGCCCCGCTTTCGTGCTTATCGTGGTCCCAAAATGGGCGGCTGTTTCCATTGAAGATCTGGATATAGAGCTTTTGAATTAATTATTAAGCTTTCGGTTACTGTTCTGCGAAATTACTATGATCGGTCTTACAGTCGGTTACTGAAAAGAATTTTAAAATTTGGAAGTGCCTTTTAACAGTCGCTCCGCTCGCCATCGGCAGGACTCTCAGGAGGAGAATGAATTACCTGTTGACGTTTTCCCAAGAGACAGCATGGGGTTATTTAAGGAAGGCATGAAGAGGTGTTTACAGGATCGTCAACGGGTGAGTGATACCTCTGGTGAAGCGAGCGTCCGAGGGATGCATTCAGGCGGTTCGTATGCTTGTTTGCACTTTACATAGTAAATAATGAATTGCAGCAGATGGCAGCAGGAGTGGCGGCGCGCGAGGAACATTTTATGTCGCATGCGTCTATATTCTTAGCTACGGTCAACGCTTTACATCAGGTAGTACCGTATTTCTCTGCCATCGTAGTGTAAAAATACTGAGAATACAGTGTCGTCATACATCCTATTATTAACACAGCCGCTCCCTTATTTGCCGTTGTCGGGTAAAAAATAATGGAGACCTAGTTGATACTCGCGTGACTGTCAGTAATTTCAAACTAATTATAATAAAATAGACTGACACAGTTAGTTACTATACTCGTACAAAAAAATCAATAATATAAAAACTTTTGATAATAATGTGGTATGATAATTAACTTATATATGCAGAAATTTCTTATCTACTTATTAATGCTAGTATCCTGAATTTTGTTTCTTTTTTTTTTATACTACGTCGGGTGGCAGACAAGCATACGGCCCGCCTGATGTGAAGCGGTTACCGTAGCCATATTAGAGCTTGCAACATAAAATATTGCTCGCTCGCCGCCACCCCCGCTGCCGACGCAGCATCTCCTTCCTTTCTTTCTGGTGACCTCACTCACTCGCAGGAACACAACAACCCTCAAGGGAACCGTTATTTGGCTGCGGTATTCTGTGAGGTGGAGGTACATTCCCCAGTCGGGTAGCTTACAATTACGCCCCCTACCTCTCTTTTCGCCAGAGCTTCGTTTGTCAGTCAGCAGGGTGCACCACGTGCAGGTGAAGTTGGCTTTGGTTCAAAGATCTTGATGAACCACTTACACCCCATGAATACTTAAAAACTGAATACTTAAAAACAAACAACTTTCATTATAGAGGCCATGGTCAAATTACAAAAATATACTAATCTCTCGCGCGCGTGTACGATATATTATTATACTCGTAGATAGTAGATATATCTATATATATAAAACAAAATCGTGTTAGTTCTACCATTTATAACTCAAAAACGGCTGGACCGATTTTTATGATTTTTTTGTGTTTTTGGATTTCTCTTCGTCCGGAATAGGATAATGCCATCAAAAACATAACTAGTAAAAAAACCAAGTCTCTCAATCAGTTCTTCTACCATAAAAAAATATGAGGTCCATGTAATACCAAGTCGGTTAATTTATTCTGTCCCTACTTAAGGGACCTTCTCTCTTAAGTTGTTACGTAATTATGTAACCTATTGTAACAACATCTTATAGTGACTATAGCAATATTATAAATCTTTTATGGTTTAAATAAACAGAATGACTTGGCCATCGCATAAAAACAATGTATCTCACAAGTGATACATGTTGTATTAAATTAAATTGTTCAGTGTGTGGGCGAAAATATGCGAAAATTTGGGAGATTTCGGGTGCTGTTTTTGCGTGGAAATAGATACGTTACACCATATTGAATTCTTCTACCGGTTTTTTTATGTGGTATACCGTAAAAGCTAAATTACTGTATAATATAATGAGAAATTAAAACTCTATGGAGCGTCTTGTAGTCTAAGGCAAGAGACCCCGTGGCCGTAACCAGATAGGGAGATTTAATTAAGTCTCTCAAAAAATCCTCCATGTCCGAATGCTCCCGCAATGCCTCCAACAGAACCAAATGGAGAAATATAACAGGAGCCGCCATTTGTAATGACCTGCCCATGATCACAACCACTCTGCTAAGAGTCTCCGACTGATAAGAATAATGAGATGGTGTATAATAATATGATGAATTAGTCGTCCTTTCCGTTCATATCTGCTTGCCTTTCGCAATGAACAATGGGCGCGGTCGCGGCATAAGTATTTGCTTTGACACATCATCCATCGCGGGGATTGTAATCCATTTGTAAACAAAGATAACTAACGTGCGACACTGAATTTTATCGAAACTTCAATTTAATTTTGATTTTTTTATTGAACACAGATTACATAAAGATAAATTAATAAATAAATATTCCTGGACAAATTACACAAGGCCATCTAGTTCCAAACTAAGCAAAGCTTGTACTATGGGTACTAGTTAACTGATATTGTACTTAAATACATTTTTTTGTAAATACATACATATAACACATATAAAACACCTAGACCAAGACAAACAGACATGTTCATGCATACAAATTCGGTAGATCCGAGGTTTCAGTCATCACACCCCTCTCCCTCATCAGTCTAAGGCATTGATCAGACAAAATAATAAAATAGTTGGCCCGTGTTCCTATCCAGTCAACTCAGTTTACGCTACGCCCAACGATTTTATTATTTTGTCTGATCAATGCCTTAGACTGATGAGGGAGAGGGGTGTGATGACTGAAACCTCGGACCTACCGAATTATTTTTTAGCTTTTAGTACATTATTTTCAATAAAACCATTTAAATTTAAAGTTTTTTTTTACATAACTTTTATTTTCAAGTTTCTAATTTCATTACATAGTACTTCTCATTCTATTAAGTTTAGATTTGACTTTTGTCGTTATTATTATTTAATTTTTTCTTGTATTAATTTGATACCATTATTGAAAATTGAGAAAATATGTAACCGGCCATTTTGTTGACGGCCATCTTGGATTTTATTATAATATTAATTGTGAACCGTGTTCTACTAGTCAAGCCCCTTCATTTGATACCCATATTGACTGGATTGTAAGAAATTATGTAAATTTTTGGGTATCAAATTATTCAATAATTGAGGTGGAAGTGGTTCATCAACATCTTTGAACCAAAGTCAACCTCACCTGCACGTGGTGCGCCCTGCTGATAAACGAGACTCTGACGAAAAGAGAGGTATGACATAGCGTTTTTTGTAAGCTGCCCTAAGCAGCCAAATAACAATTCCGTTGTTTGTTTGTTCGGATTGTTGTGTTCCTGCAGGTGAGTGAGGTCACCAGGAAGGAGTTACTGCGATGGCAGCCGGGGTGGCGGAGCGCAGGCGTTATTTCATGTTGCGAGCGTTAATATGGCTACGGTAACCTTTCACATCGACGGGCCGTATGCTTGTCTGTCACACGCTTTACATAAGGCGGGCCGTATGCTTGTCTGTTACCCGGCGCAGTATAAAAAAAATCAATGAGAATGGAATCCCCAGGGCGCCTACTGTGATGTGAGTACCTATCTGATGTATCAGTTGGTTCGGATTTTTCATAGCGACAAAATAAATGTAGTCAATTAATTGTCCTAGTTTATTATATAAATGACTCAATAAAATATTATCGTTTATTGATATTTATTGGCGTAATTCAACGATAAATTAGGTCGGGCCAAATGAAATGTACGCGCCCAGTGACCGCATCGAATATAAATTGTGTCAGATTTTTTTTTTAATTTTCCTCCTCTGCATGCGGGCAAGGCGAAGGGTAAATTGCGTATCTTCATGATTATTTTTTTATTGATCAGTTAATGCTAACTAAGGCTTGCGTGGTGTCGTTCGAGCTGTGGTATGGTGCGAGCTGTTGGTGAGTAACGATGTCACGGGTACGGGGGAATCGCCAGAGAGTCGGTCAGTACTAGGGATGTGACATTCTACATAAAAACCGATTTTTAGTGAATCGATTATTTTTTGACGTGACAACGTCCTTTAATTCGATGGAGCCGGCTGCACGCACGAAAAAACATGACGAATGCGGCGTTACCTCGCTCTGAGGCGTTCCATTAAAATTTTCTTTTGAAAAATGATAACATTCCATCAGTATCAAATCATATCAATCAAAAAAGTATAACATACAACTTTTGAATCAACTAGTAACGAGATTTAGTAAGACATGTTATAATCATGTTCAATCAATGATAATGTTGTTGAAAATAAAAACGCAGCCCACACAGATGCGTAAAAAATATTTAATGCTGACAAAGAGACAGCTAAGTATTCTTAGTTTGTTGACAAAGTGACAGCCGGGTATACTTAAATTGCTGACAAACTGACAGCCAGGTATACTTAGATTGCTGACAAACTGTCAGCCGGGTATACTTAGATTGCTGACAAACTTACAGCCGGGTATACTTACATTGCTGACATTGTTGCAGCCGGGTATACTTCATTTCATAAATAGCTCAACTCCCAGGAAATCTCATCTGTATTAACATGCAAATAAGATGAAGTACCTATGTGAAGCACTCCAAGTTATTCGGAGTGCTTCGTAGACGCGGTTTATGACTTAGATGTGTCGGAACCGTCGGAAGTTAAATAACTTTGTTGCGTATGTAAGATATAACTTTAGAGATAGGCTAAAATTCGTCCCTTTAATCTAATAGCACGCCCTGGCCACTCCATAAAAAAACTACTAAGTAAATAAATAGTCTACGTCAGTACACGTTGCATGTGTGAGTGTAAATAGGTACCATAGTGTTGACTACATAACAAAGTAGGTGTCACGCACCGTGACGTCAGTTGTTATACTTTAAATATTTTAGGTAATATTGTAATAATAAATATCTTGAAAATTTTATTTTGAATGAAAGTTTATTATGAGACTGGTTAAAATTATATTACCGTGGTAGACTAATTGTTTCACGTGAGTTGTAATTGGTCGTTATACAATCTAAACATCGTGCCGTCAATTGAAAATGTGAAAAAGTCAACAATTTCAGAAACGTCAAACTGTCTAATCAAATGTTTCATAATTCATAACAGTGATTGTGTTCATTTATCCAAAGTAACATTTTTAAATAAGTATTAAATTATGAAGGCCATAAAATTAGAATAATTTCAATGATTACGACGCGCCGTTACGTATGTAAAATTATTTGATAAAGTAGGAAAAGATAAATTGGTTTTCTAATGGAAAAACAAGTAGTTAAATGGTAGTGATTACACAATAAAATACAAATCGTTTTACCATTAAAAAATTCATTTGAGAATAAATGCTACATCTTCGGTACTAATACTAATGCCACGGGGGCCTTTTTTAGATAATATGTAGTTTTATTTTTATTTTTAATTTAGTTTCTTACATGTTTATTAATAAACTAGCTGGAATAAAGTTTCAATTATACATATATGTACTACGAACGAAGTTTCGTAATACACAGCGTCGCGTGGCAGCCCTTGCGAATAGTTCTATATTCAGAGGGAACGTGATGTCACCTCTTGAGTGCGGCAGGTAATGGCCATACAGTACGTAGTACTATTGCTTATACTGTACTAAAAGTTTGTTGAGAGCGTTTTAAGCCTGAGGCACAGAATAATATACCTGAGGTGTTCTTATAATTAATAGCCGCTCTCATAATGTTATAATTAACAGCCACAGAAACCGTAACTAAAGGACTATGTAGACTACTTCCAACCACTATCTCGGATCGGCCTCACCTCCCCTCTGAGACGAATCTAGAACAGTTTGTATGACACCAGCGCACACACGCTCATCCGCGATCTACACAGACGTTATTTATGTAATAGTTAACGACGGGATATTTGTATGGAGTGTCCGGTTGAAATAATAGGTAGGGGAAAAAGTCTTTTCGCATTTTAGTATGTATGAACTTGTAATAAAATCTCTTTGGTTATACCATTTGTATCTGGCAGGTTTTGATATCTTAAAAAAGTTTAAATTTTAAAAAAGATAATTCCAAATTCAAATTAGGTAAATGTGTGATTTTCATTTGTTTTTTTTACTGTCAAGATGAGTGAATCTAATGAAGAAATTCGATTCATTTTAAAATTTTACTACAAAAAAAGTAAAAATGCAACGCAAGCTGCGAAAAAAATTTGTGACGTTTATGGATCTAGTGCAGTGTTTGTGAGAGTAGCACAAATTTGGTTTAAGCGTTTACAATCAGGAAATTTTGATGTGAAAGATGCACGTCGCTCTGGTCGCCCTGTTACGGATAACATGGATGCCATTTTTGAAAAAGTGGAGCAAGATCAGCATATCAGTAGTTACGACGTAGCTGAAGAATTAGGAATTGACCACAAAACAGTTTTGGCGCATTTGAAAAAAGCTGGGTACACTAAAAAGCTCGATATTTGGGTGCCTCACGATCTCACTGAAAGAAACTTAATGAACCGTGTACTCATTTGCGATTCTTTACTACGACGTAATGAAAGCGAACCGTTTTTGAAGAAGCTTATAACTGGTGATGAAAACTGGATCATGTACGACAAGAACGTGCGAAAAAGGTCGTGATCAAAGGCCGGTCAGGCTTCACAGACTCTGGCAAAACCCGGGTTAACCCGCAATAAGGTGATGCTGTATGTATGGTGGGATTGGAAGGGCATTATTCATTATGAGCTGTTACCGCCAGGCAGGACTATCGATTCTGAACTCTACTGTGAACAACTGATGAGATTAAAGCAAAAAGTTGAGAGAAAGCGGCCGGAATTAATTAACAGAAGGGGTGTGATTTTTCATCATGATAACGCTAGACCTCACACATCTTTAGCCACTCAGCAAAAATTAAGAGAGTTTGACTGGAAGGTGTTAATGCATCCGCCGTATAGTCCTGACCTTGCACCTTCTGATTTCCACCTGTTTCGGTCTCTTCAGAATTCTTTAGGCAATGTCAGGTTAACATCACGAGAAGACTGCCAAAACCACTTGTCGTGGTTTTTTGAACAGAAGTCCCAAAATTTCTATAGTAATGGGATCATGTCTCTACCTACAAGATGGCAAAAAGTTATCGAACAAAATGGCACCTACATACTTTAGTTAAATGTAAATAAACTTTAGTAAAAAATGTTTTGAATTTTCATATAAAATACGAAAAGACTTTTTCCCCAACCTAATATTTATGTTCTTTAATAGATAATTGTAATATTTGGAACCAACACTGGCGTAGTTTAACCTTTGTCCCAGGCCAACGCTTTGTAATTGGGACAAAATAGACATCACGAGTCGAGCCTTGCCAAGTTTCTAGATAGAGTTCTTGGAAATGTTGATAAAGACGGAACGTGCTCGACATGCGCACAAACGCAAACTTAATTGATCAGACTGTTAGTTGAATAACAATATTATACCATGACCAGCTTGCGCCCGCACGTTCGCCAGCGCGTATCCCGGTATCCTGTAGGAATTTTCTAAAATCTTTTCTTCTCTTCTTTAAACTATGGCATCAACAATAAATTTTTCTTTAGAGCCCAGCATTATTTATTTTCTTCATTATTAGCCATCACAAACAATGACGTTGTTACGGTCAAAAGGTAATAACATAAAATAGTTATTGTAATTAATACCATCTATTAACCTTACTTGGCACCAGATTTGTTCATGAATTCCACTGACAGCACACAAGAAAAATCTAACCTAACCGTAAATCAACTCAAGTACTTGATGGATATCTAGTAAATTGGTATTTAATCAGTTAGCTGAGCTGTCCAGCTGTACTGTTCAACGTTGTATTCAGTCACTCGCCTAAACGAAGTTTCGATATGTGATTGACTGGCGTTGCTCAATGAAACAACCAGCCATTCAAATAAATGGCTGTTTAGCCAGTTGGCTGCGAAATACATAATATTAACACAGTTATTATTATGTATCATCAAACGTTATCGGTCAAACGATGCCTGAATAGAAGGCCAAATTTAATACTTTTTTTACATCGCAGAATGAGAGTTGACCGAATCGAGATTAGATTGTGAATTGTGAAAATTGTATACTTATCGCACATTCATCCATATCATCTTGATAATTGGCGATCTACTACAGTATGTTTTCTAAGATATTTTATATCACGAATGGTGAAACTGTGGAATCAGCTTCCCTCAGCGGTATTTCCTAATAATTACGACAGGGGAGCCTTCTAGAACATAGTCAAGGATAGCAACGAATTGGCGACCCCTCGGTATTGCTGATCTCCACGGGTGGTGGTGATTGCTTTCCACCAGGTGACCCACAAGCTCGTTTGCCGCCCTCTCATATAAAAACACACTTATTTAATTCAATAATCAATATCAATTTTTGTTGTGAGCTTTACTTATTCTTAGTTTGTTTCATTTTCGACCATATTTCGATAAACAATTACACTAGAATTACACTTTGAAGTTCAGTATTGTGCTACGAAAATACCAAATGTGACATTTGTGAGATCGAGAACTGAATTTTGACTACAGGTCATAGCACGGACTCAAGATCCAGACTCTCACAAGGTCTTAAAGAAAGAAAAAACATTTATTTGCTCGTAATGAGCAAATAAATGTTTTTCAATGTTCAAACAGCACAGCATGTATAAACAAGTCAACAAACATATATAAGAAAGAAGAATATTAAAGTACTGTGTCACGCTATATAACATCATGATTATGCACATGTTTGAAATGTTTAATGTTATTGTGTATTGTGTGAATCTATTGTTTCATTCAGCGATTTGAAGTGGCGGTGGGCTGGCCACATATGCCGAGTCAGCGATGGCAGATGGGGGAGGAAAGTCTTAGTGCGGAGGCCACGTATGGGACGACGAAGCATAGGGCGCCCCCTCTCTAGATGGACCGACGATCGCAAAAAAGTGGC
This sequence comes from Hypsopygia costalis, assembly GCA_937001555.2. Lineage (NCBI taxonomy): Eukaryota > Metazoa > Arthropoda > Insecta > Lepidoptera > Pyralidae > Hypsopygia > Hypsopygia costalis. The sequence continues at coordinate 5,893,317 of OW443342.2, forward strand.
CGGTAGCGGTTGGATGCGGAAAGCGGAGGATCGCATATGGTGGAAAGCATTGGGAAAGGCATATATCCAACAGTGGGTAGATACAGGCTGATAATAATGATGATGATTGTTTCATGTTGTGATGTTAATAATAGTAGTTTATGAAACTGTTGCATAATAAGGGTTATTAAAATACGAGTGTGAGTTTATAACATGACCCGAAGGCGAATGTTATAATAGACCACACGAGTATTTTAATACCTAATTAAGTGCAGTTTCAGACACTACTTTATCTAATCTCATGAAATATATGATAATAATATTTTAAATACAACCATGAAGTTAATTTAACAGCTATATTTCTTACATATAAATCCATTTGCAGATCGAGCATGCGTAGTGCGCATGCGCGACGCGCCGCGCGGCGCCGCGTTCACAGATTATGTAGAAAAATTTTGCATAGTTGCAATGTATTTGCATTGCAACCTGTTTAAAATACCTGTATCCAGGGCTGAAGCTGTATCGAAATGGTAAAAAAGTTATTTTACGATAGAGTTGTCCATAGAAGAGCTGTATCGAAAAATAACTTTTTAAATTTATTTTGATAGCTTGTGCGTAAAGACTGTCATTATGATACTGTGTTTAGTTTTATAATGTGTAAATTTCAGTATGAGATTAGATAAACATATTTATCTCTATGATTTCTAAGTAAGAATTATAGCTGTTAAATTAACTTCATGGTTGTATTTAAAATATTATTATCATATATTTCATGAGATTAGATAAAGTAGTGTATGAAACTGCACATAATTAGGTATTAAAATACTCGTATGGTCTATTATAACATTCGCCTTCAGCTCATGTTATAAACTCACACTCGTATTTTAATAACCCTTATTATGCAACAGTTTCATAAACTACTATTTCTTTCTTCTTCTTCACTTTCTGTATTTTGTATTGTATTATTATTTATTCTGTGGTAGCAGACAGCGTTCCTTGTCAAAAATACATACCTTTCCATTTACCTTCCCTAGATTTACCTGTTCCCTTACACAGTGTGTAAATTCATCTAGTTGAATCTTTTAGTAGCAATTACCAAAGTATTTTCCCGTTTCAGTAGACAAATTAAACTTTTGGTCTAGGTTGGTATGAGTACAGGTTTAGGCTTTTAGGATATATGTCTAGGTATTATATATATCTATGACTTTTTATATATAGACGGGACGGAAAAAAATGGATACAGAGCGGTTACTCAATACCTAAGCAATTAATGCAAGATACAAAGAAAGGTCACATGAAGTCATTTTATCTACAACATTTCAATAATTGTTTTAGCGTTAAAGTCTTGCTGCGGGTTCGAGCTCCTAGTTGTATTACAAATTTTAACGAATGATTAAACATCCGCCTAGGCTCGGCGAAAATTATACAGAGATTGAATACCTAAGAAGATGTCGCCAGGGGATTCACTGATTCACATGATTCGTGTTGAATCCCAGCGGTATAATTCAAATGGTAGATGTACAATAATATAATGAACAGTCAATCAAGGGATTTTCATTAAATTTTCAAGATAAATTGCCTTGGAATGACCTAACTTTCCAATATATCAAAAATATAATGGAGCGACTTAACTTATTCGAACGAAACTCCACAAAGATACATGTCTGTACGTCCACCTCTAAAGCCGGCACATGCTTGCCAAGCAATAGCAAACAACAAACACCAACGTGTGGATGGGTGTTTACCTGTTTTTGTTTGTGTTCGCCGACAAGGCTATGGTGCAGTGCAGTGTTTGTGTTGGATATTTGTAGTCGGTGTTTGGCATGTCGTTGATGATTGACAAGCCCGATAGTCAAATAGCTGGCAATGGCCACTTTGAGTAAGAGGTTGCGTGTTCGATCCCTGCCCAAGGCAAATATTTGTATGAACAGGTTTGATTGTCTTGGTCTGGGTGTATTATTATATGTATATATTTACAAAATTAATGTACTTAAGTATAATATCAGTTATCTACTATCCATAGTTTGGGACTAAATGGCACTGTGTAATTAGTCCAGAAATATTTACTTTATTTATTTATTCTGGTGTTTGCGACAAACATCAAGTGTATGGAGCCGGCTTGATAAAAGTGGCTCCAAGAAGACACATCCCTGATCGTTCAAATTATTGCGCTTCACCGTGGAGATCTCCAGTAACAGCTCGTTTAAGCACCAATCATCGTAAACTTTATTGCTTCTTCCGTGTAATTTATTGTACTTTAATTACTTCACAAATACATTTGACGAGTTCGGTGGCCGAACGGATAGCAATGGCTGTTTTGGCTCCGAGATTGCGGGTTCAGTCCCTGCACAAGACAAATATTTGTGTGCATGAACATCTCTATTTGTCTTAGTCTGTGTATTTTTCATGTATTATATGTATGTATTTACAAAAATAAATGTATTAAGTACATTATCAGTTATCTAGTATCCATAGTACAAGCTTTGCTTAGTTTAAGACTAGATGGCCGTGTGTAATTTGTCCAGGAATATTTATTTATTTAACACAGACTTTTACTGGATTCATATGGCTCATGGGAAAGCACTTGGTCAGCCCTTATATTTTGTATCGGCGATGTTTTCATTCTCATGTTATTATTCTAATAGGCTACTTGATTATATTCTAAAATTATAAAAAAAAAATATCAATATCGTAAAATACACAAACTAATAGAAACTGCGATTTTGCATTGTAATGACTGACGTCCGATTTGTTTTATGATCGATCAAAGTTGGGTGGGAATCAATTTTAAAAAGATAGAATTATTAAAAAAAAAAAATTGGTTGCCTGTAAAGTCGGTATACGGGCGAAAGTTTTACGTGACAACGACTTTGAGTCTCTCTCGCTCTTAGAAGGGACACGCGTCCACGACACGCTTACAATGAGAGCGAGTGAAAGGCACGCGCCTTTCACTCGCTCTCATTGTAAGCGCATAACGTGACCCAGTTTCTTGAAGTGTCACCCGGCTAACCAATTTATAAGACGTTGTCACGTCAAAAAAATCACCATTGCTGAAACAATAAAAAATAATATAACTACTTTAATAATGGAAAAACTCGTCTACCGGATTCGAAACCGCGACCTCTCGATTACCGGTCGAGTGCTCTTTCCAGATGAGCTACCAGGAAGGTTTGTTAGGGAGGCGAATTTTTGCATTTTATATTTACTACTGTGAAGTTGCATTGTGTCGTGGGTTCGAATCCCACCTAGACGGGAGTCGAATTTCTCCATTTTTTAAATATTTATAAATTGCGTGCAAGTTGGCCGAAATTGACTATTTAAATAACAAATAAATACTATAACTTATGAAATATAAGAACGGGAATTAACGCGATCATGCATAAGGGTACTTACATACCTTTATTATTGACTGACGTTTCTTTGACGTTCGTATATTTCATAAATTATGCAACGCGAAAGTTTAAAAGTTATTAAATACTGTAAGTTTTGTTATGACACTAAGTACATAACTGCTATACTTACAACAGCTGTCGTACAAATGTCCAATCTAATGCATACAAAATACGAAAGTGTGACGTCATAGCTTATAGCTAAGTACATAACTGCTATACTTACAATAGCTGTCGTACAAATGTCCAATCTAATGCATACAAAATACGAACGTGTGACGTCATAGCTTATACCTAAGTACATAACTGCTATACTTACAATAGCTGTCGTACAAATGTCCAATCTAATGCATACAAAATACGAAAGTGTGACGTCATAACTGAGTAGCCTTTTGTATGGAGCGTTTTTCTCGAGAAAATGCTCCATACATAGGCTTCGAGCTCGAGAAGTTTTTATGTTATCGAAGTGACTCTTTTACCTATCGAAAAAAATGTTTATTTGCCTGTTGCCTTCTGCCACTTATAAAGTCTGACTTTTACAGAGTTTGCCTAAAAAAAGATGCGTTAATCCCTGTTACCGGCAATACCTAATAAGCTGATAACTTGGCTGAGTCATAGATAAATGATTAATTTCATATAACGCGGGCGATGAAATCGTACTAATGCTTCCATATTATGCCCTCACCATGAGACGCCTATTGAATTTGCCAGAGTATACGAAATTGATCATATTATGAATGAAACGTGGAAAGTGATTATTATAATCTCCATGTTCCTTTTTGTAGGAATTTTTTTGGGTTGTAAGTGGCTAACCGTGATCTTAAGAGCCAAAGCTAATCTCATCTGCACCCTGCGGACTAGTGAAAGAGGCTCTGAGATAGGATACAGCGTATTTGTAAGCTGCCTGAATGGGGAAGTAACTTCATCTCACATAATACTTACTGCAGCCAAATAACAATGCCCGGGTTGCTGTGTTTTTGCGAGGGAGTGAGGTCACCGGAAATAAAGGAGTTGCTGCGTTGGTAGCGGTGGGTGGCAGCGTGCGAGCGATATTTCATATTACGACCGTTAATATGACTATGGGAACCGCTTTCCATCAGGCGGGCCAGGATATACTTGTCTGCCACCCGATGCAGTATAAAAACAAAGTTTAAATTGGATGCAAATCCAAGACTGTGTATAATGGAAAAACCACAATTAAAAAGAAAAAAAATATGAAATAACATTGTATTTAATATTAATTATGGGTATGATTAGTTTGTTCAATGACGTCATTATTTCACGGAATACAATGATAATGAACAGAGTGGTACTTAGTAAAGTATTCTCTAAACAGTGAGTAATAAAAAATACTAGGTCAATAATTGCTCTAAAGTCAATGAACGCTCAGTAAACATTTAGAGTAGTATTTCAACTTCACACGATCGTCGCGATCCGAAACCAACGTCCTCACACAGCCTATGCATACTACTAGCGCGCTTCGCATGACAAAATAAAACAAGATATTTTCTTAGTATCTATGCCAATAATATATCAAAAACTTGATATTGTTTATTATAAATACAGCTAAAAACAAAACCTACCAGTTCCAATTACGTGGTCTAACTGATGGAGAACATACATTGTTTAAGTGTATCATTGCGTTCAAAATTCGCGAACGGTGCTGTCTGAGTGAATGCGTCGTTTTTGAATAATGTTAGAATAGACATTGAGTGTGACAATTTGAAATACTGTATAATGTCTAATGTGGTAGAAAAATAGTATGAGGTGACAATAATGATTGGTAATCTGTATTTGTATTTAATATATAGACTAATAATGCGCCTTGAAGTCCCTTTTAACAAACAAATAATAACAGAAACTTAATCAAAGAATAAATCTATAAATTACAATTAACTACTCAATACAGAATAACAATAATTTGCTTAACTTACATCTACGTATTTAAAGTACACTTAACCATAAACATACTTATAAAAAATTTAATGCCCCCCTCGTTGGGCTTAGACAGGACTTTTTTGAAGTGAAAACTTCTTTAGCGGCGTTGTGCACTTTTTGGGATGGGTAAAAAATGTTAAACTCGCGTCAGGACATGTGACCTGATCAAAAATTCCTAAGACGGAGGGAGAGTAGACCGCCGGCGCGGCGTAGGAGAGGAAGTGATATCCCCCCCTCTTTCTACCGCGCGGCGAAAATGTATGCCTGCTCCTGCTGTTTATTTTTAATGTAATATATTTATAGTTTGTCATGTTTGTGTACGATAGCGCAATAAATGAAAATTGAATTTTACCACATAATGATAGTACATACTTTTATACTGATATATAAAGCAATTCGTGCCAAATTATTCCCTAACCATTCCAATATATTCAAAAATTCACAACGTGTTCAAAACGTTCAAGTTTTCACTTCTGCCGGCACTCCCGGAGTGCAACCCTTTTTTAACCGACACCAAAAAAAATGGGGTTCTCAATTCGGCTATATTTCTTTTTAATGTTTGTTACTTAATTACTCTGTGATCTAAAAACCGATTTGAAAATAACTTTTGTATTTGAAAGAGTATACTTCCAGATTGGTCCCATATTTTTTTCATCATCATCGTCATCCTCAGCCTGTATCTACATACATAAATGTAGAGTTAATGTATGGAGTCGGTTTTTTTGTTAAAATTATTTTATTCAAAATAGCACTAATTTCGTAGCATTTAGGTATAACATCTTAAACATTTATAGATTATGCTTTGATGTCATTATGTACAATAGACTTCAATTCTTTCTCATACATGCTCCTGTACTTCCCCGAAGAGTCATACATCTTGACTAATTGCTGCCAATGTTTGTTTTCGTTATTAATTAGGTATTTGATTACTTTTCGGACGCCAACCAGTTGGGGTTTAGTACATTTTTGACAACCATTTTGAAGGGCGTCTGAGATGTGAGCTGCAAACAAGAATAAAATAAATAAATAAATAAATATTGTCAGACAAATTACACAGCGCCATCTAGCCCCAAAGTAAGCGAAGCTTGTGTTATGGGTACTAGACAACTGATAAACATACATAAAAACATTTTTTTTTTGTAAATACATACTTATGATACATAGTAAACACCCAGACCAAGACAAACAGACATGTTCATGCACACAAATGTTTGTCCTGTGTGGGAATCGAACCCACGAGCGTCGGTGTCGAAGCGGCGTCATTGACCGCTACGCCACCGAGCTCGTCTCGAGAATAATACATATTAAAAAAAAAGGTTTTAATTTCATCATCATTATCAACCTGTATCTACCCACTGATGGATATAGGCCTTTTCCAATGCTTTCCACCAAATACGACCCTCCGCTTTCCGCATCCAACCGCTACCAGTATTTTGAGAACGTCTTTTAGACTCTTTTGTGAAATAAAAAAAAAAACGTTTTTTTTGGACATACTGCATAGTGCCGTCCCAAACTAAGCAAAGCTTGTACTGTGAGTACTCGATAACTGATGAATGTACCTGAATACATTTTTTGTATGTAAAATGTTTTCCTACTGTGTTCAAAGTAGAAAACGTAAATCGCCATTTTGTGGCGGCCACCATATTAGATTTTAAATGGTGGCATTTGGGTAATCGTGCATTGGCCACGAAAACAATCACCATCATCACGACTTCTCATGAGAATCGTGAGTGTTCGTTGCGCTATAGAGAGGAAGGGCACTTGTGGACATTCGCCCTGATGAAGATCTATGTATGACATCGAAATTAGTCGGCTTTCTCGACAGAAATACGTTAGTGACCCGTTGAATTTCATTAATTGGACCGTGTTATGCAGAATAGATCCAACCGACAAACTATGGCAAATTGAGAGATATACATAGCGAGTAACTTCAAATCGAGTTTAATTATATTCGCAACAGATTCCAGCAGTTTGATGACATATGCTTCCCAAAACTTATACTATGTGAAGTTTAAAAATTCCTACATTTTTTTAATACTACGACGGATGGCAGACAAGCGTACGGCCCGCCTGATGTGAAGCGGTTACCGTGGTCATATTAACGCTCGCAACATAAAACTTCGCTCACGCGCAGCCACCCCTGCTGCCAACGCAGCATCTCCCTCCCTTCCGGTAACCTCACTCACTAGCAGGAACACAACAACTCTCAAGGGAATTGTTATTTGGCTGCGATAATCCGTGAGGTGGAGGTACATTCCCCAGTCGGGTAGCTTACAATTACGCCCCCTACCTCTCTTTTCGCCAGAGCTTCGTTTGTCAGTCAGCAGGGTGCACCGCGTGTAGGTGAAGTTGGTTTTGGTTCAAAGATGTTGATGAACCCCTTACACCCCTAAAATCGAATACTAATATTTAAATAGCTTTAACTTAAAACTACTTAAAAGTAACATAATGTCGGTTGGAATTATTTTGCATAACGTGGTCCAATTAAGTTACTATTATTTCTTACGTGAGTTTTATTAATATTACTTACATTTCAGTTCTCTGCCTTCAGCTGTACATTTCCCTTTTTCTAATACACAATTAATATAAGCCTTTGTAAGTCGTTTGTTCTGAAGCATTTCATCAATATTCAAGTTATCATATCGGTTGGTATACGTCTCCTTTTCTGCAGCCTCGCAGATGAGCGAGACAGATAATATCATTAGTAGAAATATCATTCTGAAAAATTAAGTTCATAATATTTTTTTAAGTTTTAGTTAATAATTTAGATTACATCAAACTTCTCAAAGGGGCCTCTACGCGTTGGATCCATATCCCCGCGCACGCCTATCAAATGACCGGGCTTGACCCGTGATTAAAAAGAGATTTAGGTTTATTTTTATTATCAACATTATAAACATTGATTGCAGGAATGATTAGCCTACACAAGTTTACTGTGTAAGATTCGCATCGTCTAAAATGAAAACATTTAAAAAACCTATGTTTACTTAAATGTTATTTGAAATATCATTCAAAAAAATTAAGTTAATAATTTCAGTGACAATGCATCATTAAACCCACTACAACCCTCTGGGATGTAAGTAGCTCATGTAGATGTTTAGAGCCACAACCAACCACACCTGCACGTGGTGCAAACCTGCGGATTAGTGAAAGAGACTCTGGCAAAAAAAGAGAGATAGGGTACAGCGTATATGTACCTACTCGTAAGCTGGCAGACTGGGGAAGTACCTCCTCACAGAATACCGCAGCTAAATAACAATTTTCTTGAGAGTTATTGTGTTCCTGTGAGTCAGTGAGGTCATCAGAAAAGGAAGGAGTTGCTGCAATGGCAGAGGGGGTGGTGGTTCTCGGTTGGTATTTCATGTGGCCAGCTTTAATGTGGGTACTATAACCGCTTCACATCAGGCTGTAAGATTGTCTGCCATCCGACGTAGTATATAAAAATAAAACTGTGGGTATACAAGAATCTGTTCAATCTAAGGGGTTTGCTGCTTGGTAGAATTCTGTATATCCATGACCCCAAAGGGCACTTAGCTTGACGACTACATTCTAATAAAAATTGCGAACGGCTTAACGTGCCCTCTGAAGCACGGAGAAGTTGAAATATAAATCCATCCCTAGAAAAACTACAGTTAACCTTGCTTAACCTTGCAGGAATGATTAGCTCCTACACATTACTCCTTGATATTGGGCTCCTACACAATTTCACGGTGCAAGATTCGCATCGTCTAAAATAAACATTTAAAAAACCTATGTTTACTTAAAACTATTGTTTGTTGTTGTTTGCTTAAAGAAACTTACCAAATATATAGCAAAGTGATTTATTATTATTTGTTTGTTTCAGGTAAGTTTTACAAAAATATCTACAAGGCACATCGCTACGACAGTGCTTCGTGAATATGTACTATATCTAATACTTCAAGGACGGCGGGTATCTAGACATATTATAAAGAGGTAAGGTAAGAAGTTTGTGTGGTTGTAGGGCGTAATCTCTGGATCTACTGATTTTGAAAATTCTTTTACGTATAGATGTATCAAACCACATGGCTTGATGAACGAAAGAAGTAAGTTGTATTTTATTTTTATTTAAAGCTCTATATTGTACTCATGCTCTGCCCCCTTACCACCATCTCTTATTGCGATTTAATAACTGAATAGATTGTTTATTCATACCAATGAATAAGCGACTCTATTTCAAATGCAATAGAGTCGCTTATTCATTGGTATGAATAAGCATTCTATTCAGTTATTGAATCGTAATAAGAGATGGTGGTAAAGGGGCTGTACCAATTACCAAACCCGTGTCAATAATAACTTTTATTAAATAACTAGCTTTCGCCCGCGGCTTCGCTCGCGTGACATTCGGGGCAAACACATGTTTACTCAATAATCAATAGAAGTACTCGTGTAAAATTTAGGATAAAATAGTCCAACTAATCTCGTTTTCCCATATAAACCAACTAATCTCATTTTCCCATACAAACTTTGGACCTCCGTTTTACCCTCTTAGAGGTAAAATTTGAAAAATCTTTTTAAGTAATTCGTGTCCACTACGTTATATTTTCAAATCGATGCCATTGTCCTAACTAACGTCCCAGAAAACCATAGAATCGACACCCTTATTGATATTATGACATTTCAATCCCATTGCACCCCTACAGAGTTGTCACGTCGGCTATGTTGGATTATTAAATAGTTGTTTTTTTCGTAATCAGCGACCCGATATACCATAAAACCGACCAAGTGCGAGTCGGACTCGTGCACGATGGGTTCCGTACCATTATCTATAAAAACACATTTATTGTATGGGAGCCCTCCTTAAATATTTGTTTTATTTTTATTTATTTTTAAAGTGAATATGTAACTAAATATTATAACTGAGTATTTCAGGCGTTTACCTATTGCCGTTATCAATTGTGAGCAAAAAAAGAACAAAACGATCACGTTTGTTGTATGGGAGCCCCCATAAATATTTATTTTATTCTGCTTTTTAGTATTTGTTGTTAGAGCGGCAATAGAAATACATCATCTGTGAAAATTTCAACTGTCTAACTATCACGGTTTATGATATACAACCTGGTGACAGACGGACGGACGGACAACGGAGCCTTAGTAATAGGGTTCCTTTTTACCCTTAGGGTACGGAACCCTAAAAAACAATACCTATGACGATTTTCAGACTTTTTTTAACACATTTTATACATTTCAACGCCATCGCACCCAGTAGGAGATGATGGTCACGTTTTCACCCTATTTAAAGTGAATATGTAACTAAATATTATGACTGAGTATTTCAGGCGTTTACCTATTGCCGTTATCAATTGTGAGCAAAAAAAGAACAAAACGATCACGTTTGTTGTATGGGAGCCCCCATAAATATTTATTTTATTCTGTTTTTTAGTATTTGTTGTTAGAGCGGCAATAGAAATACATCATCTGTGAAAATTTCAACTGTCTAACTATCACGGTTTATGATATACAACCTGGTGACAGACGGACGGACGGACGGACAACGGAGCCTTAGTAATAGGGTTCCTTTTTACCCTTAGGGTACGGAACCCTAAAAAACAATACCTATGACGATTTTCAGACTTTTTTTTAACACATTTTATACATTTCAACGCCATCGCACCCCAATAGGAGATGATGGTCACGTTTTCACCCTACGGGTACAATAAATAATAATAATAGGTAATTTCTGGGATAAAAACTATCTTAGGTAAGTATGTCCTTTCCCAGGACTCAAGGTATCTCTCAACCAAATTTCATCTGAAACGGTCTAGCGATTTAAGCGTGAAGAGGTAACAGACATTCTGTCGCATTTATAATATTAGTATGGATTGGCGTTCCGAAAACCCGTAAAAACGACACATATATCGATATATAGACATTTCAACCTCATCACACCTCAATAGAGGATGATCGTCACGTTAGCCACTTTGGATTATAAAATAATTGTTGTTTTTGTAATCATCAGCGACCCGATAAACCATAAAAACAATACCCATGACGTTTTTCACCCCATTTTACTTCTTTAGGGGTTGAATTTTGGAAAATCCTGAAACACGTGTTTACTCATTTAAGTATAGAAGTACTCGTGTAAAGTTTCGGATAAAAGAGTCCAACTAATCTTGTTTACCCATACAAACTTTGGACCCCGTTTCACCCGCTTATGGGATGAATTTTGAAAAATCCTTTCTTAGTGCACCCCTAGACGTCATTAGGAACCTACTTGCCAAATTTGGAATCTCTAGACTCAGCGGTTTGGGCTGTGCGATGATATATAAGTCAGTCAGTCAGTTTCTTCTTTTATAGATTTAGATTATGTGAATTCTGGGAATAGAGACGGTTTCTCCTGCACCGCTACCTGTTAAAATTTGAGCCTCGATTATATTTTGTTGCAACTGGGTTACTTTTAGCCGAGTTCCATTGCAAAGTTGTGGTCTTAAATTTCGGAGCAGAATAATCGGAATGCCAATTTTTTTTGGATATTGCGACTTCTGACTGAGTCGGCACGCAAAGGCATAAAGACTCATTCATAAAACTATTAAGCTTTCTTATCTTTTGTTTATATTCACAGATGGTCAAATGCTTTGTTTGTACAACGCTCAAAAAAGTACTGTTTATTTGGTGAGGGCAATTAACTTACCGTTCTTAGGTACCTGTCTAGCATCCAAATGTGCAACAAAAAATAATGACGTAATAACATCTAATTAAACTCGAAAGTAATCTACTTTTAACGAATGAAATAAACAAAACAATCACCCAACTAAAGAAAACAATATTTAATAACTTATCTACTAAAGTAAGCAAATCGAATTGTAAACAATTTGCAGTGAATAATAATGCATTTGCAAAACAATAATTGTCACGTGTCTGCACGTTTGGGCAAGCACACTTAGGCATATTTTTTCTATGCCGTACTACCATCGTTTTTTACTCATGTGGTACCACGCCGCGTAACAACCCCCGCCCGCTCCCTGCCCCCCGCGCGGCAACACTCATTGTGTACGGGCGCGGTGCTTGGCAAGTTTCTGACTCAACCATAAAAGATAGACATATTCTGTCGTGGGATAATTTTTATATAATTTTAAGGAGAACATTTCCGTCATACATGATTTCTGTGTAGCTTTAACCATTAAGGCTGAACACGCGACGGAAGCTTAAGAAATGGAGTAACTTGTCTCGTTTTCCCAACATTTCCCTTCACTGCTCTGCTCCTATTGATCGTAGCGTGATGAAAAGTATACTATAACCTGCCCAGGAGTATGAAGAATAATTGTACCAAGTTTCGTTAAAATCCGTCGAGTAGTTTTTGTTTCTATAACGAACATACAGACAGACAGACAGACAGACAGACAAAAATTTTACTGATTGCATTTTTGGTATCAGTATCGATCACTAATCACCCCTAGATAGTTATTTTGGAAATATATTTCATGTACAGAATTGACCTCTCTACAGATTTATTATAAGTAATAATAGACAATGCTCCCCATCAAGCATTCTATGGTTGACTGGAAGAAATCCCTGCATGGGATAAGTCCGCCATTGTATATGACATTTCTTTTGTATTATCTACATCAGTGTTTCCCAATTAGTGGTACGCGTACCCCCGGGGGTACGTGAGATTGCATCAAGGGGTACGCGCAGCAATCCCTTAACTAAAATATTAAATTCTTAAAAACAATAATGCAATAACAATTGCCAAAAAAATATTCAATTTAATTAAACGATCAGTAGGTAAGTCAAACGTATACATCGAGGGCTTTAGTGTGTCTTTAGAATGTCTTTTGATGTTAATAAATATGAAATACACCTGATTTCATTTATTATTTAACGTTCCGGCAATAGGGGTACGCATGTTTGAGGTCTTTCTTGAAGTGGTACGTAGAAAAAACTAATTGGGAACCACTGATCTACACGTATGATTTAGTACAATAAAGTTTACAAAGAAACCAGCTCATTTTTGGTCCTTTTTAGTTTTATGTTATTTTACTCCTGTAGCGAGACAGAAAGAGATGTAATTTGAACATCTATCCTGTGGTCGTAAAAACCTTTTTTATTAGGTTGTTTAAAAAAATCTATGCTAAAAATGGGATGACGTGTGTTGTACGTGAGTACGTTATTTCTTAAAATTGTCTCAAAATGGCAGCGCATCCCATCTCCGCACGCGATGTCCCATGGTCCTTACTTAGCGTAATAAATTCTTTGATCCTTCATCTAACCAGTGCTGTGATTGAATTTTGGATAAAGATGATAGATATGTAGGTACAACACCAAACTGTATCCCACCAAAATGTATGATTTTGTTATCATTCGCTTTTTTGAATTGCCTACCTATTGAAGCAATTTTAAAGATGTATTTACGTAAGACGTTTTGGGGTGTAAGTGGTTCATCAACATCTTTGAACCAAAGCCAACTTCACCTGCACGTGGTGCACCCTGCTGACTGACAAACGAAGCACTGGCGAAAAGAGAGGTAGGGAGCGAAATTGTAAGCTACCCGACTGGGGAATGTACCTCCACATCACAGAATACCGCAGCTAAATAACGGTTCCCTTGAGGACTGTTGTGTACCTGCGAGTGAGTGAGGTCACCAGAAAGGAAGGAGATGCTGCGATGGCAGCGGGGGTGGCGGCGCGCGAGCGATATTTTATGTTGCGAGCGTTAATATGGCTACGGCAACCGCTTCACATCAGGCGGGCCGTATGCTTGTCTGCCACCCGACGTAGTTTAAAAAAAAAGAAAAACGTATTCGCGGTAAAAATCTTTCGTGTGCGTCACAATGACTAATATTATCGATATCCTTTCTAGATGACTCAAATTCACACTAACATAAATGTTATGACTAGGAAATTTTCTGGAAGTCACACCTCGTATAGATAAACGTGAAGAGTTTTGAAATCGGTCAAACTCTAGAGGTTTGACGTCTATTGTTGATACTGGTGATTGTTGGCATTTGATGGAACTTAGTAGGCATTTTGTAGGCACAAGATATAGGGTAAGCGGTTAATCAACATCTTTGAACCAAAGCCAACTTCAGCTGCACGCGGTGCATCCTGCTGACTGACAAACGAAGCTCTGGCGAAAAGAGGGGTAGGGAGCGTAATTGTAAGCTACCCGACTGGGGAATGTACCTCCACCTCACAGAATACCGCAGCCAAATAACAATTCTCTTGAGGGTTGTTGTGTTCCTGCGAGTGAGTGAGGTAACCAGAAAGGATGATGCTGCGTTGACAGCGGAAGTGGCGGCGCGCGAGCGATATTTTTATGTTGCGAGCGTTAACACCACCGCTTCAGATCATGCGGGTCGTATGTTTGTCTTCCACCCGAAGTAGTATAAAAAAAAAAGTTCAAGAATGCACTCCAGCATGAATCAACATAGTTAACAATTACGTATATATCATTGTGGTATACGTCCTACGTTTATTTACTTAGTCACTAAGAGTCAAGGAATGGCAATAAATTATGAGACTATTGTATTGTTTTCTAAGACATCTAGGTAAAGCCGTCGTGAGGTGCGGCTTGCGGCGTGCCACTGGGCGCTCCTAAACCAAAGTAACTAACAGCGCGGCATATGGTTACTTGGGGGCTAATGAGAAGCAACCAACAAGGCTCTCGCATGTCAAAGTGTCATTGTAAAAGTATAAAATGATCCGCTTGTGCTATCCGCTTATCGGTTATCCTCATTTATAAAAGAGCTAAATGAATTATCTGTCCTAACCCTTATACTATATCTTTAAAAGATACTAAAGAGCAGTTGCTCTTTAGTATCTGCATAGATAATGACTAAAGAGCAGTTGCTCTTTAGTATCTACATAGATAATGTACTAATGAGTAAAGAGTGCAAAAGACTAAACAGAGATATAGATGAAATTGTCTGAGGCTTTTAAAGATATAGTATAAGGGTTAGGACAGATAATTCATTTAGCTCTTTTATAAATGAGGATAAGCGATAAGCGGATAGCACAAGCGGATCATTTTATACTTTTACAATGACACTTTGACATGCGAGAGCCTTGTTGGTTGCTTCTCATTAGCCCCCAAGTAACCATATGCCGCGCTGTTAGTTACTTTGGTTTAGGAGCGCCCAGTGGCACGCCGCAAGCCGCACCTCACGACGGCTTTACCTAGATGTCTTAGAAAACAATACAATAGTCTCATAATTTATTGCCATTCCTTGACTCTTAGTGACTAAGTAAATAAACGTAGGACGTATAAGTACCACAATGATGTATACGTAATTGTTAACTATGTTGATTCATGCTGGAGTGCATTCTTGAACTTTTTTTTTTATACTACTTCGGGTGGAAGACAAACATACGACCCGCATGATCTGAAGCGGTGGTGTTAACGCTCGCAACATAAAAATATCGCTCGCGCGCCGCCACTTCCGCTGTCAACGCAGCATCATCCTTTCTGGTTACCTCACTCACTCGCAGGAACACAACAACCCTCAAGAGAATTGTTATTTGGCTGCGGTATTCTGTGAGGTGGAGGTACATTCCCCAGTCGGGTAGCTTACAATTACGCTCCCTACCCCTCTTTTCGCCAGAGCTTCGTTTGTCAGTCAGCAGGATGCACCGCGTGCAGCTGAAGTTGGCTTTGGTTCAAAGATGTTGATTAACCGCTTACCCTATATCTTGTGCCTACAAAATGCCTACTAAGTTCCATCAAATGCCAACAATCACCAGTATCAACAATAGACGTCAAACCTCTAGAGTTTGACCGATTTCAAAACTCTTCACGTTTATCTATACGAGGTGTGACTTCCAGAAAATTTCCTAGTCATAACATTTATGTTAGTGTGAATTTGAGTCATCTAGAAAGGATATCGATAATATTAGTCATTGTGACGCACACGAAAGATTTTTACCGCGAATACGTTTTTCTTTTTTTTTATACTACGTCGGGTGGCAGACAAGCATACGGCCCGCCTGATGTGAAGCGGTTACCGTAGCCATATTAACGCTCGCAACATAAAATATCGCTCGCGCGCCGCCACCCCCGCTGCCATCGCAGCATCTCCTTCCTTTCTGGTGACCTCACTCACTCGCAGGTACACAACAGCCCTCAAGGGAACCGTTATTTAGCTGCGGTATTCTGTGATGTGGAGGTACATTCCCCAGTCGGGTAGCTTACAATTTCGCTCCCTACCTCTCTTTTCGCCAGTGCTTCGTTTGTCAGTCAGCAGGGTGCACCACGTGCAGGTGAAGTTGGCTTTGGTTCAAAGATGTTAATGAACCACTTACACCCCAAAACGTCTTACGTAAATACATCTTTAAAATTGCTTCAATAGGTAGGCAATTCAAAAAAGCGAATGATAACAAAATCATACATTTGGCTTGTGCTATCCGCTTATCGCTTATCCTCATTTATAAAAGAGCTAAATGAATTATCTGTCCTAACCCTTATACTATATCTTTAAAAGCCTCAGACAATTTCATCTACATCTCTGTTTAGTCTTTTGCACTCTTTACTCATTAGTACATTATCTATGCAGATACTAAAGAGCAGTTGCTCTTTAGTATCTACATAGGATAGGCTCGGGTTTAGATGACCTAATGCGTATGACGTGATACATCCTTGCGTTTAGTAAAAGCTTTAGCGAAGCTCCTGCTTTAGTTAAACATATGCATATTATTTTTCTTCTTCCTTTATCTATAAGATTGCCTATGGTCAATCAATATGTAGTATATTTGTTTTATTTTTGTCATTGTGTTATAAGGTATTCTTTTTTTAGCAACGCATTTCAAACACTAGGCACGTAATAAAAACTATTTTGACACTTACTTTCAAAATCACTCTGTACACTGTAATGAACACTGAACCAAACTGACTGAAAAACAATGAAACAGTACCTTTTTATATCATCTAGATCTTGACCAATTACCTAGTAGTAGTAGTAGACTAATTACTAGCTTTGTCCTAATTTATAAAACACGAACAGTCAACAACGAAACGAATATATTTTTTTAACCGACTATTTTTATTGGAGACTATCTGATGAATATTTATATAGAGTAAACTTAACAATAGACCTACAGAATTATTTCTTTTATGTCTTATTTAATTATGTAAAAGTAAAAATGAAAGCCAAGTTATAATTTCTATATTTTTAATTTTACATTTATATAAGCAACTTGACGGTGAACCCAAGTGGTCGACATACCTCCCTGAGTCAGAAGTGGCAGTGGGCAGCGATGGCAAAAGGGGGAGAAATATCCTAGCGTGGAAGCCACATATGGAGCGATGAAGTGTAGGGCACCCCGTCGCTAGATACACTATGACCTAAAAAAAAGTGGTAGTAGTGGTTGCATGCGGAAAACGGAGGATCGCAGGTAGAAAGCATTGTGTAAGGTCTATATCCAGTATCATGGGAAGATACAGGCTGATAATGATCATGATGAAGTAACTTTGGCCAGTTACTCTGACTGCATGTTTGTATATTTGTAGACAGAGTAACTGGCACTGATTCTAGCTATTCCTTTAGCCGGCCAAATTTTCTTTAATTTCATTTCTCCAATCGGTGCATTAAAAAAATTTAATTACATACCCTTTTCCACAAACGTAATTACTTAATTTGCATATTATTTCAGGAAGATTTACACATGTGATAACAATATGTAAACGTCAAGTCACTTTTTTCTATTATTATATAATGTACATACTAGCTTCCGCCCGCAGTTTCGCCCGCTTTCCCGAAAAAGTCTTTTTATGACGAGCTCGGTGGTCGAATGGTTGGCAATGGCCGCTTTGGCTTCGAGGTCGCGGGTTCGATCCCCGCACATGACAAACATTTGTGTGCATAAACATGCCTGTTTGTCTTGGTCTGAGTATTTTCTATGTATTATATGTATGTATTTATAAAAAGAAAAATGTATTTAAGTACATTTATCAGTTGTCTAGTACACATAGCACAAGCTTTACGCTTAATTTGGGACTAGATGGCGCTGTGTAAAATTGTCCAGAAATATTTATTTATTTATTATTTTTTGGGTTAATAAATAGCCTAGGACACTCACGATTCACGAATAACGTGGCGTTCTATTGGTAAAGTAATTTTTAAAATTGGTTTAGTAGATGTTCTCGTAGTTGGTTTCGGTTAATCGGTGTTGTAGTAAGCAAATCAGTACAATCTAATATTATTACTACAATTATATAATATTTATTCAATATTATAACAGTTACATTCCAAGGTATCAAAGGCAAATCGTCGACAACCCTTATTCATCCCACTGCTGGGGTACAAGTCTGTCCTCAAACGAAGGGGCTTAGAGCATACTCCACCATGCTGCTGAATTGCGGGTTGGCGAGTTAGTGTTTACAAGCCTAAAGGTTTTTAGTGTTTTCACTGACTTGTCTTAACGACTATCAGCTAATGACAACAGCCGGGATCGACTGCTTAACAGACACGGAGGATCTCCTGATAAACCCATCCATAGATAGACTACGATCGACGTTCTTTAACTTGCGTGTTCGATTATACTGACACGCGCAACGACGCCAACGAGATCCTCAAATTTATGAGATTATCGGGCTTTAATAAAACATGACGAATATCATAAACAAAGCCACCCTAAACTATGATTATAAAAATATAATGTCAAAACTCGATAACTTGGCCAGTAGCACTGCATCTGCGTTAACTTGCGTGTCACTGACGAGTTAACTGCATCTCTGTTGATGACTGAAACAATACAATTATTGCATGATTTTCCAACCTTCTATCATAATAGTTTCGTTGAACGAGTTCATTGGAATAATTTATTACTCATTAATAGGACATGCCCGCCCTTCACAATACAAACGTGCGAAATATGATTTTCATGGCGTCTGCTAAAAAAAATTGCCGTAAGTCGTTTTTTTTATATGAGAGGGGGCAAGCTAGCATGTAAAACACCTGATGGTAAGTAATCACCACCGCTCATATAAATCAGCAACACCTAGGGGTCGCCGTTCCGTGGCCAGCCTTTAAACCTTTCCCAATCTGTATTTCGCCGAGTCTCCCCGAACTAAAAATTAATATTTTCATGCCTCCCTTTCAATAAAAATAAGAAACACACATTATTTTGACAGAAGCGAGTAATTAGGAACAGTTAGCTACGTGTTAAATGGATTTTTTTTTTGGAAATGTAAACGTACTTATTATGCATCATTCACATATTTCACACTGCCGTACTGCCTCCACCTCACAGAATACCGCAGCCAAATAAATATTTCCATGAGGGTCGTTGTATTCTTGCAAGTGAGGTCACCAGAAAGGAAAGAGTTGCTGTATTGATAGCGATATTTTTTTAATATGCCTACGGTAACCGCTTCACATCAGGTGGTCGATATGCTTGTCTGCCATCCGACGTGATATAAAAAAAAATGTTAAATAGAATCTTGTTACCCTTTATTTTACAAAACGAGCCACAGGACAAGTTACCAGCAAGAAATCTTATAGAGATAAACTCGCTTTTGTAAAACTACTATTTTTTGCATTTCAATCCTGAGTATATTTTTTAAAGTGTTTAATTAATTATTATAAACTTAACAAAAAATAAACGAAACCTACTATAACAAACCCTACTACGTGAGCATAAGTATTAAATATAAAAAAACTGACCGTTTACATACATATCAAGGAAAATACCCGAAGTATCAAGTAAAATTGCTATTTTGGGAAAAGTAATACGCAATAGAAAGTGTGGTGTCCGACTGACTGACTGACTGACTGACTGACTGATATATCAATGCACAGCCCAAACCGCTGGGTCTAGAGATTCGAAATTAGGCACATAGGTTCCTTAAGACGTCTAGGGGTAAACTAAGAAAGGATTTTTCAAAATTCATCCCCTAAGGGGGTGAAATGGGGGTCCAAAGTTTGTATGGGGAAACGAGATTAGTTGGACTATTTTATCCGAAACTTTACACGAGTACGTCTGAAAATCGTCATGGGTATTGTTTTATAGTTTATCGGGTCGCTGATTACGGAAAAAACAACAATTTTATAATCCAACATAGACTACGTGACATAAAATCACCCCATGTGGGAGTGCGATGGGGTTGAAATGCCATAATAACAATATGGATGTTGATTGTATGGTTTTCTGGAACGTTAATTACGAAAATGGCATCGATTTGTAAATATAACATAGTGGACATAAAATTAGTTAAAAGGTCTTTTAAAATTTTACCCCTAAGAGGGTGAAACAGAGGTCCAAAAATTTTATGAGGAAACGAGATTAGTTGACTATTTTATCTTAAACTTTACACGACTACTTCTATAGATAAATTAGTAAACACGACCATGTTTGTCCCGAATTTCACGCGAGCGAAGCCGCGGGCGAAAGCTAGTTGATTATATTGCTGTACCGGACTGTGTAATAATAAAACCAATATTTAATTACTATGCTAGACACGTTCGCTTGTTCCCGCCAGAAGATCTCTCACCACAGAGCAGTATCCATAGACAACCGAACGCCTCTAGGTAGACTTTTATTTTAAGTAGGAAATACATTACATTGAATAGGTTTATCACATATTCATAGTAAGTTTATTATCATGTTGCAAGCGTTAATATACCTACGGTAAACTCTTCACATCAAGCGGGCCGTATGCTAGTTTGTCACACAACGTAGTATAAAAAAGTAATCCAAATTTTAGTTTCTTGTCCAATGTTGCCAGCGTAACATCAGATCGGCAAATTTTCGAGCTTAGACCTTCGATCAAGTATAAACAACTATACTTGATCGAAGGCTCAGACAATCAATATCAATTGATATTTATCAACAAACTAGCTAACACAACTGACGTTGTCCTGTCTTCTTATCAATGAATATTGAATTCGAATTCGCGCAATCTGTCATATGACTGACAGTTCTGTCGAACGACTTATAGTTACATTAGAAAATGATCTTATCAGTTTTCTTAAATCATCTGAAATTTCGCGCAACTTTCTTATTTGTTTCTTTCATAAGAACCTTCTCCTGACAATATTTGATTGATTGATTGAATAACAAATAAAACATAAAAAAGAAATAGCGAAATCGGTCCAGCCGTTCACGCGTGATGTTGTGACCGAGGGAAAATGACATTAGTTTCTTAGAAATAATGGAAAATATCATCATCAACTGATAATGTCACACATAATAAAATAATTTAAATTGTCAGAATATTATGATAAAATAATGTTATGTACTTGATACTTAATCTATATATAGATATATCCATCGATATAATATATCGATACGACATATTATGTCATTATAAATATTCATAGACATTTATCAGCGAACCCTGGTGTAGTATGGTACAATTTTGATATTGTAAGGTATCCAGAGCGAAAGCCAATCACGTAAAGTAAACCTTTTGCATGGAATAATGTAAAAAAATGTTCAAACATGTACTACTGAGTGGTTGTCGCTGATCAACATAACATCCATCTGTGTCACGACTAAACAAATAAATTAAAAAGATAAATGTAACACATAATATGTAAATTATCATAAGTGATTAATCTCTTGTCCTAAAAAACTTAATTAAAACTCTGTGTGTATACGTAGGTACATAAGAGTAGTTTGATGACGTCGTTGCGCGTTTCAGTTTAAACGAACACGCAAGTTAAGCAACATCGACCGTAGCCAGTCCATTAATGGGTTTATGTTATGTCGAGCTCCTCGCTGCTTTGTAGGGCACGTTAAGCCGTCGGTCCCGGCTGTTGTCGTTAAGCCAAGTCAGTGGCGGCAGGCGGCTTGAAAATACTGGTCTCCGCCAACACGCAGTTGGGCAGCGTGGTGTAGTATGCTCTAACGAACTTCGTTTGAGGGGAGACCCGTATCCCAGCAGTGGGATGAGTAAGGGTTGATGTCGTCGTCGTCGTCATGTATACTTAGGTAGAAATTCTATTACAAACTATTACAAGCGTTGAAAAAAAACCTTCTTCATTAACTCTCGTGTACTTACGAGTACTTGTCATATTGCTGTCTCTCACATTGCTTAGAGGGGAAGCCAAATACCAAAAGCTTCTTACTCTTACTAATTTCTTCTGATTAAATTCGTTGTGAGTTCCAGGGCAGCCGTAGTCTTACCCCCGAGACTGCAATGGACTTCACTGTTCATTGCCTTATTTGGCGGTCGCCGCTGTCAATCCTTGCTACACAGGAGACAGTGGCGGGAATGTGTGGTGGGCCCCCAATTAAAAAACTCTCGTGTAATGCGATATAGCTTAGTATTAAATACAAGGGTTATTGTAGTTCAAGCCATGACCCATTTCGCGTTTATTAGCAACCCTTTACTATTTATTTTTAACAAAAAAAAACCTATAACAGTATAAAAGTCGTGAAGTGAGAAGATTTGGTAGCAACGTCGACAGTTTATGAGCAAACAGCGCTGCTGATTAAATTTGTTACAGAATGTTTGTTTTATGTGCTAAGTCAGTGCTACGCGCAACGATGTAACCGCCAATCACTGGAATTCGATAAAATAGAAAATCGAATTTGCGACGCTTTTTTATAGGTACACAATGTTTTGTTCTTTTCCAGCAAAAACATTCAATATATGTGAAAACTCTTTGTTTTCCGCCCTTTATTGAAGTGTTTTGTTTTTAACACGCTTCTAGTAGCTTCACCTGCATGTTTGTTGTCGGTTTGTCGACTTCTTTAAACTTGATTTTGACCCACTTTGAACGGACACATTCAATTTATACTTATCAGTAGATATCAGTCTTGATTTCACAAATGTCACATGTGATATTCTCTTATCATAATATGATATAACAATGTTTATTTAAATTGTGATTATGTCGAAATATGACCGAAAATTAGATACATACTTAAACTAAGAATGGTATTCGGTTAGCAACAATTATTAGTATTAATTAATGAAATTACGTATATCATTTATAATCAACTAGCTGTTACCCGCGGCTTCGCCCGCGTGGTCTAGGGGAGCTGCCATTGATTTATATTTGCATATATACGTATTTCAACGTGATAGAAGGACAAATGATTACAAAGTTTATTTTTTATCCCATGGAAATAAGATGTTTTTCCGAGATAAAAAGTAGCTTATGTCACTCTCCAGACAGTAAACTATCTCCAAAAAAAAATCAAGTCAATCCGTTCGTCACTTTCGACGTGAAAGAAGGACAAACAAACAAACAAACACACTTTCACAATTATAATATTAGTATTTAAGTATTTATAGTCAATTCATAATTCAATCTCGATTTGGTCAACATTTATTCTGCGATCGTACTTACGAGCATGTGAAGCGGTTACCGTAGCCATATTAATGCACGCGGTGCACCCTGCTGACTGACAAACGAAGCTCTGGCGAAAACAGAGGTAGGGAGCGAAATTGTAAGCTACTCGATCTGGGAATGTACCTCCACCTCACAGGATACCGCAGCCAAATAACAAGTCCCTTGAGGGTTGTTGCGTTCTTGCGAGTGAGTGAGGTCACCAGAAAGGAAGCAGATGCTGATTTGGCAGCGGGAGTGGCGGAGCGTGAGCGATATTTTATGTTGCGAGCGTTAATATGGCTGCGATAGCCGCTTCGCATCAGGCGAGCCGTAGGTATGCTTGTCTGCCACCCGTCGTAGTATAAAAGAAACAGGGGCTTACCACGAGCTCTAAACGCAGGAATGGAACCATCATGGTTGCGAATTTATGAATGAAATTCATTGATAAATACGCAACTATCATAGTTCCGAAATTCCTGCGTTTAGAGCTTGTGGTAAGGCCCCTGGGTCACTTTAGCGTAAGCTACGCCACTGAGACACACAGTACAGTTTCATGTGAATTTCATTAAGTGGCCAAGCCTCTGTCAATGTTTCTATCCAACAACAAAATCGGCCTAAACTGCAGAGCGGTAAACTAGATTGTACACAAAATATACCAATACACATGAATACATTGGTGAATTTCTACTTTCCCAAAGGCTGACTGGTAGAGAATGCTTTTAGCGTTACGTTTTTTTCTTTCTTTTATACTATGGCAGACAAGCATACGGGCGACATAAATGCTTGCAATATGAAATATCGCTAACGCACCGCCACCCCCGCTGTTAACGCAGCAACTCCTTCCTTTCAGCCCCCTTACCACCAAATCTTATTGCGATTCATTAACTGACTAGAATGCTTATGCATACCAATGAATAAGCGGCTCTATTTCAAATGGAATAGAGTCGCTTATTCATTGGTATGAATAAGCAATCTATTCAATTATTGAATCGCAATAAGAGATGGTGGTAAGAGGGCTCGCTCGTTCTCATCGACTCCCAAGGGAATTGTTATTCTGCTGCGGTATTCTGTGAAGTGGAGGCACTTCTCCAGTAGGACTGCTTACAAATACGCTTTAATCTACCTCTTTTTGACAGCTTCTTTCGCTACCCGGTAGGGTGCACCATGTGCAAGTGCAGTTGGTTTTGCCTCGAAAGATCGTGGTAAGCCATATACACCCCTACATTAATGGAGTTCATGGAAATTCATGAAAATTTCTACTTCGCTTCATCATCATACGAAAGCCTTAATCCGATTCTCTTGTAAATCACGCTGGAGGCTCTTCTATCTGAATTACAGTAATTAACGTGACAAATAATAAATAACTGTCACGAATTATTGCGTGTACCTAATGTGGGGCATGTTAATCGCACGTATGTGGTTTAATGTATTATGATTTATGAATAAAGGCTTCGTGTAGGTTTATTCATGACAAAGGATTGCCGTCTATGTATCTATATATATAAAACAAAGTCGGGTTTGTTCGAACACTTATAACTCGAGAGCCGCAGGACCGATTTTCATGGTTTTTGATTTGTTGGATTTCTCTCCGTCCCGAATAGCAGAATAACTATTAAAAGCATTGGAAAATTGACGAAAGAATAAAATAAAAGAAAAAAACATTTTCCCATACAAATAAAGTGTCAGTAGAAAAAGGATTGCGATATTTATTGGTTGTCAAATATCAAAATGTGAAATTGCAATCAATTTCACATTTTGATATTGTGCAACGGGAAAGTTTAAAAGTGTAAAAGGGTAGAAACACAAATACGACAAGCGATTGTAGCTTTTATTGCATACGGCTTAAGAAGGATATAAAAGTCGAAGTGTCAATGTATAAAAAAAGTTTCCAGAATTCCAGAGGGGGTTTCTTAACTTCTTTCGCAAACTTTCAGGTTGTTGAACGAATCCCGGGCAGAGGTTTTCCCAGGAGACTGCGGCATGGAGTTCTTCAATAAAGGTGTAAAGGGTTTTTTACACAGTCGGCAACGCGTCGTGTCTTGCTTCATCATCATCAGGTCATTTTAGTCTCCACTACAGGAGCACGACCCTCTCTCGTCCGTCACAGACAGGAGGATTTAGCCTACACTCCCCACGCTGGCCAGACGGGTTGGAGAGGCCAGATCGATGTTTTATAATGTATGTCTCTTAGTCGCCTTGTACGACATCCACGGGAAGAGACGGAGTGTTTCTATTCTAGTCTGCCGGGAACCACAAGGCCACCTTTCTTGCTTATAGTGTTGCAAGCATCCCTAGAAAAACATAACTTCATCATTGGCCTGTATCTTATCTACCGCTGTATATAGGCATTCCCTAATACTTTCCACCATATGCAGTCCTCCGCTTTCCGCATCCACCCGTTTCAAACCGTTTTTTGAGGTCTTCGTTCGAGGGGAGGTGGGCGTCCAACGCTACGTTGGTACATTCGGGGCCTTCACTCTAGGACAGTTGTTGATATAATCCGGTGGCATGGCTAAAAGGTCGGACATGACGAAACTATAAAAGTTCCTTTCCTATCTATATACGAGTACTTGGTATATGTTCACTATCAAACACTCCGGGAGTTGAACTCCGGGAGAGCCAGCAGAATCAAACTTGAACATTAACGTTGTGCATTTTTGAATGTTTTGGAATGGTTAGGGAATAATTTCGCACGAATTGTTTTATTTATCAGTATAAAATTACTATCATCTATGTGGCAATTTATATTACATTAAAACTAAACAGCAGGAGCAGGCATACATTTTCGACACGCGGTAGAAAGACAGGGGGATAATAAGTACTTCCTCTCCTACGCCGCGCCGGTCCGCGCCGCTCCGTCTTACGAATTTTCGATCAGGCCGCGTCCGCGAGTTTAACATATTTTACCCATCCCAAAATGAGCACGTCGCCGCTAAAAAGAAGTTTTCACTTCAATAAAAAATGAACAATCAAACGTGTCTAGTATTGACCGAAAATAATTTAATGCCTACAAAAAAACTGACTCTTCTTACTTAATGCAGGTTGTTCGCTTTCTTTCAATCTTACAATAGCACATTAATCTTTTCTTCGTATTTAAAGTAA
This sequence comes from Hypsopygia costalis, assembly GCA_937001555.2. Taxonomy (NCBI): domain Eukaryota; kingdom Metazoa; phylum Arthropoda; class Insecta; order Lepidoptera; family Pyralidae; genus Hypsopygia; species Hypsopygia costalis. Next base: position 5,919,957 of record OW443342.2, read on the forward strand.
GTTCTTGAAAGGTTTAAAGAAAAATTTTACAATTTCTGTCAAAAAATTGTAGAGTTAAAAAGTTTTCATTGCGAAGTTTTCCATTGTGGAAAAAATTCGTTGTATTTATTTAACTCCTTTACAGTTAACTATGAAAGCGAAGAAAAACATATTGTGTTTGTTTGTTTGCATAACTTTATTGCATATATATTACATATATACAGCAGTGATACATGATTTACAAAAGCTGAACAATTTTTTTGAGGAATCACTCCCAGCCAACCATTGCGAAATAAACAAAATAAGAGAATTAAACAAAAAATAAAACAAACTGATAATTACATAATATACGTGATGGATCTAGTTTCTGCGAGTAAGCGGACTCTCCAGAAGAAAGGAGTTGCTGCTTTGGCAGTGGGGGTGGCGGCGCGCGGTTTTTATGTTGCGAGCGTCCCATCAGGCGAACCATATGCATCCGATGTAGTATAATATATATATGCATATATATACTTTAGCATATAAATAAATTAGCATGTAAGTTTATGTAATTTGATACTCATAGTAATTAATAGTAATAATATCTACGCGGCACCGCCTACCTTAATTTCAAATTTTTTGTCCTCAACCCTGAGGTTGTCTGAAAGAGATCGCTCGATGATAAGACCGCCTTTTGTACTACTACTTAATGTCTTTCACTTATGTACGAGTATTATTTTTTGGTGCATTAGAGTATATTGTATAGTAATCATATTTTAATGAAAAAATATGGATAGCATATTAAATATGGCCTTATAGAGCGGTTAAACTATTACACTTGAAAAAAAAAAAGTTTTGACGTGACAACGTCCTATCCGCTCTTTTGCCCCCCACGTTGAGCCCCCCGCGCCCCCCCCGCGCAAAAACGCGGCGGAACTATGCCCATTTGTTTTTTGTTCCTACCTGCCCGGCGCCGCGGGTGGTCGGGGCCCCATAAAAACGGTCATTGAGACGCAACTTTGTTATTGAGTGCCTACAAGTGGTGTTTTTTACGTTTACTAAGAACAGCACTATACAATGCCGTCTTTTGTTGTTCAATACTCGACTATAGTGTAGAATTACGATGGTCTAAACATTCTCAAGTGGTGTTTCATAGCCCTACTTGTATTCAAAAAAATACCTTATGAACTAAGGCGATAACGTATAGTTTTTTATTTAAAAATACGCTAGGGAGATAAAACCCGATGTTAATAAACAAAAACCTACACTTACCTAAACAAAATAAGTTTTTATAGCACTTGACACCGGCCCGAACATCTGGCGCCGTTAAGGCGAGTCTCTTAAACCCCTTTTTTTATTTTTTTTTCCATTGAGTTTATGATTCTTTGGCCTTAATCCGATAGCTAATATGGCGGAGAAACGAAAAAAACATAAACAAATGGGCCTGAATGTATGACAGATGAGTATTGTTCAATCTGCCCAAAACTGAACGCCAAACTGCAAATGTCGACCGTAGGTCGACACGGGCAATTCAAGCGTTTCAAGGTCGTGACGTCACTTGTCGACCGTAGGTCGACACGGGCAATTCAGCGGTTATAAATTGGTTAGCCGGGTGACACTTCAAGAAACTGGCTCACGTTATGCGCTTACAATGAGAGCGAGTGAAAGGCACGCGTCCCTTCTAAGAGCGAGAGAGACAGACATAAAAAGTGAAAGGCATGCGTCCCTTCCACTCGAAAACATTTTACCACTCAAAGTCGTTGTCACGTAAAACTTTCGCCCGTATACCGACTTTACAGGCAACCAATTTTTTTTTATTTAAATATACATATAAAGAAATCTTTCCGTAAAATTCCTTGTAATTAAAATAACATTACGGAGATCCGAGATAAAAGAACCAAGGTTACCGACATAGCCCAGCGCATTAGCAAGTTGAAGTGGCAGTGGGCAGGGCACATAGCACGGAGGACGGATGAAAGATGGGGTCGAAAGGTTCTCGAGTGGAGACCACGTACCGGCAAGCGCAGCGTAGGACGTCCACCCACAAGGTGGACAGACGACCTCATTAAGACCGTAGGATCGCGCTGGATGCAAGCCGCTTCCAACCGGTCTTATTGGAGATCTAGAGGGGAGGCCTATGTCCAGCAGTGGACTTTCAATGGCTGAGATGATGATGATGATGATAATGATGAAAATAACATTAAAGTGTTCTTCTTCACGTGGTACATAGCTAGGGGATGTTCTCCATAAGATATGCCTTATGTATAATTTAATTTAAAATTATAATATAACCTTTAATACACACTCTGAAACGGCGGAGAGAGAATAGACAAATCTCTGTAGTATAATGAACGAATCATTTTCAGAGCGGCACGTGCCTACAGTACAAATCTTCGGGATCTGATTTTAATTAAGAGATTGTCATTCAAGTACTTTTATAATACTTTTTTTATAGACCCTGACTACGGGCTTTTCCGTAGCGTCTTTTTACAGTTTTTACAGGTTTATAGTCGGAGGGTGTCCTCAGATGAAATTAAAAATATATATACAATCTTTTCTATTACCACACCGTTCTCCAACAATATAGAATCATATTCTGGGGTGTAAGTGGTTCATCAACATCTTTGAACCAAAGCCAACTTCACCTGCACGCGGTGCATCCTGCTGACTGACAAACGAAGCTCTGACGCAAAGAGAGATAGGGAGCGTAATTGTAAGCTACCCGACTGGGGAAAGTACCTCCACCACACAGAATACCACAGCCAAATAACAATTCCCTTGAGGGTTGTTGTGTTCCTGCGAGTGGGTAAGGTTACCAGAAAGGAAGGAAGGAGATACTGCGTTGGCAGCGGGGGTGGCGACACGCGAGCGATATTTTATGTTGCGAGCGTTAATATGGCTACGGTAACCACTTCACATCAGGCGGGTCGTATGCTTGTTCGCCACCCGACATAGTATAAAAAAAATCTGCATTAGCCCATGTCCACTGCAGCGATACGGATCTCCCCACATCCTGAATCCTATCCTAATCTAAATCCTAAACATATCGTCAAACGCTGATTATTCATGGATCTCTGGCCAGGCCATATCATGATGTGATCAATTTAAAGATATGGCCACGACATATACATACAGTACGCAAAGTATGGGTGGGAACAAGTAAATAGGGGAGGAAAGTGAGAGAGGATTTGGGCAACTAATCGTTGTCCCATTCGGGCAACATGATGTGATTAATTGGAGTAAGCGCTGTGTAGCCACTTTTACTGCCGTGATGTTCGCCTATGACCCGTTTATACATAAAATGTCACAGACGTACTGTACTTAGAGAATTATTCATATTTAATTTAGATGTTCGCAATAAACTTACATTATTACATGTCTAGGCTGCTAATATCTGAAACTGAAACTACATGAAGTTCTAAATTGTAATAAACTGTGATCGTGGCTGCTAGAAGTTGGGGAGCAATAATTCAGGAACCAATTATACCAGTTTGCGGTCCAGTGCTGTCTCAACTCTTGGATATTCCAGGGAAAGTTAGTTTGTGGGTAGAACATTTTGTATGAGAGAAATTCTTTTGAAGCCATTTTATAACAAAATCTGCACTATTAACACAAAATAGAAAAATATTGACGTACCTAAGTATACCTACACAACAGTATACCTAAGTACAGTACAGTATACCTACACAACAGTATACCTAAGTAACTAGCTGACACGACAGACGATGTCCTTCTTAACAATGAATATTGAATTCGAATTGGTTTCGCGCAATCTGTCAAATGACTGACAGTTCTGTCAAACGACATAAAGTTACATTAGAAAAGTCAATATCAGTGGTTCAGTTTTTTCTTAATTTATCGTATTTTTTTTTCATAAGAACTTTCTCAATATTGATTTTCAATATTGCCACTCACAACGACATTTAACATCATTCAGCACAATCTTTACTTTATAAGTATCCATACTTCAAATCCTTTTCTCACCCACGGGTTCAGAAAAGGATAGAAGTAAGCCATCACACATTTTTACCTCCGACATCCCCACACTTCCACTCACCGTAACCAAACTACCTTACTCGCAACTGCAGTCCAAATCTACCGCTGCAACCATGTATTTTTTTTTCATATCCTATGTCCTTCCTTTTCTTTTTTTTTTCTTTTAATTTTGATTTGAATCCTTTGAAAATATCTGTACAAAGTTTCATGATGATTTGTTGAGTAGTTTCGGCGTGAAAGCGTAACAAACTCATATTCACATTTATAATATTATTAGGGAAATAGGGATATATATTGAATTATTTACTTACAAGATCTTTGATAGCCACCATTACATCGGACCCCTAAAAACATGTACCTTTAAAGCACCAGCCATAAATAACTGTGCGCAAATCTAATTTCGTCTTCTCATCAGGCACAACGGCCGCTTCATTAATGTTTCAGCCCGAAACAACGCCCTTCACAGCGGTGTACATACGTATAATATCTGCGTTAATTAGAACGTCTCGTTGTTTACATACCTGTCCTATCTTGTACTTAACTGTGTCTTCGTTATATTTTTATCGTCTCGAATTACTCAAGGAACTTTAAGTCTCCGGCAATAGGACACAAGTTGCGATACATGAATAGCGACTTGTCCATATATCGAATACACGTAACTCGAATAGATAGATAGATAACTTTTTTATTTGCACACTGAACACACAAAATACAGAAACTTAAAATAATTCTAATAATAAAATAGAACTTGGAACACAACTCCAGTCCAACTGCTTTTTTTTTTTTTTTTTTTTTTTACGCCCCACGCGCGCGATGGGCAACCTTGTCCATCGCGCGCGTGGTGATGGAGGTGGTGAATCCTTATGGATACCAACGTAGCGTAAGGCTACGTTGATTATGTCGGACTTTTACCGACTAAACACCACCTAGGGACTGCTTTTAGCCTTGCGGGCCTTAAAAGCTTCATCTAAGCGATCGCTCGTAGGGAACGGGCGACGCAGACGCCGCTCACGAATGAGCGTGCGTTAAGTGAAAATGGCAGCCCCATGAAGTGGGGTGAGCCCTAAGAGATGTAAGGGACTAGAGGTAGTCGACTGCGACTACCTGGACTTAAGTCCAACCGCGAGCTACCATCTAATAATATAGGAGCTCACAAACCGAAGCCCCATCCCTCGCTCCGTTGTTCGGCGTGTGTTGCAGTGATACAAACAGGCAACAACTCAGTATATACAATACTCTCCCAGATACTTCTAATAGTTCCACCAATCAACATTTCATACAAAATAGGTGTTTTCAGCGGTACTTTTTTTCTAAGCGCCCTCCCACATTGAAACTGGGAGCGCGGATGCGGCGTGATAATTTAAACTTTTCCAGATACGTGGATATGGAATCGCGCAAAAACAGCTACAGTGAACGAGCTTGCGCGAGCACTCCGCACCTGCACTTTCGATGTGGGGGAGGGCTTACGACGCTAAATTCATTACATTGCATTAAATTTGTTTGGATAAAAAGTGTTGATGAGATCATCTTAGGACACTACTGCATGCGGTTCTTCAAAAAGGGCGTGAAGAGGTTCAATGGCTACGGTCACCACTTTCCTTCAGGAAGGCCGTATGCTTGTTTGCCACTTTAGTGGTATAAAAAACAAATATTTTCTGTATAAGATTTCGTGGGGCAGGCCGATAGATGTGTCCGGTAATGCATTTTTCCATCATTTTATCCAGCACGTTGGATCATTCAAGGTCGATAACATGTGTCGAAACCATGTTGTGATACAAATGTACTCAAATGCAGACGAGACTTTATGTGAAAAAAAAAAATGGTAGTTACTGTGTGAATAGTATTTTTTCTCTATATCTTCTCTTGAGAATACTACTAAACCGATTTTGATGCCCGATGAACTTAAAATTGTATCTACATTTCCCATGTAGCTACCCATCAAATTTCATAAAACATGGGCTTGAGTGTTATCGTCACTCAGACATACTTACAAATATACATATTACAATGCAAATATACATAAATACTTAAATAAAAGTATCGGAATTTTACGCGATCAAATTGGATGAAGACATTTTTTTCATGACTATAAGTACGTATATTTGTTATCAATTTGATCTCGTTCTCAATTCCCATTCCTTACAATATTATAGACATAATATAAGTATAGATTATGATATAATTATAGCCGTGCCGAAGTATTTGAATAATGATATTGAATATCAATTAGTTATTATACGGTTGGATATCGTATCTGATCCGTCGGATCAAGTTTGATTCATTTCCATGCCATTTACATCTCATTTACGTAATGTGCAAATATTTCAGAATTCGTTCTGGTTTAAAATTAATGTAAAAAGTAGTATTTACTTCATTCAGCTATATTTGGAAAACATAACAAAATCTCACGAGTCTGAGTTGGTGCGATTACCTTAATGATAAAAATGTATGGCAAATTCTCGGCACAGGATGTGAAGCACAGGCGTCTTGTCTTTACAAGTAATATTGTGGATATACATATTTAGACTTTATACAATATGTACACTCTATACTATGATTTTTTATATTTTTAATTTTTTTACTATTTAATTTTACTTAATTTTTTTTTTCTCTTATTTTGGTTGAATACCATTTTTCTTTTTATTGTATTATGATAATATTGTATGGCTATTTAAAAAAAAGACCTATATTGACAGAGTTTCTTTCGGCATTTCTTCTCGTCAATGGTCATTCCGAAATGCTGGTAGATAAAAAAATATACCTAATTGTAAAAGACGTGTCTAAGTGCCCGCGAGGGCCCACAGAATAAAGAATTTTGACTTGACTTTGACTTTGGTGCATGGAGATTACTGTGATTTACAGGACCCGTATACTAAGCGCTTCCTCAGACGGTTCGTTGCAATGATATTTAATAAATATTCCTGGACAAATTACACACTGCCATCTAGTTTTATAATAAGCAAAGCTTGCACTATAGGTACTAGATAACTGATACTACACTTAAATACAGTTTTTTGTCATGTGCGGGGATCGAACTCGTGACACCTCAATCAATTGCCATTGCTAGCCATTCGACTTCCATTAGGATATGGCATACCCATACAAAATTGCATCAGAAAATTATTCCCGTCTCGCCTGAGAGATGAACTACTGATATACTTATCATATCGACGCTTTAATATACTTCCTATCTCTTTCCCTCGCTGAAGGCGCACAACACCATCGGCACAATGGTGCTTTTTTTTCGCAAAAATATTAAATTAACCTAAAATACGCGTTAACATCAAATATCTCGTGTATTGTACTTGTGGAGCTGTTGAGAGTTGTATGCGGTCAGTAGGCACTCCTTCGTATTACATGTAGCATACGAGTACCTCGAGCGGCTTACGATGACATGAGGAGCCGTGTGCAGGGCCACTGCCGATTGTGCTAACGTATGTCAATTATAATCCGATGCGCGGCATTGCCTTTGCTGTCTTCCATGAAGATTCTCGGTCATCTCATCACACGTCGTTTTTCTGTAAAAAAAAAAACCTCATAGATTACAATTTTTTGAAAGCGGAGTGTCGTTTCTAACACAAATAATACTTAAACTTCCAGTTAATAAACTGACTTTAACTTTTGAAGTGAAAGCTTCTTTTGCGGTGTTGTGCACTGTTTGGAATGGGTAAAAAATATTAAACTCGCGTCAGGACACGTGGCCTAATGGAAAATTCGTAAGACGGAGGGAGCGTTGACCGCAGCCACTGCGTAGGAGAGGTGATATCCCCCTCTCTTTCTACCGCGCGGCGAAAATGTATGCCTGCTCCTACTGTTTATTTTTAATGAAATATAAATTGTCATGTCTGTGTACGATAACGCAATAAATGAATATTGTATTTTACCACATAAATGATAGTACTTTTATACTGATAAATAAAGCAATTCGTGCGAAATTATTCCCTATGTCACCATTCCAAAATATTAAAAAATGCACAACGTTAATAATGTTCAAGTTTTCACTTCTGCCGGCACTCCTTGAGTGCAACCCGTGTTCTTTTTATGTACAGAAGTGGGAGTTTTTACATACCTATTTTGTTTCTTTTTTTACTCCCCAGGAGCATTCAGCAAACTGACTCGTAAAACTTCATTTGAAAGATTTTGCTTTATACGAATACATACTTTAAACAACACGATATAACGTCTAAATACAGTATTTAATTTAGCCATTCCGCTTGCGGACAAACGCATGCGGTATTACCCGCACGGATTCTCCGTTAACTAGAGATATCTCCGGCTCTAAGAATAAATCGCTCTAAACGGTAGTACGAGTATCATGTAGCCCGGACTACACGTGTTATATTGCTATCCATTTCAACTAAATATTTAACGAATTCATTACTCGCTTCTAAGTGAGTAATAATGGCACTTAACGCGAATCGCAATAAATTCTGTAGGCAGTAAAGTTGTAATAGTGACCATCTGCGCCTTTATTGCCTTTTGGTTCAAGCTACATATGAATGTCTAGTCAATTTAACTGGGTTATCGAATGTTCATGGATAGATATATCCTATCAAATTAAACTACGAATACTTATATATAAATAAAGGTGCGGGATTTCCACCGTTTTTGAAAAAAAATCATTCATTGATACTCCACTACTATTGATCGTAGCGTAACGTTAAATAGCCTATAGCCGTCCTCGATAAATTCTCTAAAAATCGAACCAGTAGTTCCTTAAATTAGCGCATTTAATATATGCACCGATATCTTACAAACGCCTCTAATGACTTCTATGAAATTTACATTATATGTCTTTTTTATACTACGTCGGATGGCAACCAAGTGCTCGCATGATGTGAAGCATAAACGCTCGCAACAAATAAAATTTCGCGAGCTGCATTTGGGTTCGATTTATTTAGAATTCTTCTACTTAATTCTCCCGACTTCGGCCTTTTTGAAAAACAACAAATTTATTTAAAAAAAAACATTCTTCATACAAGAAATTGCATTCATCATGCAAAAATGCCCCTCTCTGAATGAAATCCTCGTTCTGCGCTTCCTGGGCTTAGAAGTGAAAAAGATGATAAAAGATAAGGTACAAAAGATAAAGGTCAAACTGTCAGGCTGCCCTCTTACCTGTACCTGCACCCTTACTTCGCAATATTTAGAAAAATCAAGATAACAAACTCCTGCCCCTCAAGTTTATCAGTTAATTAATACTTCTCAGTTTACAAGACTCTCAGAAAGAGTTAATCTGATCCCAAAATGTCAAGCTGACTTATCATTATCAGTTAAGTAACGCAAAATGTTTAAGGCGCAATTAAACTAGGTCTTTTTAACGAAATTCGGTTATATAAAAATCTCAACATTGCATATTTTTTATATATATAGTCGTATATAAAAAAAAGGTGACAATCAGGCGTACGACTTGTCTGATGGTAACCCGTCATCTCAGCATATGGACGCTTGCGACACCAGAGTACTATGGGTACTAGGTAGCTGATATTATACTTGTTTATTTTTTTGTAAATACATACATATAATATTATAAATATTTTTGAAAAATGGAAAAATTCACCTGCCCGCCTAGGTGGGATTTGAAGCCACGACCATCGTTGCAGATGAAATTCGTTGCTTCTGGCAAGTTGGTCAAGACAACTATTTAAATAATAATAATTTAATTACTTTGGTGTTATCAAAAATAGCTGAATTTCATCTGCAACGATGGACTGCTATGCCTACTTTAGTAGTGTACACTGTGACTCACACAGTAGAAATATAAGATGCAAAAATTCGTCAGCAACACAAACCTTCCTGGTAGCTCAGTTGGAAGAGCACTCGACCGGTCATCGAGAGGTCGTGGGTTCAAATCCCACCTAGGGGGGCAGGTGAATTTTTCCATTTTTCAAAAATATTTATAATATTCTGGCAAGTTGGCCAAGATAACTATTTAAATAATAATAATAATATATATAATATATAGAAAACATACAGACCAAGACATGTTCATGCACACAAATATTTGTCCTCGGAGTCAAAGTGGCCATTGCTAACCATTCGACCGCCGAGGTCGTCAATGTATAGTGAATAGGTTTGAGAATAGGTTTTGTATGGAATTCCGTGTGTACGGAATTAAAATACTTAATTCAGTTTCTGAATTCCGGCACGGTTTCAGGCTGCGAATGACCTGAAACCGGCCGCAGTGACTCGCATAGGTATAAGTGTAACGGAAAACATCATCATCAGGTCATTTTAGTCTCCACTATCGGAGCACGACCCTCTCTCGTCCGTCACAGACAGGAGGATTTGGCCTACACTCCCCACGCTGGCCAGACGGGTTGGGGAGGCCTGATCGGTGTTTTATAATGTATTTCCCTTAGTCGCCTTGTACGACATCCACGTGAAGAGACGGAGTGATTCTATTCTAGTCTGCCGGAAACCACACGGCCAACACATGGAAAACATCGGGGAAGACCTATATCCAGCTTGGCCATACCTAGCTGATGATGTTAACTTTGAATTGACGTCGTCGTTAGATATGACGTGACACTCTTTAGGTAGGCAGTACCTATACTATCAACAAGTATTTGTAAGCGAATGAAACATTAATGAGTAAGACATTCATTCGTAAATGATTCAATCTACGACATTGAGAGACTAATGGTGACGGAAATTAGTAATAATTCGGTGTATTAACTTCTATTGTCAGTATTATTTTATCCCTATACACAGTTTAGGCACCTATTTACCTATGATACTCTTTAAATATGAGTTAAGAATGACTAACGATGCTCTCTACTCCAAGGGTCGTTGGTTCGATCCCCACATAAAACAAACATTTTGTGTGCTTGAACATGTCTGTTTGTCTTAGTCAGGGTATTTTCTATTTAAATTGGTGTGGGTATTTACAAAAAAAAAAAAATGTATTTAAGTATTGTTATCAGTTATCTAGTACTCATATTACAGGTATTGCTTAGTTTGTGGCTAGATGGCGCTGTGTAATTTATCTATTTTATATTAATTACTAGCTGTCCCGGCGAACTTCGTACCGCCTAACAGTCAATGAATGTCGTGATGTACATATATATATGAACAAAATTTATGATTTCTTGAAATGAATACAATGAATAATAGAAAATAATAGAGAAGCACGATGGCGTGAGGCACGTGTCAGTCTAATTGTACACGCAAGTTAAGCAACGTCAACCGTAGCCTGTTCATGGATGAGTTTATGTTATCTCGAGCTCGTCCGTGCTTCGGAAGGCACGTTAAGCCGTCGGTCCTGGTGTTTATCATTAGATGGCAGTCCTTAAGCCAAGTTAGTGGCCCAACCCGTAGTTGAGCAGCGTGTTGGAGTATGCTCTAAACATCTTCGGTTGAGGGAAGACCCGTATCCCAGCAGTGGGTAAATAATAAGTTCAGTACTTTACAAAGTCACAAAAAAAGTAGCAATTGACATCAATAAATATTTCAATCCACAAAACAAATCACAGACAACATTCGCGACGTAAAAGTGAGACCAATCGATTTGACATTTACATAACAATCAATAAATATTCCAATCCTTTTTAACTGGCACTATTTGTATGGGAAAACGTTTTTTCTTTTATTTAATTCTTTCGTCAATTTTTCAATGTTTTTAATACTTTCCCGACCAAGACATGACATTATTTTATATATTATATAGATTTATGGAGCTTGATTTAAATTTCTGAACGCACGCATAAATATTTTAGAACTAATAAATCAGCCTGGCGCAACTCAAAGTAAAAAAACGACTCTATGAATCGGAAGCGAATTTGATACAAATTCTGATTGTTTTCGCTTCCATTTCATACATATTAGAATTACGCTATTTGTATGGCACATCCGTCTCTTAAAACGTAGTGGTTACATTCTCTTTGCAATAAATATTTAAATCCACAAAACTGTTTGCAAAACAAATCACAGCCAACTTTCAAGACGTAAAAATGAGACCAATAGAGTTAACATTTGTTTTTAATCTATGACATTTGTTCTATAATGAGCTTAATATACATTTCTGAACGCACGCATACATTTGGCGTACGCACGTACGACAACGTCACATTTGACAGCTACGACAACCACGAACATTTTGTATGGGAAAATGTTTTTTCTTTTATTTTATTTTTTCGAGAATTTTCCAATGTTTTTAAGAGTTATTCTGCTATTCGGGACGGAAACAAATCCAACAAATCAAAAACCATGGCAATCGGTCCAGCCGTTCTCGAGTTATAAGTGTTGTAACAAACACGACTTTCTTTTATATATATAGATTTTATTTGTTTTATATTTATTAGAATCGCCAAGTAGATTCAGTAAAATTTTATAGGCTCATTTTTTAGGATTAGGAGTCCGATATAGTCCGATTTCATAAAATCTTGCAAGTAAATTTTGCCTCAATTTCCAATGTCCGATTGAGCTGATATTTGGCACACTCGTTTGGTTCTCGTGACAATATAAGATTAGCTAAATGTTTTCATTTTTAATCCAATATGGCAGCTGCCACAAAATAGCGATTTATAATGTGGTCATATGTACATTAATCCCTAAATGTGGGTATCAAAGGAAAAGGCTAGATGAGCGAAGTACAGTAGACATTTTTTTATTGCTTATAAAAAATAAAATATATATATATATAATTTTCTTTCTCATTTTTCCTTCATATTTTTAAAATACCAGGCACGTATAAAAACTATGCACTTTTTCAGCTAAAATAACGCTTTGTACATACGTGCCTCGAGTCACGTATGCGATGACACATATCGAGTAATAGTTTGAGCAGGGTTGCGTGTAACCAAAAATTGTAATGTAACTAGTATTGGAATGTAGTTAGATGAATTAATATTACATGCATGCTGTCTGTCTTATATTGTTTTTTAATAAATTAGACAATAAGGGTATAAACTGTGCTACTTTTTTCTGGGGCGATTATGACATTCTACCAGCTCGACAAAAAATTAAAAAAAAAGCTGCGTTGGTGGCGGCGGTGGCGGCGTACGAATGATATTTCACATTGCGTCGTTTATATGGCTACGGTAACCGCTTTACATCAGGCGGGGCGTATGCTTGTTTGCCACCGATCTAGTATAAAAAAAAAACAATAGCCAAGAAATGTTACTTGCTTACTGGCTACTTGCTTGTTACACGGTCCGGGGAAGCTGGTATTGGGTATACGAGCAATATTCTATGTCGCCAGCATCTAGGGCATTGCTTCACATCAGGCGGGCTGTATGCTTGAGTGTAAGCTCACCACGATCTTTAGAGCAAAAGTCAACCTCACCTACACGTGGCGCACATTGACGACTAGCAAAAGAGGGTCTGGCAAAAGCGAGGTAAGTTAATCGCACAGAAAGCGCAGCCAAATAACAGCTCCTAGAAACCTAGACGCCTTCTACACATAAGGCAGGACGTCTGCTTGTCTGCCATCCGACACATTATAAAAAAAATGCTTCTTTTCCACACGACACGGTATAAAAAATCTTTACTGCGCCTTTTGTACGGACTGACAACAGTGTGGTGAAGGAGTCTTTTTCATTATAAAATGCAATATACTCTGTTAACTTTGTTACGTCAACTTTAGTTTTCAATGGTTTGTTAGTTGAGCAAATCACATAAACAAATTCAAAGGGGCTAATGAATGAGGGTAAAATAAACTTAGCAATAACTAAATTTGAAAACTTGAATCTTCATAACTTGATTGTTGTTTGTAGTTGTAATTATATTTCGAGATAACTTTACAATCAATATATTTTCTAAAATTATATGTAACAGCATATAATTTTAAAAACATACATAACACATAAATCATGATTCCTCCATTATGTGTTTTTTTTTTTTTTTTATTCTACGTCGGGTGGCAGACAAGCATACGGCCCGCCTGATGTGAAGCGGCTACCGTAACCATATTAACGCTCGCAACATAAACTATGGCTCGCGCGCCGCCACCCCCGCTGCCATCGCAGCATCTCCTTCCTTTCTTTTCTGGTGACCTCACTCACTCGCAGGAACACAACAGCCCTCAAGGGAACCGTTATTTGGCTGCGGTATTCTGTGAGTGGAGGTACATTCCCCAGTCGGGTAGCTTACGATTACGCTCCCTACCTCTCTTTTCGCCAGAGCTTCGTTTGTCAGTCAGCAGGGTGCACCGCGTGCAGGTGAAGTTGGCTTTGGTTCAAAGATGTTAATGAACCACTTACACCCCAAAGTGTGTATATGTAGTGCTATGTATGTTTTCTAGAGTGAGATGTATGTTTTCGTGAGTACAGTGGAGACAGTATCATTACTGTGACTACTTTCTAAACAAAATTAACAGAGCACTACTATTCTCAAATTAGTTGATTATTAATTATAAGCCTTTGTTGATATAATAATATAAATATTGCCAGACAAATTACACAGCGCCATCTAGCCCCAAAGTAAGCGAAGCTTGTGTTATGGGTACTAGACAACTGATAAACATATGTAAATACATTTTTTTTTTGTAAATACATACTTATCATACATAAAAACACCCAGACTAAGACAAACAGACATGTTCATGCACACAAATGTTTGTCCTATGTGGGAATCGAACCCACGAGCGTTAGTGTCGAAGCCGCGTCATTGACCGCTACGCCACCGAGCTCGTCATTGATATACTTTAGATAGATATCTGTATATATAAAAAAAAAAATCCCTATTTCCCTTGGTCGCGACATCACGCGTGAACGGGTGAAAGAAACGATTTCGCTATTTATTTTTATGTTGTATTTATTTATTGTCATGTGAAGGTACTTTTGAAAGAAAAAAAAAATACGAAAGTTGTTACGGAAAATCAGAAAATTTAAGAAAACCGAACGACCATATTAACTTTTCTAAATTGTAAATTTATGTCGTTTGACAGAACTGCCAGTCATTTGACAGATTCATCATCATCAGGTCATTTTAGTCTCCACTACAGGAGCACGACCCTCTCTCGTCCGTCCCAGACAGAAGGAGGATTTGGCCTACACTCCCCACGCTGGCCAGACGGGTTGGGAAAGCCTGATCGATGTTTTATAATGTATTTCCCTTAGTCGCCTTGTACGACATCCACGGGAAGAGACGGAGTGATTCTATTCTAGTCTGCCGGAAACCACACAGCCAATTTGACAGATTACGCGAAACCAATTCGAATTCAAAATTCATTGTTAAGAAGACAGGACAACATCTGTCGGGCCAGCTAGTTATTATTTAAATTAATAACATGTGAGTGTATACGTTTGCATATTTCGCCTACCACCCAACTAATATTTCTTTTTTTTTTCTTAGTTAAGGTGGCCTGGAAGAAATCGCCTAAAGAGATAAACTCGCATTTGTATTACTTCTTGTTTACTGTATTTTTATGTAACCATTTTATATGCAATAAAGAAAATATTTAAATACATATAATAAAAATATTGTAATATATTCAACGAAATATTGAAGTGGTTCATTTTAAACTTTCACGGTTGTTTACATCACTATTGTAAATACGGGACTTATCGCAATTGATTTATATTTTTCCGATATTCCCGCCGTCCCGCCATCCCATTGCCGAATTATCGAAAAAATATAAAAATCAACGTATAACACTTCAACGTCACATTATAAATACGATACTCGTATTATATTTCATATCTTTTTCACATTGTAAATACGAGTATCGTATTTACAATGTGACGTTGAAGTGTTTCTTTTGATGTAAAAACTGCAAAAGAGTGTCTATTTTTTTTATCTGGCAATTTTTTTTATTGTAAAGTTGCATTATTTATTGTCATCCAGCGGGTCAATGCTGCTAGCCTTCTGGCCACATTACCCTTTGATGGCGATGCGGAAGAATTTCTTGACGCTATTGATAGTACATTTTATTAACTTTAATTACTTTTTGTTCTTTCCGTTTTTTTTTTGTTTGTATATATAGCCATATTTAGTTTTTATTTTAATTGTATATTTTAATTAAGAGTAAGTTATTTCATTATATTTCCTTATAATATTGTAGAAAAAGTGTCTAATTAAAAGATCAAAAAAGAATCTTTACCTCCACGTCACAGAATACCCCAGCAAATCTTCTTGAGGATTGTTATGGTCCTTCGAGAGATTGAGGTCACCAGTAAAGAGATGTTGGTATGGCAGCGAGGATGGTAACTCGCGAGCAATACTCCTATTATTCCGACCATCTTATGACAACACTAACCCCCATATATCACGCGGGCCGTACGCTTTGTAATCTTACGTTGTATAAAAAAAATGCTCTTGTTCTCTAATCTAGCTCTGGGTTTTTGTTGATTATCATCATCATCAACCTGTATCTACCCACTGCTGGAGGTCTTCCCCAATGCCTTTCGCCAAATACGATTTATGCCTTCCGCTTCTAGCCGCTTTCTTAAGGTCATCGAACCATCTAGAACAGCGTTTCTTAACCTTTTCCGGCCCGCGGACCCCTAGAAAATAAGAACAATATCAAGGACCCCCTTAATAAAACACAGGCATAAAAAAAACACAGGAATAAATTTAGGACAATTTATTTTAATACTTACAAAAATCCATTTAAAAAATTGCAAATAAAGCATTAATGTGAAGGGTGGTGCTGCTTTTCTGTAAGTCTTGCTGGCATTATTTATTAATTTAACTGATCATAGATGAGACGGCGGACTGCCATACCGACACATACTCGCGGACCCCCAGGGATCCGCGGACCACAGATTAAGAAGCACTGATCTAGAAGGAAAGCGTTCAACGCTTCATCCTTCCATAAGACAATCTTTGCTTAGTGTGGGACTAGATGGCAGTGTGTAATTTGTCCAGGAATATTTATTTATTATTTGTTGTACGGATGAGGCTGAAATTTGGCACAGAGGTAGCGGAAATTAAAAAAAAGAAACTTCTTAGCAGGCAGAGGCATCCGCCTCTGTCATGTCCGGATATGGAAATACGAAGTCCTGGGCGAAACCTAGTATCATATAAACATGGATTTTTATTCTATGTAAGTAGGTATCTAATTTCCCTTCATACATTGTCGTAACATATAATTCATGCTGATTATATCATAAAATTTTAACACAAAAAGCATGTAACTCGTAAAAGTTGTATTCCACAATACATTTACGAACATACTCATGTAATTACTGTTATTTTTGTTTCATGTTATAAACTCGCCTAAGGGCTATCGCTGATGGAAACTTCTGTCACAAAAGTTCGGTATAAATAAGTGATATGAAATGACTTTTTGAATAACGTTTTATGCCTCGAAGCCAACAAAAGATTAACGTATCTATTGCGTATGGTGACATAGTAAGTCTCTAATAGACAATTCGAGTCATCCAACAAAGTGTTTTTTTTTTATGATAGGGGGCAAACGAGCATGTGATTCACCTGGTGGAAAACAATCACCTTTAAAGTCCGATGTGATCATGGATAAAATTAGTTTAATAGTTAAAACGAGATAAAGAATATGAATTCCACAGATGTATGTTTTTAAAATTTTCTTATTCCTTTTATTTTCCGATAATTAGCATCGAATAACGTGAAATCTGACATTAGCTCCCTATAAAAACTTTATTCTACGGTTAGATCGAAATGTTCGGATAGCGCTAATTTGGCATCAGGAACGGCATTAAATTATTTTAGTATCCATTTATAGACTGTAGCAATAGCAATTTTTGGCAATGCGCGTGTGATAACCCTACACACTGTTACACGCGTTCATAGACTACGGTAGCTGCTTTCCATCAGGCGCGCCGTATGCTTGTTTACCACTTTAGTGGTAATAAAAAGGCAAATATACTTCTTCCTGATGACCACACTTACTCGCAGGAACACAACAAACCTCCCGGAGTCTGTGAAGTGGAAGTACTTCCTCAGTCAGGCTAGCTTTTGAATACGCTGTGCCTACCTATCGTTTGTCAGTTGAGAGCCCCGTTTGTCAGTTGTCCACGTTAGTTTCGTCCTTAAAAATGGATGCTGGATCAGCCTTATGTCCCAAACTTATTTTTAGAAGGATCCTAGTTAGTAGTTATAAAAATGAAACAACTTTCATCAAAAGGTTTTATTCATCTGAATATATAACCTTAATTTTAATTTTCAACTAATTGCCTCAAGAAATGTAGAAGCTATCCAACTATCTCATTCCTTTGAGCACACCACGGCTACGAGTGACGGCAGGCGACAATCTTGAAGCGTGCTTCGTACACCAATTACGAGGTGCTTGTCAGCCGTGTCTTAGTTCTAACGACTGCCCTTAATTGCTCTTTAGCTATCTACCTAGCTACGTATCCACCTAATTACGTAACTTTTCATCCATTTTACGCATATTTAGTTACACTGCAGTGTCTGTAATTAAATCTTGCAAGTTATATAGTTAACTAGATGGCCCGGCGAACTTCGCGTATCGCCTTAAAAAAAAATTATGTTAATTTTTCCCATGAGTTATAAACTATCCTATGTCTCAACTATGTCTGTTGGACCAAACTGCACACAGTGCAAAATTTTATTAAAATCGGTTCAGTAGTTTGGGATTCCATCGTGGAGAACAAACTGACACGAATTTTTTATATATTAAGATTTTATGCTTGACTATATTACAAAATTATGCGCGAAGTTTGACCACTTTGAGAAATTTTTTAAATCGGTCCAGTAGATCCAGAGATTACACCTACCACATCACAAACTTACAAACTTTACTTCTTTATAATATTAGTATAGATTGAAGTTTATTTAAAGCAGGCAGACTAATAAGTCCGCCTACTTTAAATAATTTTCAATGGATAAAATAGTCAACCTTTGAAAAAAGCTAACTAAACTCGTTAACTGTAGTTCTCAAAATAAGAGTAATGAAGCCTGAAATATATGCCATATATATATATACGTTTTTTTATACAAATAAGTTGAGATACTATCGTGAAATAAGTTTACGGTAATATCAAATTACAAGCGGCGCAATAAGCGACGTGTCGACGTTTGACATCGACTCCATTCCTTCCATAACAAGTCACATGACTTGTCTTAAATGAGATGAGATAAAGATAATTTAAAAAAACCAGACAAGTGCGAGTCGGACTCGCCCACCGAGGGTTCCGTAGATACGTAGTATCATTATTAAATTTGATATTTTTCATTATAAATAAGAAATAATGCGTCGAAAAAAATAAATAAAATATATTTTGCAATGTGTACATCAAGCCCTTTCATATGATACCCCATTTGAACTAGTAGTTTCAATTTGAAATTTCGACACCCTATAAAAAATATAGACCCCTATTTTTTAAGATATATTTACAAATGTATAGTTTTGAGATTTATTCCTGTACTTGTAGTCTATAACGATGTTACTTGCCAAATTTCATAGTTCTAGGTCAACGGGAAGTACCCTATAGGTTTTGATTCCCTTGAGTGTGTCGAAATATGCGTTTTTTGCTGAATAAACGGCCGTAACTTTTTTCTACGTAAACTTAGCAGTTTGATTTTTTTACAACTTCATGGGACCGTAGACCTGAGTATACAGTTTAAATTTCAGCTTGATACCTCCACGCATTCTCGACATAGAAATTCTTGACAGACAGACAGACAGACAGACAGACAGACAGACAGACAGACGGACAACAAAGTGATCTTATAAGGGTTCCGTTTTTCCTTTTGAGGTACGGAACCCTAAAAAGATTAAGATATAATTATATTTTACCTATAGCAAAAGTTATCTTTTGAACGACGTCTGTTTGACAGACGTCGTCCTGTCTTCTTAACAATAAATATTGAATTCGATACAAAAGTATAAAAAAAAAATTGGCAATCTGTCATATGCCTGACAGTTCAGTCACACGACATAAAGTTACATTAGAAAAAATAATATGGTCGATCAATTTTGTAATTTTCCGCGCAACTTTCTTATTTTTTTCTTTCCTAAGAAACTTTTCCTGACAATAATTAATACAACATAAAAAGAAATAACGAAATCGGTACTGCTGTTCATGCGTTATGCTGTGACCAAGGGAAATAGGGATTCATTTTTATGACTGTAAGAGATTCCTTCACGCAGTAACTCTGACCTTGCAAATGTTATTTTATATATACTGTTTGAGACGAACTTATTAGCTTCCATGGGTTCACCGTG
The DNA here is from genome assembly GCA_937001555.2 of Hypsopygia costalis. NCBI lineage: Eukaryota > Metazoa > Arthropoda > Insecta > Lepidoptera > Pyralidae > Hypsopygia > Hypsopygia costalis. Next base: position 5,940,019 of record OW443342.2, read on the forward strand.
CGGGTGCCGGGTCCATCGTGTGGCCGAGAGAGAAACCCAAGCAGATCCCGAGACTTGTGACACAGCTTTAGATACTCGTTCTAGTATAGAACTTACTGCACTTCTGGACAAGCCAAGGTCTTTCAGTAGGTTATAGAGAGATTTTGCTGGTATACCTCTCGCTCCTACTTCTACAGCGTATAGATTAACTACATAGTCGCTTTTTGTTAATTCGATTAGGAGGTCATAATATTTGTTTTGTTTTATCGCGTGGTCTTTGAGTATGTTAGTTTCTCTCGGTACGGTAAGCTCTACAAGTACTATGCGTTTTGTAGCTCTGGAAAAAAGGAAAATGTCTGGTCTGGACGTCGAAACACCCACATCCTCTGGGATTTTATAGTGCTTTTCATACGTGTCTATTAAAATAGTCCAGTCAGGTGCTGCACTCAGGATTGAGTAAGGCTTGTTCTTGGAGTTTGAAGTTGAGCCTTGTTTTATAAAGTTAATTTGTCTTTTGTTTGTCGTTAATTGTATGTATGTATCTTATTGTAATGAAGTTTTAACAAACAAACAAAATATAATTCTGTCAGCGGAACGTACGCTATGTAATACAAAGTGGCTTCTTGCTTCGAGATAGGCGCTCTTTGGGGTGTAAGTGGTTCATCAAGATCTTTGAACCAAAGCCAACTTCACCTGCACGTGGTGCACCCTGCTGACTGACAAACGAAACTCTGGCGAAAAGAGAGGTAGGGAGCGTAATTGTAAGCTACCCGACTGGGGAATGTACCTCCACCTCACAGAATACCGCAGCCAAATAACAATTCCCTTGAGGGTTGTTGTATTCCTGCGAGTGAGCGAGGTCACCAGAAAGAAAGGAAGGAGATGCTGCTTTGGCAGCGGGGGTGGCGGCGCGCGAGCAATATTTTATGTTGCAAGCGTTAATATGGCTACGGTAACCACTTCACATCAGGCGGGCCGTATGCTTGTCTGCTACCCGACGTAGTATAAAAAAAAAAAGGCCGTTCCCTAGAGACTTCAACCCCCATGACTATGATTAAATAGTAATAATAAATCATTATTTTAGATCTAAAATTATTTAAAGACAGGGCACGATGTAGTCTAAGCAAACACAAGACAATATAAAGGACATCTACCCTAGTTAGTTTTCTCTACTTTAATAAAAGCGACTTGGCTGGTGTTTAGTTAGCGTCTTGAAGACTTATTACAAGACAAACTTAAACTCAATTTGAAGCCACATTCAAATTATGCTTCGGTTTAAAACCTATTCACTCACAACGATTGCTTGTTTAACAAAGTTTTAATCCAATGAGAAAGTAACTTGGAGACTTGAAAGTTAAAATTTACAGTTAATTCTTATTTTGATGAATAGATAGACACAGTGTTTGTTTACAGTAATGATTCTTTCATGGATCTACTATTGAATTATAATAATTGTGAATGTGAGGTCGACACGAGAGAACGGCAGGGAGTAGCCATACTGTACTGTGCCCTTATAGGTATACTGTATTTTATACTATGAGCATGTGTTGACGTCACTTCCCTTTGAGTTGAATCTCGATCAGTCTGGTCGAGACGCCGCAAGCGCACATGTCCCTTTACATTTTGCACAGTCGCCTTTTTCTATGTAAGCCTGCTCTATACAAATGTCGCCTATAGAGACGTATAGGCGGCATTTGTATAGAGCAGGATCTCTTAAAGAGGGATAGCGGGTTAACCTAGAGGTTCGCAATTTCATAGTAGATTCGCATTCGCATAATCAGGTAATATCGTTTAACTACGATGTATAAACCTGTAAGTCTCCCTTAAAGATTTAAATAAATTATATCCTATCTACCAGTTTTTGTCAGATATATCTCTGACCGTTTTCATTCATTATTTACGTGACCCAGGCTAGCTAATATTAAACCTCTCTAATAATTCATAACGTTGTAAGTAAATGGCGTACGTAAGTCGGATGCAGTTTTCATATTTTCATTAATATTTCATGTCATGAACTCATTTATATTTCGTTGAAATTCAGTACTGTTGTATAATTTTTGCTTTCATTTGTTAGGGAAATTAGTTTTTAGGCATTCGAATTTTTGCTGCATACTTTTACATTTCTTTGTCTAAAGACCTTCAGAAGGATTTTAGAAGCACATTTGCGGGCATAATTATTCGAAAAGAAAACTCTATGGAGTGTCTTGTTTTCGAATAATATGCCTTCTACAAGCAGATGGAGAGAGATAATTACATCTCTAATAACCTCTATTTTTGAATGCTCCAGCAATTCCTTCAACAGACCCGAATTACGAATGGAGCCGTCATCCGTAATAACTACCTTAATCACGACTTCTCCGCCAAGAGTATCCTACAGAAAAGACTACTGATTTGTAATATGTAAAAATTATATTGCGTGAAATAAATTCTTATGAATACTTATTTAAGTACATTTATCAGTTGTCTAGTACTCGTAGTACAGGCTTTGCGCTTAATTTGCGACTAGATGGCGCTGTGTAAATTGTCCAGAAATATTTATTTATTATTTAGACAGTGGCCCTAACCCTAAATAACGGTCAGTATATTACATATTCTATCAATATATAAAATGTATCTTTTTACACCACATGTTATATCGTTCCACGTTTTGAATAAATTAATAATAATTAATTAGACGTTTTCAGTAAATTTAAAATTAATTAGCGAACCTTTTAAGGTATTAAATACGTTTTATGTTGTTATATTTCAGTAATTAGCATGAATTACAGGGGCTGAGATCGCATTACAGTTTTATTATTATCGTCATTATCATTAAGTACTGAGGGAGATATATTTTTTTTATTTTTGCAGAAAAACGATTATCCAGTTAAGATATATAAATAAACTTGAGAAGCGAAGCGTCATAATTAAAATTTAATAACAAATATATATTCCTGGACAAATTAAACACTGCCATCTAGTTCCAAACTAAGCAAAGCTTGTACTGTGCCCGATAACTGATATATATATATACTTAAATATATATTTTTTGTAAGTAAATACATGTATCACATAGAAAATACCCATTAATTATTAAAATTTCATCTAAATTAGTTATATCTAAATAATTATTCAGAGAGATGAAAGTTTTTTATTAATTCTTATTTTTTTATTTACAACTTATGCAGGCGAATCGAACTGTTTTCCAATTTCTAAGAGCGATATTCCTAATCTTTAAATCTGATTGATATTTGATTTATAAATTACTAGCGACGTACCCCGGTTCCGCACGTGTGCAATGTAGATTCTCTACTATAACATGTATGTATTATATATATAAACATTCCTGTTGAATCCCTCTGTATTAATGAAAACCACATTAAAATCCGTTGCGTAGTTTAAAAGGTCTAAACGTACAGATACTTTGTTTTTTACTATGTAGAGAAGAATGATATGATATGATAATAGATGCCCCCCTCAATAAAAGAAGTGTGGAGGGGAGAGGAGTTTTCGAGGCGCCTTACGGCAATCATTAAATGACAACAGCCGGGACCGATACGACTTAACGTGCTCTCCGAAGCGCGGAGGAGCTCAAGATGAATAAACTCATCCATAAACAGACTACAATCGGCATTGCTTAACTTACGTGATCAATTAGACTGACTAACTCGCACATCGACACCATCGCGTTGGCATATATAAGCCAGCTATAAGCGCAAAATTTGAGAACGTCTCTACCAACTCCGCTGATTTCTTTTAATATTTTCGTTAAGGTATAAGGTAAGTTCTTATAGAGAGAAAAGACCTAAAAATTGCGAGGAAAATAAAACACCACTTCCTACCCATGCGAAGCCGGGGCGGACAGCTAGTACTATAACATACTCGTATATGCAATATATTATTCTTGCCGATTTGTTAAACATAACGATCATAATAGATCTTCTAGGCGGTCTCGCGTGCGGTTTCCGGTGTCAGTCCCATTTCCTCGTCAATATCCTGGAGCTGTCAGCTCGCACCGGAATTAATTTACATTCGTATTAGTAATTACTGACTGGAATTTGTAACCGACTGGAATGGAATGGAAGATGACGTAAATCGAACACAATATGTCTGGGATATTAGGCAAGGTTGATAGATTTTTGAGTCGACAACGCTTGCGTGATTCTTCTGGTGTTACTAGCGTCCACAAGCTACGATGAGGCTTCTCGTACGCTTGTTTGTCACCCTAGTAGAGCCTCGATGGTCAGTTAGCAGGTTGCACCACGCAAGTTGGCTTTAGCTTTACTTACACCCTATAGTAATATACTACAAACACTATAGTTTTCCTTAAGTAATCAGTTTTTCATCATGGATTCTTATTAGAAAAGATTGCGTCTTACAATAACGAATCGAGAAAAAATAAAAACCATTCAAGAAGGTAAAAATTGCGCTAGGAAAATGAACGAATACAACCCTATTTACTTAAGTAAAAGGTCGAAATTAAACATTTGGATTTAAAGAACTTTAGGCGTCATGAAATTCCGAATTGACTCTGTGAATTACTCAACAAGTTTGAGGCCTGAACAACAGGAAACTTCGTAAATAAACGTTTACAAGAAAAACAAAATACTATGGAGTGTATTTACACAGGTTTTAGGATTTGTTATTTGTGTTATTTGTACTACTAAAATTACGTAAATGAAGTAAATATTTGGCTTGTGCGACAGCTTCCGTATCTGTTAGTGGCAGATATAAATAAATAAATAAATATTTCTGGACAATTTACACAGCGCCATCTAGTCCCAAATTAAGTGCAAAACTTGTGTTATGAGTACTAGATAACTGATAAATGTACTTAAATACATTTTTTTTGTAAATACATACTTATAATACTACTTAATATAGAAAACACCCAGACCAAGACAAACAGACATGTTCATGCACACAAATGTTTGTCTTGTGCGGGGATCGAACCCGCGAACTCGGAGTCAAAGTGGCCATTGCTAACCATTCGACCACCGAGCTCATCAAGATATTTTTCTAAACAATGTACGACGTTGCATATATTTTTTATTGATAATCCGTACCTTTTATTAACAATCTTCTGAATTTTCTGTTTTTCGGTCACTATTTTATTAAAAATTAATTATTGCACGTCGCTATTATGCTAATAATCATACTATTGTCTATACTACTTAACCTAAAACCTCCTATAACAATAGTTTACCTTGTATGTTTACCTTGCAACCATGACAGCCACGGCAGGTCAGTCCCCTCTGGCAGCACCCGTTCATGAGTTGATGCATGGGGCAGCCATCGCCGCATTCAACCATTTTATCGGGAATGCGGCGACCCACAACACGACACTACCACCAGTTTGAACACTTTAGTGAGCATGACTACCTGGGCTGTCAGGGCGGCACAGTAAAACATCTATTTATTTCCCTATGGTCTTTCTCTTTCTCTCCCCTTTCACCAACCAGATACTTACATTCTTTGACCCAGCATGTTCCGTCTGTCGTTGTCATTGATATGGCACGGGCGACCATCACGTTTCTGTGTCATCAGTTCCTTACAGAGCTGAGTAGTCGCGTTCCTATTGCTTTGCCAATTCTTTCACGACGGGTGTATCTCGACTCCATATCGCCATTTGCAAGTTATAGTCCCAGATTGCTTCCGTGGTAGCAGTTTCCGTATATTATATGACTTAGGGTTTTAATTCATAAAGCTATTGGCACATACGAAAAGTTTAATTACTGTAGTAAATTGAAGGTATACAATATTCACTACATTTGCATTGTAAACTGACCCAGTTTTGAACCTTATTTTATAAACAATACGGGCTTACAGAGGTAACATGCGTTGTTTACTCGAGGTCACTAAATTATTGCCGACATAGGCACGCGCACCCATCCAGGCGATTGTTTGCTATTTATAAAAGACCCTTGCATTCGACCTGTTTTTGACCGATATCGGTTAAAAAGCATTATTAACCTACTTCGAAAAAAGGAGGTTCACATGACGTATGTATTATGTATGTTCACAATTTTCTTAAAAACTTCTGATCTGATTTGGATGTGGTTTCCGCCATTCGATTGTTTATTTTTTCAGTAAAGGTTTTAATTACAAAACATTGTCCTAGAATATAAGAAACCAAAGTTATAAACTGAAACATTATTTCTTATCCTCTGCTAAGTCATAGGAGTAATCACCTTTTTATTGAAAAGAGATCAATGTGGTAAAAAGAAGTTTTTTAAATACTTCATGGCTTACGGTATTTTGTGCGTATACCCAAGATCTTTACGATGCAATGCTAAAAGGGAACTGGTAATCACTTTTGAAAGTCACCTGCGTCGTAATGTTTGTTTGGACTTATTTCGGAAGTTACTGTACATTCATATGGTTTTACGTACGAAAATATACTAACTGATAATGGATAAATGATAAAGTAATCTACAAAAATTATAGAATCCAAATGAATCAAAACAAAAATATATAATAGTTTTCAGTCGATGTGTTAGTTAATTGTAATTACGCAAGTAAATTATAATTCAGTACAAAAAACCACTGAAATGTTACCATGTAAAGATAATAAGTCAGCGAAATTCAATTTACAGCATTAATTAAAAATAATATACCTTCCTATCAAAAATAATACAATTTTTGCCTGAGAGTTTTCTAGCATAATTTTCAAGGCATTGAGCGGCGAAATAACAAAAGTTAGCCCGCGTAATAACCAGACTATACGGAAAATATTTTTGTATTCTCGACTCTCCTAGATATTTTTTCTAAGCCCGACCTTCATTATAGAGGTCTTATAATCAAAACCTGTCTTCACAATATACACAAAAATTGTCAGGGTTGCTTAGAAATACTGGAAATACGTTTTAGCAAAATATGAACAACAATTTGTTCAGAAGAATGCTGAGAGTATCAGTGAGCAGAGAGAGTATCAGAGATCAGTGAGCAGCCCCGTTACCACCAACTCTTATTGCGATTCAATAACTGAATAGAATGCTTATTCATACCAATGAATAAGCGACTCTATTTCAAGTGACATAGAGTTGCTTATTCATTACGTGTCTACAGCTAATGCGCTCCCGTGCGCTGATCTTCCGATCATATTGCGAGATCCGGCTTGCGAGAGGCCGGATTTCGAATCTCTCGCCCAGTAAACCAACCAGGCAATAGGACCTTTGTTCTCACCAGTATAACGCCCGGTAAACCAATCAGAAACTCAACCGGATCGGAGACACCGGTTTAAGTAAAACTTAATAAAAACTTCTAAAATAGCTAACAAACCCGGAAAGATTATGTACTCGAAACTTAATGTTGGAACGAGGCTGAATAGCTTACAACTTTGCCAGCTGTAACTAGTAAAGCACACAACTGAAATCTGGTAGGTAACTAAGTTTAAGAGCTTTGGATAGCAGAGGAACTACTAACTACGTTGGTTACATTATTTGGTTTTAAAGTAGATTACCTGTCACATGTTATTTCATCATCATCATCATTATCATATCTGTATCTACCCACTGCTGGATATAGGCTATATGCGATCTTTCCCTTTCCGCATCCAACCGCTATCAAATACTTTTCTGAGGTCGTCGGTCTATCTAGAGAGGGGACACCCTACGCTTCTTGCCATATATGTAGCCTGCACTCTAGGACTTTCCTCTCCAATATGCCATCGCTAACTTCAGCTTGGTGACTCTGAGAGTTATGTCAGCCACTTTGGTTCTCCTTCGAATTTCTTCTTTCTGGATTCGATCCCTTAGATTAACCCTAAGTACCTATATCTCTCTCCATCGCTCGCTGTGCGACTTTTAGTATGTGAACCAGCTCGACGGTCAGCGTTCAAATCTCTGCAATTGAGGTCATAGCGGGGAGAAGGCATTGCATGCTACTTGCCTGTAATAAATTAGTTAGTAAGGGCATTGTATCTTAATAGGCCGTGTGGTTTCCAGCAGACTAGAGTAGAATCACTCCGTCTCTTCCCGTGGATGTCGTACAAGGCGACTAAGGGAAATACATTATAAAACTTCGATCAGGCCTGCCCAACCCGTCTGGCCAGCGTGGGGAGTGTAGGCCAAATCCTCCGTCTGTCTGGGTCGGACGAGAGAGGGTCGTGCTCCTGTAGTGGAGACTAAAATGACCTGATGATGATGATGATCTTAATCTGGGGCACATATATGGGGTCGCGACCTTAAAGAAGGTTGTCTTCGCGAGAACTCGCAATGTGTACAAAAAATAAGACCTTACTACAAAACTTCTAGTGAGGTAGGCGCAAATTTTTTTTTTTTTACTTTTTGACTATTTAGTGGGTTCCTACACTGATATAAAACAAAAAATATGTTTCCTATTTTGTCTTTAGATGGCGCTATTTAGATCATGTCCTGAATTTCAGGGAGGTAATAGTTTGTCATCCAAATTTACGTTCCAGATAATCGAGAGGGAATAATTAACAACTTTCGCATGATTTCTCAACGTTTCTAGCTGAGAAATCATGCAAAAATTACCCTTACCCTACGGTAAGGATATTTTTTTTCTCAAAAGAAACGGACGGAAAATATGTATGAGCAAGCAAAATGCAGCAGTAAATACATTGTATAAATTGAGCAAAGATCAGAAATGAAGACAGATATTATCTCTACCTTGCTAGGTGGAGATATTGAGGAAGAGAGGAGCAAAGCTCTAGGATTACACTAGAAACTAAATTAAGTCGTATTAACGTTGGTTTGCGCTGACTAGGTAGTGAATCCTTTGATGGTAGCTTGATCGTGTAAACCACTAATCAAAGTACGCTTTGACGTCGGCGTTCAATCATAGTAATTTTGAACCATGTTCAAATTTCAAAGGTACATTGTACAAAATGCCCAAATGTACTTTGGTCGTGACAACGCGGTTTTAATGACATTTTTATACCACTAGTGTTAAAAACAAGTATACATAACGCAGCCTATGGGCGCTTGTTGTCATTGACACGGCTTCGTAAAAACCTCTTCGGGCCCCTTTTGGAAACTTCACGCCGTAGTCCAGGGAAATCCTCGATAAATAATTCGGTAAATAAAAAAAAATGCATGGGGTGTAAGTGGCTCACTGTCATCTTTAGAACTAAAGACAACTATTACCTGCTGCATCCAATTGCTTCTTCCTCACACTAAACTTTTTTCTTTCCTTTTGTTGCAATAAAGTATATGGTATTGTATTGTAAACGGCAGCCACAGTATGAGTAAATAGTCAGTTAAATAAATTCCACATTTTCAATAGACATCACGACATTAGATTGTATAACACGAGGGTTGTTATTGGTTATAACAACCCTCGTGAAACATTTAGCGTAGCGCGGTATTGTAACTGGATATAATGTAGTCTTAGTCACAATCATTGAAAATAAACTGTTATATTAGGTATCAGAGTCGGTTAAATTAAAAAAAGAATATTTACCAGACACAATTTGATAATTGTGTAGCCAAATCAACCGTTACCGTGATTATTCATATAGATACAACTTATTAACAAAATGACTCGAACTAGCGAGCAGCACGACCGTCCAACACGACATCTAAAGTGGCAATACGCCCGACGCCCCGACGCGCGCGTGGGCACCCCCCAGCCGTGCTGGAGGGAGGCGGAAATCCTCTTCGACACCCCGCCAGTCTGGTTGCTACCAGACTGACCTTTCAAGGGCGAATCAGGCTTTAACTGACTAAAAACCAATCGGTCCTCGGCGATCGTTTTTATAGCTGACGAACATGGTGGTGCAATCGTCACCAGGCGTGTACGTCAGCTTCGGTGCTGATCTCTAACAATATTTAATAATTGCAATTTTACTTCTTGCAGGCAACCCTAAGGTATTTACACACACATTTACACGTATATAGACGCCGTCTTTTTGTGTTGTCGATTTTTGTATGGAGTGGCATGTGGTATTTCAAAAGGGATTTGTTCAGTCCGACCACGCTTTCGTGAACGGCAAGATTTTCCCATCTCATTAGCAACAGACTTCCTCATAAGCTACGGCTTCTTTTTAATTAGTTCACAAGACTTTTCAGTCATAATTAAGCATAATTTTTTAATCTAAAATGTTATTACATCAGGCTGATGGGGAATAAATCTGAATTTTAAGCAGGACTAATTAAATTGGTCATATTCTAGAGAGAGACAGATTGCAGTGCTAAAATATTTTGTACCTATTGTACAGATCGGATTTAACTGCATACACATAAGATATGTGGAGCTCGGTGGCGTCGTTGCGTGTGTCAGCCTAATCGAACACGCAAGTTAAGCAATGCCGACCGTAGTATGTCCATGGATGGGTTTAATTATCTTGCGCTTGTCTGTGCCTTGAAGCCCTTAAGTTAAGCCGTCGGTCCCGGCTGTTAACATTACAGATGACCGACGTTAAGCCAAGTCAGTGGCTATAAAGTGACTTGAAAACACTGACCTCCGCCAACCCACAGTTGATCAGCGTGGTGGAGTATACTATAAACCCCTTCAATTGAGTGGAGACCCATATACCAGCAGTGACATGAACAAGGATTAACGGCGACAATGATGACTTAAGATATGTAGTTGGGTAAACTGTATTTAATGTGCGTAGAATATATTAAAGCTGACAATTTAGACATAAAGGCTTTGTCCTGCGTAGGCGATTTAAGACAAAATCTAGACAATTTTGAAGGCAGGGATCTTAATTTACCTCAGCAATTAAGAAACGTTTGAATGTAATTTTGAGCTACATGATACTTTGCCAGCCCCCTTACCATCATCTCTTATTGCGATTCAATAACTGGATAGAATGCTTATTCATACCAATGAATAAGCGACTCTATTTCAAATGGAATAGAGTCGCTTTTTCAATGGTATGAATAAGCATTCTATTCAGTTATTGAATCGCAATAAGAGATGGTGGTAAGGGGGCTGATGTAATGAGTTTAATTTAGTCGGTTGTGAGTTTCATTTACACGGATTTTTAACTTTTATAACAGAAAAAATTCGCAAAGTAATCAAAGAAAGTAATCCCTTTATAAACAGAGATTTGCATTTTATACGGCACAAAAGAATTTCTTTAAATTGACTAAGTATATAGGTTAGTTTAAATACACGCTCCAAAATGGAAGTTAGATTTTTTAAAATAGATTATAGATTTTTTAATGAGGAAGAAACCAGGCGTAGCGCGTGATTTTGCATGGAATAACTATAAATCAGTATGGAACATTTCATACAGCTTAAAGCGAATCCGGTGCAGTGATATGCGAATTCATTGCGAAGCGGTGCGACAGGGCGGTTGTGTCCTACATGCGCCCGAATTATCCCGCACAACCACCGCAGACTTTATTATAAACCATCACACAGATAACAAAAGAAAGTCGCACTGCGTCCACTTCGCACGAAAATATCAACGTAACTGATCGCATTCGCTTCGCTCCGTTCCACGAAGTTTGCTTCGCAATAGTGTTCATTTTTAATCGCTTATGCAGGATTAACCCAGGCAGGACGTTGCGATACAAACGCTGTGTTAAAGTATGAAGTACAGCCAGTCTCTGATTTGTTTCTCGGCCTCGTTTTCTAATAAACGCATTATGCCCATATGACGAGCTCGGTGGTCGAATGGTTAGCAATGGCCACTTGACTCCAAAGTTACGGGTTCGATCCCCGCACATGACAAACATTTGTGTGCATAAACATGTCTGTTTGTCTTGGTCTGGATGTTTTCTAAGTAATTATACGTATGAATGAATGAATGAGTGAATGAATGAGTTCATTTGCATTGAATGAGGTAACATAGATGTACCTCCACTTACACTGTGAGCCACATCATTCAGCCAACTGGAAGCAAGCAAAATTATATAATGGTAAAATATGTTAATTAATAAATTAAAAACAGAATGTCATTATAATTAATACTCCATTACACAATTTTAGTAGTCTTAGCCTTGTAAAAACATTATACAACCAGCCATGCAAACAAAGAAATTTTATGAAAAACAAATAATGTCAATACAGTTAAATTATAATAAGTCTGGATTTATTATTACATTATGTAGGTGATTTATACATATACAATATTACTATATAAGGTGCCATGAATTTATACTATGTCCATTTTACAATTTAAGTAATCCATAGTGGAGTAAAAACGTTTCTCAACTAGCCAACCAAACAAAACTATTTTAAATGGTTTTAATTGTAGTTCCATAACTTTCTGTGGTAATTTATTGTAAATTCTAATACAATTGCAATAGCAATTTCTATCAAAATAATCAGTATGTATCTTGGGTAGTAAAAGCCTTCCAGGATATCGGGTTGGTTTTAATCGTTTCTTTACAGATAAATAGCTCGGGTTGAGTCTTGATAAAAATGCAACACTCAAAAATGTACATTGAGGGGACAGTTAGCAAATTTAATTTTCGAAATAGTGGTACACAAGTAGTCAACGGTGGTACATCACAGATTGCGCGTATGCATTGTTTCTGGGATATAAAACCCCTATTTATATCCGTTGAGTTACCCCAGAAGAGGAGCCCATACTTTAGGTTTGATGCGACATAACCATGATAGGCCACTAAAGCTGTTTTATTTACAAAAAAATGTATGTCAGTATAACAGTTGTTACCTGGTATCCATAGTACAAGCTTTGCTTAGTTTGGGGCTACATGGCTTTGTGTAATTTGTCCAGAAATATTTATATGAAGTTGGCTCTGACTCGTAAAAATGCTGGCAAGCTTCTTGGACTCCCAGTCTGTATTATACTTGTACAAGATAAATGAATGAAGAAAACTCCACTCTTCAATTATTTGACTTGCACTTCATAGGAAGAAAAACTTAGAAGAAGTAATATACATCTCTTTTGACTACTCAACGCATAATTTAAATATCATCGCTACGGATGCAATTATGTGCAAATATTTTGTAACCAGAAAATATATGCATGCAAAATGTTAAGCACTTCCTGTTACGAAATTTACTCCTAGTGTGACTATACCTAAACGATCATCGAAAGCAATCTCGATCACTTCGGCAAACAATTCGGATAGTGATGATAAATCGAATACTCGCAAAGCGGCTTTTAAAGCAAATATAATCCGATATTAATCAATTAATAATTTGAGTAATCGGTAGATTGCATGTCAATAATTGATGGATTAATATGCCATTCGGTCTCACTTATTAATTTAGGCACGAATTAATGGTGGGTTTATACTTCAAACTCTATGGCACAAATAAATATTCCTAGACAAATACACACTGCCATCTAGTCCCAAACTAAGCAATGCTTGTACTATGGGCACTAGATAACGATACTATTCTTAACATATACATTTCTTTTTGTAAATACATCCATACATATATTACATAGAAAACACCCAGACCAAGATAAACATCCATGTTCATGCACACAAATGTTTGTCATGTGTGAGGATCGAACCCGCGACCTCGGGGTAAAAGTGGCCATTGCTAGTCATTCGTGTGTGTGGTTTTCACATTCATTTTATTGGTACAGTCGACAGCAGATCAAGCGTTAGACTTTGGTCCGTACTGTATGTCGCCGGATTAATGATAGATTTTACAGTGCAACGGTAACACGTGACCGGTCTGTACAGTCAAGGGTCGTAAATGTAGTACCACACCCCGGCCACTTCATATAAACTTCACGCCATGAACTATTACATAAACAACGACGTCTGTGCAGAATGGGAATGAGCGTGTGTGCGTGCGGCGCCATACAAACTGTTCTAGAATTGTCTCAGAGGGGAGGTGAGGTCGACACGAGAGAGCGGCAGTCTTTAATTTATTTTGTAGTCCTAATAAATCTCTAGAAATTCTAAATGAAAGGTCAGTTGGGCACTGCACTTATGACGCTTAACCGTACAAATTAAATTATCTTTTATAAATTTTTTATCAATGTAATGTATGACCACACTTGAGAAGAAGAAGAAAAACATATATTTGCACATTACATAATACTATAAAAACAATTCGACGAGCTCGGTGGTCGAATGGTTAGCAACCACTTTGACTCCGAGGTCGCGGGTTCGATTCCCGCACAAGACAAACATTTGTTTGCATGAACATGTCTGTTTGTCTTGGTCTGGGTATTTTTTATGTATCATAAGTATGTAACAAAAAAAAAACTATTTAAATACATTTATCAGTTTTCTAGTACCCATAACACAAGCTTTGCGCTTAATTTGGGACTAGACGGCGTTGTGTAAATTGTCCAGAAATATTTATTATTTATTTTAATTCAAACAGACACGATTATTATAAAAGAAAATTGAAATTACTGCGCAATGTCGCAAAATGGTCCCATCTCAGTATAAAAACCGAAATCTGTAGCAGACTCGGCACTGATTTTCAGTACTTCTATTATCTACTATCTACGAATGATATTCTGTGATAGAACTGGTGATTTCCTTACTGTAAATCCAGTTGAATTTGGAGACCTACATTTAATTCAAATGATGGTTTCTGATCTAAATCCCTATTAGCATAGAACTGTAATATATCGCGGATTTAAAAGCAATCTGCTTTAGAATCCCTCTGCGAGAACGGTTTGAATCCCTCCGTGGAACCGCTAAGTCATGTTCATATTTCTCTGCTACGAAGGCATCATAATCGATGTTCCCTGACCATAGACCATAGATGTGCGTCTTTTTGTGGTAACAGTGGTCCTAGTGTTGTAACTACGTTATTTATTAAAGTATCGATAGTTTTGTTTTTTATTGGGTTCAAAAACAAGTTTTAACATCCAAAATTTCGATCCTCACTCAAAAGATACGTAAATAACATAGCCTCTGCCCGCAACTTTGTCCCCGTTATGGTCACAATACCAGAATAAAAAGTATACTGTATGTTGATCTAGCTGTGTTCCAAATTTAATACAAATCCGTTTAAGTGTTTAGGCATCACTAATATCCAAATATACAGCCATCAAAATACAGACTTTTGCATTTATATTATTACTGGAATTTATTAGGTCGATTTCCATATTTCCCAGCCCCAGAACGGGAGCCCCATTGATACAATTATTTATTGAAGTATTTTCAGGTAAAATGGAGAGTGTAGCTAGAGAATAACATAAATATTTGTTTGCAACATGTTTACTCGCCTTGTTAAAAGTTGCTTATTATAAGCACGCTTACTATAATTAACACGTTGATAATTACACTGTACTTTACATGAAATGTATAACATAATATATAAAACGAATGAACATAAGGTATGCAGTAACATCGATGTATACCAGTATATACAACGTGTAACTCCAAGTATGCAAAACCTCAAACACCCCAACTGAGTTTTATTATTATAAATTGATGTATCTAAGTAATCATTTTTTGAAAAATAAATTCTCGGAGATATGAACACTTTTGACGTGACAACGTCTTATAAATTGGTTAGCCGGGTGACACTTCAAGAAACTGGCTCACGTTATGCGCTTACAATGAGAGCGAGTGAAAGGCACGCGTCCCTTCTAAGAGCGAGAGAGACAGACATAAAAAGTGAAAGGCATGCGTCCCTTCCACTCGAAAACATTTTACCACTCAAAGTCGTTGTCACGTAAAACTTTCGCCCGTATACCGACTTTACAGGCAACCAATTTTTTTTGTTTTCCTAATAATTCTTATAGTTTCTGAGCTCTGTGGCGCTTTCTTATCAAAAAGACGCGCCAATGGCTGCGATAGGCATTAATATTAAAGAGCAAGCATCGCGTCAATGACACGTAAGCGCCGCTCTCTGCACGGCGCTTAAGACTTTTTGGACGCGGCGGTATTACGTTTGTTTACCTAGTTCACATTTTCTCGCTTGATTCTCGAGCGCAATTTATTAATAGACATGGTAATTAAAAATAGTTATTATTATTTTTCAAAACCAGTTACTTTAAAATTGAAAATGATGGAATTGATTCTACTCATGATTCTGAATGAATTCTTGAAGTTACACGTTGTATTATAGTGATATTTTTACAGTGCTGCCCTTTAGTTACTCTCTCCATGCTATCGGACATGTTATTATATACTTAGTACTTTAATCAGTAACAATAATCTCATTTGTAAAGAGTGGGTCAAATATATAACAATCTAGTTAATGTTCTGCTTCCCTTAAGAGTACTATTACTTATTCTACGCCTTGTATTTCCGTCTGTGTGAAACGAAATGATTTTTAATAAGCTAGTTGTATACAACAACAGATGTCGATTAACAAAATTAGATTTTTTTGTCGATACTTTGTGTATCGATATCGATAGATGAACCGATTATCTGTGACAACACTAAACTAGCAATCATCGGGATTGTCCCTTTTCGAATTGGTTTTCAACCACAAACAGAGATCATTAGTTCCGATTGGCATTGGCTGAATGCGTTGTAATGAGATTGCCTCTGTACAGTACGTTACATATCCATGTAATTATATGTTAGTAATAACGATTTGTAGATAGATAGGAATATCCTTTTTTTGAATAATACAATTGTAAAATACTGTGAATATAACACATTTTTAGTGTAACATGGGGTGTAAGTGACAACCCTTAACAAATAACAATTCCGTTGAGGGTTATTGTGCTCCTGGGAGTGAGTGAGGTCATTAGAAAGAAAGGAAGGAGTATAGGTTGGCAACGGATCGGCGACCCCTTAGTGTTGTTGCTGATCTGCCCTCCTACCGGCGAAGCTGAAGCCGATTACCATTGGAATTTTTGAATGTGTTAATTATGTTTAGCTGAAGCTTGTAGAAACCCTAGAGCTCTACCGTCTAAGCTAAAAATGTTTGTCAATAACTAAAACGTAAAACCTATTTTTCGAATCAAAATTTCCGATGGTAATCGGCGGTGGTTATTGCTTTCCAACAGGTGACCCACATGCCCGTTTGCCCCTGCCATTAAAAAAAAATAAGTAGCTAGAAATGACAACTATTTTTGTGGAAGCAACGAGCAACATTTTATTAGTGTTTAGTAATCTCCCCAACCTGCATACAATATCTCGGAGACACTCGCAAAGGTAGAGAAAATTATTCACAGTTGGAAAAGACTATATAGCTGTATTAGTTATACCTCGCTGGGGAGTATTCCGCCATTTATCTTCTTTTTCTTTTGCCCCTTGCTATTTTAATCTCCTAGGAGTCCGCTTTGACATAAATGGAGTTTACATAAGGATAATAATAAGGAAAAGTATGAGAGTTTCTACTATTACTGTCTCATTAAGTCCCTTAATGAGAAACTTGAAGGTTAATTAAAAATATAAGGCAAGTGACATCGACTATAACCTATTTGATGACATAGACAATACGTGTGAAATAGTCTTCGATCATTATTACTGATCGAAGGGAATAGTTTTACGTTTTTATATGATGTGATATATGTATATGTTAAGCTATAAAATATAGAGATTTATTAATAGTAGTTTATGAAACTGTTGCATAATAAATAAGGGTTCTAAAAATACGAGTGTGAGTGATAATTGTGATAATAGACCACACGAGTATTTTAAGACCTAATTATGTGCAGTTTCATACACTACTTTATCTAATCTCATACTGAAATTTACACATTAAAAAACTAAACACAGTATCTTAAAGACAGTCTTTACGCACAAGCTATCAAAATAAATTTAAAAAGTTATTTTTCGATACAGCTCTTCTATGGACAACTGTATCGTAAAATAACTTTTTTACCATTTCGATACAGCTTCAGCCCTGGATACAGGTATTTTAAACAGGTTGCAATGCAAATACATTGCAACTATGCAAAATTTTTCTACATAATCTGTGAACGCGGCGCCGCGCGGCGCGTCGCGCATGCGCACTACGCATGCTCGATCTGCAAATGGATTTATAAGTAAGAATTATAGCTGTTAAATTAACTTCTTGATTGTATTTAAAATATTATTATCATATATTTCATGAGATTAAATAAAGTAGTGTATGAAACTGCACATAATTAGGTATTAAAATACTCGTGTGGTCTATTATAACATTCGCCTTCGGCTCATGTTATAAACTCACACTCGTATTTTAATAACCCTTATTATGCAACAGTTTCATAAACTACTATTTTGATACAATTGTCCATAGAAGAGCTGTATCGAAAAGTAACTTTTTAAATTTATTTTAATGTCTTGTGCGTAAAAGACTGACATTAAGATTCTGTGTTTAGTTTTTTAATATCTAAATTTCAGTATAAGATTAGATAAATGTATTATATTATTAAATCGTGTATGAGCTAAAAAAAATAGTTGTCTGTAAAGTCGGTTTACGGACGATAATTTATAACGTCATAAGAAAACATCGGCCGATGGACTAGAAGAGAGATAGATGCATCACCGGCCGAACGTTTAGGCCGATCGTGCCTCTCTGTCGCTTGTTCCACGCTCTCGCTTGCACGCTCGACTCAGGCGAAACGTGACAATGAGTCATGCTTTTTTGTGCGTGCAGCCGGCGTTCATCAATTTATAAGACGTTATCATGGCAAAAAGGAAAGAAAGAACGGAATCCCAGCTATTAACTATTGAAAATTAAGCTTCGGTCTCTTTACCCGTTTAAGTATTAAAATATTTTTTGTAATAAAAAATTTAACAGAGGTAGGGAGCGTAATTGTAAGCTACCCGACTGGGGAATGTACCTCCACCTCACAGAATACCGCAGCCAAATAACAATTCCCTTCAGGGTCGTTGTGTTCCTGCGAGTGTGTGAGGTCACCAGAAAAGAAGGAGATGCTGCGTTGGCAGCGGGGGTGGCGGCGCGATATTTTATGTTGCGAGCGCTAATATGGCTACGGTAACCGCTTCACATCAGGCGGGCCGTATGCTAGTCTGCCACCCGATGTATTATAAAAAAAAAGCTTGGTTTCTTTACCCGTTTAAGTATTAAAATATTTTTTGAAATAAACACGTACCAAGAAGAATAGGTACTATCAAAAGAATATGCACCTTAATATCCTAAGACATAAAGTTTGTGCATAAAATGAGCAGTATTTTCATACAAATGTAAGCAAAACAGCCAATTTAGGAAGTGAAACTTGCTGGGTCGACGGTAAGGAGTGGAGATAACTTAAATGTGCTAAGTTAGACTTTAATATTATTTTGGGGTGGAAGGGGCTCACCACTATTTTAGAGTGTAAGCCAACCTCACCTGCACGTGGTGCACCCTGCTGATTCACTGACGAGGCTTTGACACGAAGAAAGGTAGGGCAGCATAATTATAAGCTACCAGACTGGGGAAGTACGTCTACCTCACAGAATACTGCAGCCAAATAACAATTTCCTTGAGAGTGGTTGTGTTCCTGCGAGTGAGTGACGTCACCAGGAAGGAAGTGGCAGCTGGGGTGCCGACGCGCAAGTGATATTTTGTATTACCGACGTTGATAATTATGGTTACGTTAACCGCTTTACATCAGAAAAATATATTTAAAAAAAAGTAACTCGAATAGGTATGTGATATATATATATTTGTTCTATTATCTTGTTTCTATAATGCATATGTACTTGTATCTATTAGTTTTTTTTTATATGTTAGCTCAGCATAATGGCTCCGTTTCGCCTGACGGTAAGCGAAAAAAGGAGCCCAAATTGCAGCTGAAGCTGAATAAAGACTAGACAACAGTGTTCTGTCGAACAGAACACTGTGCACATGCAATGAATGAAAGATCCATTTTTTTTTGTAAATACATACATATAATACATAGATAACACCCAGACCAAAACAAACATACATGTTCATATACACAAATATTTGTCATGTGCGGGGATCGAACCCGCAACCTTGGAGTCAAAATGCCCATTGCTAACCATTCGACCACCGAGCTCGTCATCGAAGCACGCTATTTAAACGTTTGTTCATATTCCGCTATGTGGATTTTCCAGCTGGCAGCTTGCCAAGACTTACGATAAGGTTCTGCCACATGGCGCGCCATTTTCATACAAACTGCTCAATCTTTTCACCCTTTCCCGTTGGAAGGGTACTCTAAATACATTTTATGATAATATGCTAAAACTTTTGCTACGATGTGTTGTTAAATTATATTTCATTTGTTTGTATGTACGTAATCTCTTTATTATACAACAAAGCAATACAAAGAAAAGTAGATAAATAAATTAAACAGTGTAAAGGCGGGCTTATCTCTGAAAAAGATCTCTTCCAGCCAACCGTAGAGTGTTTGAAAGTATTCATAATAGGCGTGGTTAAATCAAATAGATAAATATAGTAAAGAAGAAATATTTATACTTATATGTATAATTTGATTATACGTAAGTATAATCAAATTATAATATATGTATAATTTGATTATACGTAAGTATAATCAAATTATAATATATGTATAATTTGATTATACGTAAGTATAATCAAATTATAATATATAAGTGAAGCAAAAACTTTGTACCTTTGTTGCGCAGACGGAGGAGTAAAATTAAAATAAAATTTCGTACACTTGTAGTTTATACAGAGAAAGAGTGCAGAATGCTAATATTTTTTTATAATTATGCATAAAAAATGTATAATATTTTTTTTTAATTTTTTTTTTTCGAAATCCCTAATTGATATCGGAAAACCAAGGTCACTTTACTTTTTGATGCTCTACACGAATCCGAAGTCAGAATTTCTAAATTTTGAGTTTCATGGCAACGGACAGACAGAACGACCGGATGATTTCATAAGCTCATTGAATTCCGCTGAAGATAACACTCGTATAATTGGCTATTTGACTAACATTTTTTTCTGTTTGATATGTAGGGACGTCTCCATAATATAACCATAGGTGAAAGAATTACTTCGATAGCACAAAAATCTCTCGAGATATGGTAATTTGAAAATCACAATTTTTAGACTGCCCCAAAACGCTCCATACAAAAGACTACTGAATTATGACGTCACAGATCTGTATTTTGTATGCATCAAATCAGAAATTTGTACGACAGCTATGTTAAATATTACGTTTATGTGATTAGTATCATAATAAAAGTTATAGCATTTTTTATTGCTTCTCCAATGGAAATATAATTTTTTAATAATTTCATACTTTTAAAATGGACTTTCCCGCCAAACTTTGATCGACGCTAAAAAAAGTCTGACTGAAGATATTAGAATGAAAGTTTGCAGATCTTTATAGTTTTGTGTGTTTTACGATATTGTTAAATAATTTATACAAATTTTAAACATTGGAAAATAGCCAATTGTATATTCTTTTGTTTATTGTTAAAGTCATTAATTTTGGTCGAATTTCGACCACTGGGCGACCACTAGTATTAAATAAAACGTCGTTTCATACTTCTGATACAATTTACCGTGTAGTTCTTTTAGCCTACATGATAATTAGTATCTTAGAATAATTTTGGGGTGTAAGTAGCTCACTACGATTTTTAGAGCCAAAGCTAACCTCACCTGCACGTGGTGCCCTGCCGGCTAGCGAAACAGGCTCTGGCGAAAGAGGGTACAGCGTATTTGTAAGTGGCCCGGCTGGGGAGGTACCTCCACCCCACAGAATACCGAAAATAACAATTCCCTTGAGGATTGTTTTTGTTTTCGTGACAATCTACGATTAAATTCTGCCGTTTATAAACCAATATGGCGGCTGCTACAAAATAC
Organism: Hypsopygia costalis; assembly: GCA_937001555.2. Lineage (NCBI taxonomy): Eukaryota > Metazoa > Arthropoda > Insecta > Lepidoptera > Pyralidae > Hypsopygia > Hypsopygia costalis. The sequence goes on from OW443342.2 coordinate 5,961,538, forward strand.
CGATTTATAAAATCCACTTTGTTCCAAAAAAAAAAAAAAAACAAAAAAAGAATAGTTAATTGATTCAGAGGTCATTATGCGGATGTCAAATTTACAGGCAATTTGATCTACACTACTTTGCGTTGATGTTCAGATGTTGGAGATTCGCCGAGACGACCACTGCAGCTGGAGCAGAGACGACCAAAGCAGCCACGGTAGTCGCATGCAACTACTAACGGTAGTGAGCGGGTGCCGGCCGGCAGTAGTTTGCATGAACTAATTGGTGGCGGAAGCACGCAAAGTAGTGTAGATCAAATTGCCTGTAAAAAAAGAATGTTTATTATTTTTTATCTATTTAAGACGTACTATTTTATAGTTACACCATCATCACATGATTTTACATAAAATAAGATTGGAGAAAAATAAGATGAATATTTTCGCAAACTTTAATGAACATGTCATATCTGACGTAACCCTTTTATACGAAGGCGCAACTTTGTAAGGAAGCTCATTAAGCTCTTCACATGTTATCAAAAGCTCATTCAAATAAATTCTCTCTCGCAACCCCTCATTTGGTATTCTGGCAAGGATCTGAATTCTTCAATTCGAGATCGCAAATTAGAATATTGTTTTTTTCTGAAAGTATTTTTTCTCTGGAATTGTTTGTAATTTATATTATATAAATATTATATATTGTACTAGTAGCATAGGCAAAGTTTAAATAAATATTCCTGCGATAAATATTCCCGGACACACGGCCATCTAGTCCCAAACTAAGCAAAGCTTGTACTATGGGTACTAGATAACTGATATTATACTTAAATAAATTTTCTTTTGTAAATGCATACATATAATACATAGAAAACACCCACACCAAGACAAACAGATATGTTCACACAAATATTTGTCTTGTCCTGGGATCGAACCCGCAACCTCGGAGTCGAAGTAGCCATTGCTTTCGACCACCGAGTTCGTCAAATATTTCACACCATAGGCGTAGTATTATTACGATAGAAGACCGATGATGTAAAAAAAGAAAGAATAAATAAACGGTTTATCAACTCGTATTATAATTGAAGGAATTTAGGAATGTTAAAGAGAGAGAGAGAAAAAAAAAGACGTGTGGCACTCGGGAACTGCCGCGGTAAAGCTATTGCATAGCATTTTGTATCAACTTATGCAATTATAATTTTATTTATTTATTTTATTCATGCAGTATTGCTTTTTCTTTGATATTAATTCAAGTTACACTTTTTGAGCGTGGTGACCGATAAGAAAACAAATTTTTCTATTATTAAATAAATAAAACGAGTTTCGTAGAGTCGTACAATACGTCTAATCGCACGCACACAACGCCGTGACGAAGACTGCCGAACTGAAACGACGTTAGACGATGCACGGCCTTCAAGCCACACCTCCTTGCCCGTCGGAGTGGGGAGCGTGAGGTTTTTTCGTTACGGAATTTCTGGATTCGGTCCCCGCGCTCAAGGCCCGCGATAGAAGCTATGCAATAGCTTAAAATAAAACCAGCACATAAGCATCGTTAAATGCATCTAGACCAATGACAATGAAATTCATAATCATAATCATAAATCATTTATTTCTTGCCAAATATGGGTAAACATGATCTTATAAATGTTTATACAGTTGAACAAACCATATTTTACCTTTTGTATAGGCATGCAAGCATTTTAAGTTAATTATCTAAATACATGTCATATTTAAATAAGTTATTATCAATACAATTAAAACATTAGTATTATTTTTATTATGAATAAATTATGTCACCAATTATTTAATCCTTTAAAAATTCGTCAACAGAATAGTTAAGACTTTTCTGTTAAAAAGTCTTTAAGCTTTCTCCTAAAACAGTGCACATTTTCTTCAGCTTTGACAGATTGCGGTAATTTGTTAAATATTTTCGGTCCCATACAATTATGATATAAGTTATGGCAGGCAATATTAGGCAGACATTATGATATAAGTTACGAATAAATCATTAAAACAAAGCCAAACCATTTTATCTTGATACTCTTTATATAGTGAAACTAGTGAGTTCTAAGAAACCTTTTTATTATTCACAGAAAACCACCCGAAGTTGGATAGAGAGCACGTTTCAGAAGAGGGAGTGTAAATACTTTGTGGCCAGCGCTAAAGACGAGCACGTGTAAGTATACCTTCAATTTTAATTCTTAACCGAATACAAAAAGGTTATGTATATTGTATTAATCTCTAAGTAAGCTGTTTTGGAGTTAACTTCAGGATAATCTACTTTTTTTTAAATTTTATACCACTAAAGTGGGAAACAAGCATACGGCCCGCCTAAAAGCAGTTACTATAGCCTATGAACGTCTGTAACACCAGGGGCATCACACGCGCGTTGCCAACTCTGTAAATACCTCTTCACGCCCTTTTTGAAGAACCCCATGCTGTAGTCTCCTCAGAAAATCTCGACAGGCAGTTCATTCCTCAGCTTGACAGTACGCGGGAGAAAACTTCTCTGGAACCGCACAGTACGCGACCACTTAAGCTCCAATGTGTGAGGATGAATTCCTTGTCGATGGCGAGCAGTGCGACTGTAGAAATACTTCTACGTATCCGGAGACATATATCATATCCAGCACAGCATACACTGAGCTGAATTTGAAATTAGTCTCCGGATACGCAGGTAGTTTACACATTTCACCTGGCCACAAAACAAACACTTAATTCGTCATGCTCTCCATCAGCTCAATGATCAACTCGACTCATCCATAGATCAGTGTCCGATGTTATCATGAAACAAAAACCTGTTAATCAGGCTAGATTAGATATGGAATATAAATTCGTCAGAGTTTTCTTATCACATTTATCTTCCGATATTTAGAATCAAATAACATACTAAGTATCTGACATTAACATCTCATAAAAACGCACGAAAGTGATCTACCATAAACACAGATCGGACTTTAAATTTATGGATTGATCGAACTATTTAGGCTCATAACACGATAAACGATAAAATAGTTAGGCTTGCAACTCGATAGATGCTCAATACGTTAGGCTCATAACTCGAGAGACGCACAACTAGTCAAGCACACAACTTGATACATGCTCAAATAGTCAGGCTCATACCACAGTATAAGTAATAGTACTCTCATACCTTGTTTGACGCTGAATTAGTAAGACTCACAACTTGAAAGATGCTCAAATAATCAGGCTCGCAACTCAGTTCATAACTCGTTAGATGCTCAACTATTTAGGCTCGTAACTCGATTGACGCTCACTTACAACTCGATAGATTCTCAACTAGTCAGACTCGCAACTCGATAGACGCTAACCAGTCAAGCTCGCCAGTCGATAGACGCTCAAATCTCTCAACTCGACGGATCCCGTCTAATCAGAAAAAAAAAAGGGTGTTGGTGTGTCATGGACATGGCCGTGTGTTGTACCGTGTACGTGAATATGTTATGTGCACTAAAATTATCTCAAAATGGCAGCGTTTCCCCCTCCCCCGTACGCGATGTTCAATAGTCCTTACTTAGCGTAATATTGTTTTCGTCGTTCATTTGTCCAGTGGTGTGATTGAATTTTGGATGTAGAGTATAGATTCGAAACTACAACGCCAAATTGTATCCCCCGATTTTGTTATCATTAGATTTTATCGATTGCTCCCGTATGGTAGCAAATTTAAAGACATATTAATTTGGGGTGTAAGGGGTTCATCAACATCTGTGAACCAAAGCCAACTTCATCTGCACGCGGTGCACACTGCTGACTGACAAACGAAGCTCTGGCGAAAAGAGAGGTAGGGAGCGTAATTGTAAACTACCCGACTGGGGAATGTACCTCGACCTCACAAAATACCGCAGTCAAATAACGGTTCCCTTGAGGGCTGTTGTGTTCCTGCGAGTGAGTGAGGTCACCAGAAAGGAAGGAGATGCTGCGGTGGCAGCGGGGGATGGCAGCGCGCGAGCGATATTTTATGTTGCGAGCGTTAATATGGCTACGGTAACCGCTTCACATCAGGCGGGCCGTATGCTTGTCTGCCACCCGACGTAGTATAAAAAAAAAAAATTCACGCCAAAATTGCTTGTAGCGATTAATGTAATGTAATATTCTTAATGTAATGTAAAATTTTCCGTAATATAAACCTTAATATACTATTCCATAGAAAGTTATCGACAATTTTTATTATATATTCATCCTGTGTGGAGTTTATTATCGCTATATTAGCAATAAGCTTATATGGTTACGCAAGAGAAATAGAATGGGTGTGTAAAATAAATTGTGTTGAATATAAACGTTTGAATAATAATTGAAAAAGGCTGCTTGTCTTTGACGTTTCCTTATGTCTCAGGATTTTCAGGAATCCTTTTAAGAGATTGCATTTGGAAGCGTCTCGTTTAAAGAACATCTGGAATTGTGGCTAAATGGCTCTACTTATGTTGGGAATAAACGTAAAATAAACGAGCAATTTTGCTTAAAAATAGATGTTACTTTTCGCAAAGGGAATATGAATCACTACATTTAGCAGTGATATTCTTTTAAATTCGCTGCTCTGTGAAAATTTCATTTCTAAAAATGCTGTGTAAAATGTTTTCTCCATTTCCATTTTGTTTTGGCATCTCACTTACATATTTTAAATACTTAAATGAAAATAATGTAAATGGTAAATCGTAAATATGTAAGTAAGTCATTAAGCATCAAGATGTCAATTTTAGAGCGAACTCAACCTCGTCACAACCAAAGGCCCTACTACCGAAACCGATTACCATGGTATGTATTGATTCGAAAAATAGGTCTTATGTTTCAGTTATTGACAAACATCTTCAGCTTAGTCTGTAGAGCTCCACGTTTACTACCAGCTAAGATAAACACAAGTACCATAAAACTGAGCTGAAGTTTGACGTACGCATTCAAAAAATCCGATGGGAATCGGCTTCTGCTTCGGCAGTAGAGCCCCTGTTCTGCTGAACTCCCACGTATATTTTTCATACATATTCCTGTAATTAATTTCGAAGTGTCGCTGCGTCAAATGTTTGCACATGCTCAGCGCGTCGCCTGGAAATTGAATTATCTTTAGTGCTCTGACGCCTCTAAATTACGAGCCAGAATTCGCAAATACATCGTTACGTGACAACCTGCATGCGAGTGAATGATATATTTTTTCATCCTAGTTCTGAGAGTAATCCACTGTCCTAGATATACGGCCGCTAAAGATCCATTAGGATCGATGTGTCACCGATGGTTCTATCTTCTATACATGTTATATATATATATATATATATATATATAACATGTACATGTATCGGGTATTGATACATACATATATATGTATGTATCAATACCCGAAATTTCGCCTAATTCAACGTACAGTAAATGGAACGAATAATTTTCCTGTAAAACTCTACTAAATGCTCACTCGTTTGAGCATACGTCGAACACAGCATCAGTATTCGCAGGAATGTTGCATGACATTTTTTTTATATACTACGTCGGGTGGCCGACAAGCATACGGCCCGCCTGACGTGAAGTGGTTACCGTAGCCATATTAACACTCGCAACATAAAATGTCGCTCGCGCGCCGCCACCCCCGCTGCAAATGCAGCATCTCCATCCTTTCTGGTGACCTCACTCACTCGCAGGAAAACAACAACCCTCAAGGGAATTGTTATTAGGCTGCGGTATTCTGTGAGATGGAGGATTCCCCAGTCGGGTAGCTTAGAATTAGGCTCCCTTCCTCTCTTTTCGCCAGATCTTCGTTTGTCAGTCAGCAGGGTGCACTGCGTGTAGGTAAACTTGACTTTGGTACAAAGATGTTGATGAACCGCTTACACCCCAAAATCACCCAAAATCATGAAGACCAATAAAATGCTCTAGTATATACCCACCTTGAGGAAATAAATATTTAGAACTAGTTCCTATACGCAGCTTCGCTCTGCGTAAAACGAGTTTAGGGATAAAAAATTATACATTATGTTAATCTAGAATATTACCCAAATCCTTTCAGCCATTTATACGTAAAAGAGACAAACAATCATGGACCGCGTTTTTAGTAAATTGCGGTCTTCACAAATCTGCGGGCTGCTAACTCTACTAACATACATGCGCATCCAGAATTTCATTCAGGGAAGTGCATTTAATGTGTTAAACATTTAATTGTAAAATTTTCATCGAAGAAACTAGCGCTCAACAGGGTGAAACAGTACTTCAACCCGCGGCAAAGGCTTCTGCTTTACAAAGCTCAAGTACGGCCGCATATGGAGTACTGTTGTCATCTATGGGCGGGAGCACGTAAATACCAGCTAGCACCTTGTGACTCGATTCAGAGACGCGCTGTGAGGATTGTTAACGAATCCAAATTGACGGACGGTTTAGATAGAACCCTTGAGTCTGAGAAGCGATTTTGCGTCACTTTGTGTGTTCTACCGATTGTACAATGGGGTGTGTTCTGAGGAGTCGTTTGACATGATGCCAACGGCCTCCTTCTACAGTCGCACCGTTCGCCATCGACAGGGAATTCATCCTCACACATTAGAACCGAAGTGGACACGTACTGTGCGGTTCCACATAAATTTTCTGCCACGTACTATCAAGCTGTGGAATGCACTGCCTGTTGAGGTTTTCCCAGGAGACTACAGCATGGGTTCTTCAAAAAGGGCGTAAAGAGGTTTTTACAGGGTCGGCATGTGATGCTTCTGGTGTTACGCCGAAGCTGAAGGCGGTTACTATCGAATACTTTGATTTTAATAAAGTTGATTTAAAAAAAAATTAAACCGACTTCAGTTGGCGAGCGCAGCTTATTGGTGGAATACCCCGGCAGACGCTACTGCCCGTTTCCGGGAGAAAAGTTATCGCGTGACACAAGATTCCTTAGTCGCCTTGTACGACATCCAGCGCAGAGCAATGGAGTGGCACAATTTTATTCTGCCGGCTTGGTGAATTTGGAACCACCTCGCAATTACCCTTTCAAATAAAAATAAATGAATTTGACCATACGTGCTTATAAAATTTAAGGGTTTCCCTTGATCTCCCTGGCATCCCATCATCAGATCCTGACTTGGTGAATATGGGATCACCTTGCAATCATACCCTTTCAAATAAAAAAAGAATTATGAAAATCGGTTCACAAATTCGCAAAGATATCGAATAACATACTTACAAAAAAAAATTCAGTCGAATTGAGAACCTCCTCCTTTTTTGAAGTCGGTTAAAAATAGATCTTACGTTTTAGTTATTGACAAACATCTTCAGCTTATTCGGTAGAGCTCCAGAGTTTTTACCAGCTAAAACAAACACAATAGGCTTTTGAATCATTTTTTTTTCGATTTGTTATTTAAAGACGTCACAATAATATAACTAAAGGTGAAAGAATTGCTTCGATAGGCTAACTTCTCGAGATATGATAACTTGAAGATCACAAATTTGGACTATCCCGAAAACGCTCCTTACAAAACGCATACAATATTATGACGTCACGATACGCTATTATATATGCATTAAATCAGAAATTTGTACGACAGCTATGTTAAATATTGCGTTTATGTAGCTAGTGCCGTAACAAAAGTTATAGTATTTTTTATTGTTTCTACAATGGTAATATTTATTTTTTATAATTTCATACTTTTAAAATGGACTTTCCCACCAAACTTTGATCGACCATAAAACACGTCGGACATAAGTTATTAAAATTTTGAGATCGCAGATCGTTCTACTTTTATGTATTTTACGTTACTGATAGAGAGTTTTTATAATTTTAGAACATTGGTCACACGCCCATTCCCATTTATCTAAGACCTTTGATTTTTACTATCAAAAAATTCGATGGAAATCGGCTTCAGCTTCGGCAGTAGGGCCTTGGTACGCACTAAGGGTAACTTGCATTTAATAATTTTCCAAAAGCATCGCCATGATTTAATATGCGCGACTTATAAGTTTTAATTAAACATGCTGTATAGGTACTGCGAACATGTTAAACTTTACTCTTGTCCCGGTATGGCATCACATTGTCTCTGAAACTATTTTCGAGTTTAACCTTAAAGTAGGCATTAACTTCAAAACTATGGCGTGTGAGTTGTACTCCTAAAATTTTAAAGCAGTCGACGTATTCCGTATTTATCGCTCTTAAAACTGAACGAAGTCGGTAAACTGTGTCGAAGTTGGTGTCAAGTTGTTCAGTTGCCGTGATGTTCCCGAGACAGTTCTCCAGACTTCTGTAATTGGCGTGTCTTCGCTAACAAGCTGGCTTGGGTGCTATTATACTCGTAGTATATTAACTTGTTATTGTCTCTCCAAACATAAATGCTGTTCTTTTAATTATTTCTACTAAGTTTAAAAACAAATTATTTATATTTGGATTCGATCACGCAAGTTAAGCAGCGTCGATCGTAGTCTGTCTTAGGATGGGTTTATTTATCTTGAGCTCCACCGTGCTTCGGAAGGCACGTTAAGCGGTCTGTCCCGGCTGTTTTCATTACATGACAGTCGACAAATCCCGCTATACATATCACGTATGTTATACGCACAGTTGACATGACATAAGTATATTGACGATTTTGACGAGCTCGGTGGCGTAGCGGTCAATGACGCGGCTTCGACACCAACGCTCGTGGGTTCGATTCCCCCTTAGGACGAACATTTCTGTGCATGAACATGTCTGTTTGTCTTAGTCTGGGTGTATTCTATGTATCAAAAAGTATGTATTTACAAAAAAAAATGTATTTATGTATGTTTATCAGTTGACTAGTACCCATAACACAAGCTTCGCTTACTTTGGGGCTAAATGGCGCTGTGTAATTTGTCAAAAAATAAAAATAAAAAGTTTGGTTACACAATATACTAAGAAATTCCCAAGATTTTTGTACAAAGAAATGCTACCGTACAAGTCTTCTAGGTTCTCTGTAATATGTTATAACTTCAAGTTAAACCTTGTAGCAGTCAGGTGTAATGTAACGTACGGTAGAAGCGGGATTAATGTTGCAGGATTCTCAGGATGAGTATACTGCAGTATAAGCAATAAATGCTAAGTATAGTAATATTTTTTATATATTTGTTCTTCTATTTTCTATTCTATTTTATTTTTATATAATTTGTGAACAAATTACTAACGACTTTAATAGGTAGATGGCGACTGGTAGCTCAGTTGGAAGAGCACTCGACCGGTCATCGAGAGGACGTGGGTTCAAACCCCACCTAGGCGGAAGGTGAATTTTGTCCATTTTTTAAAATATGTATAATATTCAGGCAAATTGGCCGAAACAACTATTTAAATAATAATAATTTATAATAAAACATATTTATGAAAGAAAAAGTATCGTTACATACATAATAAGCCAAAAAGCAATCAAAAGCTCATCAACTTTAAAATTAGAATAACGCTACACTGAGCATACAATTTCTCTTTGTCTGAGATCCAGTGTTTTGATAAAGGAATACATAAGTAGGGTTGCCAACCGTAGATACCTACTATATTATTCAGTGACTATTGTACTATTTTAACCCAAAGTGCCCAATGTAGTGTTGAAGAAATGTATAGGCAAAAAAGACGTGTGGCACTCGGGGACTGCCGCGGTAAAGCTATTGCATAGCATTTTGTATCAACTTATGCAATTATAATTTTATTTATTTGTTTTATTCATGCAGTATTGCTTTTTCTTTGATATTAATTCAAGTTACACTTTTTGAGCGTGGTGACCGATAAGAAAACAAATTTTTCTATTATTAAATAAATAAAACGAGTTTCGTAGAGTCGTACAATACGTCTAATCGCACGCACACAACGCCGTGTCGAAGACTGCCGAACTGAAACGACGTTAGACGATGCACGGCCTTCAAGCCACACCTCCTTGCCCGTCGGAGTGGGGAGCGTGAGGTTTTTTCGTTACGGAATTTCTGGATTCGGTCCCCGCGCTCAAGGCCCGCGATAGAAGCTATGCAATAGCTTAAAATAAATAAATAAATATTGTCAGACAAATTACACAGCGCCATCTAGCCCCACAGTAAGCGAAGCTTTTGTTATGGGTACTAGACAACTGATAAACATACGTAAATACATATTTATACTTTTTTTGTAAATACATACCTACTTATGATACATAGAAAACACCCAGACCAAGACAAACAGCCATGTTCATGCACACAAATGTTTGTCTTGTGCGGGAATCGAACCCGCGACCTCGGGGTCAAAGTGGCCATTGCTAACCATTCGACCACCGAGCTCGTCAAAAACTAAACAATTAAAAAGGCAAAAGTAGATTTACGAAATCAAAAATTTCGATTTGAATCGGCTTCAGCTACCATATCCGCCTATATGGTAAGATAATGAAATCTGAAGAAATCTTTATTAATTTAAAGAGTTTGTTTGTATGTAATCATTAGTCTCCGTAACAAAGAGTTTGTTTGTATGTTTGAACTCATTAATCTCCGCAACTATCAAACGGATTTGAATTTATATTTTTGTTTTGATAGCCCTATTCCTGAGGAAAGTTATAGTATCTACGTCGGGTGGCAGACAAGCGTACGGCCCGCCTGATGTGAACGCCGCCACCCCCGCTGCCAACGCAGCGGGGGTGCCAAGTAGTAGAATTACTTCTGTGACCTAACTAAATAGATGTTATTGAGATGAAAGATGAGATGAAGAAATGAAAGAAATTCGTTTTTTTAATTAAATTTAATATTTTATTATAAATACGTATAATCATAGTTTATGTGTGATGTATTATTTTTATTGATATCTTCACCGCCGCTCTTTTTAGACTGAAAAAGAAACGTCCTCGTTAGTTAGTCAGAAGGATGCACCACTTGTAGGTGAGGTTGGCTTAGTTCCTAAGATGACGGTCAGGTACTTACGAGTACATCCTAAAACTTTTGCCTTAAATATACTATCCATTATTTATAAATAAATAAATAAATATTGTCAGACAAATTACACAGCGCCATCTAGCCCCAAAGTAAGCGAAGCTTGTGTTATGGGTACTAGATAACTAATAAACATACGTAAATACATTTTTTTATAAATACATACTTATGATATGATACATAGAAAACACCCAGACCAAGACAAACAGACATGTTCATGCACACAAATGTTTGTCCTGTGTGGGAATCGAACCCACGAGCGTTGGTGTCGAAGCCGCGTCATTGACCGCTACCACCGAGCTCGTCAGTCATAAATATCATAAATAAAAGTCAGTCGTCCTCATAAATACACAACGTGCAAATCCACTTTCTCCTTTCGTAATGTAATGACTGGAAAAGTGCCTGAAAATTTCCCTAGTTCCTGAATAAATAGTTAAATACCTTCATTTCATGATGTCAATTAGTTACAAGTAGCCGATGGTACTGCAACTACGCGGGTTTCGTAAGAATTTGGTACGTAACTGGTAACGAGGAGCTCGATGGCGTCGTTGGATGTGTCAGTCTAATAAAACACGCAAGTTAAGTAACGTCCACCGTAGCCTGTCCTAGGATGAGCTATTTTATTTATCTCAAGTTCCTACGCGCTTCGTGCTTCTGAGGGCATGTTAGCCATCTGTCTCGCCTGTTGTCGTTATATAACAGTCGTTAGGCATGTTAGTGTACTTTAGGGGGCTTGGAAACACTGGCCAACCTAAGTTAAGGGTTGATACTGTTGATTGTTGGCACTTGGTGGAACATTATTATCATAATGTTACAATAAAGCACTTGTACTATTCCACGTTATTATATTTAATATTACCGACCGGTTTCGCCGCTAAGACATTATCAAGGTAAACAGATGGTGTTTGTGTTTCTACATAAACTAGTAGAAACACAAAGTAGTACAAGTACAAAAAACCGGACAAGTGCGAGTCGGACTCGCCCACCGAGGGTTCCGTAGGTACGTAGTATCATTATTAAATTTGATATTTTTCATTATAAATAAGAAATAATGCGTCGAAAAAAATAAATAAAATATATTTTGCAATGTGTACATCAAGCCCTTTCATATGATACCCCATTTGAACTAGTAGTTTCAATTTGAAATTTCGACACCCTATAAAAAATATAGACCCCCTATTTTTTTAGATCTATTTACAAATGTATAGTTTTGAGATTTATTCCTGTACTTGTAGTCTATAACGATGTTACTTGCCAAATTTCATAGTTCTAGGTCAACGGGAAGTACCCTATAGGTTTTGATTCCTTTGAATGTGTCGAAATATGCGTTTTTTGCTGAATAAACGGCCGTAACTTTTTTCTACGTAAACTTAGCAGTTTGATTTTTTTTTAACTTCATGGGACCGTAGACCTGTGTATACAGTTCAAATTTCAGCTTGATACCTCCACGCATTCTCGACATAGAAATGTTTGACAGACAGACAGACAGACAGACAGACAGACAGACAGACAGACAGACAGACAGACAGACGGACAACAAAGTGATCTTATAAGGGTTCCGTTTTTCCTTTTGAGGTTCGGAACCCTAAAAATAGTACAAGTGCTTTATTATAACATTATGCTAAGTTAAGGGGTTTTCACAGGGTCGGCAACGCGTGAGTGATGCCTCTAGTGTCGCAAGCGTCCATAGACTACGATGACTGCTTTCCATTAGGCGGATCGTACGCTTGTTTGCCACCCTAGTAGTATAAAAAAAGGATATTTTCAGACATTTTTTTCTTGAAAGAGTAACAAACCATGTTTCCATGCATCGTCACAATTTTCGCTATTAAAATATTAGTATGTAGTACTATTCTACGATATTACCTATAGCATAAAAAAAAACAAAAGTCTTACCTCTGGATCTGGATTCTTCTTGTCGACTGGCTGAAGAGTATCAACATACGCATCCCAGAACTTGGAGACGTGGGTATCAAACAACTCTCGGTTCATCAAGGCGCAGTTCAGACACCATAGATCTTCACCCACTTGTACCAGAAAACCTAGTGGGTAAGCATAGTGTTGTATAGACGGCGACAAAAATATGTATAATATTTTAAACTGCAAAGACTAAGACTAAGTTCTGATGGCCGCGCGGTACCGCGCGGAACGCTTGCCGCGCGGTACAAGATCAAATTAAACAATGGTTATCGCTTACATGACCGCGCGGCACCGCGCGGCGCGCTCCGTATATATATGCCGTCATGTGAACGCACCAACCGCGCGACGACGCGCGGTAATGCGCGGTCATGTGAACTTAGCCTTAAAAACGTGTGTAGGTCCATATGTACTAAAAATCAGCATGGTTCAGTAACGGACAAAAGAAATATTGATGGCAATAAGCCTTTGATCATGAATACTAGATAGAACTAGAAGCACAATCAACACCAAAAACGTCCTCTCCAAAACAGTTCCCAAATGACGATCTGGGAGCTCTTTTACTTAGCCATATTCAAACGATTATATTTTTCATTGTTTAGTAGTGTAATACTTAATAGGTAGATGGCGCCACACTGCGACTTCATAGCAGTAAAATATAAAATGCAAAAATTCGCCACCATCACAAACCTTCCTGGTAGCTCAGTTAGAAGAGTACTCGACCGTTAATCAAGAGGTAGTGGGTTCCCACCCACCCAATCAATCCCACCTAGACGAAGGAGGTGAATTTTTAAAATATTGATCATATTCAAACGCTTCCATATTTGACATTATTTTCAAAAGAATGATTGACTTTGTCTTAACCTTGCTTTTTATATAAAAGCAAGGTTAAGACAAAGTCAATCTCAATGACATAAGAAATAGTCGGAATTGTAAATCTTAAGCCGAAAGCGTAAGTGTGGATTTACAATGCATGTTATGGAGTTAGTTTCTTTTTATATTGCGCGTAAATAAGTAACACTTACGTCAACTTCTGCCTACTGCGGCCATTATTTTGCATATCAATGTGCATCTAGTGCGATTATTGATCAAAGCAATAAGCAATCAATGATGTCAATCACAAATAAAATAAATGCATTTAAATAATAAAATTTTATGTCATTGTGCCAGATCCTCGTTAGTTAGTCAGAAGGATGCACCACTTGTAGGTGAGGTTGGCTTTGTCCCTAAGATGACGGTCAGCTACTTACGAGTACATCCTAAAACTTTTGCCTTAAATATACTATCCATTATTTATAAGTACACAACGTGCAAATCCACTTTCTCCTTTCGTAATGTAATGACTTGAAAAGTGCCTGAAAATTCCCCTAGTTCCTGAATAAATGATTTCTTTCATCTTCATGTTATCTTGCAGCTGCCTTTGAATTTAAGCTCCCAATGATTTTATTCAGAAGAAATTTGTACTAATAAGAAACTCATAATTTTCTTCACAAGAGAGAGAGATATGACGAGCTCGGTGGCGTAGCGGTCAATGACGCGGCTTCGACACCAACGCTCGTGGGTTCGATTCCCACATAGGACAAACATTTGTGTGCATGAACATGTCTGTTTGTCTTAGACTGGGTGTTTTCTATATATCATAAGTATGTATTTACAAAAAAAAAATGTATTTACGTATGTTTATCAGTTATCTAGTACCCATAACACAAGCTTCGCCTACTTTGGGGCTATATGGCGCTGTGTAATTTGTCTGACAATATTTATTATTATTATTTATTATATAAAGTGCAATGTCATTAATTAGTTAAGAATACTTCAATGGGTTCCGTGCTTCGGAGGGCACGTTAAGCCATCGGTCTCGACTGTTGTCATTAGATGACAGTCGTTAAGGCAAGTCAGTGGCCTTTGAGTGGGTTGAAAACACTGGCCTCCGCCAACCCGCAGTTGAGCAACGCGGTGAAGTATGGTCTAAACCCCTTCGATTAATGGGAGACCCGTATCCCAACAGTGGGATGATTATGATAATAATAATAATAATAAAGAGATACATATAATAATAATATAATAATAATATTGTTTATTCTTTCTCCACAAGCTTTACAAAACAACACATTTTGAGTGGTAATAAGTAAGGTGGTGAACGGAATTCCATGCCAGTCAGAATATTTAATCATGTTTCACCTTCACCTTCAATATTATTATCATGTTCTGGAGCTAGGAATTTCGCTTCACAAACAAGTAAGCTGTGGAGAACTGGCGCCTGAACTAGGCTTCCAAAGAAGCCTGTTTCACAGGTCACCAGGTCCCCACCCGGGTTGAAAAACATTAGTAAATATATAACAACGAGTAGGTAATAATAACTAAGTATACAGTTTTAAGTGAAGAAACATTACTTAATAAAAGAACATTAAACGGAATAATGCCTGTGGCAATTTTTGTACAAGCATAACATTTATCGTAAGAAATCGTTAATAGCCATGGTCAAGTGTCAGGTCTATTCATCTAAGTCCGTACCTAGCCCTACGAGCAAGTCTTGGGATCGGTTGAAGCGAATAAAATCACCACCAGGTACGGAAAGAAAGCCAGTATCAATATCACAATAGTTTATATCACTACATTGGCTAAATAAAATTGAATAAGGTAGGTGTTACATAATTGGGTGTAGCAGGGACTCGGTCTCGTTATAGCTAAGTGTAAGGAGCCAGTTTGTAACTATCTTCTTACACGTATATTTGGTATAGGGAAGGATTGCTAATCTGGAGTTGATATTTTTATAAAGGTAAGGTCCTAGAAAAGTGTAGAACCTTCTCGCAAATGAAGTATTATAAAGGGAGATTAGTAATTGTTTTCTATAATTGCGGAAATTCAAATTCGACTGGAAAACCAGATCCGAGTGCTGTCTTAATACTGTGGATAAGATAAAAAGTTGACGAACTGTGAGTACTTGACAGTTTTTATATAAATCAGCAGTAGGGTACCGATAGGGTTTAAAAGTACACACTTTGAGAATGGCTCTTTGCGCTCTTTCCAAACTAATAAGATGGGACTTAGCAGCACCTCCCCAAGAAGTTATACAATAGCTGATGATTGATTGGCACAGTGCCATATAAGTCATTTTCAGAATCTTAGGGGCAGCGATATGGCGCAGTTGTTTAAAAATAAATAATAGTTTTCTGACGCGTGCAGTAAGCAGATGTATGTGTGGTTTAAAGTTCAGGTTGGAATCGATAGTGACACCTAAATATTTGATGACATTGGTCATTTTTAAATTCGAGCAGTCACACGAACCGGTATCACAAAGTTGACTAGTCCATGAATGAGCAATTAGTTTACAAACATTAGGGTCTGGCAAACCGATGTTTCTAATAGTGTAGATCATATAGCTGGTCTTTTCGACATTCAAGGTAAGTGTGTTGTTCACTAGCCATTCTCTGACTAGATCAAATCCCATCTGCGCCGAGTCAAAAGTTTCCGACCAACTATTTCCAGTGAATATAAGGGCGGTGTCGTCAGCGAAGGAAATAACTTTACCATTTTTTAGAGTCAAATTACAGAGGTCATTAATGTATGCCAGAAAGAGACTAGGACCCAGAATACTGCCCTGTGGGACTCCATAACGAATCACCTGGTCAGAGCTTACGTATGAACCAATAGTCACACGTTGTATTCGATCTGACAGGTAGTCTTGGAGCAACTTAAGTTGTGTGCCTCTAACACCCAGGGTCTCCAACTTAGCTAGCAACTTTGGAATAGAAACCGTGTCGAAAGCCTTCGCGAGATCCAAATATACTACCAAACATTTTAATTTCTTATCCAGAGCATCTGCAATGTGATTAGTCAAAACATCAACCGCTTGCGCAGTTGATCTTCCGACCCGAAAACCATACTGATGGTCAGATAAACATTTACTACGCTCGAGATAGCCCACTAATCTTTTATTAATGATACGCTCTAGGATTTTGGATATCGATGGAAGGACAGAAATAGGGCGATAGTTGTCAACACGGTCTTTATTTCCGGCTTTGTAAATTGGATGTACCAGAGCAATTTTAAAAACTCTAGGGAAAACACCATATTCTAAACACAAGTTGCAAATATGCACCAGAGGAGGGGCAATTATCTGCTTGTAACGCTTAACAAAGGCGGACGATATACCGTCCCATCCTACCGCCGTATCACTTTTCAACGCATCAATTAAATTAAGGACCTCTTCTTTGTCCGTACCAAGCAACACTAAAGAACCGGCCACATTAGAAGGATTTACCTTGGCGGTACATTTAAAGTTTTGGGGCATCTTCTTCGCCAATGTTTCACCCATACTAGAAAAAACATCGTTAACGTAATTCACTGAACTAATCGGTGTATGTTTAATGTTCAGTAGATCCTCAGAAACAGTATTAGTTTTGCGCATGTTAGTTATATTCCGAATAGATTCCCATATTTTTTTAGAATTTGTTCCTGCCTTTGTCAATTCTTGCTTGTCGTGTTGGCGTTTAAGCTTTTTCAAAAGTTTAGTTAAAAAATTACGGTATCTTTTATAGGTTTTCATTAGGATTTCATTATTGGGATTATCTTTAAGCTGTCTATGTAAGTTATCACGAGTGCGCATACAACGCAATAGGCCGGGCGTAATCCAGGGCTTAACGGTACTTTTACGTCGAGGTAGGGTAACCAATTTAGTGTTGGACTGAATACATTTACTAATGGAGTCTACTAAATAAGTAGCTGCATCTTCAGGATCATCAGAATTTAAGCAAAGTGAGAAATCAATCTTTTCCATATCTGTAGTTAAGGATGTGTAATCAACCACAGATTTTGTTTTACTTCGATTTATATGATTGGTTGTAGTAGATATGGCAAGTAATACTGGTCGATGGTCAGTCAAAACTGTATCAATCACAGTTGTAACGGCCGGCATATCGGTTTTTAGAACCACGTGGTCCAAGCAGGCATCATCACGTGTAGGTAATATGTGAGCAGGAAGTAGCCCATAGAACGCAAGTAGCTCCAAATAATCCAAGCTTTGGTGATCGTTGCCGTTAGCGGCTATATTTATGTTGATGTCACCTATAACTACAATGCTTTTAAAATTAGATAGTTTAGAAATAATGGCATCTAGGCTTAGTAAAAAATTGGAGATGTTACGGAAAGAGGGAGATCTATAGATAGCAATTATCGCCGTGTGGGTTCCTAACTTCAATAATACGCAATTCGCGTCTACAAAATGAGGTAATTCTACAACGACGTTTTTTAAACATTGTTTCGCGTAAACCACTACCCCCTCATTTTGGTTACTATTGTTTGTACTACTATAGTTGGAATAACCATCGAGAGCAGGGATGTTAGGTGTTCCTTTAAGCCAGCATTCCGTGAGAACAATAAAATCTATGTCTAAGTTTATTCTAGTTAGTAGGGTTTGAAGCTGGGGAAAATTAGCAGAAATGCTTCTGATGTTCTGAGTCAAAATCGTCAGTTGATTATGAAGATTAGGAAGCTCAATTTGAATACATTCAGGTTTACTGACTCTTGATTCCGAGACGGAAATACTATCAATGTTATTTAGAACGTCATTAACAATATTGAATTTTAAAATATATGGGTGAGGAGGCATAGTCAGATGTCGCTAACGATGGTAAGTATAGTATACTGTCGTCTGATGTGACAATAAAAATAGGGTTTAGCATATTTAAATCTAAGCGCTCGCAAATATAACAAAATAACATAAATGAGTTAAATAGAGGTTTCGACTTGATCAAAGTACACAGTAGAAAATTTGTAGAATTCAAATAGTACAGTACTAAAAACAAATAACATAAATTATATTGAAGAATGCCAAAACAAATATAGAAGTAGTGATTACAACCATAAGCACAAATATCATCTAGATATAGTGCTGAACCCGGCAAACATAGTCAT
This sequence comes from Hypsopygia costalis, assembly GCA_937001555.2. Taxonomy (NCBI): domain Eukaryota; kingdom Metazoa; phylum Arthropoda; class Insecta; order Lepidoptera; family Pyralidae; genus Hypsopygia; species Hypsopygia costalis. The sequence goes on from OW443342.2 coordinate 5,980,189, forward strand.
TTGGTAGGATCTATCTTTTTTATATCTTCTTCAGAGTCAATTCGCGTGAAAGGACCTCCATCGACTCTGCGAAGGAAAACCCTCCCATAGTTAGTCCAACAATACCGAAACTTATTTGCTGCAGCATATTCTCTTGCCAAGTAGAAGAGTTTCTTCGCCTTAGCAGTAAGGCTCTCGGACAGGTATATAGGTGTAAGTGGGCAATCCAAACGCAGATTAGCAGAAGAAAATTTATCGGAATTGTCCTTGTTATAGGATTTAATAGCTCGTAAAAATTCGTTCTTCAATACGACACTATTTAGCTCCACTACAACGGGTTTGCGCGTCCCCGGCTTTCCCCCCATCCTATAGGTGTCTCTTATGTCAGACGTTTGTACATCGATATTTAGAGCTCTGCCCGTCCTCTTGACAACGTCTACCAGATCCTCTTTAGTCTCCTTCTCTGGCATTGGAACATTTCGTAATTCTATGGAAGAACTTTTTAGGTTTCGCTCGAGGTCTTCAATCTTGGATTCCAGAGAGTATATGTATTCGCGATCCTTTTTCTTCTCATCTTCTAATGAGGCTATTCTCTGCGACATTTCATCGAATTTAGTAGATATAAAGTCCATAGAGATGCGCATCTCCACGTTTTGGTCCTTGATCTCGTTCAATGTGTTAACCATTGCATCATACTTAGCATTTTGCTCCTGTTTCCAAGCCGAAAACATCTCTGCAAAGTAATTCTTCAATTCACTGTAATCGTTATCTCTAGGACGCTTGATCGGACGCAGAGGGAGTGACATGTTCCGTTTCAGAGTTTCCAGCGTGATTGGTTGTAGGTCATCCGTAGAAATAGATGAGATATCCGGCTCAGATCCGTACTCCATGGGCGGATTATTCTTAGGCGGTGGTGTTACCGAACAAGTTACCAGGCTATGAGAACTCTACAAGAGTACTGATTATGTTATTAGAGTATGTCTCTGTGGAGTAATCCACCACACCACCAACCACGCACTAAGTAACGGATAAAAGTACTAAGCACACATAAACGTGAAGAAACTAGTTGCTGTTATTTAGTCGCTGTACTTTCACGGTAAAGGCTTCGAGCGAGGCGTTCAAAGGACCAGGAACTGATAAATGAGATGAAGTGAATCGATGGATGGCCACCTCCCCAGAAATGTCCAAAAAACTTCGAAATAAATGACAGACCTTTGTATCAAGCACTAGGAAATCAGAAGCAATCAGAGGCTATAATTGCTTATTCAAACAGATTCGTAATTCTGTCTGTTAACAATATCGCCAAAATACGCCAAATCGCTGCGTCAAAGTACCAGGCCCTCATAAGTACAAAGATGTTATTCTTGTAGTAACGCTCCCGATACCCAATTGTATATGAATGGCCAGCGCTGTCTTTGTTACACTCGCGTACACTTGCTATAGGTTTCGCCGCGACACACAGTCGTATACACACTATACAACAATGCGCACACGCAGCCACTACCCACTGCTTGTTTTATTCGCTGTCACTTTCCCACTCGTTGCGCAGCTGAACGAATGCTCACGCGCGCAGCGTGATGCTGTATCTCCTTTTTCGTATAGGAAAAGGTAATATGACCGTTTCACTCACAGTGTTCCTTGAGGTGAAGTTCTTCGTGTAATTATTGCACCACTTGCATTATTATGTTCTCCGAATATTTAACAGATATTAAATTTCGCACAAATAGTATTAAAATAATTATTAAATTACTAGTAAGCGTCTCAAATACGTCTACTCGTAATCGAGGTCCGGGAGGAAGGGCATATGAGTTGATGCCGGAGATGACAGCCTAATAATTTTACCGACAATGGTTGCGATGCGAAGTTTCTCCTCCAACTCTTCTTGCAATTCTTTCTCGTCGTGATTCACTGGATAGTGTCGCTGAAATAAAAGTCTTTTTAATTTTACTAGTCGCCCACAGGTCGATATCCGAGGGGCAATTCTCGTAATTAAAACATAGTCAAAATTCAGTTTCGATCCACAAATGTCACATTTGGTATTCTCGTAACACATTAAGTAACTTCAAAATTAAATTTAAGCGGGATTATATCGAAATATGAGTGAAAATTAAACAAACTAAGAATGTTACTTTGCCAACAATAAGAATTGATAATAATTAATTAATGAAATCAAGTATACCTATAATTTTAGTCAATTCACAATACAATCTCGATTCGGTCAACTTTCAATCTGCGTTCACCAAAGCCTCCTTCGTTAGTCAGCAGCGTGCAACACATGCAGGTGAGGTTGGCTTTAGTTCTTACACCCCAAGTTATCCATACAAATTTATTTTTAACCGACTCTAAAAAGGAGGAGGTTCTCAATTCGGCTGTATTTTTTTTATGTTTGTTACTCCGTGATTTATAAACCGAATTTGAAAAAACCTTTTTTATTTGAAAGATTTTTTTTTATTTACTTCCAGATTGGTCCCATGCTTTTTACAACATCATCATCATCAGCCTGTATCTACATACATAAATGTAGAGTAATCCAAACATTACTATTATGTTGTAAAAAGCATGGTCGGTTTTTTTTTTGTTAAAATTATTGTATGGATGACGCGTAGATTAATAGAGTAGTTCTATATATAAGTGATAGCGATTATTAGCAATCAATACCACGCTTGTTGTGTAGGGCGGCTTAAGATCTTTAGCTATATTACATGTACTTATGTATATGAGAGTTGAAGAAGTGCCCCGGGACTCACAAAGAGTCACTCGGGAGACACTCGTACATATTTCATGGAGTGTTCTCGTCGCAGTGCAAACGAAATGAGGTATTTCAAACGTTCCTTTGTAACTGTTACATTTTAATTTTCAACATGAAAGACAATTTCTAAAAACTATTAAACATATAATAATTTATACAAAAAAGAACGATTCCAAACCTTACTCTACATTTATGTATGTAAGTACAAGCTGATGATGATGATGATGAATAAAATATGGGACGAATCTGGAAGTATACTCTTTCAAGTAAAAAAAGTTTTTTTCAAATCGGTTTATAAATCACGGAGTAATTAAGTAACAAACATTTAAAAAAAAATACAGCCGAATTGAGAACCTCCTCCTTTTTTGGAGTCGGTTAAAAAGTCTACAATGACTTCTTAACAAGAAAACGTTTAAAAAATGTAACCCGACTAGGAAAAAAAGCACTAAAAGTACAGTATAAATAATATTACTATGTACACAATGGCCATTCCCTACCGCTCTCTCGTGTTGACCTCACCTCTCCTCTGAGACGAAACTGGAACAGCGTGTGCTGCGTATACCAATATAGTACCATCCGTGCGAACCCGATGCCGATAGCCATTCGTCGATATAAAGAAAGAAAAACAAAATAAAACGTCATTTTAACAGAAATTGAGATTTGTATTAGCTATGTGCGAAGTGCATGTTGGCGGGAAAGCGATGGCAGTCACGCCGTGGCAGAAAAATGCAACAATTCGGCAAAATCTGACAAATTCATCAAAAGGGCCCTCAGAGGATGGGGCCCTCTCTAATAAATCATCTAAGTAACCAACACTAAGGAAGTATTTTGTACATTTTTTATTAAAAATCAATAATTTTATTTTCAAGAACTAAGATACCTATTAAAATTTTGTATGTTGTATATTTATAACTTAAAAAGATACTATGTCTGTACTAAGCTCTCGAACCTGGGGCCCCTTGGTCAGGGGGCCCGTGGCATTTTGCCCGTTCTACCACCCTGTAGTTACGCCACTGACAACATTACTTCAAGATTTCTTACAATTTTGGGGTGTAAGTGTACACCCTAAAATTGTAAGTACACCCTAAAATTGTAAGAAGCAGTAGTATCTTTTTAAGTTATAAATATACAACATACAAAATTTTACAGTAGTACTGCAGTAACGGCAATTTCATAGGTAAAGACCTATTATTTTATTAGATATTGTCATATTTGACGTAATCCCGAATAGATGGCGCTGCTGTCGTACACATATCGAATACTAGAGTTGAGCGCTTAAACGAAAAGCGCTTAAAAAAGTCTGCTTATCAGCGTAAGCAGATAAGCACGCTTATAAAAAAAATAAGCCTTTTTCGTTTAAATTTTTTACAATGTTGTCTGATAATTTGACAAATTTGATATAGCGCCATCTATAATTGATACACATAATTACTGCCACGTCGCGTCGTGCTGTATTAGCTAGCCTTAAATGCAATAATAAACCTTACAATCAACAAGTTTAGGTTTACTATCGATTAACGTTCGTTTCATTTTCGTTTAAACCAATGCGTTTCGTTGAAAAAAGCGTCAGTAATCCTCATTCAATATTGAACCTTATTCGCAGGTGACCTTAGGATTAATGTTGTTTAAATTTCTTTCACTTTAGTTTCAAACATGATTTTCGTTTAAATAAACAACGCTTACGCTTTTTTAAGCAGTACGCTTTTTGTTGTCAACTGGTAAGTGCGCGTGTGAATGTTTGCGCCAATGCTTTTGCTGTTGTCGTCGGTCGATTAATGCGATTTTTTTTGCTTTGCTGCGTTAAATATGTTCATGCGTATACGAAACTTTAAATAATTGTAAATACTTATAGAAAAGAAATCGGATGCAAATAGATACTGTCTGTGATCGTTAACCATTACATTGTCTTAAAGCTGCGACTAAATGTTTAACTAAACGTTTTCCATAAGCGTAGACGCCTCAAGTAGCATCAACGACAAAAAAAGCGTTTAAGTAAAAAGCGCGCTTTTGATAAAAAGTACAACGTTTAAACGTTTATTAATTTTAAGCCATTTTTTCCAACTCTATCGAATACTGTTCGATAAAGAGGCTTTGCTCTATCGAATTCTATTAACACTCAAGTGTAGTTAAAATGACGTTTCATTTTTTTTTAGTTTGTTAATTAATATGTAGGTATATATTGCGAGCAAAGAACCTTTATATACTCGTAGATGGTTTGCGTCTTGACAGCCTGTCTCCACATCGTCAGGACACGAACACTTTGATAAATCATCTCTGGAGTTATCTAGAAAGGGATGATTTCATTAGATCATCTGAAGCTTGACTCATTTGTCGAACAGAGTCCAATGTGATTATAGAGCAAAAACGAGTTAAATAGCTTGATGAGATAAGGAATGTGAATTCTATAGACGAACGTTTCTCGTTTGCTAATTTCCAATTAGCTTCCGATGTTTAGAATCAAATAACGTTCAAACTGACATTAGTTCCCTATATAAAAGGAACGAATTGAACTATAAACAGTACAAGTCAGACTTCATTCTATGGATGAGTCGAGTTTTATTTGTGACAGAATTACTAAAGATACAAACCAAATTGTAGACCAACATCTATGAACCAAAGCCAACCCTACAGGTGCACTCTGCTGACGGACAAACGAGGCTCTAGCGAAGAGAGAGATCACCTCACAAAATTCTCTTGTGAAAACAACAATACCCTTGTTGAGGGTTGTTGTGTTCCTGAGAGTGAGTAAGGTCACAAGGAAGGAATGAGTTCCTGCATTGCTAGGGAAGCAAATTGTAAGCACCCGTATGTTAGGTTAACTATTTTCAAGCAGGGCGTATGCTTGTTGGGCATTCGGCGTGTTAAAAAAAATAGTGGAGAGGGTGATAAATAACTTTGTGTTATGCTTTTCTGTGCAATAAAGTCCCATAAACCAATAAACAAGTGACTCGACGGTAAGAAAATCTTTTCAATCTTTCCTATAATTATTTTCATTCCACCATATAAAAGCAATTACTGAGTAGTTATAATCACCCGAGGCTCGCAACAGCCAGCATTGATTGCACAAAATGGCAGGAATTACCCCTAACGGCCGTTTACCACGTTTATTGCAAATTAGGACCATAGGAATCACGTGCTTTGAATATTTGATGGAACAATCAACAAATGGATGGAAATCGTTAAAATGTAATATTAGACGTCAACATGACTGACCCGTACATAGACTTATAATAAATACGCTAAGTATTATAGACACGCCGATTGGCGTGGAAAATTTGAGATGCAGAATGTCGTAGATTTTATATCATCATCATCTTCATCATTATAAGTCTGTACCTAGTCTATATCCAGCAGTGGATAGATACTACCCACTGCTGAATTTTGAATATATATATACCTATTCATATATGGTTTACATGCGATCCTCAGCTTTTCGCGTCCACCCGATTCCAGCCAGTTTTTAAGGCGATTGGTCTATCTAGACGAGAGGGGAATACTTCGTTGCCACTTACGATGCCTCCACTCCAGGATTTTCCTTCTCATCTGCTGTCGCTGACTCGGCAGATGTGGCCGGTTCACTGGCACTTCAGCTTTCTGATTTTGAGAGCTATGTCGACAGCTTTGGTTCTAATTTCCTATACGCGAGACGACACGATGTTAACATTCAAAACCTAAATCACCCATCGGCGTCTCAGCAATCATTACTTTCATGCTAAAGCCGCCTTTCGGGGTCTAGGTGTACTTCAACGTCTAGGCAGATGCCACTCATGCTCTACGTGATATTCAAGGGCCTAATAAAGGGGGTAAACTGACTGAAAAGTCATAATAGAGGCCCTTGAACACCACGCAGTATGAAAGTGTATCATCTGCCCCCTTTTTGTGATATGATACCGTCTTATAAATCAAGGAACGCCGGCGGCACGCTCAAAAAAGCGTGACTCATTGTCACGTTTCGCCTAAGCCGAGAGTGCATGCGAGTGCGCGGAACAAGCGATAGATAAGCTCGATCGGTTGGCCTAAGCGTTCGGCTTGTTTGCATCTATCTTTCTTTCACTCCATTGGCCGATGTTTTCTTATGACGTTATCACGTAAAATTATCGTCCGTAAACCGACTTTTCAGACAACCAATTTTAATATAATTGATTACCTCAGTATAATTATCATTTTCGATCTCCAGTGAAGTTCCCTGGCTGGGCAAACCCTCATCGATGAATAATGGTGACAGGATCGCGCTTGTCGACCCAACTTGGACGGCTTTCGATTCTTAAAACAAGCAAACCAACAATTTTCGTGTTTTTTGTGAAACGATCATCTTCTGTCAACGATGACGAGCTCGGTGGTGACACTTTAGTAATGGCACTTTGACTCCGAGGTCCCGGGTTTGATCCCCGCACAAGACAAATATTTGTGTACATGAACATCTCTGTTTGTCCCGTATACTATGGTCTCGGTCTGGGTGTTTTTTAGGAATTAAATGTAGTAAAGCGTTTGCTTGTAATGTCAAAATAACATCTCTTTACTATCATAAATACATATGAAATTATTTAAGCAATGATAAGCCCTGTACAAAAAACGGTCTTAATTTTTTTTTTCTGTCTGTCTATTTGGTTCGGCAAATCTTCGAGATGAGCTAGAATTTGGCACTTATTTGATTCTCATGACAATGCACTATTACCCGCCGATTAAATGCCGCCATTTGTAGTCCATAATAGGAGCAATGACGATTTGCAATTTCTACATTAACCCCTTACATGGTGATATCAAATAAAAAGATTTATTGAGCGAAATACGGAAGTAGACTTTTTAGTTCTTTTTATTAACATCTAATAAGGTTGTTTTAAAAAAAATCTTGTTTCCTTTTTGCTTATAAATATTTATTCTGTATGGGGATCGAACCCATGAACATTTGGAGTTGAAGTAGTCATTGCTAACCACTGACATCAGAGTATGTAGATGTCTATTCACTCTACCGAGGAGTCAGAAAGCTCAGCCGTGCTCAGCTTCAGGAGTAAGTATTAAAGCCTATTATTCACAGGCGAATTCGTCGACGTTCAACAATAGGATTGGTGTGATATCATTAGTTCTGTAGTATGGTAGTGATACATTCTTATATTGTTTTTATATCTCCTGGTATTAGTCATAGAATTACGAATAGCACCTGCTAATTTTATTATTACAGTTCCGAGTAGATTGCAAAACAACCTTTACAAGATCCTTAATAATTCTGCAGCTCCAGTCTATCTCCGCTACCCGTTTTAATCTCCTTCCACCTACCTCGTGCCTTCATCGTCCGTGCCACACTAGAACCAACTAATTCGTTCGCTACTGCGCTGCTCGGTTATGGAATAAATTGCCCATGGAAATTCGCAACAGCCCATCCGTCTATTCTTTTAAGAAAAAATTAAAGATCACTTATTTATCTAATATGTCTAGATATTAGCTTGTGTATTTATGTATTTAAGTATGAGTGTACTATATTTATAATATGTATATAAGTTTAGAGGCATTTCAATTTCCGCCACATAGCTACGTCTAACCGCTACTTAACATACTGCCCCACTGCTGAAGGTTGGCTGGAGAGATCTATATTAGAGATAAGCTCGCCTTTGCATACCACTTACGTAAACTCTTATAAGCTTCTTTTTTTAATGTGCAATACCTGATTTAATACAATATCGGTATGTAGATTTTTATTTCAAATAATAGTTAGGTATATTGTTACCTATATACCGAATCATCACAGCATTATACTCGATTTGATATTCATTTTTGGAACGAAGTTCCTTATGGGGCGTTGCGGATGGAGCCGGCAAAAACGTCCGTAACGTTAAAAAAACCGTAAGATTTTTATGTATAGTCTTAGTAGTTATGATGGCTAACAGTGTCTGTCTATACACTATCTACGTGATGACTGTTATTATTATTGCAGTTTGCTATTATTATATATATAAATCATCGTAAACAAAATAAAGGTGTTAGGTAAGATAATTTTGTAAAGTAGTTTTTTATTTTATTTTTATCGATAAAAAAATCATAATAAATAATGTATACCCGAATTATTATTTTTCTTTTTACCTCGAATAGAACTTGAAATTAATATTTTTATAATAAGGAACTTCGTTCCGATCTTGTGTCCCACGACACCGCTCGTTTTTGTTTATGAATCTTTTCGATATTTTTATATCGATGTTTTTGAGCATCGATAGGTATATATTTATCTATTATCCATGTATCGCTGCATCCCTAATCCTTAGAAACTGGCAACATCTTAAAACATTTCACGTCTTGATGCATGCTCGCCATCAGACGATTTTCTCATAAGTAGAACCTATACATAAAATATGCTGCAGCGCAAATGGCTTTTTCAATTCCGAGCGATGCCACGTGAGAAATGTCTGCAGATATTGCAGTGAGCCTCGATTCGCTTTTGAAGTTATTTTGTATATTACTTTGCCGTTGAACGTTTGTTTTGAACGAAAAACTTTTGCTTCGTGTACGGAGTGTAGTGCAAGCATGCGTGCCTTTTAATATCTAAATTCTACATTCAGATTAAGATTATTGCTATAAATGTGACGTAATTTTCGGCAAATGTGTTGTTAACTGGCTAGTTATTAAAAAAAGAACCTTTGCCCTAAGCACTACTGCGTAGCACTATCAGTAGTGTTACGAGAGATTTTTCTTTCCCGAGACTCTACTAGTGGTGTCACGGGGAAAATTGTATTTCCCGTGGCACGACTTTGATGTCAGTAGTGTCACAGGAAATATCAGCTCCCGTTGCACTATCTAGTAATATATCTAATCATTTTAATAAATAAGTACTGTATTTTTTTATACTACGTCGGGTGGCAGACAAGCATACGGCCCGCCTGATGTGAAGCGGTTGCCTTAGCCATATTAACGCTCGCAACATAAATGATTACTCGCGCGCCGCCACCCCCACTGCCAACGCAGCATCTCCTTCCTTTTTGGTCACCTCACTCGCTCGCAGAAAAACAACAACCCTCAAGGGAATTGTTATTTGGCTGCGGTATAATGTGAGGTGGAAAAACTTCCCCAGTCGGGTAGGTTTCAGAGTTCCAGAGCTTCGTTTGTCAGTCAGCAGGGTGCACAACGTGCAGGTGAAGTTGGCTTTGGTTCAAAGACCATGATGGACCACTTACACCCCAAATTTTTTTTAACATTCTTGCCGAATATTTATGGATATACGAAATTTTGTTAGATCCAAATAACTAGATTGCCCGCGACTCCGTTTGCGTGGACTATAATTTATTAAAGCTGGGGTAGAAAATGTATAAACAGTATTATATTCGGACTGTACTGACATAGTTGTGTATATAAAAAGTAATTGTAAGTCAATTTGATATAAAAAGTAATATTAAGTCAATTTTAAAAAAATACCTTCTCATAGGCACACCTATGGGAAAGATTTTTTTTTAATTTTCCTTATGACACAACTATCTCCTACAGTCGCACCAGTCACCACTCGCCATAGACAAGGTATTCATCGTCACACGTTGCAGCCAAAGATGATCGCGATCTATGCATTTTGCGTTGCGATTCTCCAAGAAAAGTCTGAAGGGCTTTACACAGCAATTTTATACTAGCAGCTTTATACTAGCAACGCGTTAGTCATGTGTCTGGTGTTGCAAACCATGCTACGATGACTGCTTATTATTAGGCAGGTCATATGCTTGTTTTCCATCTTACTGATATTGAAAAAAAAGAGGGTGGATCCCACTTTTGCCAAATAGACAGAACGTGCAGCATATTAATATATGTGAATTTAACTTCACTCACAGAAGTATCTCTCGGATTCTTCAAATTAACATATAATTGCTTCCGTTCAGTATTATTAGAAGACAGAAGCCTACTGTATTATATTAATCATAATCAAATAACCATGTTAGTCTGGTGATACCTCTGCAAGACATTCTCCGCACTCTTCTAGATTTCTTCTTATTATTCCTCACGCGTCTCCGACGACTTCTCTTAGTCACCGATCTGATAAAAGCTCTATCTTAGATGAATTCAAACGACAAATGAAAAATATTGAGGGAACACTATTTTTGTCAGTTGTGTATGCATTTATAGTTGATATTTATCTAATAATATGTATTTGTGTTAATTATTAAACAAAGTCTGCTTAACAAATTAAGATTTTTTTTTTCGGTTAATGTTCTTTTATATTTACTGCTATTACTCTTCAAAGAGTCAAAATATGATTTGATTGTACTGCTTTTTTTCTCTTTCTTTATTATTAAGTACGTACGAGTACATATTATAACTATCGGTCAAGTGACTATTTCTCTTACAGCCTATACAATCGGCTGGAAGAGATCTCTTGTATAAGCTCACCTTTGTACACTTTTGATGTAACTTAATATACACATAATGTATGTGCAATAAAAGAACATGTAAAATAAAAATACAACAGTTTAATTACCAAAACAAAACAATCAAAAAAAAATCTACCTTCTGCGACAAATGTGATGTCCGCAATATTTGCAAATCGGACTGCGAGACCTGCTTGGTGACGACAGCATGCTAAAGATTGTTGAAGTGGACGAGTCACGGTCTCGCTTGTCCTTCGGCTTTCGTCGCCTTTCGGGATCACGGCGTCTTGTCGTCGGGCGTCGTCTCTTATCTGCTCTTCCAAAATTACGCCTTCTTTTCCGTCCTTGCTGTCTAGATCCTCGCTTTGCAGTAGTAGAACCTTTCATCTCATGACTAGCAGTAGCCATATCTAGACGGCTTCTTGCAGAATAAGAACTGCTATTGTAGGACTCACTGTTGGAGCCTCCGTCTCCTTTATCCTCATACTTTCGGCGCTCGTCAGTCTTTTCGTTGTCGTCGACGGACGCTGTGCGACTTTCTTTTTTACTTGTGGCTGGTAAAATTTCTTCCGTTTTATTTTCATCGTCCATTACTATTTTTTGCCAAACGTATCTAATAATTTTGTATAATTTTATAAATAATTTAAAGAGAAATAATTAAAAGCATCTGTCAAAACATCTGTCACACGTTGATTTAAGTTCTTTTGTTTTCTATTCCTTTTTTGAACTGATTTACTGATGTCAGTGAAGCAGACAATGAAGCAGAGAGCAAAAAGAATATAACAATTTCATATCATAAAGAGCGTACACCAACCCAATATAATTATTATCTGTATACAAGACAGACTACAATTGACATAAACACCATTATAATAGCATATTTTGTTCGGTGGTCGAATGGTTAGCAATGGCCACTTTGACTCCAACGTCGCGGGTTCGATTCCCGCACAAGACAAACATTTGTGTCCATGAACATGTCTGTTTATCTTGGTCTGGGTATTTTCTATGTATTTAAAAAAAATGTATTTAAGTAGGTATATTTATTGGGTTGTCTAGTACCCATAACACAAGCTTTGCGGTTAATTTGGGACTAGATGGCGCTGTGTAAATTACCCAGAAATATTTATTTATTTATATAATTAGTACAGAACTAGATTATAACCCTAAATTATGTATGCCTAGCGGCTTTCTAATTATTAGAATTAATAGGGTGTGCTAGAGATCTCATATTTATAATAAAATAATTTTCAGTTAAAATAAAAATTTAAGTAAGAAAAAGATGAATACTATCCTCTGTCGTCCGATTGTAGCTGGATCCTCAGTTTTCTCCGGAATTGTGTCAATGTTGATACCTACTTATTTCTTCATTCTTATGGAACCTGCTCCTGGAGTTATCTTCCTCATTGATGAGGGACGTGACCTCTCATGTTTCTCGTACGGCAATATTTCGGCATTTGTGTACTATTTTGCAGTTTGGATAGCCTCGTAGCAGTGGTGTTGAGTGTAGATCGAACTTGATCGAACCAAAGCATCGGACTCCGCCCGCTTGATCGTTTTCCGTCAACCATGCCGGTTATTAACAGTTCCTCGAGGTTGTCTCCGCTATTCCCAGCAATACGATCTTCGGTGACATGTGGTGGAGAATTTCGTGAGGATTTTATCTTCTTCGAGTATTGATGCATTGGTCCTATGACCTGTCAAGTATATGGAGCATTTTTCTCCAACAGCACATCTCAAATGCATCAATGCGCAAACGGTCGGATTTCCTTAACGTCCATCTATCAGCTCCGTAGAGTAAGATAGAGACCACGAAGGAGTTGACTAGCCTGATCTTGGTGTTACGACAGATGTTCCTGTCCATGTACAATTAAGCTGTCTCATGTCAGATTTTGCCATGCTGGTGCGCTTTCGCACATCCCGTTCACAAGAACCATTGTTCGTCGAAGGGAACCCATCGTAAAGGAATTCATCCACCGCGTCCAGGTTTTAATGCACTAGTAATTTCAAGCTCTCCGATTCGGTCCACCACCATGATTTTAGTTTTAAGTCTATTAATGAGCAGATTCAGATGGCCAGCCACCAGACCAGCCGACCATATTAAACTATATTTACATAAAACAAATGTACTTGATTTATATTGTTGATACCAAGGCACAATCAAGATGCAATAACCATCTAATATATAAAATTCTCGTGTCACAGTTTTCGTTGCCATACTCCTCCGAAACGGCTTGACCGATTTTGATGAAATTTTGTGTGCATATCGGGTAGGTCTGAGAATCGGCCAACATCTATTTTTTATACCCCTAAACGATTAATGTATATGGCAAAACAACGTTTGCCGGGTCAGCTAGTAATATATAATATTATAGGCGAAGGTACTTAATTACACATCTATACATACAATCTCCATAGCTATGAACAGCACAACACAACACATGACAAAGGTACTCATTGACACAGTATAAATGGTACTTATAAGTAATGGTAAGTATAAGCTGGCATTTTATAATAACTGGTGGTGTGATTTTTATGGACATGGTACAAAATGTTCGCCTCTTTCTCACAGGCATGCATGGGCATTGTACTTTTTTAAGTATAGTTTACATTCGTTTTAGCAATATATTGGAATAGTCATAATAAATTCATCGAATACACATGTCATTCTGAATATAATAAATTATGAATATTTTAAAATGTCAAGAAGAAAAAAAAAACAAGAATATATCATTTCAAAACCACAAAACCACGAGATCAATTAAATACGCATTATTAAGGATAATTTGAAAACTTCTATTGCGGGAATTTCTAGATTCGTATCAGGCGGGTCGTATAAGTATACGGCTTTATTATACTATATCGGATGGCAGCAAGTGCTGCCATCCGATATAGTATAATAAAGCCTGCAATCGCTAACACGCCTTCGTTTGTTCACAGATGTTGGTGTGGACTAAGTAAAACAGCTCATGGCTCTAACATATCCATCGCGGCTCCGGGCGAGGCTTGGGTGCCGGCGAGGCACACCCACGCGGCACCCACTGATGCATACGGAACCGTCGAGTTTCAAGGAGGACCACACCCTACCAAAGCACAGGTAAAACTGGTCAATCAATATCAAAAGAAGTCCCCTTATGTGACACCTGACGGGATACGTGTCCAATTAGATTTAAAACGAACTTGAGTTGTACATACTCGTATAAGGACGAGTTGACGTAGGGGTCAGTGTCTTTGATCTTTTCAAATCAACGTATAAAGAGGAACCCGCTGGCGTCGTTGCTCGGTCAGTCTAATCGAACACGTAAGTTAAGCAACATCGACCGTAGCCTATCCATGGATGGGTTATTTATCTCGATCTCATCAGTCTTCGGAGGGCGCGTTAAGCCGTTGGTCCTGGCTGTTGTCAGTAGATGACAGCCGTTAAGCCAAGTCAGTGGCCTTCATAGTATGGCCACTCTCTTGTGTCGACCTCACCTCCCCTCTGAGACAAATCTGGAACAGTTTGTATGGCGCTGCACGCAAACACGCTCATTCACGCTCTGCACAGACGTCATTGTTTATCCTCTTAATTTACACATTGCGTAGTTTCCTTTCTGCTACGATACTTATCTTCGCTATTAAAATATATAAATAAATATTCCTGGTCAAATTACATACTAGCTTTAGTTTGGGACTAGGCCATCTAGTCCCAAACTAAAGCTTTGTACTATGGGTACTAGATAACTGATATTATACTTCAATACATTTTATTTTTTTGTAAATACATACATATAAAATATAACACATAGAAAACACCCAGGCCAAGACAAACAAACATGTTCATGCACACAAATATTTGTCTAGTGCGGGAATCGAACCCGCTCTGGAGTCACATGCTAACCATTGCTAACCATTCGACCACCGAGCTCGTCAATTATTACTGATATTGCTTCCTTTTTTTTAGTACGTCCGTCTCTCCCACGACACCCGTCCAGAGCTAATAGTCCAATTGCTGACAAGAGAATGGGCGCTGGAACGTCCAAAACTCCTCATCACCATCCAAGGAGGCAAGGCCAACTTCGACTTGAAACCCAAGTTGAAGAAAGTCTTGAGAAAAGGTCTGCTAAAAGCCGCAAAGACCACAGGCGCCTGGATCTTTACTGGAGGAACTAATACAGGTAAACTATTTTTGTCTCAAACTCAAAAAGAGGTAATATTTGAACTGTCTACGTCTGTCTATGATCGAATGAATTGGGGCCCTACCGCCGAAGCTAAATCAGCTTATCATTGGATTTTTTGGCCGTGTGATTTCCGGCAGACTAGAATAGAATCACTCTGTCTCTTCCCGTGGATGTCGTACAAGGGGACTAAGGGAAATACATTATAAAACATCGATCAGGGGCCTTACCACAAGCTCAAACCCAGGAATGGAAACATCATGGTTGCGAATATATGAATGAAATTCATTGATAAATACGCAACCATCATAGTTACATTCCTGCGTTTAGAGCTTGTGGTAAGGCCCCAAGCCTCCCCAACTCGTCTGGCCAGCGTGGGGAGTGTAGGCCAAATCCTCCTGTCTGTGACGGACGAGAGAGGGTCGAGCTCCTGTAGTGGAGACTAAAACTACCTGATGATGATGATGATTGGTTTTTTTTTTTTATACTACGTCGGGTGGCAGACAAGCACACGGCCCCCCTGATGTGAAGCGGTTACCGTAGCCATATTAACGCTTGCAACATAAAATATTGCTCGCGCGCCGCCACCCCCGCTGCCAACGCAGCATCTGCTTCCTTTCTTTCTGGTAACCTCACTCACTCGCAGGAACACAACAACCCTCAAGGGAATTGTTATTTGGCTGCGGTATTCTGTGAGGTGGAGGTACAATCCCCAGTCGGGTAGCTTACAATTACGCTCCCTACCTCTCTTTTCGCCAGAGCTTCGTTTGTCAGTCAGCAGGGTGCACCACGTGCAGGTGAAGTTGGCTTTGGTTCAAAGATCTTGATGAACCACTTACACCCCAAAAACATTATAAAACATCGATCAGAGGCTGGATTTTTTGATTGTAGAAACAGGTCTTAGGCTAAAGTTATTGATAAACATCTTCAGCTTAGTCGGCAGTCTAGGGTTTCTACCAGCTGAGTAAAACACATATAGCAATTATCTAAGCAGTACACTCATTTTCGCATTCAAAAAGTTCGATGACAATCGGCTTCAGCTTCGGCGGTAAGGCTCCTGTTCTGAGGTCCTACTGGCTAAGCTGAAGCCATCCAAGTCCCATCAGATTTTTTGATCGCGAATATCAAACTTTAGCTTAGATTTATAGTTGCCGGTTAGTACCACTGTGCAATGTGATACGCGATCGCTATTGTCGACTTCAACGACTACCTACATAATTATTATTCATAATATTATTCTTCATTTAAATTTGATCCCGTTATTTTTCTAAGCGTTAAGTATTATTAGATCGTAATGCCAATGATAGGTTTTCCTATTATAATATTAATCAACATTCAAATATTCTTATGAAGTTAAAGTATATATACTTTAACTTCATAAGAATATTCGAATGTTGATTCAAATATTCTTATGAAGTTAAAGTATTATTAGATCGTAATGCCAATGATAGGTTTTCCTATTATAATATTAATCAACATATTCATTCGAATTATTTTGCATAAATTTAGCAATATTATAATATTAATCATTTATTAATTCAAATATTCTTATGAAGTTGAAGTATATATACTTTAACTTCATAAGAATATTTGAATGTTGATTAATATTATATATATGAAAACCTATCATTGGCATTACGATATAATAATACTTAAATATTTAACCATAATTTGTAAGCTGTTGGTTTTCTAAATAAATAAAATAAAATAAATAGTACCTAGTAGAAATCCTGGAGCTCTACCGACTGAGCTTAAGATGTCTGTCAACTAAAACGTAAGACCTATTTTTCGACTCAAAATATTCGTTGGCAATACTTATCACTACATAGTATAAAACAAAGTCGCTTTCTCTGTCCCTATGTCCCTTTGTATGCTTAAATCATTGAAACTACGCAACGCATTATGATGCGGTTTTTTTAATAGATAGAGTGATTCAACTGGAAAGTTTATATGTATAATATATGCATAACATAGTAGAAAAACACTGATAATTTTGAGGTTTCTAATGTGATGTCGTAAATAAACACATTTTTTTGCTCTTTCATTGCAAACGCTGGCTGAACCCAACAAGATAGATCAAAATAATGTAGTACAGTATTGTTCACCTTAAAATGGTCTACAAAAAAGTTCGCGATGGTATATGTCTATCTCTTAGTGGTAACACACAATAACCGTTATTTTATCCTTTGCTTTTTACAAGAAATAATGCCTTATTTACGAAGCGATTTTAAGCAATACAGAATTAATCCTTATCCAATTAAGTACCTTAAATACATTGCGCATTTAATATAGATCAATATGGCCCTTCACAGCATGTAATTTAAATGAATAGTTTAGAAGATATTACACATTTAAAATGCAGGGACATAACGGCTGTGGCGGTACCGGCCGCGGAGCCGGCGGCGTGTGCCTATAACTGGGGAAGGACTGGATAGGACAAAGCGCAAAGACCTTCTGTAGTACATTTAGTATCAGCATTGCACCCGTGCGAAGCCGGGGCGGGTCGCTAGTTCAAAATAATCGGCTTTAGCTTCGGCGGTAGGACCCCTGATCTTAACAGAACGTTGATCAGAACAGCCCGGTGATTCCCCCAATTTCATAAAAATCAATACAGCTTCACTGTTGGCAAGTCTATTGTCAAGTAGCGCTCGTGGTGCGCAAAATTGTTGAAGTCTCGGATCGGAAAGCAAGTATGTTGTAGCTACTATCTTAGACATCTCAGGTGCCTTTGATAATACGTGGTGGCCAATGTTGTTGCTGAAACTAAAGGTGAGAGGTCGACACTCACTCGCACGAACACAACAACCCTCATGTGAATTGTTATTTCGATGTGGTATTCTGTGAGGTGGAGGTATTTCCCCAGTCGGGCACCTTAAAAAATACGCTATGCCCTACCTCTCATTTCGCCAGAGCCTCGTTTGTCAGTCATCAGGGCGTACCACGTGCAGGTGAGGTTGGCTTTGGTTCAAAGAACTTATAATACCCCAACCAAAAATCTAAACAATAACCCTTTAAATTTAAAAAAAAAACACATCCATCCATATCGAAACTCACAGACTAATAAAATATTCTGTAACAGACCTTCAATCAATTTTGTACAACTGTACTAACCTATAAATTCTCGTTCTCAGGCGTGACCCGGCAAGTGGGCGATGCATTACAGCTGGAGAGGTCTCAGCGTGCCGGTAGAGTGGTCAGCATCGGTATTGCTCCGTGGGGGATCGTAGAGGGCGCTAGTGACCTCATTGGGAAGGGGAGAGATGTACCCTATCACGCTATGGCTTCACCGAGGTAAGAATGTTTTGTTATTATTGTATTAATTGTCTGTTCTATACCACTAAATAAAATAATAAAAAGGCACTTCATTCGTCGTCTGTCTGTGATTTCACCATAAATGACAAGATTTGAGTGAAAACTGAAATTTACTTTTATCTTTATCATGGAGAACTATTCTCATATAATACAAACCTCTTCGATTTAGGGGAGGCAGATATCCCAGCAGTGGGATGAATAAGGGCTGACGACGAATATACATTGGAGGCGAAATGGTCACGTACTGCCCCCTTACCATCAATGAATAAGCGACTCTATTCAGTTATTGAATAAGCGACTCTATTCAGTTATTGAATAGAGTCGCTTATTCATTGGTATGAATAAGCAATTTATTCAGTTATTGAATCGCAATAAGAGTTGGTGGTAAGCCCCCTGTACGGTTCCAGAGGGGTTATCTGCCTCGAGCTGTCAAGTTGTGCAATGAACTCTCTGCCAAGGTTTTCCCAGGAGACTACAATATGGGGTTCTTTAAGAAAGGCGAGAAGGGGTTCTTACAGAGACCGCAACGTAGAAGTGATGTCCCTAGTGTACAAACGTCCATTGGCAGCTGTGACTGCTTACCATCAGGCGGGTCGTATATTCGTTTCCACTCTAGTGGTGTAACAATTTTGTAGCAATCTTTTTTTATATCACTAAGATGGCAAATAAGCATACAACTGCCATATGGTAGGCATTATCACAGCCCACAGGCTTGGCTCACGCGTTGCCGACCCTACAAAACCCTTTCACGCCTGGAAGAACAATACATAAATCCTGAAAATATTACATTCCATTTTTTTTTTGGTAGGTTTTCGTGTAAAAGATACAACCTCATCATTTTTATAATGATTTATTATTGCTCAAATGCTTCATGACATGTTCAATTGAAGTTCACAGCATTACTTATTAATTAATTATTTAAATCGAGAAAATTAAGAATATATGTATGTATTTAACATAATATATGCTCGTGAGTAAAAAAACCGTAGTTATCTAATCTCAAAATAACAGGGTGACATAAAGTTCTAAAAGATATTTCCATAATTATCTTATTTATTATGGGCAACCATTAATGACTCATCTATCAACGTACAGTGCAAATCATTGAACCGATCGGGTTGAAATTTGCAGTAGACTTTTTGGCGCGAACTTGGTGAGCGCGGTTTTGCTTCTAAACAAATTTTCATAATTTATTTATAATGATATTGATTCATAATATAAATAGTGTATTATGGTGCAAGTAATCATTCGAGTGCATAAAATTAGTAGAATATTTGTTTGAATCGGGGCTGCCGAATCATTCCAAGAAGTCTTCCAAAACAGCAGAAAAACTGCACTATCGGTTTTACTGTTGACCTATTACATTGTAATGGAGCAACAAGAAGATTTCTGACGATATTTTTCGGCATGCCCCGAAGCCGTTATTAAAGAAATAATATGAAGGCGGGCTCAAAAGGACATTGATTCCAGAGCCATAAAGCTATTCATATACGTATTAAAAAATATGCATTATAGGTCAGGGTGCTATTATTAGACATGCGCAAAACAGTACTTTGAAACGTACTGCCATATGGCATGACATATCGTACCGCGTCATATGGCATTATAGCAGTACGCCGAACATGACACATGACATGGCGCACTATGCGTACTGTTACGAACGTTCTGTATTACCTATGTCGTTTTGTACTGAATGTAATAGATACTCCGAACATGACACATGACATGGCGCGCTATGCGTACTGTTACGAACGTTCTGTATTACCTATGTCGTTTTGTACTGAATGTAATAGATACTCCGAACATGACACATGACATGGCGCGCTATGCGTACTGTTACGAACGTTCTGTATTACCTATGTCGTTTGGTACTGAATGTAATAGATACTCCGAACATGACACATGACATGGCGCGCTATGCGTACTGTTACGAACGTTCTGTATTACCTATGTCGTTTTGTACTGAATGTAATAGATACTCCGAACATGACTCATGGCATGGCGCGCTATGCGTACTGTTGTGAACGTTCTGTATTACATAGGTCGTTTTGTACTGAATGTAATAGATACTCCGAACATGACTCATGACATGGCGCGCTATGCGTACTGTTGCGAACGCTCTCTATTACCTATGTCGTATTGTACTGAATGTAATAAATAGACCTTTTGTTATTTTAAACATGCCGAAGAACGTTTCGTAATGTACGCAAGTTTAGTATTTGACAAAGTTGATTTCCGTTCATACTTTCTAATTAATTAACAAAATATAATCTATAAACAGCAGTTCATAATCTAAATAATTTTAGACGCACCACGAAAACATGTTAACAATGAGTGAGCTGCTCTGTCTTCTAATGATTATATCTATATGATTGATAAAACGATGATGATTACTTGCGTATTTAAAAATCAACTATGTCTAACGATTTTTTCTTTTCCGAGTTTCAAATTATTCAAAACAATAACAGACTAAAGAAAAGAATGCGCGCAAGTATTTTTTACGACGTAAGGGGCAGCGGCAAAGCAAAGAAATATAAACCTTATAAGAGGTTGATTACAGTTCCATATCAAAATTCCAGTAAAAAAACGTGGGCGTGACAGAGACGGAAAACTCTCGCTCGCACCATTACTCGTACTCGAACGTGCCCGCGCCGAGCGGCCGCCGTCCGACCGTGTGACGTCCTGCGTACTGTGTACTGTTTAAGGTCATGCTATATGTTGCCAGGTACTGGGTACTGTTACAGTACGCGGTCGAGTTATATTACGCGTCATGCATTACGCGCAGTACTTACACATCTCTAGCTATTATAACGTAGGCATTCAATAAGAAAAGGTTTTTGAAAATTTCCATGGAATACCGGGTTGATATTAAACTCTCTAACAATATCAAAATAGGAAAATAAAATCTGACTAAACATTGTCATGTTTAAATGGATCAGTAGTCGTTATAACAGTAGAGGAGTTGAGGCCGTTCATTTGTGCCTGGAACAGCACGTCGTTGATTAGCTTCTCTGCCAGTATTCTCATGTTTGAAGGAAGGTTCCTCAGTTTAGCTGCTACGTTCACTCCTGAAAATAAATTAATATTCTTATACAATTTACCTAGATTCAAAGTAAGCATATGGGTACTAGATAACTTATAAATGTATCTATATACATATACATATATTTGTATTTTGTATATAACACTAGCGGCCCGTTACGTGCTTCGCTACGTATAAAGTGGAATACTAAAAAAAAATAATTGGAACATCAAAATTCATTTATTCAAAAATATTTTATTAATTGCTAGCTATTTTAAAATTTAATCCAAAACATTTTGATAAACAATATTTTTTGTTTTTCCATTTTGAGCATGAATAAACAAACGGTACCGACTCTGGAACAGGCAACATAAAGTCGAAGCACGTCCAAAATAAATTGACCGCATGAATGACATAACAACATGATTGTACTGTCAACACTGAAAAAAGTTGCAATTTGACAGCAAAATCCCCATTAACAAAATGATCCGCCATTATTTTATTGAATTCATTTGTTACAAAAAATGTGATAAATGAAGAACCGCTCTACCGATTTTGTGCAAACTTCACATAAACCATCTACTAAATAGTCCGAACAAAGCATAAACATTTGGTTTGGATAGATGAGCCCGTTCTTGAGTTATAAAATTACAACGAAAAGTGGCATTGATTTTTATATTATAGATATACAAAATACATGTCATCAACCCTTATTCATCCCATTGTTGGGATATGGGTCTTCCTCATTCGAAAGGGTTAAAAGTTTTTGGGCATAATTACGTAATTTATATGTACTAATTGGAAATTTATCGTAAATGCCCAGCATTATGCCCATCTCTAGGTGCAAGTCATTTCATTATGCATTTTTGCACATGCCTATACGTATATACCACTTTGAAATAGTGATGCAATTAAATTGTAATAGATTTTGTTTTGCAACGTCGGCCGTAGCCTGTTCTTGAATGGGTTTAGGAGCTAGAGTTAAATCTAGCTCCTCCGTACTTCGGAGGGCACGTTAAGCCGTCGGTCCCGGCTGTTGTCATTAGATGGTCGTTAAATCAAATCAGTGGCCCTTAGGCGGTTTGAAAACACCTCCCCCTGGCCGCCGCCAACCCGCAGTTAAGCAGCGTGGTGGAGTATGCTCTAAACTCCTTCAATTGAAGGAAGACCCGTATCCCAGCAGTGGGATGAATAAGGGTTGTTGAACAAGAGAATTGTTTGTCTGTTGTGCATGTATCAAACAAAAAGTAATGTAACATGTGAAACTACCATAATCTTTAACTCGACATATATATATTCGATATAGACTATATCTATGTAGAGTTAAGATACAGACGAGTTCGGTGGTCGAATGGTTAGCAATGGCCACTTTGACTCCGAGGTCGTGGTTTCGATTCCCGCACAAGACAAACATTTGTGTGCATGAACATGTCTGTTTGTCTTGGTCTGGGTATTTTCTATGTATTATAAGTATGTATTTACAAAAAAAAAAATGTATTTATGTACATAAATTTACCAGTTGTCTAGTACCCATAACACAAGCTTTGCGCTTAATTTGGGACTAGACGGCGTTGTGTAAATTGTCCAGAAATATATTCTCTCTATTTAGACGGTGATATTACTAACGAGATCAACAAATTAAATCTTACATTTTCATAATATTCCAGCGCAAGCGGTTCGCTGCATCTCGTCTAGAGACGGGAGTTATGGCTCTGTGATGATAAATAGTCTCCGGGATTTTATAACTTCTGTAAATTAACACATAACTTGCTTTATAACAACTTGTTTGTTTAAAGTAAGTGACCTAATTTGTAGCTAAGTAGAAGTACTAGCAGACTATCTTTACAAGTAGTATTGTGGATATACATATTTAGACTTTTATACAATATGTATATACACTCTATACTATGATTTTTTATATTTTTATTTTTTTACTATTTTATTTTACTTTAATTTTTTTTTCTCTTATTTTGGTTGAATACTATTTTTTTTATTGTATTATGATAACATTGTATTATGTATAATGATAATATTGTATGGCTATTTAAAAAAACCGGACAAGTGCGAGTCGGACTCGCCCACCGAGGGTTCCGTACGTAGTATCAATATTAAATTTGATATTTTTCAATATAAAAAAGAAATAATGAAATAAATAATTCAAAATAAATAAGAAATAATGCGTCAAAAAAAAAATATATATATATTTTGCAATGTGTACATCAAGCCCTTTCATATGATATCCCATTTGAACTAGTAGTTTCAATTTGAAATTTCGACACCCTATAAAAAATATAGACCCCGTATTTTTTAAGATCTATTTACAAATGTATAGTTTTGAGATTTATTCCTGTACTTGTAGTTTATAACGATATTACTTGCCAAATTTCATAGTTCTAGGTTAACGGGAAGTACCCTATAGGTTTTGATTCCCTTAAGAATGTGTCGAAATAAGCGTTTTTTGCAGAATAAACGGCCGTAACTTTTTTTTTACGTAAACTTAGCAGTTTGATTATTTTACAACTTCATGGGACCGTAGACCTGTGTATACAGTTCAAATTTCAGCTTGATACCTCCACGCATTCTCGACGTAGAAATTCTTGACAGACAGACAGACAGACAGACAGACGTACAACAAAGTGATCTTCTCTATCACTCCATCCATTGATCCGTCGATCAAATCTAAAACCATCTTAAAAATTTCTTCCAAGGCTCAATCTCACACTACTAGTCCCTTCTTATTTTCCCCAGTGTCCATGGATGAGATACGCAAGATTATCCTATCTATCAAATCCAAAGCAGTCGGTTGTGATGACGTGAGTAGACAAATGGTTATATATATTTTAGAACAAATCCTTCCTGTCATTGCCCACATCATAAACTTTTCCTTGACAGGTAATTTTCCAACTCCTTGGGGCAAAGCTTACGTTTTTCCTCTTCCTAAAATTCCTGTCCCTCTTCAATTGAATAATTTCAGACCCATTTCTATTTTACCTTTCCTTTCCAAAATCTTAGAGGCTGCTGCACATAAGCAGTTATCTTCTTTTGTTCACTCGAACTCTCTTCTCACTCCATTTCAATCTGGCTTTCGTCCTGGACACAGTACAACTACTGCCCTTCTTAAAGTCACCGAGGATATCAGAATGGGCATGGAGAACAGGCTGGTCACCATTATTGTGCTTATTGATTTTTCCAACGCGTTTAACATGGTTGATCACGACATTCTCCTTGCTATCCTCGAGTCGCTGAATTTCTCATCCCTCACTCTGGACTGGTTTACCTCTTATCTTCGTGGTCGTCAGCAGGCTGTGCGTGTCGGTCGTGACCTATCTGACTGGCATGATCTCACTGCTGGCGTACCCCAGGGTGGGATTTTGTCACCCTTATTATTTTCGATATTTATAAATTTCTTGTTTTTCTTGCTTAGTTGCTCTTACCATTTGTACGCTGATGATTTACAAATTTACGTTCAAACACCTGTAGAGCAAGTAAATACGGCGATTGCACAGCTGAATACTGACTTGAATATCATTAGCTCTTGGTCTAAAGATTTTGGGGTACCAGTAAATCCTGTAAAATGTCAGGCTATCTTAGTGGGTAGTTCTAAGCAGGTTGCTAACATTGATACTGATAATTTATCGCCTATCTTGTTTGATAATTCAGTCATTCCGTTAAGTCTTAGTGTCAAAAACCTTGGTCTCCACATTGACTCTACGTTGAGCTGGACAACACAAATTGCGGAAGTTAGCCGTGCAGTTACTTCTACGTTACGATTTCTTAATCGGTTTAGGAATTGTCTACCTATCTATGCTAAGGTCACACTGGTCATATCTCTTATTTTTCCGCTCATTGATTATGCTGATGTCTGTTATCCTGATTTGAATGAAGACCTTCTCAATAAGTTGGACCGGCTTATCAATAACTAGCGACCCGCCCCGGCTTCGCACGGGTGCAATGCTGATACTAAATGTACTACAGAAGGTCTTTGCGCTTTGTCCTATCCAGTCCTTCCCCAGTTATAGGCACACGCCGCCGGCTCCGCGGCCGGTACCGCCACAGCCGTTATGTCCCTGCATTTTAAATGTGTAATATCTTCTAAACTATTCATTTAAATTACATGCTGTGAAGGGCCATATTGATCTATATTAAATGCGCAATATATTTAAGGTACTTAATTGGATAAGGATTAATTCTGTATTGCTTAAAATAGCTTCGTAAATAAGGCATTATTTCTTGTAAAAAGCAAAGGATAAAATAACGGTTATTGTGTGTTACCACTAAGAGATAGACATATACCATCGCGACCTTTTTGAGACCATTTTAAGGTGAACAATACTGTACTACATTATTTTGATCTATCTCGTTGGGTTCAGCCAGCGTTTGCATCATCACATTAGAAATCACATTAGAAACCTCTAAATTATCAGTGTTTTTCTACTATGTTATGCATATATTATACATATAAACTTTCCAGTTGAATCACTCTATCTATTAAAAAAAACCGCATCATAATCCGTTGCGTAGTTTCAAAGATTTAAGCATATACAAAGGGACATAGGGACAGAGAAAGCGACTTTGTTTTATACTATGTAGTGATGCTATCCGCTTCATCTTTTGCCTTCGAAAATTTGATCATATATCGCAGTATCGATCCCAACTTAGATGGCTTCTTATCCGCCAGCGTAGACAACAGAGGTTACTCTGCACTCTTTTCTCTATTCTTTTTAACCCTCTTTCTCCTGAATACTTAAAATGTAAGTTTCAGTATCTCCGAGACACCCATGATCGCGAACTCCGTTCTAACAACTCTCTTGTGCTCTATACTCCACTTTTTCGTTCTGGCTTCATGTCAGATTCCTTTACTTTACAATCATCGCGTTTATGGAATACGTTACCTGATTCCATTAGAGAATCTTCCAGTAAGTTTACTTTCAAAAAGAATGTTCAAGCTTATTTACTTGAGAATTTATCCAAGCAATAATCATCATTGTCCTAGTTACTGCTTTTCCTATGCGTTTCCGTGTATAATCATGTATATGTGTATGATTATGTATATGTGTATGATTACGTATATGTGTATAGTTATGTATATGTGTATGATTGTGTATATGTGTATAATTAGTATATGTCTATGTATCATATATAATTTTATGTTTTCATAGGTATTTATTCTGTGTATGTTGTTACTATTATATTGTGAACCGCATTCGAGTTTTATCTGCTTTGCCCAAAGGTTGACTGGTAGAGAATGCTCTTAGCATTAAGTCCGCCTTTTGTACCCTTATTCTATGGTCAATAAAGTTTTAAATAAATAAATAAATCTTATAAGGGTTCCGTTTTCCCCTTTGAGGTACGGAACCCTAAAAAGACCTATATTGACAGAGTTTCTTTCGGCATTTCTTCTCGTCAATGGTCATTCCGAAATGCTGGTAAATAAAAAAATATACCTAATTGTAAAAGACGTGTCTAAGTGCCCTCGAGGGCCCACAGAATAAAGAATTTTGACTTTGACTAGTGCTGGACGTAAAGCGGGAGAGACAAAATGGGCGTAAGTAGCAAACAAAAAATATTATTAAAAAAAATATGAAACTCAGTATTATGATTAGAGCCAAAGCCAACCTTTTGGGATGTAAGAGGTTCATCAACATCTTTGAACTAAAGCCAACTTCACCTGCACGCGGTGCACCCTGCTGTGAAAAGAGAGGTAGGGAGCGTAATTGTAAGCTACCCGACTGGGGAATGTACCTCCACCTCACAGAATACCGCAGCCAAATAACTATTCCCTTGAGGGTCGTTGTGTTTCTGCGAGTGAGTGAGTTCACCAGAAAGGAAGGAAGGAGATGCTGCGTTGGCAGCGGGGGTGGCAGCGCACGAGCGAAATTTTATGTTGCGAACGGTAATATGGATACGGTAACCGCTTCACATCAGACGGGCCGTATGCTTGTCGGCGCAAATTTCCATTACGGTGCGCTGCAGCCTGTCGCGGCTGTAGTATGCGCGAGCCTATAACCACACCCTGGACACTCCATACAAACGTCGTGTCGTTTACTACTACACAAACAATGTCGTCTGTGCACAGCGAGAATGAGCGTGTGTGCGTGCGGCGCCATACAAACTGTTCCAAATTTGTCTCAGAGGGAAGGTGAGGTCGACACGAGAGAGCGGCAGGGAGAGGCCATACTGTACGTAGTACTATTACTTATACTATGCTATAACGTAAGCAATAAATAACATACCAATGGCATCATATTCATCTTCGATCTCCGTCCATTGTCTTTTCGCAGTCTTATTTTGGTCTTCTTCATAATTGACATAACGTTTGGAGTGGCTGTTATCTGGTACTTCTACCATATTGTTCATACTGTTATACTCTATAGTGTAGCTCGAATGCTCGAAAGAAGGTTCATCATCACCTAATATTTCTTCTTCCTCGTCTTCAGACTGCTGGAACAAAATAAGGATAAAATAAATAAAACCGGCCAAGTGCGAGTCCGACTCGCGCAGTAATGGTTCTGTACCATTATCTATAAAAACAGCAAATAAATCACGTTTATTGTATGGGAGCCCCCCTTAAATATTTGTTATATTTTTATTTAATTGCTCATTTTTAAAGTGAATATGTAACTAAATATTATGTGAGTATTTCAAGCATTTACCTATTACCGTTTTCAATTGCGAGCGAAAACGAGCAAAAAAATCACGTTTGTGGTATGGGAGCCCCCTTAAATATTTATTTTATTCGGATTTTTAGTATTTGTTGTTATAGCGGCAACAGAAATACATCATCTGTGAAAATTTCAACTGTCTAACTATCACGGTTCATGAGATACAGCCTGGTGACAGACGGACGGACGGACAGCGGAGCCTTAGTAATAGGGTTCCTATTTACCCTTTGGGTACGGAACCCTAAAAATTATGATGATGTAAAATATACGTTATTTTGTATTAGAGATCCTAAAATTAATGGGTTCTATCTTTAGATTATACTTATACCACCTTATACATAATATTTAATTACAATTTAATTTAATTTGAAAGAATTAATTAAGCGCCATCTGCCTAATTTTATTATTGTTTCTCTTCTAAAGGTTGTCTGAAAGAAATAACTTTTAGCTTTTCATTTTTGCAAGTTTCTTGTATGTAATAATGTTACAACAATGTGTATTGTATTCTATTTTACATACAAAATCGAATCTCTACAAAAAAACTCATCTATACAAAAAAAATTGGTGTTCATCGCTAACTCTGGATAATACTTTTAGAACCGTTTAGATATTCATAGAAGTATATAGGAACATCATATTTTTCTTACATCCTTGTAATCAGAACTTAACCAAATTCTAACTAAAAAGCTTCGTGGAACGGCTGAAGTAGATGATGATATTTTTACTCTGTCGCATTACGTAAAATGAAGGAAAGGTACAAGAGAAAGGTTTTATCAAGATTATCTGACAGTAATTGCCCGTTTCGGAGCTCTACGTGACGAAGAAACTAATGAGGTTTATATTATTACGATTTATAAATAATTTATTGCATATAATATAATATTTCGATTATGACGAGCCCGGTGATCGAATGGCTAGTAATGGCCACTTTGACTCCGAGGTCGCGGGTTCGATCCCCGCACATGACAAACATTTGTGTGCATGAACACGTAAGTTTGTCTTGGTCTGGGCATTTTCTGTGTATTATATGTATATATTTACAATTAAAAAAAAGTATTTATATACATAATAGGTAGGGGAAAAAGTCTTTTCGCATTATAGTATGTATGAACTTGTAATAAAATCTCTTTGGTTATACCATTTGTGTCTGGCAGGTTTTGATATCTTTAAAAAGTTTATATTTTAAAAAAGATAATTCCAAATTCAAATTAGGTAAATGTGTGGTTTTCATTTGTTTTTAGGGTTCCGAACCTCAAAAGGAAAAACGGAACCCTTATAAGATCACTTTGTTGTCCGTCTGTCTGTCTGTCTGTCTGTCTGTCTGTCTGTCTGTCTGTCTGTCTGTCTGTCTGTCTGTCTGTCTGTCTGTCTGTCTGTCTGTCTGTCTGTCTGTCTGTCTGTCTGTCTGTCTGTCAAGAATTTCTATGTCGAGAATGCGTGGAGGTATCAAGCTGAAATTTGAACTGTATACTCAGGTCTACGGTCCCATGAAGTTAAAAAAAAATCAAACTGCTAAGTTTACGTAGAAAAAAGTTACGGCCGTTTATTCAGCAAAAAACGCATATTTCGACACACTCAAGGGAATCAAAACCTATAGGGTACTTCCCGTTGACCTAGAACTATGAAAATTGGCAAGTAACATCGTTATAGACTACAAGTACAGGAATAAATCTCAAAACTATACATTTGTAAATAGATCTTAAAAAATAGGGGGTCTATATTTTTTATAGGGTGTCGAAATTTCAAATTGAAACTACTAATTCAAATGGGGTATCATATGAAAGGGCTTGATGTACACATTGCAAAATATATTTTATTTATTTTTTTTCGACGCATTTTTTCTTATTTATAATGAAACATATCATATTTAATAATGATACTACATACCTACGGAACCCTCGGTGGGCGAGTCCAACTCGCACTTGTCCGGTTTTTTTTTTACTGTCAAGATGAGTGAATCTAATGAAGAAATTCGATTCATTTTAAAATTTTACTACAAAAAAGATAAAAATGCAACGCAAGCTGCGAATAAAATTTGTGACGTTTATGGACCTAGTGCAGTGTCTGTGAGAGTAGCACAAATTTGGTTTAAGCGTTTTCAATCAGGAAATTTTGATGTGAAAGATGCACGTCGCTCTGGTCGCCCTGTTACGGATAAAATGGATGCCATTTTTGAAAAAGTGGAGCAAGAGCGGCATATCAGTAGTTACGACGTAGCTGAAGAATTAGGAATTGACCACAAAACAGTTTTGGCGCAATTGAAAAAAGCTGGGTACACTAAAAAGCTCGATATTTGGGTGCCTCACAATCTCACTGAAAGAAACCTAATGAACCGTGTACTCATTTGCGATTCTTTACTACGACGTAATGAAAGCGAACAGTTTTTGAAGAAGCTTATAACTGGTGATGAAAAGTGGA
The DNA here is from genome assembly GCA_937001555.2 of Hypsopygia costalis. Classification (NCBI taxonomy): domain Eukaryota; kingdom Metazoa; phylum Arthropoda; class Insecta; order Lepidoptera; family Pyralidae; genus Hypsopygia; species Hypsopygia costalis. The sequence goes on from OW443342.2 coordinate 6,010,818, forward strand.
TCACGTACGACAAGAACGTGCGAAAAAGGTCGTGGTCAAAGGCCGGTCAGGCTTCACAGACTCTGGCAAAACCCGGGTTAACCCGCAACAAGGTGATGCTGTGTGTATGGTGGGATTGGAAGGGTATTATTCATTACTAGCGACCCGCCCCGGCTTCGCACGGGTGCAATGCTGATACTAAATGTACTACAGAAGGTCTTTGTGCTTTGTCCTATCCAGTCCTTCCCCAGTTATAGGCACACGCCACAGCCGTTATGTCCCTGCATTTTAAATGTGTAATATCTTCTAAACTATTCATTTAAATTACATGCTGTGAAGGACCATATTGATCTATATTAAATGCGCAATGTATTTAAGGTACTTAATTGGATAAGGATTAATTCTGTATTGCTTAAAATCGCTTCGTAAATAAGGCATTATTTCTTGTAAAAAGCAAAGGATAAAATAACGGTTATTGTGTGTTACCACTAAGAGATAGACATATACCATCGCGAACTTTTTTGTAGACCATTTTAAGGTGAACAATACTGTACTACATTATTTTGATCTATCTCGTTGGGTTCAGCCAGCGTTTGCAATGAAAGAGCAAAAAAATGTGTTTATTTACGACATCACATTAGAAACCTCTAAATTATCAGTGTTTTTCTACTATGTTATGCATATATTATACATATAAACTTTCCAGTTGAATCACTCTATCTATTAAAAAAAACCGCATCATAATCCGTTGCGTAGTTTCAAAGATTTAAGCATACAAAGGGACATAGGGACAGAGAAAGCGACTTTGTTTTATACTATGTAGTGATGAGCTGTTACCGCCAGGCAGGACTATCGATTCTGAACTCTACTGTGAACAATTGATGAGATTAAAGCAAAAAGTTGAGAGAAAGCGGCCGGAATTAATTAACAGAAGGGGTGTGATTTTTCATCATGATAACGCTAGACCTCACACATCTTTAGCCACTCAGCAAAAATTAAGAGAGTTTGACTGGGAGGTGTTAATGCATCCGCCGTATAGTCCTGACCTTGCACCTTCTGATTTCCACCTGTTTCGGTCTCTTCAGAATTCTTTAGGCAATGTCAGGTTACCATCACGAGAAGACTGCCAAAACCACTTGTCGTGGTTTTTTGAACAGAAGTCCCAAAATTTCTATAGTAATGGGATCATGTCTCTACCTACAAGATGGCCAAAAGTTATCGAACAAAATGGCACCTACATACTTTAGTTAAATGTAAATAAACTTTATTAAAAAATGTTTTGAATTTTCATATAAAATACGAAAAGACTTTTTCCCCAACCTAATATATCAGATATTTAGTACACATAGTACAAGCTTTGTTTAGTTTGGGACTAGATGACGCTGTGTAATTTGTCAAGTAATATTTATTTTTATTTATTTATTTTTATTTCTTTAATCTTTTAGCGGATAGAGTTTCATAGAGTGGGATTCTACAAAAAGTTTACAAAAATTAAAAATAAACATTAAATTGTTTCTAATAAGTGGTTGTTATTTGTTATTAAAAAAGATCTTCCCTCTTAAAATTCACTCTTCACTGATGTCTGCTATCTAAAATATGTTGATAAATAAATAAATATCTTTTTTTTTATATGGGGGGGGGGGGGGGGAAGCGAAGGGGGGGGGGGGGGGGGAAGAAAGTAACCACCACCGCCCATAGAAATCACCAACACCCAGGGGTCACCGATCCGTTGCCAGCCTTTTATGGCAAATATTGACTCTGTTCTTGAAGGTCCCCATGTCGTATTTATTTTGGAATACTGCTGATAGAAGTTGATTCCACAACTTCACAGTTCGTGATAAATAATTAATCAAGGGGTGATTGAGTGACCTTTCGCTTTTATAAATATAGATTCACATTTTAGAGGGACAAATATCTATAGAGACAAATACTATTAGTTAGGCGACCAGTCACGTGTTCCATTTGACGGGCAAATATCAGGGAATGTCACAATTTTTATTTTTTCTATTTGCTATTGGAAGCAAATCTTTATCTATGGTAGTTCTTTGGTTCTTTGCTATTCTTTATCTGTGCCCATAAAGTTAATATACTTATTATGACGAGATCAGTGGTCAAATAGCTATATATGACATGGGTATGTGTGATTGTCTTGGTCTGAGTGTTTTCTATGATTATATGTATGTACATATTTACAAATAAAATGTTTTTAAGTATAGTATCAGTTATCTAGTACCCATAATACAAGCTTTGCTTAGTTTGGTTGGGACTAGATAGGAATAGGAATAAAATATATATATGTATTAATTTTACGCCTGTGCCCTTCATTTGGTTACTCATAGCAACGGTTTACTAGAATATTTCTCCAAAGAATAACTCATAATATGGTGGAATATGTAAATAATGTTTTATGACACGACTTACAAACAAACATTTACAAACAAGCCTTTGAATCACTCGGTAGGAAAATACAGGAAATTAAATTTCAAAGATTCTCTGAAAACGTTCTAGATCTGTTGTTGTATCGTTCAAGAAATGTAAACCTTCGTGTTTTAGAAAGTCTTATAGATATTGACTTAATTTTGATAACGACGTTATTTTACGACGAAATTTAAGGAAGACTGGGGTTTGCTCGAGTTATTCTAAGGCTTCAAGATTGTGTAAGTCTTGTGTCTAATCTTGAGTCTTCTGTAAAGTTATATCGCCAATCGGGCTCGACATGGGCTACCTATATGCGTTCAACCTCGCGCGTAGCGAGTGGATGGCTGCTGGCCTAAGCCGTAGGGCCGCCAAGGTGGTTGCTTACGAGGCTCGGAGCGACCTTCAGTGTGGCTTGGTTTTCCCAAGGCTGGCTGGCTCGGGTACTAAGCACGAGGACAACGCGTGATCGCATCCGTTGACCGAGTCACCCTAGCCAAACCTATGCTACCCGACACCCGGAGACGCCTAGCCTGGGCTAGGCGTCTCCGGGTATCGGGAAGTGAGCATACAGCTCCGATACCAGACATGGATATCTAGTACCCAGCTATCTGGCGCCCATGTGTGGGTCAATAGGCGTGCAGAGCGCGTCGGCAAGTGAGCGAGCAGACATTTTTGGGAGGCATACCTAGCAGTTTTGGTAGGTACCCATCATATAAATGGGAGGTGGTGGTAGGGCCCGAATCTTAGAAAATCGATCGTTGGTTGCCACGAGCTATTCGACTTAAGAATACCTAAATAGCCTGCTTGCAGGCAAAAAAGGAGTACGACGTGCTATTGAACTGTTTGAGTGTATGATAGATTTACTGCGCGCAAGACCAGGCAGGGTAATGGTCCTCTTTTTCTGGATGGTTTATTAGATGAGGGACTCGCCACCCTGTTAGAGGAGAGAATAGAACCTGAGGGAGGTTGGTGTACTGGAGAACATTAGCTGTAGGCATAAACTCCTTTCTAATGCGCTCACAATTGATTCCTGAACGTGTCATAACCAAAACACCTTTTCAGAACTCCTTAATAAAAGTAAGATCCTAATAATTACCTACCATAGTAAATCCAGTTATAAATCATATAAACGATGTACTACTCAAATGCTCAACAAACAAAACGATGAAGGCTAATCTCCAAGGAATAAGGCCGTTGGTTGCAAATCTAATTACCAAGTACATTGAACGAAGGGTCTTTGGACAAGAATTATTTTGGTGGATTAGGAGACATACTCGTGAAAATGCAGAAAATTTTCAGTCGTTAAATTTAAATTAACGACTGCTTTAGGCTACCTTGGAAACGTTTACTGCTCACTGGGTGAGATGAATTCTTTATTAATGATGCACTTTACGAGTGCAATGAAATTTTTAGAGGGGAAGGAACAAGGCCATACATGTTTTACCGATCAGTTTTATCTTTACGGTATTGTAACTCTTCATTGCATCGCAGTTGCCAAACGAATCAGTCCATTTTGATTTAGTTTTGTTAGAAAAGTGAGTCTTTCATCCCGGTCTACTGTATTACGCGGGGCAAATCATGGTTAGAAACTAGTTCATACATAGGGCACAACGTTATTATAAGCAGTCCGGGAACTGGGAAAATAACGCCATCTCACACATGCGCTTCGGCGCATGTTGTAATTATTTTTTCATAAATTATTATGAAAAATTAATTACAACTTGAAGTGACTTGACCATAACTATGTGACCCCCCCCCCCCCCGCCCCCCGGCGACGAAGCTGGATCCGCCCTTGTGTGAGATGGCGTTATTTTCCCAGTTCTAATCTATTAAGATACAGGTAAAATATAAGTATTTTATTAATGTATGCATGTACTGTACTTAATCTATATTGGGACAAAAATATAAAAAAAAAACATTAAGTTTAACAATTATAATATAAGTGGTCCATCTAGGTCCTGGACCCGGTCCAGGGTCATCCGCCCTTGATCTCACAGAAGACCACAACCAAATGGCATAAAATCTGGTGAGTCCCAGTGACTAAGTAAGGTTGCCAGAAAGATAGGAGTTGCTGCGATGGCAGCGAGGGTTACTCGTGAGCGATACTTTATGTACTAGACTGAAGCATCTATAGACAACGGTACCCGTACATCAAGAGTACATCAGTTGAGCCACAAGATGGGTACTTCACTAAGTATAAATGTAATATATGTATGTTTAAGTATAGTTTATGTATAGTATATTAGTCACTTTTTATGTTCCTTGTCAAAATATTTTTAAACCGCATTCGTAGATGTCTGCACTTCCCGATTGTTGACTGGTAGAGAATGCCTTTAAAATTAAGTCCGCCTTTTGTACCATTCGTCTTACTGTGGTCAATAAGTGTTTAAATAAATAAACAAGTACATATTATTTATTTTCATTTATATTTATTTCATTTAATTTATGTTCGTTAGGAATTTATAGTAAATGCCCGGCACTTTGCCCTTCACTGGTTGTGCCTGTGCCATTCCCGGCCTCGACAACTTTACAACTTCGACAAATTTGATGTATTCCCAAAATAACTCTTAAAAATCAAATAATTCCGTGAGTGACACATCTCTAAGTGAGTCGTATGCTTGTCATCTACCCGATGTAGTTAAATAAAACGGGTTGCACTCCGGGAGTGCAGTAGAAAGATAGGAGGATATTACTTCCTCTACGCCATGCCGGGCGGTCTACTCTCCCTCCGTCTTACTTTACCCATCCCAAAAAGTGCACAAAAATTGAAAAAAAAAAAAGTTTTCACTTCAAAAAACAATTGGTTTATATTTGTTATCGCAATTTGCCTTTGAGCTACAGGAGTTCAAATTTGTTTAGTTGATTGCTACGGCATAAAGTGGTACTCGTTTTTTTAAACTCTTTCAAACCTCTATATGTCCCAGTTTTTTTGGGAAACCTGAATAAATGACGGGTCTACTAATACAACTTTCTGAAGGTGAACTTTGTGACTCTCATTAGTATGTTTAAAATACATACTTTCATTATATTAAAAGGAGAACTATGCTTTCATCTTGTGGACCGATCTCACTGTCAGCTCTGTTAGCGTTGTGTATATATTCTTTGTCGTCAGTGTTTCCCGGGTCATAAGTAAAATGTCAACATTTTATTTTGTAAAACTGTGGTATATTTATATTGTTGACTGTAAGGTAGTTGTATTTATTCGAATTGTCAGTCAGTCTGTTGTCGAGCAATAAACGAGTTGCATTGATATTGCGTTTCCTTCAACCAAAAACACCATAAATTGGCGACGAGTTGTATTCACGCGTGTGGTGTTCAGTTATTAATAAATAATAATGGATAGTGACTCACGGATCAGCAAGAAACAAAGCAATATAACGATCGGCAGCACGCTGAGTTTCGATCACCGCTCACAAGAATGGAGCATTTTTGTAAGCCGATTCAAACAATTTTGTTTAGCAAATGATATAAACGACAGCTCAGACAAAGCTGGAGTGAAGCGGCGTGCTCTGTTATTGACTGGTTTGGCAGAGGACACGTATCGCGTGGCACGAGATCTGGCTTTTCCCGTCGACCTTGAAGATTTAGAGTTTCGATCGCTGTTAGAAAAATTGAATGCTCACTTCCTTTCGAAAAAAAGTTCATTCGCGGAAAGATTTAAATTCTATAAAGCGGAACAGCGACCTGGAGAAGACCTGGCGGAATGGGCCGCGAGAGTGCGCAGCTTGGCACAGTATTGCGGGTTTAAGACAGAGCTTGATACCGCATTACGTGATAGATTCGTGCTGGGGCTCGAAAACGGCAAAGAGAAGGAAAAAATATTTGCCGAGAGTGTCGATAATTTGAGTTTCGCCGAAGCATTGGAGCTAGCGCAGAGTGTACATTGTGCGCGGGTAGCAGTGCAGTGCTCGCACAGCGAGACAGCAACGGGCGGCGGGACGGCGGCGGCGCCGATGTTCGCGATGCGAGCGGGCCGTAGTGGTGCGAGCGGTGGTGATTCGAAGAACAAAAAGTTTTGTTCAGTGTGTGGATATAAAAACCATAATAAAGAAAAGTGTAGATTTGTCAATTATACGTGTCAGAAATGTAATCAAAAAGGTCATTTGAAACGTGTGTGTAAAAATGTGATAAAGAATAAACTTTTTGTGTACTGATACTAATAATGCTGATGACGACTTTTTGGAAGGTATTTATGACTTGTTTAATTTGAAATGCAGTAACGGGCAACCGATGCGACAAATCGTTTCGTTGGGCAGCGTCCGTATTGAATGCGAGGTAGACAGCGGTAGTGCTGTCTCTGTTATGTCATCCGAGACGTACCGAACGCGTTTTAAAAGTATTCCGTTACAGAAATGTAATATTATTTTAAATTGCTACAATAGTAGTAAAATATCTCCTATTGGTTATATACGAGTACCGGTGACGTACAATGGTCGTATGGAATATTTAAAAATACTAATAATCAATACCATTAATAGCCAACCGACACTCTTAGGACGGGATTTTATTAGCATTTTTGATTTACAGTTATGCAGTGCACGCAATAGTAACAGCTGTAATAATTTGACGGTGAGCATACTGAGAGAATCGTTACAAAAGAAATTTTTTAATCTGTTTTCGGACGAATTGGGCAGGTTTAATAAACATAAAATTAATTTAAAAATTAAACCTGATGCACCGTTGAAGTTTTTTAAGCCCCGACCGGTACCGTTAGCATTGAAACCAAAGGTATCAGTTGAATTAAAACGCTTAGTGGAATTGGGTATTTTAGAGAAAGTGGATTACGCCGAAGTCGCGACCCCTATCGTGCCAGTACTGCGCGCTGACGGGAACGTTAGAATATGTGGCGATTTTTCAGTGACCTTGAATAAATACTTGTATACTGACAATTATTTGCTTCCGCGTATAGGAACTGTTCGCGAAATTACATGGCGGCGAAGAATTTTCTAAGCTCGATTTGTCGCGGGCCTACTCGCAATTAGAATTAGATGATTCTAAAGACCTGACGTGTATAAATACACATGAAGGACTGTACCGTTACAACCGTCTGGTGTTTGGTTTGTCAAGCGCCCCGTTTATTTTCCAACGCACCATAGAACAATTACTCGCAGGTATTCATGGAGTCTGTATTTTTTTAGATGACATTCTAATAACAGCTCCAAATAGGACTCTGCATATGGAAAGATTGGAGCAAGTTTTAAGTAGACTAGAGGACGCGGGTCTGCGTTTAAAATTAAGTAAGTGTGAATTACTAAAAGACTCCGTCGAGTACTTAGGGTTCGTTATTGATAAGGACGGCCTACACAAATCAAAACAGAAAGTGGAAGCAATGTTAATGTGCAGTCCCCCTAAGAATGTTAAGGAACTTAAGTCATTCTTGGGCGTTATAAATTATTACAGATGTTTTGTTCCACAAATATCTAGTTTGTTAAATCCTCTCTACGCGTTATTAAAGAAGGAGCAGGAATGGGAATGGTCGCAAGCCCAGTGTAATGCTTTCGAAAGAATTAAGAAAGAACTGGCTTCAGAACGGGTGTTGGCCCATTATAATCCCGAGTACGAGACCATAGTGACGGCGGACGCCGGGCCCGACGGACTGGGCGCGGTGCTCTCACAGCGGCAGCCCGACGGCTTGGAGCGCGTCATCGCGTACGCCTCGCGCTCGTTATCTAAAGCCGAACGTAATTATGCCCAGATACAAAAGGAAGCTGCGGCGATATTTTTTTCTATTAAGAAGTTTCATCATTATCTATATGGCCGTATGGTTCCTTTTATTCTACGCACCGATCATAAACCTCTCTTAACTATTTTCGGTAGTAAGAAGGGTATTCCTGAGTTAGCTGCAAATCGATTGCAGAGATATGCTTTGTTCCTCTCTGCGTATAATTTTAATATAGAATATGTTAAAAGTGAAAATAACGTGTGGCCGATTTTTTGTCGCGGTCGGTATCGGCAGTAGAAAATGAATATAAGGCCGGATTGAGTGAACCGGACCGAGCGTCATATATACATTTTATTACGGATTCTGCATTTAAACCTTTGTCGATAGATGTTATTAGAGCGGAAACGTCAAATGATGTAGTTTTACAGAGTGTAATACGGTATATCACTGCGGGCTGGCCAAAAACTATAAGAGATATGCATATAAAACCCTATCATATGTGTCGACGCGAATTATGTATAGAAAACGGGTGTGTTTTACGTGGGCATAAATTAATAATACCGTTTAGTTGCAGAGAGCGTTTGCTAGATGAACTGCATAATTCACATTTCGGCGTTGTTAAAACCAAATAAGAAGCACGAGCTCGTATGTGGTGGCCAAATATAGATAGACATATCGAGGAAAAGATAGGGTCATGTAATGAGTGCAACGCGTTACGTCACGACCCGCCGCGCGCACCGCTGGCTTCATGGCCCTACCCTAAGCGACCTTGGGAACGGGTGCACCTTGATATGTTTTCTTTAGACGGAAAAAATTTTCTTGTGGCAATAGATGCACATTCCAAATGGGTGGAGTGTTTTGGTATGAACAACACTCATAGTGAAGCGGTTATAGCTAAATTGTGTGAAATGTTTAGCCGGTTTGGTTTAGTTCGCGTTCTGGTTACAGATAATGCTTCAAATTTTTGTTCAACCGCAATGGAAGAATTTTGTGCTGCTAATGGTATACAGCATGTAACAATTTCGCCCTATCACCCATGTTCGAACGGTCAGGCAGAGAATAGTGTTAAGACTATTAAAAGAAGAATTAAAATTATTATTAATCAAAATCATAATCAATGTGTTATAAATAGAAAAATAAATAGATTCTTATTCGATTATAGGAACTCGACCCATTGTACCACTGGTTTCTCGCCTGCCCAGCTGATGTTAGGGCGTCCGTTGCGTTCACGTCTCGATCTGTTGCGGTTGCCTGGTGTGCAATCTGAACAGTTGTTGCCAGAGGCGAAAGTAGCTAATGAAAATGTTTGTTCTAAACAGATCTCACAGCATAAGCAGTACCGGGGCTCAAGAAATGTATCTTTTACAGAGGGCGATAAAGTTCTTGTTAAATGTTTATATAAAAATGGCACTAGGCACATTTGGAAACTAGGTATAATTAAGGAGAAAATTGGCTCACGGATGTATTCTGTTTCCCTATGTAATGAGAACACCTGTTTACGTAAACATGTAGATCAATTATTGGCATATAAAGGTAACGAATTTAATAATACTAATATTACGTCTTTTAAGGAGGATTGCAAAAACAATGTACATTGTAATACAGATTTGGGTAGGTCAGTGAGTTCACCGCCAGGTAGTGTATCGGTTACTCTTAATGATTCGGAACAGATTGCTCAAGAGGGGGAGAACAGTGATTTAGAGGAGGGGTGTGGATCAGACGTAGGTCTGCAACCTCCACAGCCAACTACATTAACTGAAACTCCAGTACACTCTGATGGTCAGCTCACTGGTGTTGTGAATTGCAAGGAAAGGAGAATTCAACGATACGCTATACGGAGTGAAAGAAAGAACGCTGATTGAAAATGTTACTATTTATAAGTTTTTTATCTTAAAGTTGTTATTGTTATGTATTTGTTTAAATAGTGGTGGAGGGATTTGTGGTATATTTATATTGTTGACTGTAAGGTAGTTGTATTTATTCGAATTGTCAGTCAGTCTGTTGTCGAGCAATAAACGAGTTGCATTGATATTGCGTTTCCTTCAACCAAAAACACCATAAAAACACATAACTAGTCATTTAATAATATTATGCTGAAACTTAGGTTCTTGCAAACTTTGGGTTTCCTTTTAAAACTCTTTAAGACGTATGCGTATATGGTCGGATAGCTATTTAGACCAAACGCTATGTAGTCATATCGAGATTTAATCATAAAACGATTTAGTCATATCCAGACTTAGTTACAAAGCGATTTAGTCATATCGTGCATCTAGTCTTATCGAGAAGTGGTCCTAAAGCTTCTAACCCTTTCAAACCTATGTATGTTACAGTTTATTGTGAAACCAAAATAAATGACGGATCTCGGTTTGTTCTTTGCGAACTCGGTATCTATTTATGCACAAGATACACCGCGTTGAGGGAATACTGTTTTACCTTGCTCTATATCTCGCGATCTTTTAGAAATTGCCTTTGATGCAAATGCATCAAAGGCAATTTCTTCCTTCCTTTATGGTGAATGGTGATGTTTCAAGGATATTTCCCGATGTTTTACAAGAACAAATAAAATGTATATATAAAAAACAACTATTGCTGACTAATCTATCATCGCACAGCTCTAACCACTGAACGTATCGGTTGAAATTTGACATATAGGTAGCTATTGTTATGTAGGCATTCACAAAGAAAGGATTTTTGAAAATACTCACGGGATACCGGAATACTCGCGTTCTAGCTGGTTATAAATTAGTACTAGTAACTTAGTGCTGCACTTTAGTAGATGTATTTCTAAAAAAATTACCCATTTTTCAAACTTCTTTTACAATATTCAAAAAAATTTAACGTTTTAACGTATTCATTGAACGCTGTGTCCAAAGTGCGTTAGTTCCGATCCGTTTACAGTGTTTTTTTTTCTTAAACCTTTTGTGTAATACAAAACCACAGTATAAGTAACAGTACTACGTACACAGACCATTTTCAGCTCGAAGTTTATCGAGTGATATGTATTTCATATGTTTCACACAGACTAAAATATTTTTTGTACAAATTAAAGGTATTTAATATATTTTTTCTTCCCTCATTATAATTAATTTCTTCAATAGAAAAAAATCAAAGTACCTAATCATAAATTCTGATAAAATCACAGAGACTCGGTAAAAGGACGAACTTCTATGGACCCAAGGCTCTTTATTCTGATAAATTGGATTCACAAATTGCTCAGTCCAGACTGCAATTTTCATGTAACAATTTAATATAACGGAGACCTGCTTCAATCATTTCAAAGGAACAAGTTTTCAAACTTCGCGAAGCAATTTCTGAAACTATTGTGGAGGAAAATTTCAATGTTTGGACGTTGGATAACAAACTGATCGTGAAATACACAAAATGAGATCTTATGAGTTATAATAAATATTTGAACCTATCGGGCGCTTTCTCTTTACTCATTACTTTGCGCAAACAATACCGAACAAATTTGTAATACCTATAGCTTTTTGTACTAAGCTAAATAGTATGTAGAATATTAGATTTATTAAATTAGTCTCAAGTATTTTTTAGAACTAAGCTAAATAGTATGTAGAATATTAGATTTATTATATTAGTCTCAAGTATTTTTTAAATAATCAGCTCATTTCTTTTTATATTATTATTCGACGAGCTTGGTGGTCAAATAGCTAGCATTGGCCACTTTGACTCTGAGGTCGCCGGTTCGATCCCCGCACAAGACAAATATTTGTGTGCATGAACATGACCATGACTGTTTGTCTTTGTCTGGGTATTTTCTATGTATTATATGTATGTATTTACAAAAAATAATGTACTTATTTAAATATAATATCAGTTATCTAGTGCCCGTAGTACCAGCTTTGTGACTAGGTGTCAGTGTGTCCTTCTTCACTGGATAATTAGTTTGCCCCATCCATATATACAGGCTTCAATTTATCCATCTTTGAGCATAGCCCTCTTCTGTACTTCTCCAATTCTAAATATCTTGTAGTCATTATTTTATTAATTAATTGTCTTATTTTACGAAATATTTAAGTTTGCATTTTAGAATGTCTACGTAATTGTAAGTTGTATGTAAGTGTTAAGAATCTCATATTTGTTTTATCATTCTGTTGAGTCAATAACTTATTTTTTAGTAGTAGGTAGTTAGTAAACGTGTCATGCTTCTCCAATAGTCGTCTGGTCCTCGTAGATAATGCCTTTTATACAATTATTTTGTATAAATAAATAAAATAAAAAATATTTCCTTTGTCACCCGGTGCCCAGTTGCGGTCTACGTGGCGTATGATAACTCTTCTCAGCGAAACGAGCAGCCTCTAGCACGCGTGTTTGCTCATTGTGTCAATTCACAGGTTCAGTTTGCCCCAGTACCTATCAATTTTGCAGTAGACGTGACCAGCTCATTGCTACCTTTAATAGCTAATACGAGTAGACACTTAAACTAGCCCATAGCGAATTAGCGAGCAATATCGATACTAATATGACTCTCTAAAAGTGAACTTTGTGCCTAACATTAGTATGTTTAGATATTTACATACTTTCATCATAGTAAAGTAAAACTATGCTTTCATCTTGTGAACCGATCTCGCTGTCAGCACTGTTCGTGTAGTGTATCTATTCTTTGCTGTCAATATTCACGTCTCGGCTCCTAAGTAAAACCACAGTATAAGTAATAGTACTACGTAGTAACACGTCAACAATTATTTTATATAACACATAACAAGTACCTTGATAAAATTATGCTTATGTTCTCCATCGCTCGCTGTACGACTTTTAGTCTGTGAACCAGCCCAACGGTCAGCGTCGAAGATATTATTCTGTGGTCCAAGTCTCTGCACCGTAGATCATAGCGGGGAGGACGCATTGATTTATAAGATATACAAAATGTCAATATCAAGCTGCTTCAAATCCAAAATGATGATTATTAGAGAAATGATAAAAATAGTCCTAACAATTATATATATATATATAGATATATATCGTTAATATACACTATAGTAAATATTATAAATAAACTAGCTGACAGAACAGACGTTGTGCTGTCTTCTTAACAATGAATATTGAATGCGAATTAGTTTCGCGCAATCAGTCAAATGATTGACAGTTCTGTAAAACGACATAAAGTTACAATGGAAATGTTAATATGGTGTTTCAGTTTTCTTAAATTTTCCGCACAACTTTCTTATTTTTAAATAAATTTATATTAATAATCTTAATTTTGAATAAATTATACAGTATTATAATAGGGAAGAATACAATCAACATTGTGCAAACTAATAAATTTATATCGTATCAGGGTATCTTCTTATAGGTATATTATATAAAAAAATTGATATTGATTATATGTTTAGCCTCTGCCAATCCGCAGTTGAGCAGCGTTATGGAGTATGCTCTATACCCCTTCGATTGAGGGGCGACCCGCATCCCAGCAGTGGGATGAATAAGGGTTGACGAAGATATATTTGGTGCCTCAAATTTCACATTTCTCTTAAGAGCCATATTACATTTTGACTGTGATTTTTGCGTAAAATGGCCAATTTTGGCGTTCTTGATCTCAGAAACAAAAATACATTAACAATGTTGACTTATTGAATAGTACAGAATAGCTATTCGCATAGTACATAGCGGCCTCGATTTTTGTAAATTTTGCTTAACTTTTTAAATAAACCCAAAATTGCAAAGAAAGATTTTCATAAAATGCGCGCATTCACTATTTTGAGCTTCTGGATTGTACTACTGTTCCAAACATATGAAATAAAAAAAAATAGAATGTTATTTGTTATATAGTCTTATAGTACATAGCGGCCTCGTAATTTTGAAATATCATTGATTTAATATAGAACAAAAACATTTTTTTAACCAAAAAAACTTCGAAAATCGCTTTAAGTAAACTGTTAATTTCTCGAATAAACGATAATATTATTAAGCAAAATTTATACGAGAATAATTGTTACTTCATTATGAATAAACTTTGTAGCATGAATTTATTATCTTATTTCAGTAAAAACGATAAATATAACTTCAAAATGACTACAAAAAAACGATGCACCGGCGCATACTATGCCGGCGGCCTTCGCGGGTTTAGTACTGCGCGAGAGCTCGTCATCGTGCAAATGTAATAGGGCACTTAAATAATAATAAATAAATATTGTCAGACAAATTACACAGCGCTATCTAGCCCCGAAGTAAGCAAAGCTTGTGTTATGGGTACTAGACAGCTGATAAACATACGTAATACATTTTTTTTGTAAATACATACTTATGGTTCATAGAAAACACCCAGACTAAGACAAACAGACATGTTCATGCACACAAATGTTTGTCCTATGTGGGAATTGAACCCACAATTTCTCTTAAATAATATATTTTTCCTTTGTTTCAGATCAAAACTAGCTGTATTGAACAACAGACATGCGTATTTCTTATTAGTGGACAACGGGTCGGTTGGTCGATATGGTGCTGAAATCGTGTTACGACGCAAACTCGAGAAGTACATTGCTGCACAGAAACTGCATCCTTGTGAGTACCTACTTCATTTATTATGGTTATCTGTGAACCGTAATTTCGTTTTACATAATATAAATTTGTTTTAAAAATAAATATCTTCTAAATTTCGATCCACTAACAAATCAACGTATAGTGTAAATCGTTGAGACCAGAAACTTTGCTATTTTAATTTGGAATGGGAATAAATAATAAATATTTTTGGACAAATTACACACTGCAATCTAGTCCCAAACTTTTTTTTTATAAATAATAGGTAGGGGAAAAAGTCTTTTCGCATTATAGTTGTATGAACTTGTAATAAAATCTCTTTGGTTATACCATTTGTGTCTGGCAGGTTTTGATATCTTTAAAAAGTTTATATTTTAAAAAAGATAATTCCAAATCCAAATTAGGTAAATGTGTGATTTTCATTTGTTTTTTTTACTGTCAAGATGAGTGAATCTAATGAAGAAATTCGATTCATTTTAAAATTTTACTACAAAAAAGGTAAAAATGCAGCGCAAGCTGCGAATAAAATTTGTGACGTTTATGGACCTAGTGCAGTGTCTGTGAGTGTAGCACAAATTTGGTTTAAGCGTTTTCAATCAGGAAATTTTGATATGAAAGATGCACGTCGCTCTGGTCGCCCTGTTACGGATAAAATGGATGCCATTTTTGAAAAAGTGGAGCAAGATCAGCATATCAGTAGTTACGACGTAGCTGAAGAATTAGGAATTGACCACAAAACAGTTTTGGCGCAATTGAAAAAAGCTGGGTACACTAAAAAGCTCGATATTTGGGTGCCTCACGATCTCACTGAAAGAAACCTAATGAACCGTGTACTCATTTGCGATTCTTTACTACGACGTAATGAAAGCGAACAGTTTTTGAAGAAGCTTATACTGGTGATGAAAAGTGGATCACGTACGACAAGAACGTGCGAAAAAGGTCGTGGTCAAAGGCCGGTCAGGCTTCACAGACTCTGGCAAAACCCGGGTTAACCCGCAACAAGGTGATGCTATGTGTATGGTGGGATTGGAAGGGTATTATTCATTATGAGCTGTTACCGCCAGGCAGGACTATCGATTCTGAACTCTACTGTGAACAACTGATGAGATTAAAGCAAAAAGTTGAGAGAAAGCGGCCGGAATTAATTAACAGAAGGGGTGTGATTTTTCATCATGATAACGCTAGACCTCACACATCTTTAGCCACTCAGCAAAAATTAAGAGAGTTTGACGGGGAGGTGTTAATGCATCCGCCGTATAGTCCTGACCTTGCACCTTCTGATTTCCACCTGTTTCGGTCTCTTAAGAATTCTTTAGGCAATGTCAGGTTACCATCACGAGAAGACTGCCAAAACCACTTGTCGTGGTTTTTTGAACAGAAGTCCCAAAATTTCTATAGTAATGGGATCATGTCTCTACCTACAAGATGGCCAAAAGTTATCGAACAAAATGGCACCTACATACTTTAGTTAAATGTAAATAAACTTTATTAAAAAATGTTTTGAATTTTCATATAAAATACGAAAAGACTTTTTCCCCAACCTAATACATTCATGTTATACATAGTTAACACCCAGACCAAAACAAACAGACATGTTCATGCGTACAAATACTTATCTTGTGCTGGGAACAAACCCGTGGCCCCGGAGTCAAAGTGGATATGATAAGGATAAGGCTAGCAACGTATCAAATCAAATATCTTTATTCCTTGGACTTTATAACGCACTTAGAAACGTCATACAAATTAATAGGCGACCCCTTACTGTTGCTGATCTCCATGGGCGGTGGTGATTGCTTTCCATCAGGTGACGCACGTACTCGTTTGCCCCCCTCTCATATAAAAAAGCCATTCGACCACCGGGGTCGTTATATAGATATCAACGACTATCAACAAAATAAAATAAATAAATAAATATTTCTGGACAATTTACACAGCGCCATTTAGGGTTGCCAACTGTACTTTATAAAAGTATCGTACATTATTTCAAGTAATTGTACTCTATACTTTATGAGAATAATAAAGTACACGAAAACACTTTATTTCGCATGATTTGATTTCATTGAGATTTTGAAAATTTTAAATGAATTACTTATTTACTTTATTTTAAATGTAGACTGTAAAGATACAGTGCAATTGTTTAGTAGAAATACAAATTTGATACAAACTGCAAAAAAGCAGTAAAAAATAGGTTTTTAAACATACCTAATATAGAAAAATAAATTGTACTTTCTTAGAAAAACGAATCTTACCTATAATAACCAATGTACTTTAATTACATAGAAAAAAGGTGGCAACCCTAGCGCCATCTAGTCCCAAATTAAGCGCAAAGCTTGTATTATGGGTAGGTACTAGACAACTTATAAATGTACTTAAATACCTTTTTTTTTATAAATACATAGGTACTTATAATACATAGAAAACACCCAGACCAAGACAAACAGACATGTTCATGCAGACAAATGTTTGTCTTGTGCGTGAATCGAACCCGCGACCTCGGAGTCAAAGTGGCCATTGCTAACTATTCGACCACCGAGCTCGTCAATTATATTAACTTTTTGTCATTTAAATAATCCTGTATTGTTATATGTATTATATTCTCTATTAGTAACCATTCGACACCCACGTCGTGAAGGTGGGTCGTGTGGGCCGTAAAAGTCGAAAAAGCCCAAATATACGTTTTGGGGTATGTGGGGTACTCACTGACCTCTTTAGACCCAGAGCCTTCCGGGGCATAGCTGCCCCCTTACCACCATCTCTTATTGCGATTCAATAACTGAATAGAATGCTTATTCATACCAATTTTATTGAATAGAGGAATATTATTTGAAATAGAGTCGCTTATTCTTTCGTATGAATAAGCATTCTATTCAATTATTGAATCGCAATAAGAGATGGTGGTAAGGGGGCAGTTCATATGACTGGACGTCCAAAGGGTTCGATTGTGTAAGTTTCAAAATGTACAAAGTTTAATAGGTAATTAAAATGTTCCAGTGACAGAATGACAAAAGTTCACTTTGTATTTAAGTTAAATTGTTGTTGTCTTGTCAGTATGTGTTTATGTTAAGTCATGTAGTGATTAAATATTTGAAACGTAATGTTAGAGCCAAAGCCGACCTCGCCTGCACGTGGTGCACCCTGTCGATTAGCGAAAGAGAGGTAGGGTACAGCGTATTAATTTGTAAGTACGGGCGTCTGGAGAACCACCTCTTAATAACAATTCTCTTGATAGTTGTTGTTTTCCTGCGAGTGAGTGAGCTCATCAGAAAGGAAGGAGTTATTGCGTTGGCAGCGGGGCGCTGGCGGCGCGCGAGCGATATTATGTAACCGCTTCGCATCTGGCGGGCTATATGCTTGTCTGCTTCCGAACGTTGTATATAAAAAAAAGATGCTGCGTTAGCAGCGATGATGCCAGCCAGCCCTCCAGCTATAGGTACACCTAGTATTGTAAGCGCCTATAGGCTACGGTAATCACTTCACATCAGTCGGGCCGTATACTTGATTGGGACCTAAAATGGTGTAAAAAAAAATCAGTTCAATGCCAGTGCCCATATTAGCCCTTAAATCGGGACTAATTTGGCCCCTAATGGCGACATGTTTTAGTTAAGTTACAATATTGGAGAGTTATGGCTTTAATAATTATTGGTAATAAAACCAATGTCATAATAACAAACAAAAAAAACAACATTGAATATAACAAAGTTGCATATAAAATACTTACTGAAGTCTGGATATGCGATACATCGCCCTCCTGTTTGCTCTTTTGATCGCTAACAGTATCTTGAAACACAAACGAAAATAGGTCATAATACCACAGCTGTGGGGTGTAAATTTCGTCAGCATTTTGCGCGATCTGCCGGCTCTCCACGACGCGCTTGTGTTCGCGCCGCACACACGCGCGTAGACTCTCAATCTTTCTCAGTACATGCACACGAGTAGCGCTCGGATCGAATTCCTGCACCAAATCAGTGAGCTTCGACACCGCATCGTGTCTTTTCTGTTTGTTCTTATACGTCGTACAATCACGATTCCAGAGACAAGGGAGTTCTCTATACATGATTATGAAGCGTTTGAGTAGTTTGCGCGGGAATACAACGCTGGAGATGTCCACCATTTTGTTTGTTCGCGTTTCTTGGGCTCGGTGCGTTCGGTTAGATGTGCGCGGCGCAGGTCACTGAGCTCGTGTCGAGCGAGCGTGTTCGCCGAGGGGCCGCGCCGGGTGTCGCATTCCGCTCCCCGCTCGCCCTTCACTTCACCCCTGCCTCATCGGTGCGGAAAACTGCGAAATGTACCTTATGGCTGCATCGTCGATGTGTATGCGCTAAATAATGTATTTTATGCTTGAAACGGACAAGTCTTGTAGGTATTTATACTTATATGTATTGGTAACTTAAGCGCCGAACGGTTTGGAAGAAAATTTGTAACGTTTTGTTGCACAAGTTTATATTATCTATATGTTAACCCGTAATTGCTCAACTTGATTTTTGTTAATAAATTCCAAAAAAAAAACTGTTAAAATTAAATAAGTAGTTTCAAAAATTCGTTTCAATTATTTGTGTAGTACCTATTTTAAAATAAAATAATGCTCATAGTGCAATCTGTTAGAAAATATTTATATTGGCTATTAATTCTTTAACCTACCTATAATCTACACTAATATTATAAAGAAGAATATTTGTATTTCTATTTGTAATGGATAAATTCAAAAAACTACTGAAGCTATTTTTAAAAACTCGTTTTGCCTACAGAAAGCTACTTTCTCAGCGAGTAACATAGGAAATATTCTATTCAACCCATGCAAAAACCGGCCGGAGTGGCTCGCTATATTACTCGTATATCTCAAAGCAATATTCTTACTCTAATTCATATCACGTTATTATCAATATTAATCCTTATCAATATAATTTAATAATCAACATTAAGTAGGTACATGTTAAGTACGACTACGTACCTGCTGCCTAGATCAGAACCTCTATTCGCAATATCGCAGTCAAATAACAATTCCCTTTAGGGTTGTTGTGTTCCTGCGAGTGAGTGAGGTCACCAGAGTCACGAGGTCACGCGAGCGATATTTTATGTTGCGAGCGTTAATCTGGCTACGATATCCGCCTCACATCAGGCGGACCGTTGGGTGGCAGACAAGCATAGTATAAAAAAATGACTAGCAGGCCATTAAAGCTAAGCCGGATACATAGGCGAGATTAACATTATACAATTTTAAGTACCAATTCATTATGTATACCTACGTACATAAAATTATCTTCAAATCTCGCGAAGAGCTTCATCCTCTAAATTAATTTAATATTTGAATATCTTTGATGTAAAACCGTTAGATCCCCTGAACATCCGAATCTTTAATAAATGGGATCGTAAAGATTTTTCTAAGCAAATAGAATTTAAGAGACCCCTGGGATGGCCGACTCATTAAATACCCCAATGGCGTAGAATAAATACGTCATTTGTAAGCAATCCCCTATCTTAATTCTGTTACGATATTCGAATCGCATTTTATTTAGAAACCACAGAAATTAATCTACTTTGTGGTTGTTTGTTGGATTTTATCATTTCTATAATCTATCTAGTTATATAAATAAAAATGAATGTTGCTAAGCGTAGAACTGCTCGACCAATACTGCTGATAGTCCAGTAAAATAAGCATTCAACCTCGGAATGGAAGCGACTAAGCTGTAAATTTGTATAAACGTTTGTATTGGTGTTCTAATGACTAGTAGAAAAGTTTCAAATTATTGAAGGAATTTTCCTATGGAAAATAGTATTTTTTCATAGGAACCATTTAAGATTTTTATGAAATTTCTAGGTAATAAAATTCTCTACAATTTTTGTATTAAATATTTTTTCTGTATCTCCTACCGTTTTAAACGAGATAATTGCGAAAAACTGATTTTCGTGACCTTTGACATTGAATAACTTGTGAGGCAGACGTGATTATATGAGACTTTTCTATCAGCCATTAGAACACCAAAACAAACATTATACAAATTTACAGCTTCTTCGCTTCCATTCCGAGGTTTAGCCCTATTTTCGTCTTATTTAACTGTACTAAGTATAACTTTTGTTTTAATATTTTCGTTATAGGTATAAGGAAGGTTCTTATGGAGAGAACAGGCGTAAATGTGACATTTATGAGATCGAGACTGCATCAGAACTGAATCTTGACTTCATTTTAGTTACGAGTATTGCCCCTCTGGGGTTCTTCATGAAAGGCGTAATGTGGTTTTATAAGACCGCTGGTGTCGCATGCGTCCATAGGCTGCGATGACTACTTACCATCAGGCAGGTTGTATGCCTGTTTGGTCAAGTGTGACTACAATTCCACTAGGCGTACAGAGTGTATCGGGAAGTGAGCGAGCAATACTCTTTAGGATATGAAGATAGAAGAGCGGTGGTAACGCCCGATGCTTGGAAAACCAAGCGTCGCCGCGAGCTACGTGAGTAGGTACAAAAAAGACACAATATAATAGTAGATTATTGCATCGAGCACAAAGTAATTTATTATTGCACCGAGTGCCTGATTTAGAGCCCGAGCGTCAGCGAGGGCTCTAATCTAACAGGCACGAGGGCAATATAAATTACTTAAGGCGAGGTGCATAATCTGCTTTTCTTTCAACTAATACCTATAGGAATAGTAGATAAAAGAAACTCATATCAAACAGTTAAAATAGTTTCTATAACGCTGTCGGCTTCATTTAGAATGTTTTCCGGATTTAATGTGTCGCTAGATGATTCCATTTTAATTCAAAGCCGAAGCACTCAAAATCAGATAGTATCACACTTTTATCGTTTCCAAAAATATTGTCAAGCAAAATTAACAAAGTTCCCGCCAAATCACTTTTTTAAATTTCTTTCATTTTTAACTCAGAGTTAGCAGCAATCATTTTTTAAATTTGGAACAAGTAGGATAGAAACGAATAATACATACGAAAAAAAAGTATTGATAACGGCTGGCTGAATAGAGCTAATCCATTGAGATTGGCACCTTTTGGTGCGATTAAAAAAAACTGTGCGATAATGAAATTTCATACATTTTTATTGCTCTAGAGCATTAAAGACTCGTTTTGTACTGAGTTTTTAGTGTGATTGTGATGAAATTAAAGCATAGTTGGAAGAAAATATCTAAATTGCCTTTTAATTTCATTGGCTAAGTTAATTGGTCCCATTATTGTTTTATTGGCTATGTAAAGTCTATTGCAGTGAATGAACTTCGAAAGGTGAAAGTTCAAAGAAAAGTTAATAATTTGTTTATTAATATAGAGAAAATACCATCGTAAACAAGTTGTTCATTCTGTTTAGATTAAATCTATAAAAGTGCTGATAAAGAGATTTTATCGCTTGCTCTAGTAATAACCTTCGCTGAAGTGGCGACGGGTATGTGAGCACTATATCTGCCACAGTGTAACAATATTCAGTAGGTAGTTATAAGAGCCAACATCATAATACGCACTCAGTAGCAATACGTAGAGTGCGGATTTTGGTACAATCACAGACACAGAGTGTCTCTGTCACACTTTTGAGACGACGTAAAAACACTTATTTTATCGCATATCCGGTAATAATTTTGATTATATTGGGGTACCATTCAATGATTGACAAATCTGGTGATTGATTTTAATACAGAAATCAACAGATTGTCATCCAACTAATGGTTTTTGTGTTCATGTCCAAGAATACCATTCACGAAATAATTCCATGAAAATGTCAGATCGAAAATAGAAGGCACATTCAATTTATAGTTAATAGAATCCGTTTACAAGATATCTGTCTGTCAAATGTCTGTGCAAATGTTACAGAACTGGGGCCTACCGCCCAAGACGATTCCCTTCGAGCATTTTGATTCTTGAAAATAGGTCGTAGTTGGTTAAATTATTGACAAACATGTTTAACTTTGTAGGTACAGCTTCAGGGTTTCTATCAGCTAAACTATGCCCTATTGGTACTATTCTACATTAAAGTTTGATTTTCGCAATCAAACAATCCGATGTGAATCGGCTTAAGCTTAGTCGGTGCACCTGTTTTTGTAGTGATGCTACTGGGAATGGTTAAACTGTGGTAAGGATTTCAATGGCCACGAGTCCACGACATCATCCCCATTATAGCCATAAACGTAATTTAAGGTGGCACTCCATTGTGCGGTAAAATTGATAAAAATACCGGCATCTAAGAATAGTGAGGGCTTGGTTCTCCCAGATAAAGTGTACCTTTCTAGAACACCATCTAATGGAGACAACTAATGGGATTGCTGGCTGATTTATCTTTATTGGGGTAGATTTATCGCATGTATGTACTGATAATCGACTGGGTTATGTTTGTAATTAAACTGTTCTATCAAATGTAGTAAAAATATTATGAAGCCTCGCATCCCGTCGGATCTTTTTATTGCGAAAATCAAATTTCTGCTTAGATTTGTGATCATTGTGTTTAGCTTTGCTGATAGACACCATAGAACAGAAAAAAAAGAGGTAGACACCCTGAAATTATACCGACAAAGCTGAAAATTTTTGCCAATAACTAAAACCTGTGTTAGGTTAGGTTAGTTAGTAGTAACTTGAACCTAACACAGGTTCAAGTTATTGGCAAACATTTTTAGCTTTGTCGGTATAATTTCAGGGTGTTTACCAACAAAGCTAAACACAGTGACCACTAATCTATTTTGGAAACAAAATACTATTTGGTATTTAAATAATATGCATTTATTCATGCATGTGCCTTGTATGTGAGTTGTAATTTTAAACACTAACAGTCTTATCGGACGGGCCCGGTGGTCGAATACTCCGGGCTCGCGGGTTCGTTCCACGCACAAGACAAATATTTGTGTGCATTAACATGTCTGTTTGTCTTGGTCTGTGTGTTTTGTATCATATGGTTATATTTACAAAATAAAAGTGTATTTAAGTATAATATCAGTTATCTAGTACCCATAGCACAAGCTTCGCTTAGTTTGGGACTAGATGGCACTATGAGAATGCACTATGCATTCTCATAGTGCCATCTAGTCCTTTATGTTATGGCAATACGACTGTACAAGTGTACAATCATCTTCCGGATACAGTGAAATAAAAAGTATTTCATGGATTAAAAATTAATTTATGACAATTGTTTGTTATATCTTAACATATTTTTAATGTAATAATGTTCTATATTTCAGCTTGACATAATTATAATTAATATTTAATTCAGCTTGACATACCTATAGTTTTGATATCTATTTACCTTGTGATACTGATGATTTATTGATTTATCAGTGATTTATACAGTTCAATTTCATACTATGATTTTAATATTTACTACACGCCGTTATCGATAGCAGAATAATATGGAACATAATGACAAAATGTCAACTGTACATAAACCTTATTCTGGCAAATATATATTCATTCATTTATATGTAATTCATCCAAGAATATTCAGTTATTTATTTATTATTATTATTATAGATTCATAAAAAGTTACAGAAGATTCCGAAAAGTCACTATTCTTACACGTTCTATTACGGTAAAAGTTCATACAAGCACAGTATAAGTAATAGTACTCTATAATAACGCCTTCATAAGTTATGGGACGGTGGACCTAGGCTTGCCAACCATACTGTTAAAAACAGTATTATACTGTTTTCTATGCTTTAATACTGTTGAAAAAAACTTAATTTGAACATAGCACTGTTTATTGTACTGCTCCGCATGCACTGGGCCTTAGTATACTGTACTATATTGTTTTACTACGCAGCTTTTAATATACTGTTTTTCTTGTAAAAAAAGTTGGCAACCCTAGGTGGACCCTTCTATAAACCTTTATTAACGACAAATATGGCCGACTATTGTAGTTGACAGATAGCTGACTGATGAAGGACTGGGATATACAAAATTGTACTTGTGCACACGTAGTTTGTAGTTTGTGTTTGAGGTTATGGTATATTCTGATTGTCCGTAATTTCTTGAAAAAGTTTATAACCACAACTAAATTTACCTCTCGAAATCAGTTCAAAGTAGAAAGAAACGCCAGATAGAAAATTTTTTAACAAACGTTAACCTTACCCCAGTGCAGACCGGTGTTTTTAACACACTTTTATTAGGTCGACCTGTATGTAACTAACTATGTAATGCAATCTAAAGTAACTAATTTAACCATCTTCCAAGAATCGTAGCGTAATGAAAATTAGCAGCTGTATGTAGTTCTGATGACAATACAATAATATGCCGGAAGATATGAACTGGAACTTCATGATGGAACATCGTATCATCGCTGTTTTTGGATTTCTTAGAAAAGTCTTGTAATGAACTTTGACCACGATTAGGTTTCAAGGTCTGATGATGAAGCCGGAAGATAGGCACTGGCATTCCATGATGGAATATCGTATCATAGTCGTGTTTGCACTTGTGAGAAAGGCCACGTAATGGACTTTGAATACGATCAGGTTTCAAGGTTATAACAAATCTATCGGGAACAATACAACCTCACCTGCACGTGGTACTTTTTAATGTGCTCGACTGGGGAAGTACCTCCACTTCACAGAATCTGACACCCAAATAACATTTCCTTGAGGGTTGTGTGTTCCTGCGAGTGAGTTTCATGTGCTTTAAAAGCGTATTTTTTTAGTTTTTTTAAACTATATTTATTTGTAATTTTTTCTATGGACTTATCAAAACGACAACATAACAACGTTAAAACGTTTTAGTGGGCATAATATTGAGGTTTTTTTTTATGAATTACAGTCTATAGACCCGGAGTCCGTACCTTTTATTAACATGTTCTATTTTTATCCTAAAATATTCTTACAATTAATAAATTGCACGTCGCTATTATGCTAATATTTATATTATTGTTTATTACTACTTAACCTAAATCCTCCTATTGTTTACCTTGCAACCATGACAGCCACGCCAGGTCAGTCCCCTCTGGCAGCACCCGTTCACGAGTTGACGACGAGTTGCATGGGGCAGCCATCGCCGTATTCAACCATTTTATCGGGAATGCGACAACCCGCCACACGACACCACCACCAGTTTGAACACTTTAGTGAGCATGACTACCTGGGCTGTTAGGGCGGCATATATAAGAGGTTTATGACCGACTCTACCGGCTGAGCTGAAGCCCATTCCCATCGTATTTTATGATTGCAAAATTCAACTAAGATTTATGGTGCATGTGTCTGTCTTAGCTGGTAGAAACCCTGGAGCTCTACCGACTATGCTGAAGATGTTTCATCATCAACATCAGGTCCATTTTAGTCTTCACCACAGGAGCACGAGACGACCCTCTCTCGTCCGTCCTAGACGGCAGGAGGATTTGGCCTACACTCCCCACGCTGGCCATACGGGTCGGGGAGGCCTGATCGATGTTTTATAATGTATTTCCCTTAGTCGCCTTGTACGACATCCACGGGAAGAAACGGAGTGATTCTATACTAGTCTGCCGGAAACCACACGGCTAAAAGATGTTTATCAATAATTGAAACGTAACAGCTATTTTTTTAATCAAAATATTCTGTGGTAATCGGCTTGAACTCCGGCGGTAGGGCCCAGAGTTAATTAAGTCCTTATGAGAATTTTAGTTACTGAACGTTTTAAACGTATTTTAAGGAGTTTTTATGAATGAGACTGTAATTAAGTGTAAAATTGTTTTCATAGATTGAGTTTTTTTTTATATATACTTTTATATATACGTCGGGTGGTAGACAAGCATACGGCCCGCCTGATGTGAATCGGTTACCGTAGCCATATTAACGCTCGCAACATAAAATATCGCTCGCGCGCCGCCACCCCCGCTCCCATCGCAGCATCTCCTTCCTTTCTGGAGACCTCACTCACTCGCAGGAACACAACAGCCCTCAAGGGAACCGTTATTTGGCTGCAGTATTCTGTGAGGTGGAGGTACATTCCCCAGTCGGGTAGCTTACAATTACGCTCTCTACCTCTCTTTTCGCCAGAGCTTCGTTTGTCAGTCAGCAGGGTGCACCGCGTGCAGGTGAAGTTGGCTTTGGTTTAAAGATGTTGATGAACCGCTTACACCCCATTACATATACATTTGCCCCCCTCTTATATAAAAAAAAATCATAAATATAATAACAGAATAAATAACCAATGATACATAAAACGATACTAAAGTCGACAAGTTTTAATAAGCTAGCAGTAACTTATAATGCTAATATTTATTTAAGTATACACGGGCCTTAAGGGAGTCCAAAGTTAGATTGTAAGATTTTGGAACTGACGGCAAAGTTGCGTCCCTCGGCTCACCCTTTTGCCTTAGTTCGCTGAGATAGGATAATAACGGTATATTTGAAAAGAAAAATACAAAATAATACTGTATTATAACTTCTAGTAAATAGATTTGATAGGTATTTATAAAGTAAAACCCTCTTTAGAACGCGGCTTTACACTCCAAACTTTTTATTTCGCGTAATATATGATGATATTTAAACCTACACCCGTGTCACAAGTCTCGGGATCTGCTTGGGGTTTCTCTCTCTGCCACACGATGGACCCGGCACCCGCACGGTGAATCCATGGAAACTAAGAAGTTCGTCTTTTCGTTCTCTAATATTTTTATATATGCGACTACGTTATTATAATATTTTCTGATTTCCGTAGATCCTTACCCTGAATTTACGTGAATTATAAATTCACGTAAATTCAGGGTGAACAGGGTGAACGAGTGGTTGTCCACTGGTGAAAATTCGACTACAAAATAAACAAAAGAGTATATGTGTGTGTGTGTGTGTGTGTGTGTGTGTCAAATAAATGGTAGTGTTTGTAATGTTTTCTTATTGATTTAATGTATTTTTAACCGACTTCAAAAAAGGAGGAGGTTCTCAATTCGACAGAATTTTTTTTTGTATGTATGTTATTTGATATATTCGCGAATTGTGAACCGATTTTCAAATTTTTTTTTTATTTGAAAGGGTATGATTGCAAGGTGATCCCATATTCACCAAGTCAGGATCTGATGATGGGATCCCAGGGAAATCAAGTGAAACTCTTAAATTTTATAAGCACGTATGGTCAAATTTATTTTTTTTTATTTCAAAGGGTATGATTGCGAGGTGGTCCCATATTCACCAAGTCAGGGTCTGGTGAGGGGATCCCAGAAAAATCGATGGAAACCCTTAAATTTGCCCTGTGGTTGCCGGCAGAATAGAATTGCGCCACTCTATTGCTCTGCGCTGGATGTCGTACAAAGGAATCTTGTGTGACGCAATAACTTTCCTCCCGGAAAAGTATAATTATTATTATGTGCCGGAAGGTATTCCACCAATAAGCTGCGCTTGCCAGCTGAAGTCGGTTTTTATTTTTTCTTAAAAATCATTATTATGTATATTTTTAACAAACATATTAGTTTCTGCACTCCTCTATATAAACTATAAATGTACGAAATTTCATACTCCTCCATCCGAGCAATCTTCGTAAAATGGGCTACAAAGTTTTTGCTTCACGTATTAATATAATAATAATTTCATAGATCTTTTGCATGTCAGACACTAGAGGACAGACAAGTATTAAAGATTAAAGAATGCTAAAAAGGTTTCGACCGCGCGCTGACTTTTATCGGAAGTTTTTTTTATTTTTAATGTGGTGAACTCTATTCTCCCCCACGTTGGCTGACGAAAAGCGCAGGTGAAGACATTTAGTCTTCAGTGAGGACCGCCATCACTGCGATTATGCGATTGACGAGCCCGATAGTCCAGTGTTTCCCAATTAGTGGTACGCGTACCCCTGTGGGAACGCAAAGGAGCATCAACGGGTACGTGAACCAGTTTCTTGACTCCTTAGTCAAGAGACTGATTCACGTACCCGTTGATGCTTCTTGATCCTTCCTTTTTTACTTAAGGTACTAGGAAGACATACGCAAACAACAATGTAATAAAGGGGTACGCGAGTTTCAGCTCACTATGGAAGTGATGTGGCAACCGCTGCGATAGTCGAATGGCTAGCAATGGCTATTTTGATTCCGAGGTCGCTTTTTCGATCTCAGCACATGACAAACATTTGTATGCATGGACGTATCTGTTTGTCTTGGTCTGCGGTGTTTTCTATGTATTATGTATATATTTAGAAAAAAATCAATTTATTTAGTAACCATAGTACAATCTTTGCTTAGTTTGGGTCATTTTGGAACTAGATGACGCTGTGTAATTTGTCCAGAAATATTTATTATTTGTGTTTAGCACAGCGCAGGCGATCCACGCCTTAACGCCCTAATAAGTATTTCTTCGGAAGTGACGCATTGACCTTTAAGGCAATTTTGATTATTAAAATTGATTCATTACACTCTCAAATAAATTATATTTTTACAAAATTAGCGCAATTTCATGATTTTTTCACGATTTATCTATTCTCGGTCTCGGCTCTCGGTCTCGGCCGAGATTTTATTTTATTCTCGGTCTCGGTCTCTGTCTCGGTCTCGGCCGAAAACAAAAAACCTGTCTCGGTCGACCCTTACTAGCGTTAATGATCGATCGAGTAGTATAAATGAAGCCAATTGCACAACGTACTAAATATGCGTCACGTCACGTCCTATCAAAGATAAAGTCTGATCCTTTACAGCTCGCACGCTAACTATAAATATTTAAACTTTATTGCATACCAGATGACCCGCGCCCACTTGGTTCGGCGGTAAACGTGTTTTACGAAAAAGTCTTTTCATTTTTCGTGTTAATATATAGCCTCATGAATAAAGTGGCTTACTATTAGCGCACTATTAGTAAAAGAATTTTCAAAATCGGTTCACTAGATCCAGCCAGAGATAACCTTCTACAACCTCACAAACTTTATCTCTTTATAATATTAGTATAGACTCTATGGTATAGACAAAACAAATGTACAGAAAATGCGAACTTTCGGGGTGTAAGTGGTTCATCAACATCTTTGAACCGTGACCGTGCGGTTCCAGAGAAGTTTTCTTCCACGTACTATCAAGCTGTGGAATGAACTGCCTGGTGAGGTTTTCCCAGGAGACTATTGCATGGGGTTCTTCAAAAAGGGCGTAAAGAGGTTTTTACAGGGTCGACAACGCGCGTGTGTAGCCCCTGGTGTTACTGGCGTTCACAGGCTACGGTAACTGTTTTCCATCAGGCGGACCGTATGCTTGTTTGTCACCTTAGAGATATAAAAAAAAACCGGACAAGTGCGAGTCGGACTCGCCCACTGAGGGTTCCGTAGGTACGTAGTATCATTATTAAATTTGATATTTTTCATTATAAATAAGAAATAAAGCGTCGAAAAAAATAAATAAAATATATTTTGCAATGTGTACATCAAGCCCTTTCATATGATACCCCATTTGAACTAGTAGTTTCAATTTGAAATTTCGACACCCTATAAAAAATATAGACCACCTATTTTTTAAGATCTATTTACAAATGTATAGTTTTGGGATTTATTCCTGTACTTGTAGTCTATAACGATGTTACTTGCCAAATTTCATAGTTCTAGGTCAACGGGAAGTACCCTATAGGTTTTGATTCCCTTGAGTGTGTCGAAATATGCATTTTTTGCTGAATAAACGGCCGTAACTTTTTTCTACGTAAACTTAGCAGTTTGATTTTTTTTTAACTTCATGGGATCGTAGACCTGAGTATACAGTTCAAATTTCAGCTTGATACCTCCACGCATTCTCGACTTAGAAATTCTTGACAGACAGACAGACAGACAGACAGACAGACAGACAGACAGACAGACAGACAGACAGACAGACAGACAGACAGACAGACGGACAACAAAGTGATCTTATAAGGGTTCCGTTTTTCCTTTTGAGGTTCGGAACCCTAAAAAAGAACCGAGTACTATTCGTGCGAATACCGAACATTTAATAAAGTGGCCGAATGGCGTATAGTAACCGAATATTCATGGCATATAAAGCTCTCTGGGTTTGACGATTGGTCTAAGTATTCACATTATCCGGGCTAGGGGTCTACATTGCATATTTCCAGCAAAGCGGGGCATCAAGTATGCCCAGTTCGTTGATAACGAACTTCATTACTGCATTCAGTACATTGAACAAGGGACTGGTGATAATTAATAGGTAATGGCCAATATAGGTATTACATTGCCGTAACATATAAAAATATATTTTATTTGAGGCCGTGGTCATCCTAAAACATCAACTAACACTGTTTCGGCACACTCGTTGATAAGCCGAACGCATCTACAAAGTGACGGGGGCCCAGCGGCAACCGCCAAACAAGGCAATGAACAGTGAAGATTATTGCAGTCCCTTGGGTAAAACTACGGCTGCCTTGGAACTCACAACAAATTTAATCAGAAGAAATTAGTAGGAGTAAGAAGCTTTACGCACAAACCGAAGGCAAATTTAATTATAGAACGCATCTGTAATGAAGTTTGCCTCAAATCGCTGAACATCGAACGTTTCAAAATTGACGACACCGTTTGTAATCAGACGAATTATACGATTTACCAACCACATAGGTCCGAGTATATACTGCTAAGGAGAGATAAAACCTTTTATTGCGCAGAAATAACGATGTACTTGTACTATCATAGCCTCCCATATTTCTTAGCCTGTCATGTAGGTTGTGTTATTATTTTCCTTCTTAGAACCTACGACATGGTAGGACATTATTTAATGTTGATAATTCTGAGGGCACAACTGTTATTTGTTATCTCGTTTTCCAAAAGAGGAAAATTGGTTGTACGAACTTTTATTTAATAGTTTTTTTTAATATGAGAGGGGGCAAACGATCAAGTGGATCACCTGGTGGAAAGCAATCTTCACCACCCATGGAGATCAGCAACACGTATGGTTTGATGAAAAAAAAATTTTTGAGTGTCAGTTCTTAGTATAGGGAACCCCCAAAATTTATTGTTGTTATCTACTAAGTTTCAACAATATAGTTCTTATAGTTTAGGAAAAAAGTGGCTGTGACATACGGACGGACAGACAGACAGACATGACGAATCCATATGGGTTCCGTTTTTTGCCATTTGGCTAAGGAACCCTAAAAATGATATTTCTCGTTTCTTCAAGGATGACTAGATCTCTATAAGCTACGATAACATTGTGGCACTATCTGTAAGAAAAGTACTATAAATAAGCGAATTTCCCTCACTCATAAATGTCGGGTTCGTGTCCGGAATAATAAACAACAACCGTATCATCGGATGTTCCAAATATCACCATTTGCGGCAAACAATCCGAGTTAATCTTTTCCCATCTTTCTGTAAGCGGTAGGTACTGGAAGCCATTATGTAGTTAACTATATATCTTGTCTATTATCGTTGACAAACTGAGATAAGTTGTTACAAAGAGTAAATGAAAATTAAATTTATGACACTTGAATATTTCTTTAAGACATCAAAAGTTCTGCATACATAATGTTTCCATATGGATGTATGATGATATATATTTAAGTATGTATTCATATGTATGTTATGTATTTAAATCTCTGTGTTGATTAATGTTTATATCGTAAATTACTATTTATTTAAAATAACTCTTTTGTATATTTTTTTAAAACATCTATCAATCGATAACTAACAATTCAATAATGAAAGTTTGCCCCCTCACATATAAAAAGAAAATTAAAATTCCCACGGGATATCGGGATACATGCGTACTAAGTTGAGGATGCAAACTAGTTTCTAATACATTCTTCTTTAAATCTGTAATTAAAACTATTTTTGGGTGTAACGCGTTCGTTACACACAAAAATATTTTTAATTACAGATTTAAGTTTCCCAAACTTGTTGTGTACTGTACTAGTTATCGTGATAATTTCTAATGAGAAATCATCACGATAACTAGTACAGTACACAAAAAGTACAGTACACAAAAAGTTTGGGAAACACTGCAATACAGTAGCGAGGTAGTTGCTCCCACCTGTCGCACTTTATATCTGATTCTATCTTTATTCGCCCTCATAAAAATGTATTTTATGTTACTTTTACGACATTTACTGCTTTCAATGAATGAATCCGACGTAGACTGGCAAAGATATGAAGCAGAATGATATAGATAGGTTATGTACTGGTAGCGATGTTTGAACACACGCAAGGCGTACTACGCCTTGCGTGTAGTTCTGCCAGGGGCGGATTAAGACTTAGGCAACCTAGGCACGTGCCTAGGGCCCGTAATTTCTGGGGACCCGAAAGTTAGGTTTTTAATTTTTATTTTGGAAGTGAAAACTTCTTTAGTAGGTTCGGAAATACAATGTTGCCTAGGGCCCACTTTAGGCTTAGTCCGCCACTGTGTAGTACACTCAGTGTGATGTGAATTGATAATGTGAGCGAATGCAGAAATGTTCTCGCTTATGCTAATGGAACTGTGCATAATACTCGAAGGACATTATAAACCCGTCGATTAGGTGCCTATTGAACTATTTAATGAATTGGTGGTCTGTAAAGTCGGTTTACAGACGATAATTTTACGTGATAACGTCATAAGAAAACATCGGATGGAGTGGAAGAGAGATAGATGCGTCACTTGTTCCGCGCTCTCGCTTGCAAGCTCGGCTCAGGCGGAACGTGACAATGAGTCATGCTTTTTCGTGGGTGCAGCCATCGTTCATCGATTTATAAGACGATATCACGTCAATACGAACCACGGATCTAGGATGTCGCTGCATTATAATATACGATACGATATATATGTATGTATAGTTTATCGATAAAGTATGTAACGGTGACAACACTTCTGGTGAGTCTCACACGGCTGAGCTTATTTAAGGTAAAATTAAAATTACATTTATTGGAAAAAAAATAATATAACTCAATTGACGATTATTTTAAAAATTAAAAAAAAATGTTATTTGTGTTCCTTGATTTAAAACATATTTTGTACATTATCATCCAATTATTATTATTTTGAATTGATGAATGTAATATTGTCACAAATATTGTCACACAAATTACACAGTGCCATCCAGCCCCAAAGTAAGCGAAGCTTACTTGTGAAGCTGTGTTATGGGTACTAGACAACTGATAAACATACGTAAATACATTTTTTTTTTTTGTAAATATATATATGATATACTTATGATACATAGAAAATACCCAGACTAAGACAAACAGACATGTTCATGCACACAAATGTTTGTCTTATGTGGGAATCGAACCCACGAGCGTTGGTGTCGAAGCCGCGTCATTGACCGCTACGCCACCGAGCTCGTCAAAAGTGTAATATAACTAATAATATAATATAAATTGTAAAATAATTTCAGACACAATGTAAATTGTTTTGAATAAATACTTGAATACTTGGTAACGTCTCACGTGCAAGTGGCGCAAGTGAGATGTCACCAAAATTGAAGAGCGCTTCAATATTGATAACGTCTCTGAATCGGCCATTGTCCATCTATACATTCTAGGTATCTGATACCAAACTGCTTTAAATTACCTACTTATTTAAGCAGAGCTGCGAATTTCTAGTTTAAATAACGTTTTTTTTTATAATATTCTAAATATTTCTGCTTAAAATAAATAAATAATAAATAAATATTGTCAGACAAATTACACAGCGCCATCTAGCCCCAAAGTAAGCGAAGCTTGTGTTATGGGTACTAGACAACTGATAAACATACGTAAATTCATTTTTTTTTTAAATACATACTTATGATACATAGAAAACACCCAGATTATGACAAACAGCCATGTTCATGCACATAAATGTTTATCCTATGTGGGAATCGAACCCACGAGCGTTGGCGTCGAAGCCGCGTCATTGACCGCTACGCCACCGAGCTCGTCAGAGTAAAAATATCTTATATACAATAATAATATAATCTTATTGAATCCCATTGAAACCGGATTAGCTGTTCCAGAGATTTTACCTCGGACAAACAAAAAAGTACTCTTAAATTTATTTATATTACAACATTTTTTTTTATTGAAGTAAAACTTGTTTATCTACGCTTGACTTGGGGAGTAAGCTGGAGAATGCGTGACGAGAGCGTTACGTCATCAGCGAAAGGAAGTTCAGAGGGAGATATAAATTAGTAGAGCTACAGAAGTTTTACTTCAGTCGTGTGGTCAAAAGTACACTCGTTTTCGAACCTCACCCAAAAATTTACAATATTATAATATTCTACATATCCCTATAATAAACTCCTTTACCTTATGCTTACCTTCCATTGGAAATCTGTGCTGTGGTTTTATTAGTCTTCTAAAGAATATCCAGCTAAAGACAAAATATTTATATGTATATGTATAGATATACGGTATGTCAATTTATGGCCGTTTTAACTTATCTGTTTTTCGTGACGTTAATATATACCGTACTGCGGTATTCGCTCCCTCTGTGGATGGTAAACTGTTGAGTTTTCAATCAATCACTCGTGTTTATTGACAAAGACCCAGTAGTATTTCCCAGTAGTATGAGGAGGATGCGAACGGTAAGTGAAATATTTAATGTATTCAACTTGACTATTGCCTATATGCTCTCAGTGCCTAAAATGCACCTTGCCACTGCTACTTTCGTATTTCAATTGAGTAGGAAGCTGATTGCCTAACCGGGTCAATGCCTTAACTTTGTTACTGTCTAGACATTGATTAGGGCGATTTCAACTCTCAAGACTCATGTCTAAGGAAGCATTAGATCCATTCGTGTAAACGGGCATTATCTTTAATTGCGGCAAACTCTACGTAATTCTACTCGAAGAATTAATATTAGTAAACAATTGCAGATAGCAGATTCTGGTGATAAAGCAATAAATAAAAACAAGCTTCAGGTTTATGCTGTTTGAGCCCTAGCTGAGCTTTTCTTCAGTAAGTGATTCGACAGTATAGATAGACAAGTATATATAAACAATTACCAATTCTTTTTAAGTAAACTTTTATTAGTATTTATATTCATACAACAAAAACTAAAAAAAATATTTAGAGAAGTTGTTTGATATGATGATCACAGTCTCTTTCTATAGTCGCACCGCTCACCATAGACTGTGACCATAGGTCAGGAATTCATTGTCAAACATTTGCACCTAATTGGACGCGTTCTCTTTGGGTAGAGACGACTTTTCTACCTCAAACTCTCCCGTTTTTTCCGAGTTTCCCCGAAAGACTACAGTATGGGGTTTTTCAAGAAAGGCTTAAAGGCGTTTTTACAAGGTCGGCAACGCGTAAGTGATGCCTCTGGTATCGCAAACGGCCATAGGCTGTTAGGCTGCAATGACTGCTTACCATCAGGCAAGTCATACGCTTGTCTGTCACCATAGACGTATAAAAAAAGTATTAACTGTATTTCGTTCTTCAAGCCGTTTCATTAGATACCCATGTCATAGGGGGTAATGTGGATATTATTAGCGATGTTGGATTAAAAATGGTGTCATTTAAGCGAGCATTGTCTCGCGAATCCAACCAGTGTACCAAATTACAGGCCAATCGGACACTGGGAAGTGGGTCATTTTCATCTTGCAAGATTTTATGAGATATAGCGCGGTGGAACTAAATAAAACTTAGAAAAAACCTTAACTACACTTAAAACAACTTTCTTAAAACCTTAGAACATGTTGCATCATTTAGGAATAAATTAAAAAAGTTTTTACAGATAAAATTTCTTACGGATCGGGCGAATCGCAGTGAGGCCTGTTTAGGAGGGAGTTTCTTTAATTAAGTTTTAATTAGGGCGCAAATGAACAAAGGTATTTGCCTGGCGTAATGGAAGGGGAGCACGTTAATTATTTTCTTTATTGTTTACCGCTTGTATGGAATTGTCTAAGGTCTTCAGCATACGGCTCGTCGCGTAAGGCGCGAAACACACGGCAAGGCGGCCCGGTCAAATTCACCGCGAACGATAGTACAAATGGTGCTATGCTACCAATCAGATGGTGGGCAAAAAGACCGCGGTCTTTTATATCATACTCGTATCGCGGCATTTTGGAGGTCAGCTGCGGGCTTCGACGGCCAACGCGGTCTTTATTGCTTTGCGGTCAAAAAGACTACCCCGCCCCGCCGTGTGTTTCGCACCTTATAGTAGCGTACACTTTTTCATTGCTGTTCGGGACATTACTAGCGACGACGGGTACTTCTAAAGATACGAATAAGGACTTTTTAGCGCGAACTTGGTGAGCTCACAACCGAGCTTTTCATCGTATCATAAAACGTCTCGTAGTTCAGGGAAAAGTTGAAGTGGTAGATCACCCATGAGATGGACGGACCAGATCAAGGCCACAATTGAATGCTCGGTTTACGAATACACCTGGAAAACTGCAGTCCGCGATGAATGGCGCTGTATTACCAAAATGATCACTCATCGTGACCCATAATGATGACCACGACCACTCTGGCAAGAGTGTACCTACCGACTAAGAAGAAGAATTAGTTCACAATATGAGATAGTGTATTATGGTGCAAGTTATCATTTAAGTGCATGAAATTAGTAGAATCTTTGATTAAAAGTGTTATCGGGGCTGCTGAGTCCTTCCAAGAAGTCGTGTAAAACAGTAGATAAATTCCACTATCGGTTTTACTGTTGATTTATTACAAATAATGGAGGAATAAGAAGATTACTGACGATATTTTTCGACATGTCCCTAAAAGCTGCCATACATTAGTCAACATTTTTTTTAATACTACATAGTGATTGACCTGATTTGAAACGGTTACCGTAGCCATATTAACGATCGCAACATAAAATATCGCTCGCGCGCTGCCACCCCTGCTGCCAACGCAGCGTCTCCTTCCTTTCTGGTGACCTCACTCACTCGCATGAACACAACAACCCTCAAGGGAATTGTTATTTGGCTGCGGTATTCTGTGAGGTGGAGGTACATTCCCCAGTCAGGTAGCTTACAATTACGCTCCCTACCTCTCTTTTCGCCAGAGCTTCGTTTGTCAGTCAGCAGGGTGCACCACGTGCAGGTGAAGTTGGCTTTGGTTCAAAGATGTTGGTGAACCACTTACACCCCATAGTTGTTACCCGTGTTACCCGTGTCGGTCACGTTGCCTATCAATATATCTGTATATGGATGTGTTGTCAATCATGTTGGCAGATATTTTAATTGACAACACGTCCATACATATATAAGAACGGGAATTAACGCGATCATGCATAAGGGTATTTACATACCTTTATTATTGTAACACCGCTGAGACAGTCAGCCTGTGACCACGGCCGGCGCAACCTGGTCGAAACGTCAGGCAATAATAAAGGTATGTAAATACCCTTATGCATGATCGCGTTAATTCCCGTTCTTATATTTTATAAATCATGCAACGCGAACGTTTAAAAGTTATTACGTCCATACACAGCTAAATTGTTAGACAACATGACCAACACGGCTAACATGTTGGTTAATATATGGCAGCTTTGAAGCCGAGAATGGACAGGCCGGTGATGATTTATTCGATTAGACTGACGCCATCGAACCTCAGTTACCAATTCAACAACCTATTTACTATAATAACATCTAAATGCTTACAAAATTGCGAAACAAGTGCCTTCATAGTTAGTCTAAGTAAGTATGTGTACATGCCGATACGATTACCGTCATTAAGGCTCAACTAACTTTATCCGTTAACTTGAAACTTAGACCTTTATCATTAATGCTTCGATCGAAGTTTCATCATTAATTTGGAAAAATCCTGGTCTTTCACATCCTATGTAATCCATCTGTGTCAGGCCAAAGCCCTAAACTATGTTTATCATACTATGGAGCCTTCTCATCATCATCATCATCAGGTCATCTTAGTCTCCACTACAGCACGACCCTCACTCGTCCGTCCCAGACAGAAAAAGGATTTGGCCTACACCCCCACGCTGGCCAGACGGGTTGGGGAGGCCTAATCGATGTTTGTTAATGTATTTCCCTTAGTCGCTTTGTACGACATCCACGGGAAGAGACGGAGTGATTCTATTCTAGGCAGCCGGAAACCACACGGCCAAGCCAAGGCCAAAAGCTGAGCCTTCTCGTATGTTTTAAACATAAAGATTCAGGCTGTAGGTAATACGGCACTACCTGAAAATAGATGTTCTAACATCGGCCTTCAGTTAAGTGTAAATAACCCTTTTTATCTTTTATTATTTATTTATACAAGACCTATAACGTATGAGTAATAAGGAACTCTCAGTATATAAAATAAATATATATTTTTTTAATTGTTTAAAATTGAATATTGTCGCGGTAGTGTGGTTCATTGTCAACGACATGTGTTTCTAGACATGTGTTGTGTAGACAAGTATAGTCTTACTATATAAATAAATAGGGGTGTAAGTGGTTCATCTTTGAAGCACAGTCAACCTCACCTGCACGTGTTGCATTCTGCTGACTGACAGAAGAGGCTCTGGCTAAAAGAGAGGTAGGGCGTAGCTTATTTTTTAAGCTGCCCGACTGGGGAAGTGGACGTAGTATAAAAAAAATATTTGAAAGTTTGTAGGTATGTATTGATGCTTTTAACTCAATTACGCAAAAATTATTAGACACACATTTGTATAATAATACCAGTTGGGTTACTGCTACTTATGCAGTAATTTCTGAACTCTCTTAGCCCTTTTGAAGTTAGTACTTCATATTATATCTACATATATTATACGTATTATATCTACATAAATATTAAAAGTATTAATTGATTTTCTGTATATAAGACTAGTACACGCACACATTGATAACATCAGCCAATAAAAACGCACTGTGAGAAACAGACGACGTATTATCACAAAATCGTATCGGATATTGTCGAAAGATAATTAAGTGATAACACGCCATATGTGAGGAAGGTTTCATAATATATAAGGTCAAAAACATATCAAAATTATGTACATATTTTATATCTATATAGATAAATAAAATTGGAGTGTCGGTTTGTAATAATAAAATAACCGCTTTTTACTAAATGCATATGGATGTATACACGGTACATATAGCAAAATAAAATTTCTGACTATTTTGTCTGTCTGTCTGTTTGTTCCGGCTAATCTTTGAAACGGCTGGACCGATTTTGACGGGACTTTCACTGGCAGATAGCTGATGTAATAAGGAGTAACTTGGGATACTTTAAAAAATATTTATTTTTATGAATATAATATTAACAATAAATAAATAATTAAAAAATAACTATTCCGCGTGGAGGAAGTCGCAGGTACAGCTAGTGTATATATAAAATTATTTAAAGGCTGGCAACAGATCGGCGACCCCTTGGTGTGGCTGATCTCCATGGGCGGTGGTGATTGCTTCCACCAAGAGACCTACATGCTCGTTTACCACCCTCTTATATAAAAAAAACATTATCGAAAACACAGACCCTGGATCTCACCCTCACATATATTACAAAAGTTTCATGCGATAGTGGCGCACTCGTAATTTATATTCGAAATTTGAAAACCATGGTTAAATTTCTGTTATTGATTTAACTTTTTGTCAGAAAATTAACATCTAACAGATATGTCATCTGAATGCAGAATATATTAAGAGAATTATAGTTTCAATAAAACATACTGGAAATCGTATCCAAGCTTTATTAAACCCGTGAGCGAGGTCTCCAAATTGAATTACGAGGAAAAAACGTTCTAACAGAATACATGAGTGCGTTTATATTTAATGTTATATGTTTGTATTGCGGTAACTCTCCAAGCTACAGCCCAATTTAGATGTAAATTGTATGTTAGAAATTTATAATTAAATAAACACAAATGAAATAATTTGTGTATTTCAAATCAATAGATCAAAGAACACACCATGTTCTCTGGAAGTGTGATCTATCGCGGCGGGAGCGGGACGACATGTTGAATTCCTTGCATGTCGCGTCCGGGGTATTAGTGTATATTATTCTGTGGTAGTATGCTATTCTGATTTGGTAGCAATAAGGGAGAATTACTAAGCGTTCAGACGCTTTTGACGAGCTTGGTGGCGTAGCGGTCAATGACGCGGCTTCGACACCAACGCGCGTGGGTTCGATTCCCACATAGGACAAACATTTGTGTGCATGAACATGTCTGTTTGTCTTAGTCTGGGTGTTTTCTATGTATCATAAGTATGTATTTACAAAAAAAAATGTATTTACGTATGTTTATCAGTTGTCTAGTACCCATAACACAAGCTTCGCTTACTTTGGGGCTAG
This sequence comes from Hypsopygia costalis, assembly GCA_937001555.2. Lineage (NCBI taxonomy): Eukaryota > Metazoa > Arthropoda > Insecta > Lepidoptera > Pyralidae > Hypsopygia > Hypsopygia costalis. The sequence goes on from OW443342.2 coordinate 6,051,390, forward strand.
GTGGCGCTGTGTAATTTGTCTGACAATATTTATTTATTTATTTATTTTACATTTTATATTATTGGAATCGATGTGTTAGGTAACAACTTAATGTTTTAGGTCTCCAATAGTGCTATATAATTAAAATCCGTGGTGCACGGTAGTTGAGCTTAACTTGACTAGCTATTTATTTAGGCTTTTAATGTATTATTTGCCATATTGCTGTCTCTCACATTACTAAGAGAGGAAGTCAAATTCCAAAAGCTTCTTACTTCTACTAATTTCTTCTGATTAAATTCGTTGTGTGTTCCAAGGTAGCCGTGGTTTTACCCCCGGGACTGCAATGGGCTTCACTGTTCATTGTCTTATTTGGCTGTCGCCGCTGTTAATTCTGGCTACACAGGAGACAGTGTGGTTGGACTCCGTCCCGTTTATGGGGTTCAAAAATTTGATTTTCGCTCTAAATCTTATGAGAATCGGCTTCAGCTCGGCCGGTACGGCTCCTGTTCAGAAAAGTATCGATCCGAATTATCTCTAGACTAATATAGCTAACTAGTAAGATTCTTGTACCCTAGTGGTTTGCATGCCCCCTTACCACCAACTCTTATTGCGATTCAATAACTGAATAGAATGCTTAATCATACCCATGAAAAAGCGCAAAAAAACTCTGTTCAATTTGAGATAGAGTCGCTTATTCATTGGTATGAATAAGCAGTCTATTCAGTTATTGAATTAGAGTAGCTTATTCATTGGTATGAATAAGCATTCTATTCAGTTATTGAATCGCAATAAGAGTTGGTGGTAAGGGTGCTGAACTGAATTGCCAAAAGCATTTGTCATATGTTTTCTTTGTTGCAGACACTCATTCCTCTACACCTGTGGTATGCTTGGTCATCGAAGGCGGTACAAACACAGTGAGAGCTGTACTTGAATACGTGACTGATACGCCACCAGTGCCCGTGGTCGTTTGCGATGGGAGTGGCAGAGCTGCGGACCTCATCGCTTTTGTACACAAGTAAGTTACACAAGACAAATAGATTAAAATTAAAAAAAAAACTAAACAATTCCGACCTTCTAGTCTAGTGCACCCGTTTCATTTGATACACATATTGCGGCAGTTGTGAAAAAAAAATATTTAGTTCGCCATTTTGTGGTGACTGCCATCTTGGTTTTGAAATTTATACATTGTAGAGTGTTCTACTAGTCGAGCCCTTTCATTTAATACCATATTGCAGGGATAGGTAGGTGGCGGCCATCGTGGACCGATTTTCATCAAACATAGCTACGAATACTCCTGACTAAATCACCTTTCAAATATAAAAATAGCAGCGTAGGAGAGGAAGTAATATCCCCCTCTCTTTCTACCACGCGGCGAAAATGTGTGCCTGCTCCTGCTGTTTATATAATAAATGAATATTCTATTTTACCACATAAATGATAGTACTTTTACACTGCAAAATAAAGCAATTCGTGCAAAATTATTCTCTAACCATTCCAAAATATTCCAAAATTCACAAAGTTAATGTTCAAGTTTTCACTTCTGCAGGCACTCCCGGAGTGCAACCCGTTTTTTTTTATTCTGTATAAGATAAAACAATTATTTGCGTCTTTCTCTCAGTCATTAACACTATGCTGATTGAAGAGTCCCGCATTTTATATATTTTACGTCGAGTGCCAAGCAAGCATACGGCTCGCCTAATGTAGCGATCGTAATTTATAGATGCTTGCAACATAAAATATGGGCCCGTGCTCCGACAACTCTTTACTTCCTCGAAGTTCTCGGTGCCCTCACTCACTCGCAGGAACACAACAGCTAATCTCTAGAAATCGTTATTTTCTAGAGATAAGCTGTTGTGTTTGACGAGCTCGGTGGTCGAATGGTTAGCAATGGTCACTTTGATTCCGAGGTCGTGGGTTAGATTCCCGCACAAAACAAACATTTGTGTGTATGAACATGTCTGTTTATCTTGGTCTGGGTATTTTCTATGTATTGTAAGTATGTATTTACAAAAAAATGTATTTCAGTACATTTGTCAGTTGTCTAGTACCCATGGCATAACACAAGCGTTGCGCTTAATTTGGAACTAGATGGAGCTGTGTAAATTGTCCAGAAATATTTTTTTCTTTCTTTAGCTACGGTCTTCTGTATGTTGAAGGTAATTACTATTACTTAGGGCCGATTTTTCAATCATTGAATAACTTAACAAATAACCAACTAGCGAATTAAAATATCCGACTGTTTAACGGACGGATAAAATCTAATGATAAGGTTACCTTACCGAACAAATAAATTTAAGAATTATTTTTTTACGGGCCTGGATCAAGGTTTTTGGAGCCTAGCTTTAGTTTTTCGTTTCTTATCTGGCCATCAAAGAGGCAAATAGATTTATTCCCCAGATAAGGGCGTTATTCGCCAAATAGAGCCTATCTGACGATTGAAAAATACTACATTTTGTTATCTGTCAAATAAACACTATCTGTCTGTTTATCTGAGGATTGAAAAATCGGCCCTTAATCCACAGATATGCTTGGGGTTGAGATACTGCTCTACATGACAAGGTGTTCATGTGAAGTGGTCGGAGAGTGTCCACAATCTTAACATGACTTAGTAAACATGTTCTTGAAGTAACTTTAGGGATGTTTAGTATCACGATGTAACGTAACACCGCAGTTTTGCTAACTTTGACCCCAATGAGGTGGATAAACATAACACGTGTGTAGACTAAAGTACCGTAGATAGTGTGGATACCGTAACGAAGTTATTAAGTTTCAGTTCAGTACTTATACTTCAAGACTTTAGACTATAAAATAGCATAGCTGCTGTTCCCTTGATTGGCTGCTCCGATTAAAATAGGGGTGTAAGTGGTTCATCAGCATCTTTGACCAAAGCCAACTTCACCTGCACGCGGTGCACCCTGACTGACAAACGAAGCTCTGGCGAAAAGAGAGGTATAAGGGAGCGTAATTGTAAGCAACACGACTGGGAAATGTACCTCCGCCTCACAGAATACCGCAGCCAAATAATAATTTCCTTGAGGGTTGTTGTGTTCCTGCGAGTGAACGAAGAATGGAAGGAGATGCTGCGTTGGCAGCGGAGGTGGCGGCGCGCGAGCGATATTTTATGTTGCGAGCTTTAATATGGCTACGGTAACCGCTTCACATCAGGCGATAATATATCTTCCAATACAATTTTATTATTTTCATGGCCTTGATTAGGTACTCTTTCTTTTGGTGACTGTAATATCACAGTATAAGTACGAAGTACTATTACTTCTACTGTGGTATAAGTAATAGTACTACGTACAGTATATGGCCATTCTCTGTCGCTCTAACAAGACGACCTCACCTCGCCTCTGAGTCGTATGTGTAACCGATCGCAAGGGCTGCCACTTGGCGACGCGTATTACGAAAGTTTGTTCGTAGTATATAACGCTGTGCCCGAGCATATGGCCCACGTGGTGTGAAGCGGTTACCGTAGCCATATTAACGCTCGCAACATGAAATATCGCTCACGCGACGCCACCCCCGCAACCAACGCAGTAACTCCTTTTTTAGTGACCTCACTCATTCGCAGGAATACAACAACCCTCAAGGGAATTGTTATTTGGCTGCGGTATTCTGTGAGGAGGTACTTCCCCAGTCGGGCAGCTTACAAATACGTTGTACAGGTAGGATGCAGCAACATTACTCTTTCCTTCGGTTACAATCTGATTTTCTGAGTCTCGGTGCGTTGGAGCACTGAGATACAGGCTCCGGTCTAGTTTAGAAGCTCCGGTCTCACACAGTATTTATATTTAAACATTCTGTAACTAAAAGGCAACGTAAAAAAATATTGTGATTAGAAAATAAATCATTATTATTATGTATCTCTTTTTAATCACGGGTCAAGCCTGGTCATTTGATAGGCGTGCGCGGGGATATGGATCCAACGCGTAGAGGCCCCTTTGAGAAGTTTGATGTAATGTTGTACGCCCGCCGTGACCCGCTCCAGGATATGTCAATGGAACGACATACCCATGAAGCAGGTCTCGGCAGACGTTGAGAGTATTGCAAAGTGTAATGGATTATTATTATTATTTTAAAGTCGTTTCATGTCAAAAGTAATTTTATTAAAAACATATTTTAAACATCTCATTATGTATTATAAAATTTATCTATCCCTGCCACCCTTCGGGAAACAGTTCATCAAAAGGACCAATATTGACTGACGATGAAGTATCGAGTTTGTGGAGCGTCTCTTGAGAACTTGACACCGACACGACTTCGTTACATAATAAAAAAATTGGTTGCCTGTAAAGTCGGTATACGGGCGAAAGTTTTACGTGACAACGACTTTGAGTGGTAAAATGTTTTCGAGTGGAAGGGACGCATGCCTTTCACTTTTTATGTCTGTCTCTCTCGCTCTTAGAAGGGACGCGTGCCTTTCACTCGCTCTCATTGTAAGCGCATAACGTGAGCCAGTTTCTTGAAGTGTCACCCGGCTAACCAATTTATAAGACGTTGTCACGTCAAAAACATCTTAACATCTATAGGAATTTATTAAGAGTCTTGATCTATCTATAGAGTAAGAGATAAATTTACCTATTTATTTTTTGGTAGAGATATGAACTATAACACAGTATAAACAATAGTACTACGTACACTATGGTAGCTCCTTGCCGCTCTGTCGTATCGACCCCATCTTCTCCCTTCTAATATATAAATTTCGCGGTGTTTGTTACCAAACTCCTCCGAAACGGATGGACCGATTTTTATGAAATTTTGTGTGCGTATATGGTAGGTCTGAGAATCGGCCAACATCTATTTTTCATACCCCTAATGATAAGGGTGACCAACCTCTAAACATCTTTATTTTATTTTATTTACATTTTTTTTTATTTTATTATTATTTTGCATTGAAAAATACATACAACTTCAAATTTCGATGCCTGCAATGAACACTATGCCAACTCAAAGCATACAAATCCAGATACACACAGCTAATATGAGTTATACATTTACTTAGCGGTTTGTATTTGTAGATTTTGTTGTGTTTTCGTTTTTTATTAATAAAATTCAGGTAGCATTATAATTACTGAAGTAATGAATCGTTTTAGATAAAAAAAGAAATTGATCGAACTTTAGTTGGCGTAGTGTTCGTTGGAGGCATCGATTTTCACCCTTCCGCATGCTTAACATTTTAATATCTTTTAACAATACTAATTTAAACTTATCACTCGACATGAGTAAGGTAGTGCACCTTTAGCTTTTTTTTAAAGTAGCGACAGTACAGCCCCCTTACCACCAACTCTTATTGCGATTCAATAACTAAATAGAATGTTCATTCATACCAATGAATAAGCGACTCTATTCCATTTGAAATAGAGTCGCTTATTCATTGGTATGAATAAGCATTATATTCAGTTATTGAATCGCAATAGAGTTGGTGGTAAGGGGGCTGCTCTCTCTAATATGCCCAGGTAGTTTGTTTCATAGCTGTGCCGCACAACGGTAAATGACTGAAAGAAAAATCATGTCCCCTCTTTGAGACGAATATGGAACAGTATTATTATTTAAATAGTTGTTTCTGCCAACTTGCCAGAATATTATAAATATTAATAAAAAAATTAAAAATTCACCTCCCCGCCTAGGTGGGATTTGAACCCGCGACCTCTCGATGACCGGTCGAGTGCTCTGGCCACTGAGCCAACAGGAAGGTTTGTGTTGGGGATGAATTTTTGTAACAGTGGAACAGTATGTATGCCGTCGCGCACTCACATGTTCATTCACTGTTTATGTAGTAGTACCTCTACCTTACCATCATCATCATCAGGTCATTTTAGTCTCCACTACAGGAGCACGACCCTCTCTCGTTCGTCCCAGACAGAAGGAGGATTTGGCCTACACTCCCACGCTGGCCAGACGGGTTGGGGAGGCCTGATCGATGTTTTATAATGTATTTCCCTTAGTCGCCTTGTACGACATCCACGGGAAGAGACGGAGTGATTGTATTCTAGTCTGCCGGAAACCACACGGCCATATACCTTACCATTAAATTTTAATTCGTTTCATTATTCCAACAGATATGCTTCAGAAAGCGGTGAGCAGACCGTGTTGGAGTCTATGCGAGACTTCGTCATCGGCACCATCCAGAAGACCTTCGAGGTGGGGCTGCAGCAGGCAGAGTGCCTCTACAGCGAGCTGCTGCAGTGCACGAGAAAAAAGAACTTGGTGAGTCACCTTACTGTTACTATTCTTCTTCAAAAAGAGCGTGAAGAGGTTTTTACAGGGTCGGCAACGCGCGTGTGATACCGCTGGTGTTACAGGCGTTTACTAACGAGGCTCTGGCGAAAGAGAGCCACATGCTCGTGTGTCTCTAATCATAAAAAAAAATCCTGATAATTCACTTGTCTATTTGCTAGTCCTCAGGGCGTACCGCCGCAGGTGATGGTCACTTTGGTTTATTGTTGATTTAAATCAGTTACACTTCAAAGAAGGATTAAATAACATAAATTGATTCCACTTTAAGTAAATGCGAACATTAACTAATCTTCGATTAGCAAATGTTAACTATCAACTCATCGTCCTCGGGCGTCTCTAGCGATTCTAATTAATACGAGTAGTTAACTTAGTTTGTGACATAGATTGAATCGCCCGTATCATAATGCAATTAAACCTACAACCGATTGGCAATCACTCGTAATTTAATCCCATTTCAGCACAACGGTTTGGCATGTACGTAATAATATGTTTACGTAAGCAATTTGGTCACATAATGTCGAATCTGAATTCGATAATTTGCGATCAAATTGCTTAATTTGATCGCAAATTATCTAATTCTGATTAGAGTTTAATACAAAACGGGTTTAGTATTAGGCTTAATTTTAGACTGGAGCTATCGCAATCTTTTTTTTATACTACGACGAGTGGCAGACAAGCATACGGCCCGCCTGATTCGGTTACTGTAGACATATTAACGCTCGCAACGAAAAATATTGCTGGCGCGCCGCCACCCCCGCTGCCAACGCAGCATCTCCTTCCTTTCTGGTGACCTCACTCACTCGCAGGAACTCAACAACCCTCAAGGGAATTGTTATTTGGCTGCGGTATTCTGTGAGGTGGAGGTACATTCTCCAGTCGGGTAGCTTACAATTACGCTCCCTACCTCTCTTTTTGCCAGAGCATCGTTATAGATGTTAATGAACCACTTACACCCCATTTTCGTTTTCTTCTTTCATTTCATTCTCGATTTTGCACCCCCTCTCGTCGGGTTTTTTTCTCGACGATTCGCAACCCAGTGTACCGCTCACTATACTGAAAGCGCTCCTGCACTGTGTGCCTCACTATAACTTCTGCTGGCTTAGAGGGACGGGAGGCGCAGAGGTCCAAAAGCGTCGACACCACGTACACGGTTGGTTTTCTCTGCCAGAACATTAGCCGACAGTCAGCAAGATCACCGCGAAGAAAAGTTGCTGACCGTTGTTGCCCAGGGTGCACCAGATTCGGGCTGCAACAGCCCGAATCTGGTGCACCCTGGGAACACGTCGTTCCCACCAGACGTATCCAATTAGATAAACTAGCTAACGACAGTCCCTTGTACACGAGGAGCTTTGTTGGTTTGTTATAACTTTACTGTATATCAAACATAAAATAACAAATAAAATTCAAAACTGAGCAGTACAAAGGCGGATTTATCACTTAGAGGGATCTCTTCCAGTCAACCTTAGAGTACGCTAACGGATTAAAATAAAATAATTTTTATTTCAGACTAGATAAGTCCATAATATATTAGTAACAATGAAAGTATGAAACCTTATAATCTACGTTAGTGTATTGAATTTAATTTAATTTAATCTAAATTTAATTTAATCTCGTTCAATTTAGTCCAATTCGATCCAGTTCAATTTAATCTAATTTAATTTTATGTAATTTAATTTAATCCAATTCAATTAATTCCATTTAACATTAAAGGCGTGTAATAACAAAGTACAGTAATAATTTTCATCAGGTACTGCGGCCTTAACACCAAAAGAAAAAACGTTTACGTGATGAAATACGTTAAGGATCGCCGCCCATCGGTGGCGTATCGTAGTGAAGAGGAACTTGACTTGGGGATGTGTAATATGCGGTTAAAAGTTCATATTTAGAGTTTCACCGCGACTATACGTTACGCGCTACGACATTAACGAATGTTGTTGACATAGCAACAAGTTAATATAAATAGCTGGTAATTTAGTAATTAAGGCTCTCTTCTGTATATGTCGCAGCCAACTGGTTAAAATAGCCGTTCAATCAAACAGCTAGCCCTTTGACTGAACAACGCTATTCAATCACACGGCTATACGTCATTTAGCCGACTTGTTGACTGCAACGTTCAACACTACAGCGCAACGTTCGCCTTCGCATCTCCGTTACGGCAGGCGGGGGCTGCACTTCCCTCAGCGCCACCGCGCTTACAAAAAACACTAGTATCGATCCGGCAAGTCTACGTGAAGTCGGGGTTGGCAATATTTATCTTATATGGCGGCGGACTTCGCCCCCCGAGCCCTCCGGGATGGGGGGCTGCGCCCCTAGTTTATGTATTTACTACTTTCTTTCCGAAAAGTATCTTGAAACAATCACAAACACCGACTAGTTGACGCCATATTGAAAACAAAACGCACCTAGCGCCGCGGTGGTGAGCGGTGAACTTAGTTCAATTAGACGGCGGCTTTTCAATCAGCTGTAGTGTTGAACGTTTTGAGCGACTCAAATATTCAATTAATAACCTAGACGTGTGATTGAATGGCGTTGTTCAGTCAAAGGGCTAGCTGTTTGATTGAACGGCTATTTTAACCAGTTGGCTGCGACATATACATTGAATACACATCATGTAACATATATTTGGGATTTGACTCCTCTTCAACCACCAACCCCGCAACATGTTACAGTAGTCTTTGCCCGGACCGACGACGCGTCGGTCTCGGCATAGACTACGTTCGATGTTGCTTAACTTGCGTATTCGATTAGACTGTCACGCGCAACGAAGACATCAAGCTCCTCCGCATATGAATTTCATAGTATGCCTGGGAATTTCGCAAAATTCTGGTAACCTCATTTCACTGCGACATGCACGAATAAAAATAGATTTTTGACTATTTGCTTGGGCAAGGGGCCAATTTCCCCGGGCACCTACTAACGGTTGAGCAGAGGTTAAGGGCTCGTTAGTGGAGCTAAAGGGTACAAAGAAACCGAAATGGAAGTAACGGACGACAAAGAACCACTACAAATCCGATCAGACCGAATTAGTTAGCCGAAAATATTTAACGATCGGCAAGCATGGTCAAATTTTAGATATATTTGTTATTTCACGGGCGTAAAATCTCACTAATGTACTAATAACTATAAAGGAAAGTTTGTGAGTCATCATCGTCAACCCTTATTCATCCCATTGCCCCTGCCCCCCTCAATCGAAGGGGTTTAGAACATACTCCACCACGCTGCTCAACTGCGGGTTGGCGGAGGCCAGTGTTTTCACGCCTAAAGACCACTGACTTGGCTTATCGACTGCCATCTAATGACAACAGCCGGGACGGACGACGGCTCAACGTGGCCTCCGAAACACGAAGTAGCTGGAGATAAATAGACCCATCCATGCACAGGCTACGGTCGACGTTGCTTAACTTGCGTGTTTGATTAGGGAGAGTGAGATCGAGCTCCTCACCTCGTACACATGTGAAGCAGAAAATACATTGCCGGTATCAAGTAAAAAGAAAGGAGAGAAAATAAATATTTCTGGATAATTTACACAGCGCCATCCAGTCCCAAAGCGCAAAGCTTGTGTTATGGGCACTAGACAACTGGTAAATGTACTTAAATATATTTATTTTTTTGTAAATACATACTTATTATACATAGAAAACACCCAGACCAAGACAAACAGACATAAATAAAAGGATGGTGATGGGCAAAATGTCGGGCATTTACAATAACTTCACAAAAAATACATATAAATTCCCTGTTTATGCCCAAAAACTGGACATTTATTTTGCATTTATGTGAATTTATTGGGAGTTTATCGTTAAATGCCAGGCACTTTGCCCGCGTAGCTTGTAGCTCATAATGTATTATTATAATAACGGTTCAATTTTTATTGAGGTTTTTGTGAAATTACCAGACCCCGATTTTTTTTAATTTTATATATGAGAAGGAGGCAAAGGAGCATGTGGGTCATCTGATCGAAAGCATTCACCACCGCCCATGGAGATCAGCAACACCAAGGCATCGTCGATACGTTGCCAGCCTATACTCCTTCCTTTCCTTCTTTCTGGTGACCTCCTACTCAGTCGCAGGAACACAACAACCCTCAAGAAAATTTTTATTTGGCTGCGGTATTCTATGAGGTAGAGGTACTTTCCCAATTGGGCAACTTAATCTATACGCTATGCCTTACCTGTCTTTTCGTCGGAGCCTCGTTTGTCAGTCACCAGTGTGCACCACGTGCAGCTTTGGGTCAAAGATATTGATAAACATCTTACACCCCAAATCCGTCCTAATATTTTTTGTTTTTTTTTTATACTACGTCGGGTGGCAGACAAGCATACTGTCCGCCTGATGTGAAGCGGTTACCGTAGCCATATTAACGCTCGCAACATAAAATATCGCTCGCGCGCCGCCACACCCACTGCCAACGCAGCATCTCCTTCCTTAAATATCTGATTTTATTATTATACACTAATCATCAAACGTGTAGCAAAACTATTAAATAAAAGAATACGATTTCTTGTTAAATAAAATTCTTTAAGCCAAGCTCAACTTACTAAATATTTTCGTAGTATTTTTTCTCGTGAAAAACTAACCGTTACAGAAATAAGTTATTAGAATTCCTGTCAACCACAGTCATAATTTCAGGCAATGACATTTGTATATTTCAGGCTTTTTCAGGTCAAAATTCTCAGCTTTTTCAAAACTTAACGAAACTGTTTATATTTTTTAGACCACTAAATGGCAAACAAGAATACGGCCTGCCTGATGGAAAGCAGTCACCGTAGTCTATGAACGTCTGTAACACCAAGGGCATCACACGCGCATTGCTGACCCTGTAAAACCCATTGCACGCCATTTTTGAAGAACCCCACGTTGTAGTTTTCTGAGAAAACCTCGACATGCAGTTCAATCGTAGTAAAAGATTATCGCCTTTCACGTAAATGTATAACATGGACTTAATATTTTTCACGTCTATCATACGACTGAAGCAGCTTACACTCCGATCAAATCGAACGCTGCAAAATGCTTAATGCTTTGGCTTTAAAATGTCCAGCGGTCGACCTGACAATTCTCGTAATTATAATACGATCTCAATAAAATAAATATTTCTGGACAATTTACACAGCGCCATCTAGTCCCAAAGTAAGCGCAAAGCATGTACTATGGGTACTAGACAACTGATAACCTAAATACATTTTTTTTGTAAATACTTACTTAAAATACATAGAAAACATCCAGACCAAGACAAACAGACATGTTCATTCACACAAATGTTTGCCTTGTGCGGGGATTGAACCCGCGACCTCGGTGTCAAAGAGCCATTGCTAGCCATTCGACCACCGGATCCGTCAGTTCAATTATTAACCATGTTTATTATTCGCTGAAGGTTCTTTTTGTGGGGCAATTAATAAAACTATTTAAAATAAATACAAAACATATAAAATTGTTCTAGTAAGTATCATTACGTGTTGTCATGAATGTACACAACCTACATAGTAACAATTTGAATTTGTTCCAACACAAACATTCCTCTATCTCTGTTACTATAAAATAAATACCCAAAAAAAAAAATACAACCTCTTTTCCAATAATATCGGTTTATTTTTGGGCTGCGATAGAGGAAAACGAAGTCACATAAAACAAATATACATGAATAATGGATGCCACTCTATTTAATGTCTGTCGTAGTGTATTTATACCACGAACAACCTGTCACGTGACAGTTACCATGTAAACATTAATCAACATCGCATTGATATCGCATTATTATTATAACCTTTCCTGTCAACAAGCCATTGAAAAGTTTCTGAGAAACGGATATTACTTGTTAATTCCAAATTCCATGCAAAAGTTAATTAATATCATAATTGCTTCTGATAGTAGCAGCGAAACACGTGTCACGGAGACGACTACGACAGTCAGGGCGGCAGTAGTTGCACGTATCTTCTGTTTCAGATGTTGGTAGCCGCAGAGATGACCCTGGCCGCAATAGCTGAAGTATAAGTGCAGTGCAGTGCGCGCTCGATGACGGACGCGCCACACTGCATACGAATTTTTAATTCGCGATCCGCGCGGCTATAGCCGCCGCATGACTGCCGCTATGAGTTCCGAACAGCTCATAGCCAACGAAGTACTGGCGTTTATCCAGAACGCCATCGACACCATGGATGAAGTTAGTATTCTGCAGCTCTGCAAGACTAACTTCAAAGTAGAAGAAATTTGCAGTGCCAAGGTGCTGCTGTACGAGACGCTCGGGATGACCGACCGGATGCCGTCCCGCAGAAGGGACGAAAAGGGTGAGAAAAGTCTCCAAGATATTATCTCACTCTTAAAGGGGACTGATCCCGATGACGTGCCCGCCTTTGTGGCGAAGGAACTTCATAAGCTCCCGCCATACAGCTACGACCACGTCGATGTACTAGTGCTGCTTAAGGATGTTAGAAGTCTGACAGCCAGCCTAGCCGCAGTGCAATCCAGATTGGAGGCTTCCGAGACCACCATAAGTGAGCTGCGTGCCGAGGTAGCGTCTTTGCGCGGCGCTGGCTCGGAAAGTAGGTCACACGAGGTCTCTGGTGTGATTACACGACACGGGGCGCAACCTGCGGCCGTCAGCAGTTTTGCGTCGGCCATCACTTCGCCGGTGACACCGCGTCCCGCAGCCCGCACCTCGGCCCCGCCGCCGCCGTAAACGCCGCGAATAGGCACGACAACTCCCGATCGTGCATACGCCGCCGCCGCCGCTAAGCCACCAAAGCGGCTTACGACACTAAGGGAGAAACGAAATCCTCACAAGCCCTGTGTAAATGCGCTCCAGGGCTCACGAAAGGACCAGTGCGACCACGAGGGCTTCATCAAAGTGGAGAGAAAGAAGCCCACCAGCCGCAACAAGTGCGGCACCGCACCGACAGGACCCAGACACCTACTGCGTCCGGCCGTGCCGACGACGTTGCTGTATGTGTCCCGCCTGCATTACTCTACAAAGGACGAGGAGATTGTAGAGTACATCCGAGTGAAGACCAACTTCAATTGTAGAGTCGAAAGGTTGGAATCGCGCCACCGAGTGAACTTCAATTCCTTCGTGGTGAGGGTTCCAACAGAACATCTTTCGACCTTCACGAAGGAGGAATTCTGGCCGAAAGGTGTTTTGTTCCGCCGCTTTCGTGGCCGGTTACAGGACACCGCGCGGAATACGCTGCCGACTAAGCGCGTCTAATTATAGATAATGAACAATTATATAAATATATATTTTTAGTTTAAGGTATTTATAATATGGACTTGTTTTGTTTACATAACAATTGTCTGAAATAAACGATTATTATTATTATTATTATGTATCTCTTTTCAATCACGGGTCAAGCCCGGTCATTTGATAGGCGTGCGCGGGGATATGGATCCAACGCGTAGAGGCCCCTTTGAGAAGTTTGATGTAATGTTGTACGCCCGCCGTGACCCGCTCCAGGATATGTCAATGGAACGACATACCCATGAGCAGGTCTCGGCAGGCGTTGAAACTATTGCGAAGTGTGATGGAAAATAAATGGGCTATGGAGATGAGATCTAGGTGAACTTAATACCGGGCTATTACAGAAGAGGGACGGACGCCTGCCATAACTGCTTTTATTGGTAGTTATTTGCGGCAGGCGGTGGCTTGCCACTCACTAGATGGGCCCCCGAAATGCCAGGAAAACGGCCGGGGGCAACACCGGTGTGAGTGACTCAGGGATGTCGAGAGGTGTGCTGCGCTTTCTCCGAAGTTACTCGCGGCGTGATGCCCTTTAACACTTCCACCCCTGGAGCATATAGCTCTAGCGGCTCCTCTCTGGACGGCCAATGAAGGCAAGCCAGAGCTGAGAGTCCTGCGGGCCTTCTTGTGTTTACACTCCGACCGATGAAGACACGTCGGAGACGAAGGCCCTGACCGACTCTCTGGAGACTCGGGTCCGTGGTGTCGCTACTCACACAACAGCTCGCCACACAAGCTGCCCTGCGGACTTAATACCTTAATACTTAATTATTATTATTATTATTATAACGACTAAAGCAGCCATGGCATTCTTTTAAATATATATATATCCTCGCAATCTTGCTTTCTCTCCCCCACCCCCCACACACACCACTCAACTAAACTAACTATGTTAAAGAGCTATATTTATAATCCATAGTTTAGCCTTAATATGTCCATATTGAGAATTTAGGAGGAAGAAGAGCGGGATCCCCTGTTACAGGCTTTAATAAGTCTACTACTCAGTAACATGTATATTTAGCACAGTAAGGCTGATAAATAAAAAAAATATTTTTTTAATTTATATATATAATGTAATGTAATGTCTGAAAGTAATCGCCACCGCCCATAGAAATAAGCAACACCATGGGGTTCCTGATATTTTGCAATAATATCCATGAACTAACAAGAGGCGGAAACACGCAAAGTAATGAAGATTAAATTCCCTAGAAATTTAATATTTTCTTATATTTTTTTCCTCTTTATCTACATTTATTTTACTAACATAGTTACTTACATAATAAACTATATTCCTAAAGTAACCTTAGAGGTTTTCGCAATTATGGTAAAGGTTAACAAAATATTTAACTCTACTCACCTTTGGAATTTTATTTGTGTACCACAATGGTGGATTTAACTTTAAAACGTCTAAACCGAGCTGTATTTCAAAACGCTCGTTAGTCAGAGAAACTATCCAAATTCGTATACGTATTTTCCACCATAATCTGAACTAAGTTAGGCCCTGGTCTTATTGATCTAATTATAGCGATTTAAGTTTAGAAGTAAGAAAATAATTACAACACTTTAATGGTGATCTAGTACTGGTGGGCGTAACTTTGAACGAGTTCTCGGTAGATGGAATGACCAAAGTTGCTGATGGGTTTTGACTCTAGTTTGAGAGGAGTGCAGTTGCAAGTCACTATCGACCACCTATCGTCATAAAGCATCTACGCTTTTGAGGGGTCCCGACACCACTCAATCAGTTGACATTGTCACCTCCAGCCACGGTCTCATCTTACTTCAAATTGGACTAAACGGTTCCGCTACTGGACAAAAGGTGTCAGCTGTGTTTGTAATTAAATTTATAAAAGAATGAAAACATTGCTTAAAAAGTTATGGACGATTCATCATCATCAGGTCATGTTAGTATCCACTACAGGAGCACGACCCTCTCTTGTCCGTCTCAGACAGAAGGACGATTTGGCCTACATTCCCCACGCTGGCCAGACGGATTGGGGAGGCCTGATCGATGTTTTATAATGTATTTCCCATAGTCGCCTTGTACGACATCCACGGAAAGAGACGGAGTGATTCTATTCTATTCTGCCGGAAACCACACGGCCAACGATATATGGACCATTACTATATTTATATAATAAAAATATATATATTTAATAAACAAAATGTGTATTACTATTTTTCTGATCGATTTTAAAGCTTGAGTTGCGGGTCTATCACTAGATGGCGTTAGTCGTATTAAATGATCCTAAATTATATTTTGGAAACTTTACAACGCTGAGGTTTATTTTTTGCAATTCGATTATAAGATTTATGTACTTGAACTTTGATGGTTATTTAAATGAAGTAGTAATCCCAATAGCGGAGTGAATAATGTTATCTAGAAACAGTACTGTCCTATCTAAAATTTCTCTTCTATAAATAAGGAACCTAAAGAGCATAATGAATAAAGGGCTCGAACACGGAACTGGGTCCTGTTGTTTAAGAGTTTCTCTCCCGCTCCTCGCTATTACCGAAAACATGGCTTTAGGGTCAGGTCACGCGTCAGCGGGCGGCGGGTGACTTACATACGTAACGATCAAAGTTTTGAACTGTGCAGTAATTTATATTCAAGATAAAGGTTTAAGTGAAGTGAAGCTAGTTAGTTGTGAGATTATAACTACATACATCATATTCAGTTTGAGCTACGTGGTGTCATGTTCATAAGGTTGTATAACTCACGACTTACGTACGTACGACTAACGCAAGTATCGGCTTCGAACTTCGAATATGGATGTTCATGAATTTGCTTGATTTGGTTTGCAAATCAGACGATAGAGAATTGTAAAAAGGTTCATTGCAGGTAGCATATTTCTGATAGTCTACGAGTAGACAGAATCTATAAATTCTTGCAATAACCACAGAATAAGATTTTTTTTTTATCCATCACCACCATCACGTCGTGTGGCAGACAAGCATACGGCCCGCCTAATGTGAAACGGTTACCGTAGCCATATTAACGCTCGCAACATAAAACATCGCTCGCGCGCCGCCACCCCCGCTGCCAACGCAGCCTTTCTGGTGACCTCACTTACTTGCAGGAACACAACAACTCTCAAGGGAATTGTTATTTTACTGCGGTATTCTATGAAGTGGAGGACATTCCCCAGTCGGGTAGCTTACAATTACGTTCCCTACCTCTCTTTTCGCCAGAGCTTCGTTTCTCAGTCAGCAGGGTGCATCGCGCGCAGGTGAAATTGGCTTTGGTTCAAAGATGTTGATGAACCGCTTACACCCCAATCCGTTATCCGAAATCTTATCAATAACTCAACTTTAAATCCCGTGGAAGTTCCTGAAACCACAGCATAAGTAATAGTATGCTGAAACCGGATATTTGACGTCCTGTCGGAACCTTTGTTTGCCGCTGAACCATCCGATTGTTTGCCGCTAAGCCTCCCTGCGGCGAAATAGAAAAATCGTTCATTTGTATAATACCGAATGTTTGAAACTTTTATGTTTTCCTGTTTATTTTCACGGCGAAGCTTATAATACATAATATACTAAATAGTGTCTATATATTTTATCGTATTACCCGAGACACAAAGCTTCGATCAGAGCTTTATTTTTCATTTTCATTTTCCGGAAACGAATTATAAAATCGTTAGTAAGCCGGATAAGTAAGCCGGAATGCGGATAAAGAGTAACTTTTTATTTAAATTGCGTGCATAGATTTGTACATTCTTTCATAGCAAGCCTTGTTTGTTTGTTTGTTTGTAAAATCTTTATTGCATTAAGTATTACATAACACAGATTGTAGTGATAAGACATAGTGTACAAGGGCGGACTCATCCGTATAAGGGAAGATCCCTTATACGGATGAGTCCGCCCTTGTCCAGTCAACCTTTGAGTCCCTGAAAGGAAGTTATGAATTTATTTAATTTCATTTGCCTTACTCGGTGGGTTCTCATGACATACCATGATTACCTTTTTTATACTACATCGAGTGGGAAACAAACATACGGTCCGCCTGATCTGAAGCGGTTACCGTTTACCGTAGCCATATAAACGCTCGCAACTTGAAGTATCACTCACGCTCTACCACCCCCGCTGCCGGCTTGGCGGATGAAAACAAAAGATGTTGAACGCTAAATAATAAAATTTACTTATACTTATACAATAGAACATTATATAGTACATGAAATTAGGAAAAAGGTTAGTCGACGTACCTGGTGAGGCCCAAAGGATCAGTTTAGCCATCCAACGAGGTAATGCTGCTAGCATTTTGGGAAGAATGCCACATGGGCCAAACTTTTTACATTTATTTTAGTTTTAGGTTAGTTTTATTTTAGTATTATTTAATTTTAGCTACTTTATTGTTATAGTTGAATTGTATGTATTGTTTATGGCTTAAATTTATTTGAATAAACATTATCTGCTTTAACATAGAACATTATATCTTAATAAATAGTCCCTCCCCAACCCGTCTGGCCAGCGTGGGGAGTGTAGGCCAAATCCTGCTTCTGTCTGAGATGGAAGAGAGAGGGTCGTGCTCCTGTAGTGGAGACTAAAATGACCTGATGATGAAATAGAACCTCATGTATGCTAGTTGGCCGTGTGGTTTCCGGCAGACTAGAATAGAATCACTCCGTCTCTTCCCGTGGATGTCGTACAAGGCGACTAAGGGAAATATATAAAACATCTATCAGGCCTCCCCAACCCATCTGGCCAGCGTGGGGAGTGTAGGCCAAATCCTCCTTCTGCCTAGGACGGACGAGAGAGGGTCGTGCTCCTGTAGTGGAGACTAAAATGACCCGATGATGATGATGATGTATGCTAGTTATCTACCCCATGGCATAACTCAGTATTGGTTACGAATAGCAATAAACACTTGTGAATTACAACTATGGTAGAACAAAGCAAAGCGCATTGCCGCAAACAAGGTTGACGTGTGCCAAGCACTATATCACATTTCATGTATTTGATCGCTGTTCGTGACAAGCGTGATATCTCGTATGTGTGCTATTTTAATCATTGCTAGCTCTGAGAACTATGTAACAATAATCAGTTATTCTCCATTGAGTTATATTTTTATATTTAATGCTATTAAATGTACCTACTTCGCATCCAGAGGTGGAAGCCTGGTGGTTCGTAACACAGGTATTCTTACCTAACCCGATACACCAGCTTCCACAAACAAGTAATTGTAAGTAGGTATGTATGTATTATTTGTATAGTATAAGTTGGATTATAATATACTGTACTGTCTATCTATCATCATCATCAGGTCATTTTAGTCTCCACTACAGGAGCACGACCCTCTCGTCCGTCACAGACAGGAGGATTTGGCCTACACTCCCCACGCTGGCCAGACGGGTTGGGGAGGACTGTCTATCTATACCATATTATATTTTAAGATCGTGTACTTATTATATATAGTTACGTTACCACATCTGTAACAGAAATATAAATATAGATATGATGGAAATGATTATTGGTTGAGACTGCTTTTTAACTGACTCCAAAAAAGGTGGAGGTTCACAATTCGGCTGTGTATAAAAAAAATACAGCCGAATTGTGAACCTCCTCCTTTAACCATTGAAATGTTTGTTACTTAATTACACCATGATTTATAAACCGATTTGAATAAAACTTTTTATTTGAAAGAGTATAGTTCCAGATTAGTCCCATATATTTTTCATCA
The DNA here is from genome assembly GCA_937001555.2 of Hypsopygia costalis. Lineage (NCBI taxonomy): Eukaryota > Metazoa > Arthropoda > Insecta > Lepidoptera > Pyralidae > Hypsopygia > Hypsopygia costalis. Next base: position 6,070,514 of record OW443342.2, read on the forward strand.
TCATCATCAGCCTGTATCTACATACATAAAGGTTTGTGTTGGGGGCGAATTTTTGCATTTCATATTTTACTGCTGTGAAGTCGCAGTGAGCGCCAAGTACTCCAAATAGCCTTGTTTAGTAATGTAATACTTATTTGGTAGATGGCGCCACATTGGCAACACTGTGAAAATATTATACCTACCTACCTATTTGGAAGATTTTCGGTAAACTTGACCATTCAAAATCATAACTTTGATATCTTCTTCTTATATATAAAAATGAATTGCTTTTTGTTAGTCTCGCTAAAACTCGAGAACGGCCAGGCCGATTTAGCTGATTTTGGTTTTGAAATGTTTGTCTTAGCCCAGGGAAGGTTTAAACGGTGAGAAATTTTGGAAAAAATTCAAGAAAGATAGTGAAATCAACAGTTTTAATTTCCCATACAAAGTGTTCCTACTATAGCCGAATGTCATAACAGCAAAGATGGCGAACCTACCTATCAATAGTGTCATTGTCACAAAGAATCGACGTCATATTTGTTGGTTGTCAAATATGACTTTCTCAGAAGTGACATAGAAATGACACAATACTAATAGACATCAAGAAAGGAGTTGAAATATGTAGTGACTGTTTATGGTAAATCATGCTTTGTACAGTACTAATAGAAAAAATAATAGAAATTTGTAAATTTCATAAACACTCGGATTGTACATTACAAAAATGATTGCAAAAAATGTAACCAGTGTCAGCAATGCGAATAGACCAGAAAATGGGGGCTGAACGCAGAACGAGGTTTGTGGATTCACATAGAGTTGTATAACTTTGCTTATGGTAAGACTTACATCACATTATATAGGTCTGTCATGTTAACCAAGGTGATACCTATTACAAAATAAAACGGATCCTCATTATTTTCTGAAGTACCTAAATCTGTAATTTTAATATAATCATATTTTATCATTTAGTCATAAATTTATTTGGCGAGAACTTTCTTTACTGAAGTCTAAAGGGCTGCCAGGTTTTTATATCGACATCATCCGAGACATGTACCGATATTCCAAATCCATAGTTTAGACCTCTGTCGGAGAGGAGAGACAAAATTCCCATTAACGTCGGTGTCCAGCGATCAGTCTTAGTCTGTTTTTGTTCATATTAGGCATATTCTTATATATTAGACATTTGTGGTTTCTTATATATTACACGAATTGTCAAGTAGTATCATGGATCCACATGGACCAGGGGGCTTACCGCCGAAGCTGAAGCCGATTACCATCGAATATTTTGATTCCAAAAATAGGTCTTACGTTTAAGTTATTGACAAGCATATTCAGCTTAGTCCGTAGAGCTCCAGAGTTACTGTCAGTTAAGCTAAACACAAATATCATACTTCTAAGTTGAAGTTTGATTTTCGTGATCAGAAACACCGGTGGGGATCGTCTTCAGCTTAGCCGGTAGGTGTCCATGTATGCTGATATAATTGCACTGGCGGATGCGGATAGAGGGCAGTTGGTGCGATGAGTGAATTAATGGAAGAGGTCACTTGAGAACTATGGGCTGAATCCGAATACGGGAAAGATCGAGTACTTGGCCTGCAAAACAACCGATCCCCGAACGACCGTGCACATAAGGATATGGTCGAATGCACGGACAGTTTAAGTACTTGGGTTCTGTTCTTCGATCATCGGATAGCATCGACTGCGAGATTTCAGTAGCTTGGACTAAGTGGCTTGAGGTAACCAGTGTCATCTGTGACTGGGGATTGTAATCCCGCAAAGCGGGATCACGCATTCCCGCGGGATCATGATGCTTTAATTAATCTGCGGGATCCCGCACATTCAAAGGGCGGATCCGCGGATCCCGCAAATAAAGAATTTGGCGCTAAAACTAAGTAAATTTTTATTTATTTCCAAAATCAAAAAAGTACGATGAAGAAACCAAAAATACAGATCGTACATATACATTCTTCATGCCAAGAAAAGTTGCAATACTTACGCCAAGAAATAAATAAAATTATAGAAAAAGTCGTAGTTCAAGACGATGAAATATATGTAGATGACGTCTTGGAAAATACACCTATAGCTAGAACATCTGCTACTGATACAAATCCTACTCTAACGCTAAAAGAAGAATGAGAAAAAAGCTTCTACAAGAAAAAAAATATTTAAGAAAAAACCAGACATTGTTGTCTGGCTTTTTCATTCATTTGACATTCGTGGTATTAGACGAATTGTCAAGTAGTATCATGTATCCACATGGACCAGCTCTGTGCGGTGGGTCGACGGGTGTTCATGTATGCTGATATAATTGCACTGGCGAATGCGGATAGAGTGCAGTTGATGCGATGAGTGAATTAATGGAAGAGGTCACTTGAGAACTATGGGCTGAATCCGAATACGGGAAAGACTTGGGCTGCAAAACAACAGATCCCACGACCGTGCACTTAAGGATATGATCAAATGCACGGACGGTTTAAGTACTTGGGATCTGTTCTTCGATCATCGGATAGCATCGACTGCGAGATTTCAGTAGCTTGGACTAAGTGGCTTGAGGTAACCAGCGTCGTCTGTGACTGCAAAATTCCGCCAAGTTGAAAGGACAAATCTATAAATCCAAGATTAGACCATTTTATAAGTTAGTAAAGGTTCGCTAATACTTGAGCGACACGTACATGTGTTGTCTTTCATGGAGTTGAATATGCTGCGCAGTATGCGCGAGGTTCCGTAGAAGGACCGCGTCAGGAATTCTCGGACATGGCAAGCAAACTGCAAGAGAGTTATTTAAGCTGGTATTGTCAAATTTTATGGAAAGCGGCAAGTTAGGAAACAAATGTCTTGCAATGGCACATCCTCCAGGTTCGGGCACACAGGGTAGGCTCTTCCTAAAGAGACACAGATCTTTGATCGTATATATTTATTAAGTAGATAGATGTAGGTGAAACAAAGTTCACCGGGTCATCTAGTTTACAATAGTTATATGACACGTTTTCAGTAATTTTTAAAACACTTAGTTGCATTTGATACCAACTGTAGTAGTTATTGCACCTAAGATATAATAAAATACAACAGACGCAATCGCAAAGCAATCTCTTCAAGACACAATGCACATGCTCGGATATTTTTATTAAATAACCATAATATGATTTTCTGCATTCATTTTCTGCTCGCGGAATCTGCTCCAAGAGAATCTGTCCCGTAAATATCTTAAAACCCCGACGGAGTTTCTTTAGATTTCAATAACGTTAGAGATAAAGCCATATATTTTCCACGCATTTCAACCCAATATCGCCCTTTGTTCAATCAGTGGATAAATCGTCTAATACTCGTACAGTCGCAATAAAATGCGAAACTGAAATCCCACAATAAAGGCCACGTTTGCAATTTGTATAAGTTTTCGAATTTGCACTTTATTGCTCTATGTTGGGGTTGAAAATTAAATTAATTTATCTTGTCGAACTTGTCGAAGATTATGCGAACAAGAGTAATGGGTTTGCGTTGAAAACAGTGCAATTAACTGTATTAAACCAAATGTTACAGGAGGCTTTATGTCCTTCAGAAATGGTTTATTTAAACACATTTCGGGATTTATATAAGCCCAAATCTAAAAAGAAAACCAAAAACGTATCTTAATTCATAAGAATTATAATAGAAAAATGAAATACGTAGTAACACCTATTAGGGAATAGTAAAACCACGCAAAACTTTGTAGCACCTAGACATCTAGCGTTGAATGGCGAAACTATTTCCATTAATTAAAATATTCAAAACAATCTCAATGGTATCGTCTTTGCTTAAAGTTGAATTTGGTTGTCTCGCAGCTTTGTCTTACGAATTTTCATGGCGAAACTATTTCGATTAATTAAAATATTCAAAGCAATCTCAATCCTATCGTCTTTGCTTAAAGTTGAATTTTGTAGTCTCGCAGCTTTGTCTTACGAATTTTCGGTCAGGCTACGTATCCTGACGCGAGTTTAACATTTTTTACCCATCCCAAATAGTGCACAACGCTGCTAAATTTGTTAAAAAAAAATACAAATAAATTTACCTTAGTTACCCATCGGCGCCGCTAGCGTTCCAAGAAGGCTGGCAGCATTTCCTCGCTGGACAGTAATTCTAATCCTTTCAGATATATAAATCTATAACTACCTGACCCGTAACCCAGCAGGGGGACAAATTAGGAATGACGACGATACAACTCAAATGTAAAAATCTGTAAAAATGTAAAGAAAAAATGGCATTTGAATGTCGTATACCTACGTTCCGACCTCCTACCACAGTATAAGTAATAGTACTACGGACGTACCTACTCCTACACAAACAATATATATTTCGTATTTACTTTCCAGTGTACTGTAATTTATTTTTGTACAATAGTTTACTTGATTGAAACATTTGGGTGCAAATAAATTTTCCCACATTCGGTTCGTTAGGTTTCTTTACTTCAATTTCGTTTATTGTTGTACGGTGGAATTCTTACCTATTCACTAAAATACTAAGAGCTTACATTTTTATCGGCAGGCTTGAGAGTTATGACCTGAACATTTTATTTGGCACGTGAATGATTGTACACCAACGTTCTGTGCTGACCTCCAGGCGAAAAAAATACATTTCTTTTTTTGGCAGTATTAAAGTTCTTAAACATAAGAGTTTTCTTGTCAGTTTTGCTCATTTATACAATTTTTATTTCTAATTGTCTTTTGCTATTATTCGAGCCATCTTTTTTAAACTGAGCTCAATAGCTCTAAACCCCTTCGAATGAGGAGACACCCATGTTCCAACAGTAAGATGAATAAGGGTTGACGACGACGAGCTCATTAGTAACCTTGTGTCATAGGCGGCAACCATTATTCATATCACTGTTGGGATATGGGTCTCCCCTCATTCACAGTGGTTTAGAGCGTACTCCACCACACTGTTCAACTGCGAATTTGCGGAGGACAGTGTTTGCTCCCGTCCCGATCACATTTAATATGTTAAAATATATTGCAAGTGTGGAGCCTAAAAAATCTTGTCTGACCCTCTGACAGACTCTGCAAAGATAGGTAGAGCTGTTTCTTATAATATCAAGCAATGAATTCATCGATTATTGTAAAAGGGTAGCATATGTTCAGTATTGGCTGGAAAATCCCTACTATCCCTACTAATATTATAAATGTGAAAATGAGTTTGTTTGTTACGCCATCACGCCGAAGCTACGCAACCGACCATCACGAAACTTTGTACATTTATTCTCAAAGGACATAGGATACTTTTTATTTTAAAACATCGGACGCGCAGCATGCGCCACCATAGCGAAATTTATTTATTTTATTTATTTATTTATTTTGGCCATTTTCCCAACCCAAGGTCCCTTTACATTACTACTTTTTGATGCTCTACACAAATCCGAAGTCAGAGTTTCGAAATTTTGAGTTTCAGGACGGACAGGCAGAACGACCGGACGATTTTATAAGCTCAATAAATTTCGCTGAAAATTGGTTGTCTGTCAAATCGGTTTACGGACGATAATTTTACGTCATAACGTCATAAGAAAACATTGATGAATTCTTAGGCCGATCGTGCCTCTCTATCGCTTGTTCCGCTCTCTCACTTGCACGCTCGGCCGTGACAATGAGTCATGCTTTTTCGTGCGTGCAGCCGGCGTTCATGGATTGATAAGACGCTATCACGTCAAAAAAGTAAACGCGGGCGAAGCCGCGGGTGGAAGCTAGTTAATTATAAGTAAAATAAATACATAGAAGAAATTCATAGCAATATAAATGTTTAACTGAAGCACTAAATAAGGATAATGCAGCACCTAAATATTTTATTGTCATATAAATGTCGACGTGATGTGTGAGACTGTAGAAGCTTTGTTCTGTGAAATTAGCATTTGAAACGTGCCATGATCCATGATACTTTAATTCTTATTTCAATAGTAGTAAGGTTGAGATTCTTTTAATGTCATAATTGCTTTGTAAATTAATAATTGTTTCATCTCTAAATTAGACGGTAAAACCTTAATTTACTTGGTATAACGCAATGTACTTTCATCTGGAACTTCTAGTACACGAAATGAAATGAAATGTTTTATTTTAATATGGAGAAGTTTCACTGCTTAACACGATTGTACCATTAGAAATACCCCAATTCTTGAAGACTAAAGTCTTCAACCAGTGCGTCCTCCCTGCAATGACCTATGGTGCAGAGACTTGGGACACATGCTCGGAGTTTCTCTGAGGGATCGAATCCGGAACGAAGAAATTCGAATTCTAAAGTTGTCGACATAGCCTTCAGAGTTTGCAAGCTGAAGTGGCAATGTGCGGGTCACATCTGTCGAGTAAGTGATGGCAGGTGGGGGAGGAAGGTATTCGAGTGGAGACTGCGCGTAGGACGACGAAGCGTTGGACGCCCTCCTTCCTCCTCTTCCTAGATGGTCCGATGGCTGGATGCGGAAGGCGGAGGATCGTATTTGGTGGAAAGCAGCTGATGATGATGACCATCAGAAATCTTACTGCGTATTTTTGGTCACATTCGAAACGTCTTAACGTTTACAAGCCGATCAAATTGAGAAAAAGTTTCATATTGTGAATTTACTAGACGCTTGTTACATATCCAAATTAGCCGGGTTGCTCAATTCAAAATGTGAGCTAGTAAGCCGAATAATTTTGATATGTAACACGCTTCTTATAAATTTACAACATGAGAGGTCTTCTCGATTTGGTCGGTTTGTGTACGTTGAGATGATCGAACGAACAAAAAACTTGCACTAAGCATTCGCATTCGCATGTACTGACAAACTAGAGATATTTTGTATAATATTTTACGATATTTTGGAGTTATTGAAGCGAATGCTAACGTACTTCATACAGTTATGGATTTTGTGCGTTCTTGAAATTCTTGTTCTTGAAATTGAATATAACGCATACAGGATCTTCGAATTTAATGTTTGAATTTAACGCTTGATTCAGTGTTTTACGATCTAAGTGCTCTACACACCTTTAAGACAATAGGTAGGTATCTGCTACATAAACCTCTCATATTTCGAAACTTGATTGACGTTGATCTGGGTATAGCGGAACATCATTAGGGAAGTCAATATTCATCCTACTCATACCCGTGAGCAAACGTAGCCTTAAACTGTGTGTAAGTAAGTGGTTCATCTTATGATGAATGACACTTAAAATTTTTGGGTGTAAGTGGCTCACCATGACTAGCGAAAGAGGCGTTAGCAAAAGAGAGGAAGGGCACAGCGTGTTTGTTTCTCGACTGGGGTCGTCCTCCGTCTGACAGAATACCGCAGCAAAATAATATTTCCTTTGAGGAGGAATTATTATTTGGTGTTCATACGAGTGAGTGAGCTAACCATGAAGGAAAGAGTTGCTGTGATTGCAGTGGAGGTGGTGGCGCGCGAGCGGTATGTATTGTTTATATGGCTACAGTAACCGCTTCACATCAAGCGGACCGTATTCTTGTCTCGTATTCAAGTCTCCCCTCAATCGTTAACAACACGTTTGAATGTGACCAAAAAACTCACTAAGCACCCAGGTGTCGGAATTGAAGCCGCAACCTCGGAGTAAAAGTAGCCATTCTCAGCATATCAGGCTTGTGAAAAACTAATTCGAACAGAAATTTGCAATAACGGAGAAACATTGATTTAAACATAATATTTGCAAAGATTTAACATCTCAAATGGAAATAAGTATTTGCATATCCGATGCGACGCTCGGCAGCTGTATCTCTGGTTTCATTGAGCAAATAGAGTAAGCGGTAAATATTCATTTATTATTATATGGAATACAGATTATCAAATTAATATTTTACTATTTAAACTAGTAAATCCAGGTCAGCAAAGATGGAGCTGAATTTAGATTAAAATCTGTCGTTGTGTTACATGATACGAATTGTATTTTAAATTACCTTAATAATAGAAGGATAACGAGAATAAATAAAAAGAATAAATTAATAGTTTAAAAAACACTAGAAAAACACGCTTTTATAAATGCACCTAATCGTGGTCAAAGTCCATTACGTGGCCTTTCTCACAAGTGCAAACACGACTATGATACGATATTCATAGCGGAAAGATAGGCACTGGGCCTATCTTCCCGCTTCATCATCAGACCTTGAAACCTAATCGTGGTCAAAGTTCTTTACAAGACTTTTCTAAGAAATCCAAAAACAGCTATGATACGATTTTCCATCATGAAGTTCCAGTTCATATCTTTCGGCCCCATCATCAGATCAGTTCGACAGTACCATATTATTGTATTGTCATCAGAACTACATACAGCTGCCAATTATCATTACGCTACGATCCTTGGAAGATGGTTAAATTAGTTACCTTAGAATCCATTACATAGTTAGTTACATACAGGTCGACCTAATAAAAGTGTGTAAAAATCTTTTTCGAAAGCTTTTTATTTGTTGTTAATTAAAGCTCGTTAGCGTCGTTATGCATGTCAATCTAATCGAACACGCAAGTTAAGTAACCTCGACTGTTAGTATGACCATGGATGGGTTAAGTTGTTTCGAGCTCCTTCGTGCTTCGGAGGGTACGATAAGCCGTTGGTCCCGACTGTTGTCATTAGTAGCCAGACGTTAAGCAAGTATCAGCCAACTCGCAGTTGAGCAGCGTGGTAGAATATGCTCTAAACCCCCTGTCAAGTAGGCAAAAACAAGCCACAGACCTTTGTTTGTTTTTCAATCATAGTCTACTTTCCACACAGTGTACTGGGATTTCGTGTAAATCAGTTCTTATAAACTTTTATTGCAAAGCAGTTGTGTCCGCATTTGTTTGTTCTAAGAAATGGCTAAAAGACATCTAACACATGCCAAAATGCAACGTACTCTGTATGAAAGGGACGACAAAAACATTTTTGTGCGTAGATTAGACAGCGATGATGAGAATATTGCTGTTGACAGTGGTTCTGAGAGTGAAAGTAACGTGCCAGAACTAGCATCCGAAATCGATGATGAACAATAGTCTAGACGACAATTTTTTCTTTCGATTTGTTATGTAAGGTCGTCACAATAATATAACCATAGGTGAAAGAATTACTACGATAGCACAAAAATCTCTCGAGATATGGTAATTTGAAAATCACAATTTTTAAACTGTCCCGAAAACGCTCCATACAAAAGACTACCGAATTATGACGTCACAGGTTTGTATTTTGTATGCATCAAATCAGAAATTTGTACGATAGCTATGTTAAATATTACGTTTATGTGATTAGTATCATATAAAAGTTATAGCATTTTTATAGCTTCTCCAATGGGAATATTATTTTGTAATAATTTCATACTTTTAAAATGGACTTTCCCGCCAAAATTGTGAAAATTTGCAGATCTTTACAGTTTTGTGTATTTTACGATATTGTTAAATAATTTATACAATTTTTAAAGATTGGAAAATAGCCTATTATAAAGTGAGAATGATGACGTCCCACTACAAGAATACATCTCAATTGTTACTTATACAGGCAGAGATGGAACAGCTTGGAAATCAGAACCTGCCCCCCTACCACCATCTCTTATATTCAATAACTGAATAGAATGCTTATTCATACCAATGAATAAGCGACTCTATTTCAAATGGAATAAGAGATGGTGGTAAGGGGGCTGATAGGCAAAGACGAACGCTTCCAACAACATAATTCGCGGTGGTATTCAAAAGGCGATTCTTCCTTCAGGGCAACTAATAATATTGGAAATGATTATAAAGTATGCTCATGCTGCAGCGGTGAAAAAATATTATAAAATCGGTGGAAACACACTGACAAAATTGATTGAACCAAAGCCAACTTCACCTGCACGTGGTGAACCCTGCTGACTTACAAACGAAGCTCTGGCGAAAAGAGAGGTAGAGAGAGTTACAATTACGCTACCCGACTGGGGAATGTACCTCCACCTCACAGAATACCGCAGCCAAATAACAATTCCCTTGAGGGTTGTTGTGTTCCTGCGAGTGAGTGAGGTCACCAGAAAGAAAGGAAGGAGACGCTGCGTTGGCAGCGGGGTTGGCGGCGCGCGAGCAATATCTTATATTGCAAGCGTTAATATGGCTACGGTAACCGCTTCACATCAGGCGGGCCGTATGCTTGTCTGCCACCCGACGTAGTATAAAAAAAAAAATGAGTCTGTTGGATACTACTGGTCATTTATGTTACGAAAGCATACTGGGTAGTTAAGGGTTAAGACTGCCTCAGCGGTAATCACTTGATGGTTAGTAGTTATCACAGCTTACGGCGACGAACTACTATGGTCTGCCTTTATCAGCCATACCCGGATGACCGCTCGATGTCTTTGTTTGGAAAATACTCAAAATAGAATTATTGGAAAAAAAAAACATAATTGAAAATAATACATACGGTTTTTATGAACAATATCACCGAAATGCTCACACACTTTACGAAACAAATTAAGAGAATTATACAGGAGACACTGTGGTGAGAATGTGTGGTGGGCCCCCGTCCCGTAAAAAATACGGTTTTTATAACAAAACTGTTAACATTTTTATCGTTATACTAAAACGCAATGTCAAATTACAAATAAAAATTTTAAACCCAATCTTGTATAGCATGGTAAAATAACTTTCAAGAATAATTGCACAAAATCCATAAAATATTATGTTTGCTTAGCATTTAAAATATGTTCATATCTACCTTTAGGAGTAAAGCAAAACAGTTTAGAACGCGAAATAAACAACAAAATTTCGTGTTTGAATGTGACGTCGTAATAATTATCCTCATAAATTATTGTCATTATTATCATGACTCTTTGAAGAGGCCTTCTTTAACAAAAGCATAATGAACTACTTTATTAACCCATATTGTTATGTTTATTGTCAGCAATAAAGCCTTTTGTCACAAACATGCGAATATTCGCGACTTTGTATTATGCGGACTAATTTAAAAATTATATGCTATGTCATCATGTAGAGAAGGTTCTTTTTAAAACTAGCTGGTAACTACGGCTTCTCCCGCGTAGTAATTATTCTAATATACCTTTTTTTCCGTGGCAATAGATGTTTTTCCACTGTTTTTCCACTTTTGCATAAAAAGTGGCCTATGTCACTCTCCTGACCTTACCTCAACGTAAACAAACCGACCAGAAAAACTCTTATGTTATGAATTTATAAGACGCGTGTTACATATCAAAATTATGTGGCTTATTTACATTTTGAAGTGAGCAACCCGGCTAATTTGGATATGTAACACGCGTCTGGTAAATTCACAATATGAAACTTTTTTTCAATTTGGTCGGCTTGTAAACGTTAACACGTTCGATTGTAACTAAAAAACCGATAAAAGAAAGTCCGATTTTCGCAATCAAAAATCCGATCGTAATCGGTTTCAGCTTAGGCTAGTAGGGCTGGATAGCAATGGCAACAATGTTCTGGGTTCATTATTCATTAATATCGTTGTTTGTGGCATGGTTGATTTCAAAGTCAGGGACTGTCCCACAAATTTCCTAACCCATTTCACCCCCTCAGAACCGGATTAAGGTAAAACCACTTCTTAACAGATATCTTCGCCCTGAAGGAACATCTGTCAAACTTTAAGTTACAACTTTGTTGTGGCTTTATAGTTTCTAAGATTTCGTAATTAATCGACATTTCGCTTTTATATGGGGTGGGGAGTAAAATAATTTATCGCATGTCGTTTAGGAGCAGATAATATATATATTTTTATATGAGAGGGGGGGGGGGGGGGGCTAGCCAGCATGTGGGTCAGCTGACGGAAAGTAATCACCACCAGACCACCCATAGAAATCAGCAACACGCCTATTCGTTGCCAACCTTTCAAGGGAAAATTTACTCTGTTCTTGAAGGCTACCATGTCGTATTTATTTGGGAATACTGCTGAGGCGAAGTTGATTCCACAATTTCACAGTTCATTGTAGAAAATGTCTTAAAAAGCGTACTGTGGTAGTGGTAGATCGCTAATTATCAAGATGATATACAATAACATTATTATGTAGCCTATTTATATATAAAGCTAAAATTTGGCAGGTACGTAGCTTATAGACAGTGCAAATCAGCTAAGAACCGATTTTGAGACAGGGTCGAATTAAAGGGGTCTTAAAGCTGTTGTAAGTTTGTATGAAGGTCGTTTTTGCCTTGTGATATACAGATGTAAAATAAATAAATGCAGTAATAACATTCTGCCCCACATACATAGATTACGGTAGACAATAATAGATAAGTTTCAAATCTTAAAATACTATAAAATCTAAACCTGCAATTTGGCTGGTAGGCTGGTAGGATTCGACGATAATGGTCAAATACGCATTAGACCAAACACTCGAAATGACATGAGGATGTTATTTGCCGCAAAATGTCAAATACGCATAATGTCAAACTCGTATATAGTCAAGAACGCCAAATGTCAAACTCGTAAGTGGTCCCATTAGGCATCAGCTAAAAAACAATTTATACAAAACAAAACTAAAAGGTGGTATTGAGTTTGTATAAAAGCATCTTTGAAGTCACGTCAATAAAAAAATGTGTTTCTACAGATTCACAATATTCTGTAAGCACTTGAAAGAAAGAATTTTATAAAAACATTATCGTTTAGGAGTGTAAAACTGGGGCAGTTTGTTGAAAATTCTCACGGTATAAAGGGATATGACCAGAGGAAACTGGGAAGGGTCACTAGTAACTATGTAATAATACTATTACAATCCATTATTTTAAGCCATCACCGCTGGGTATATCAAAGTTTGCGGCTAATTACTTTAATTAATAGCTGGTCCCATCTAACTGTCCAACTGCTAACCCAGTTTACTCAAATGTACGACCAAAAGTTCCTTAGTTTAATCACAGTATAAGTAATAGTACTACGTAGTTTAATCTAAATTTGTGTTTACGCTCATTTAAATAATCACTGTCTATCTATACATATAAAATTCAAAGTCCTGACTGACTGACTGACTGATATATCAACGCACAGCCTAAACCGCTAGGTCTAGATCTAGATTCCAAATTTGGCACGTAGGTTCCTTATGACGTCTAGGGGTACACTAAGAAAGGATTTTTCAAAATTCATCTCCAAAGTCCAAAGTTTGTATGGGGAAACAAGATTAGTTGGACTATTTTATCCGAAACTTTACACGAGTACTTCTATAGATAAATGAGTAAACACATGTATGCACCGAATTTCACGCGAGCGAAGCCGCGGGCAAAAGCTAGTTCATTGATAAATCCCTAAATAGATTCGGCATATAGGTAACAGAGTGATTAATGCGAGTGTTTTTGTTAGCGTTCGATCATCTCAACGTAAACAAACCGACCAAATAGAGAAGAACTCTCATGTTATGAATTTATAAGACGCGTGTGACATAATAAAATTATGTGGCTTACTTGCTCATATTTTGAAGTGAGCAACCCGGCTAATTTGGATATGTAACACGCGTCTGGTAAACTCACAATTAGAAACGTTTTCTCAATTTGATCGGCTTGTAAACGTTAACACGTTTGAATGTGACCAAAAAACTCCCCCCCCCCCCCCCCCGGATCAGAAGTACTACTGTATCGTACTAAGCCCTCTGCATAGAATAAGTACTATGGTCACGGTCACCATACATCGATAAAAGAACATTAATGCAAATCAGCCATTAAAATCCTTTTTTTTATACTACATCGGTGGCAGACAAACATACGGCCCGCCTGATGTGAAGCGGTTACCGTAGCCATATTAACGCTCGCAACAATTCATACCGCTCGCGCGCCACCACCTCCACTGCAATCACAGCAACTCTTTCCTTCATGGATACCTCACTCACTCGTATGAACACCAAATAATAATTCCTCCTCAAAGGAATTATTATTTGGCTGCGGTATTCTGTCAGGCGGAGGTACGACCCCAGTCAGAAAACTTACAAACACGCTGTGAAACATAAAACATCGCTCGCGCGCCGCCACCCCCGCTGCCATCGCAGCATCTTCTTCCTTCTTTTCTGGGGACCTCATTCACTCGCAGGAACACTACAACCCTCACGGGAATTGTTATTTGGCTGCGGTATTCTGTGAAGGTACATTTCCCAGTCGGATAGGTTACAATTACGCTCCATACCTCTCTTTTCGTCACAGCTTCATTTGTCAGTCAGCAGGGTGCACCACGTGCAGGTGAAGTTTGCTTTATTTCAAAGATGTAGATGAACTACTTACACCTGTTTTAATTTAGGTAGAAAATATTTATTATTGTAGGTAATATAAATTCCTGGTAATAATAATACCTATGATGAAATTATGCGTAATTATGTCAATGCGTCGGTTAAACTGAAAAGGTTGCACGAAATAATAAATGAACTAGCTAACCCAACAGACGTTATCCTGTCTTCTTAACAATGAATATTGAATTCGAATTGATTTCGCGCAATCTGTGAAATGACTGACAGTTCAGACAAACGACATAAAGTTACATCAGAAAAGTTACATCAGCAATTTTCTAATTTTCCGCGCAACTTTCTTTTTTTCTTTTTCATAAGAACCTTTTCCTGACTATAACAAATACAACATAAAAACAAATTTTAAAAACGGTCCGGTGCATATAGTTTAGACACAAATTGTGTCTGAAGTATACGTGGAACTAAATGACACGGCCAAGTCTAGGCATCTGGCTGAATGGAGGGAGATGAGTGGATTACTTCACTCTAAGGAAACACAACTCAAGGCACAGTTAATTGGTACAAACATGTACAGAAATACGACAGAAAACGGATACATCTCATCCTTGGGGCACTGACTGGGCATTACGCCTGCCGTGGGCACCTATACAAGATGGGACTTATTAATAGCCCAGAATGCAGAACATGCAAGGCACCTTACAAGAGAGAGAGATGTGTCAATGTGATGCCCTAGCTGGCAAGCGAATGGTAATTTTTGGAAACGCGTACCCAGACCTGGAGGACTTCAGGCTCTTCCCAATTAAAGGCGTACTGAAGTACATGGAACATGTCTTCAGACAGTCAGGGGAGAGTTACTAAAGAATAGGGAGTGCACAAAAGATCCAAGAGGGTCGACGTGCCACCGGTGCTGCGGCGCTGGACCCATTTCAAGATAAGATAAGATACGTGGAACTACGTCAGATGACATCGATTGGTTAATTTGCGTGAATTAAAAAGGATGTTATACCAGATAATTTGCGCCCGCGACTTCATATGCACGTATTCCGGTATCCCGTAGGACTATTCAGAAATCCTTTCGTAGCGGATGCTTATATTATAATAGCAACTTGTATGCCAAACTTCAACTCGATATGTCGAGTGGTTTGAACTGCGAATTGATAGATCAGTCAGTAACGCTTTCATTTTGTTAATACAAAGAAGATTACAATCTTAATGCCCAGCTGATTTTTTTTACATGAGAGGAGGGAATAGGCTTGTATCCCATTTTTTTTTTCGATATGTTATTTAAAGACGACACAATAATAGAAATATAGATGAAATAATTACTTCGATTGCATAAAAATTTCTCGAGATATGATACTTGAAGATCACAATTTTGGACTATCCCGAAAACGCTCCATACAAAAAGCCACCACGTTATGACGTCACACCGTGCTATTTTATATGCATTAAATCAGAAATTTGTACGACAGCTATGTTAAATATTGCGTTTGTGTAGCCAGTGCCGTAACAAAAGTTATAAGTAGTATTTTTTATTGTTTCTACAATGGTAATATTTATTTTTTATAATTTCATACCTTTAAAATGGACTTTCCCACCAAACTTTGACCGAACATAAAACACGTCGGACATAAGTTATTAAAATTTCAAGATCGCAGATCGTTCTAGTTTTATGTATTTTACGTTACTGATAGAGAGTTTTTATAATTTTGTAACATGGGCAACAAGCCTAGGGCCACCTGATGGAAAATTACCACCACCTATAGAAGTTAGCAACACCATGGGGTCGCTATCCGTTAGGTAACAGCCTTTCAAGGGAAAAATCGTGATATAAAAAAGCGTGCTGTGGTATCGCGTGTTGCCACCCCTACTGTTTATGCAGCACCTCTTCAAAAGCTCCCTATACATGGTGGATACAATATATCTCCTATTCAAACACAGTTTTCATATTCTAAATCCATTTATATGTTTGTTCCCAGATCACCGTGTTCAGGATACAAGAACGGGCCGAAGGTGGCGAGGTCCAGGAGTTGGATCAAGTGATTCTGACAGCTTTATTCCGAGCCCAACACCTGTCTCCGAGTGAACAGCTGTCCTTGGCCCTCACTTGGAACCGAGTGGACATCGCAAGATCAGAGATCTTCGTGTATGGCCAGGAATGGCCGCCAGGTAGGTTTCTGATTATATCTACTTCTTCTTCGTTGAAGAGAAGTTCGTGAAGGAGGTATGGGGGCTATCGTCGCTCGCCACCGAATGTCTCGCCATCTCGCTCGATTCAAGGCACTCCTGGTACACTCGTGCTATCGGCCGCCCACAACAGACTTTGTCTGGTCGGTCAAACACATGGGTGATCTGCCACGTGGTATTGTACCCTTGATTCTACCCTTTTTCTTCTTCTTCTTCTGAATATATGCAGCGTGGCAATGATGAATAATCTGACTAGATTATTTTTAAACTAAACATGATATTGAATAACTGATTACTGATTCCTGATTCTGTCATAATAAGGATAATATCGGAATAAGCCACGTTATATATATTGATATTATAATACTAAAATAAACATATATAAACATTAACGACTTTTACGTTTATAGGAATTTTATGGCCAAATACCAACTCCTATAATAACAACATTTACAACCTAATCATTGGATTCCAAACAACAGGGCTCTCGTTTAGCCCCGGGGCAATATGTCGGGTCACAATCATGAATGGGAGGCCTCACACCCAAAGCCAATAGGGTGTGATAGGGTGACGGGTGGGCCATAGACTTGGAAGTTTCCAAATACTCTTTAGACTGAATGGATGACAGAACATCCAGTTGACACTGCGAATGAAGCAGCGTGCGAAGTTCCAATAAGAATTTCTCTAGTGTGCACTGAGAGCCAAAATGAAAAATGTGATTGGTTGACGAACGGCAAAATCTAATAAATTATTTTAGATTGATAATTAGTTTTTCAAAATAATGCATTTGAAAAATATAGTTTCATTCTTGACACGACTTGAGAATCTTGAGATAGAAGTATTTTTCTACACTACGAAATTAGGCATTTCAGTTCCTTTTTTAAACATATTTATTTTATTTCATTTTACAATACAACACAACACAGATGACAACATGACAAACTGACGCTTGACTATGCATTTGATTAAATACACATGATTAAATAACATTTATTTATCCAATTTTGTAATAGAGGAGCGAACGGCTCTTCTCGAACCTTGCCGAATAGAACACCTAATTGAGTAAATGTCTCATCACCATCCTTAGGGCCAAAGCCAACCTAAGCTGCACGTGGTATACCTGCTAATAGACAAAAAAGGCTCTGGCGAAAAGAGAGGTAGAGCATGTTGGCTGGGAAAGTACCTCCACCTCACAGAAGACAACAGCCAAATAACAATACACTTAAGTGAGGATTGTTATATTCCAATACGTAAATGAAGTCACCAAGCGTGATGAGATACTACTTTAGCAGCGGCGGTACTAACACACGAGCAATACTCGCTTATTACCAGCGTCTATAGGCTATGTTAACCGCTTTACATCAGGCATCCGATGTAGTATAAAAAATATATAATGCTGCTCTATTAAACTCAGTCCAGATTTTTGAACTCTATGTAACCCACCTACAACCAATGGCAATTATTTAATGCCTACTGTCCGTCTGTTTGTACAATGCAAACACCGGAACACTGGGGCAGTACGGTATCGCCCCCAGTGATTCGTGTTTGATTAACATTTATACCCTATTTGGTGCCTTTTGCAACCCTTCCATCTGATTTTTTACCCAGCGGTACATTTCACCCTGAAATCCTTTATTCATGCCCTAATTTCATTCAGGTGCCATTTAATTTTCATACATAATTTAAACACTTTTTTTTAATTATAACTTTTACGAATTAAGTATTCTATTATTATAAGGGAGGATTATACTAAACTTTTTTATGAAAGTTAAATGAAAATTTAGGTTTTATGTTTCCTAAAAACGTATTCGGGGACCTCTATGTCTACCTAATGTTGTGGACTTATTTAGATTATGTAACGACATCAGCTATATACATACCGCGCGATGCATTCCCGGCCACGCTGGACAGTCGGTCTGCGTCCATTACGAATATAGGTTGGATTTACTGTCACTAATATTATTCGTTCTGTGTAACTGGAATTATTTGTACTCTTATTAAGTGCATAACACAATAAATGTAGTATAATAGGTAGGGGAAAAAGTCTTTTCGCATTATAGTATGTATGAACTTGTAATAAAATCTCTTTCGTTATACCATTTGTATCTGGCAGGTTTTGATATCTTTAAAAACTTTAAATTTTAAAAAAGATAATTCTAAATTCAAATTAGGTAAATGTGTGATTTTCATTTGTTTTTTTTACTGTCAAGATGAGTGAATCTAATGAAGAAATTCGATTCATTTAAAAATTTTACTACAAAAAGGTAAAAATGCAACGCAAGCTGCGAAAAAAATTTGTGACGTTTATGGACCTAGTGCAGTGTCTGTGAGAGTAGCACAAATTTGGTTTAAGCGTTTTCAATCAGGAAATTTTGATGTGAAAGATGCACGTCGCTCTGGTCGCCCTGTTACGGATAAAATGGATGCCATTTTTGAAAAAGTGGAGCAAGATCGGCATATCAGTAGTTACGACGTAGCTGAAGAATTAGGAATTGACCACAAAACAGTTTTGGCGCATTTGAAAAAAGCTGGGTACACTAAAAAGCTCGATATTTGGGTGCCTCACGATCTCACTGAAAGAAACCTAATGAACCGTGTACTCATTTGCGATTCTTTACTACGACGTAATGAAAGCGAACCGTTTTTGAAGAAGCTTATAACTGGTGATGAAAAGTGGATTACGTACGACAAGAACGTGCGAAAAAGGTTGTGGTCAAAGGCCGGTTAGGCTTCATAGACTCTGGCAAAACCCGGGTTAACCCGCAACAAGGTGATGCTGTGTGTATGGTGGGATTGGGAGGGCATTATTCATTATGAGCTGTTACCGCCAGGCAGGACTATCGATTCTGAACTCTACTGTGAACAACTGATGAGAATAAAGCAAAAAGTTGAGAGAAAGCGGCCGGAATTAATTAACAGAAGGGGTGTGATTTTTCATCATGATAACGCTAAACCTCACACATCTTTAGCCACTCAGCAAAAATTAAGAGAGTTTGATTGGGAGGTGTTAATGCATCCGCCGTATAGTCCTGACCTTGCACCTTCTGATTTCCACCTGTTTCGGTCTCTTCAGAATTCTTTAGGCAATGTCAGGTTAACATCACGAGAAGACTGCCAAAACCACTTGTCGTGGTTTTTTGAACAGAAGTCCCAAAATTTCTATAGTAATGGGATCATGTCTCTACCTACAAGATGGCAAAAAGTTATCGAACAAAATGGCACCTACATACTCTAGTTAAATGTAAATAAACTTTATTAAAAAATGTTTTGAATTTTCATATAAAATACGAAAATACTTTTTCCGCAACCTAATATATCTCGGTTTTGTCTCCAGAAGGGTTTTCTTCTGCGAACACTCAGACAATGGAATGATCTCCATGACTACCGCATAGAGTTCTTTTAGAAAAGGGTAAAGGGGTTTTTTGCAGGATCAGTAATGCATAAAAGACACAGTATACTTTGAACTGTACCTCTGATGTTGCAAACATCAATAAATTCTTATTGATTGATTATTAAAATTAATAAAGAGAGGTAGGGAGCGTATTTGTAAGCTACCCGACTGGGGAATGTACCTCCACCTCACAGAATACCGCAGCCAAATAACAATTCCCTTGAGGGTTGTTGTGTTCCTGGGAGTGAGTGAGGTCACCAGAAAGGAAGGAAATGCTGCGCTGGCAGCGGGGGTGGCGGCGCGCTAGCGATATTTTATGTTGCGAGCGCTAATATGCCTACGGTAACCGCTTCACATCGGCCGAGCCGTATGCTTGTCTGCCACCCGACGTAGTATAAAAAAAATCATAATAATAATAAAAAATATTCAGCTGTGTAAGTTATTGTTGTTTGTTGTATAAGTATTCCCAAATAAATAAGACATAGGAACCTTCAAGAACATAGTAAATGAACACTTGGTGTTGCTGATTTCTATGGGCGGTGGTAATTACTTTTCATTAGGTGACCCACATGCTCGCTTATCCCCCTTACATATAAATATAAGAAGTCCCAATCTCCTGCGCGTATTAAACATGCTCAACATTAAGAAATGAAATTTATGAGTTTAACGCTGTTCTAAATAACATTTTTATTTAGGTATTTCTTTAATAACCTGAATTTATAGACTGTTTTATGTTACAGTCACAATTTGATATAAAAAAGCATGTATATGGCGTATATAAAACCTTACAGGCTTTACGTGGATTTTAAATTTGCGACTGAATAGTATTTACTGTTTGGAGCCTCATAAAATACGTACGATAAATATGTATTTTATTTTAAATTTTAAATGTACTGAAATAGTACTTACTTAAATAGCATTGGGTGCTCGATGAAGTTGTTCTGTGTTAGCATAATCAATGTTAAGCAACGTCGACCGCAGCCTGTCCTCGGATGGGTTTATCTCGACCTTCTTCATGCTTCGCAGAACACCTAAAGCTGTTAATCCGTTCGACTATGGTCCGTGTATCTATATATATAAAAGAGTAAATCACTCACTCACTCGTCACGAAATCTCAGAAACTATAACACCTACAAACTTGAAATTTGGCAGGTAGGTTCCATATAGGGTGTAGACATCCGCTAAGAACGGATTTTACGATACTCCACCTCTAAGGGGGTAGAATGGGGGTTGGAAGTTTGTATGAAAGTCCTATGTTTTTGAAGCAAGAGACTTGAAATTTAAAATGTATGCTCTATAGATGGTGTAAAGGTGTACTAATAATGTATCTTTGGAAATCAACCCCTTTTTGGGGTTAAAACGGGGGTTGGAAGTTTGTGTGAAAGTTCTATGTTTTTGACGCAAGAGACTTGAAATTTAAAATGTATGCTCTATAGATGGTGTGGAGGTGTACTAATAATGTATCTTTGGAAATCAACCCCTTTTTGGGGTTAAAACGGGGGTTGGAAGTTTGTATGAAAGTTCTACGTTTTTGAAGTAAGAGACTTGAAATTTAAAATGTATGCTCTATAGATGGTGTGGAGGTGTACTAATAATGTATCTTTGGAAATCAACCCCTTTTTAGGGTTAAAACGGGGGTTGGAAGTTTGTATGAAAGTTCTATGTTTTTGACGCAAGAGACTTGAAATTTAAAATGTATGCTCTATAGATGGTGTGGAGGTGTACTAATAATGTATCTTTAGAAATCAACCTCTTTTTGGGGTTAAAACGGGGGTTGGAAATTTGTATAAAAATCCAATGTTATTGAAGTTAAAGTAATTATGGCAGAAGGATTTTAAATGATATTTAAGTATAAAAAATATTGAAAACAACTACATACTTACTATTATAAGGAGGGATGTTTTATTATAACAATAAAAGGTACTTTAGGTTTTACGAAGAGGTTTTAAAAAATAATATCCGTCGACTTCATTGATTCTAAATTCGTCTAGATATTGATAGTTTTTAACTTTTTTTATTTTTTTCCTTTCTAAGGTATTTAGCTTTTTCGAATGTAATTAAAAATTATTTGCAAATAACTAACTCCACGCGTACGAAGTCGCGGGCGGCCGCTAGTATATTTATATTTATATATATTAAACATATATATATATATAAATCATAAGATTGCGTCTGATTGATCAGTTGACTTACCTCATTGAAAAATACTTAAGAATTTTTATTCTTTATTTTTTGAACAAACAAACTTACAAAAACATTTATTAGTAACAAACTTAATAATCTGTGTAATACACAAACGTTTTATGCAAAACATTTTATAATGAAACAAAAACAAACAAAACGAATTATTTTAAATTTTCTCTGTTAAAAGCGCAATAAAAAACGTACTGTAGTATTTAATTTATAACTTTAAAACATTCGTTAAATATTTACTTTAGCATTATAAAATATTTAACGATGTATTAAAGTGATTGCATAAACAGTAATTTAGAAACTTACGGCCCTAACAACTATTAAGTATTCGATAGCCTTTGTTAAGAACTTTTTTATTAAAAACTCACGTTATTGATCTTTATATTTTTACTTGAGTTGCTCTAAATTCTGCAAACTTGCTCGACCGTACCAAACTTTTTAATAGACCATCTTCTTCAATACAGGGACGGAGCCACACTAAATAATACGGATGTTGCCATAGATTCAGGCGGATGGTTTCATAGCATTTTTTTCATTCCGTATTTTTTTTACCCGACAGCGACAGAAGGAGGGTTATGTTTTTCGAGAGTATGTATATATATGTATAATTGTTTAGCACGCTCTGCAGCCTGAACGGCTGGATGGATTTTAGCTTGAGAGGTGTTAGATTCGTATTTGCTGTGAGAGTGACATAGGCTATATCAAATATAAAAATAATCAGTATGGCGGCTGTGAGCCGCAAAATTGTCGTTGCAGTATTTTTTTTTTTTTCTAAATATATCGATATGGGTATCAAAATAAAGGTCTCGATGACCTGATTTCAAATATATATTTGATATATTAGTTTTTGCCTGCGGCTTTGCTTGTGTGGAATTATATTATTGTTGCGCGTGATTAATAAATCTGTTGTAGGTGCAGTCGGGTTTTTGATGTGGGACACAAAACGTGTTGATTGTCATGATCAACATACGCAATATAAATATAATAAATTTTGACTTACATAAATACGCTCAAAAAACATTAAACCTTTTTGGGTATAAATGGTTCATCAACATCTATGAACGAAAGCCTCACGTGATGCACCCTTTGCTGACTGACAAACAAGGGTCTGGCGAAAATAGAGATAGGAAGTAGGTATATCTACCTCACAGAATACCGCAGCCAAATAATAACTCTCTCGAGGGTTGCTGTATTCCTGCGAGTGAGTGAGGTCACCATAAAGAAAGATAGAAAAGAAGGAGTATAGACAGACAACGGATCGACGACACCTTGGTGTTGGTGATCTCCATGGGTGGTAGTGATTGCTTTCAATCAGGTGACCCACAAGCTCGTTTGACCCCCTCTCATTTTAAAAAAAAAACTTGCTTTTTCGGCAGTCGGGTAAAAATATTAGAAGGGTAATCGTATTTTAATAAAAGCGTGCCAAGGTGTGAATGTTGTTCTGGATGCCGGTACTTTGTTATTCGATTTTATTCAATTCGGGCCGCGTTACATTATCCCGGGGTTTATATATCGACAAAAGGGCGCTATCTATATTTTATACAATATTCGTTTGTTTGTCAGTATGTAATTTGAAATATTTGACGAGCTCGGTGGCGTAGCGGTCAAAGACGCGGCTTCGACACCAACGCTCGTGGGTTCGATTCCCACACAAGACAAACAATTGTGTGCATGAACTCATGAACATGAATGTCTGCTTGTCTTGGTCTGGGTGTTTTCTATGTATCATAAGTATGTATTTACAAAAAAAATGTATTTACGTATGTTTATCAGTTGTCTAGTACCCATAACACAAACTTCACTTACTTTGGGGCTAGATTGCGCTGTGTAATTTATCTGACAATATTTATTTATATTTTCATATATTTCCTATTTTGTTCTACTTATCTAAGACAGGCAATGATGTTATATTCCTATAGATTTGCCACTAAGCGTCAAAAACTAACACCCGAAAATAGAGCCAATTGGCTCACCACACAATGTGCGGACTGCACAAGCAAGTCGACGAATCATGCGTCCGCACGCGCAAATAGGTAGATTTGAAAATTATTTCTCGCTTTTTTCCTGTTGTGTACACTTTTAATGTCAAATGACAAATGTATCAAAATAATTGTCATTCCCCATGCGAGTATATCAGAAGGCCAATTCTCGTAATTTTTCTACGAACGCAGATTGAAAGTTGACCGAATCGAGATTGAATTGTGAATTGACTAAAATTATATACTTCATTTCATTAATTAATTATTATCAATTCTTGTTTTTAGCAAAGTAATATTCTTAGTTTGTTTAATTTTCACTCATATTTCGATATTAATCCCGCTTAAATTTAATTTTGAAGTTACATATTGTGTTATGAGAATACCAAATGTGACATTTGTGAGATCGAGACTGGATCGAAACTGAATTTTGGCTATATTTTAATTACGAGAATTGCAATTAAAAATTGACGACCAGAGGTCGTCAATTTTTAAATAACATATTCGTCGCGAGGTCACGTAAGCCTTCAAAGTTAATGCTCATGGGGGTCGATTTTGTACTTGGTGCTCAGTACGTCACCTTAATACCTTAATAACGTCGTATGTCACGTAATGTGAGGATGTATGAGATGAATGTTGTCACTCTTTTAAGGGTAAATGGCTGAACCGATTTGAATGTTTGGCATACATATAAAATACTAGCATTCACCCGCGGCGTCGCGGGTCCTCCTATGTCCTTCCCTATATAACCTTTGAGAATATGTGCACAAAGTTTCATTATGATCTGTTGAGTAGTTTCGGCGTGACAAACAAACTCACATTCACATTTATAATATTAATAGGGATGTCCTGGATTGACATATAGGATACTTCATGCGGGGCGAAGTCGCGGGTAGAAGATAGTCTCATATAAAATATCTCTTTAGACAAACTTGGTGGTCGAATATAAAATAACTTTAGCAATGTGAGGGCTGAGGGTTAAATTTCCGTAGTATAAATAATAAATAAATATCTGTTCTTATATTATTCTGAGACAGTCGGTGGGAAACATGAGCTGAATGTATTCATTGTTATTATCAATGAAGTTATAAATACTATAGATATCTATTATGTTATTTTCATATTTTGCAAGAAAGAAAGGCGCTATTGCGCCGATAGGCTTCTGAACAATTTTTTTTTTTCGATTTGTTATTTAAAGACGTCACAATATTATAACTATAGGTGAAAGAATTACTTCGATAGCATAAAAAACTTCTCGAGATATAATAACTTGAAGATCACAGACTAGGTATCCCGAAAATGCTTCATACAAAAGGCTACCATGTTATGACGTCACACCACGCTATTTTATATGTATTAAATTAGAAATTTGTACGACAGCTATGTTAAATATTGCGTTTATGTAGATAGTGCCGTAGGTAACAAAAGTTATAGTTCCTATTTTTTATTGTTTCTACTATGGTAATATTTATTTTTTTATAATTTCATACTTTTAAAATGGATTTTCCCACCAAACTTTGATCGACCATAAAACACGTCGGACATAAGTTATTAAAATTTTGAGATCGCAGATCGTTCTACTTTTATGTATTTTACGTTACTGATAGAGAGTGTTTATAATTTTAGAACTTTGTTCAGATGCCTATTGCGTACACAGCGAGGGTCGGAGATAGCAAATATATTAAAGCGGCGAAATGATAAGGATAGCGATAGTCATAGATCTCCCTGGCACCGTTTTCTGACTCAATTTAATATGGGTAGGCCTTATCATATCTAAATATTCGTTAAGCCAAGTCAGTGGCCTATAGGCGGCTTGAAAACCCCGCCAACCCGCAGTTCGGTAGTATGCTCTAAACCTCTTCGATTTAGGGAAGACCCGTGCCATCCCAGCAGTGGGATGAATAAAGGTTGTCGACGACGACGACGATACGATGCCATATCTATAGTTATTTATCACATCATTGGTTATTGTGTTATAAATATTCTATGGGCTTTTTCTCAAGGGCGTCGCCAAGGGGGAGCAGGGAGGGGCAGCTGCCCCCCCCCCCCTCCGAGATTCTATTTATTTATAAGTTTTATTTATTGTAAAGTCTCTCAGGAAGCTTTACGCGTTGGGCTCTGTACCGTTATTATTACAATCGCAGTAGATGTAAGCGAAAAGCATCATGAGCTACTTTGCCAACAATTCATACTTTTCTCATTCTCCATATCAACTTCCCGCCCCACCCCCGGGTCATCGGCTGGCGGCGACCTTCGAGTTATATAGTTACTACTCAAATCTCATTGTGGCACGCATCTTATATACTCTGTCTTATACTCCTTAATTAATCCAATATTTCATAGCCTGAAATGTAGCCCGCAGGGGACGTCGCGGGTAAAACTTAAATGCATAAGTGTGGATCCGCAAATGTAAGCACCAGATGTGTTGGAAGTAAATAGATTCAGACGACTCACTTTCCTATGTATTGGGGTCGTGCGTAGAATAAGTATTCTCTCCCTGTGGTACTATACGGTTGTTTTTTGCGGATTTTAGGGCATCGACTCTCGAATATAAGATTTACAAAGATTAAATGTTACTATTTCACGTACGTACGCCTCGTTTTGTACTAATTAAACAAATATTTCCTACTATTAAATGATTTCTTTTTATTTTGAATTAAATTATATAATTACATCTAAAATGACACCTAACTAAATAAAATACTAGTAGATGAGGCAAAGTATATTTGGATTTACCTTCGGCTAGTAATGCGTTCTGCAAGTATTTAGGTAGTTAAGTACCTAGGTAGAGGAGCTCGATAACGTCGTTGTACGTGTCAGTCTAATCGAACACGCAAGTAAAGCAACGTCGACCGCAGCCTGCGTGCTTCGGAGGGCACGTTAAGCCCTCGGTCTCGGCTGTTGTCATTAGATGACAAACGTTAAGCCAAATCAGTGGCGTTAGGGCGGGTTGAAAACACAGGCCTCCGCCAACCCGCAGTTGAGCAGCGTGGTGGAGTATGCTCTAAACACTGGCCTCCGCCAACCCGCAGTTGAGCAGCGTGGTGGAGTATGCTCTAAACCGCTTCGATTGAAAGGAGACCCGTATCCCAACAGTGGGATTGATTATAGGTTGATGCCGAAATAGGTATCTATATGCCGTCATAACATAATCGATGTGTTAGGTAACAACTCAATCTTTTAGGTCCCCAATAGTGTTAGATACTTAAAATCCGTGGTGCATGGCAGTTGAGCTTCACTTGACTAGCCATCTCTTTAGGCTTTTAAAGCCTTATTTGTCATATCGCTGTCTCTCACATTGCTAGGAGAGGAAAGCTTCCTACTCCTACTAATTTCTTCTGATTAAATTCGTTGTGAGTTCCAAGGCAGCCGTAGTTGTACCCCCGGGACTGCTATGGACTTCACTGTTCATTGCCTTTTTTGGCGGTCGCCGCTGTTAATCCTGGCTACACAGGAGATACAGTGGTGGGAATGTGTGGTGGGCCCCCGTCCCATTCCGTCATAACATATACCCTCGTAACTACTGAACAGCTGAAACAATTTTGATCGAATTATCATCCTGGGATATTCGTCTCGATAATTGTCAAAGGTATATAGAAAGTGCTATAAAAAAATTTAAAGTAGTATGAAATATTAACTGCATTTTATAAATACAATTACAATTTTAAAATTTAAAATTCACTATTATTACAAACACGAACACTAATTAAAATAAAAGTTTATATCGCATGTGCTTACATTAAAAAACATTACCATAGCTTACACTTTATACCTACATTATGACCTACTTTAAATGAATGGTGCTTCTAATTACCCTCGGTTCAAGTATAACATAAAACATGGACATTTTATATATAGACGGCCCATATGCGAACTTCACGGCAGTATTAGTTACAACGCGCTTACTTCATACCTACGCATTTTTAGATGCAGTACACAAAGACCCTTCAGACTCACTGCACCCCTTGCCGTACCTATGGTGGGTCTTTTAGAGGTAAACCATACTAGTACATCTAGGTAATAGTTTAAATAATAATAAATATTCCTGGACAAATTACACACGGCCTTCTAGTGCCAAACCAAGCAAAGCTTGTACTATGGGTACTAGATAACTGATATAATACTTAAATACATTTTTTTTGTAAATACATAATACATAAAAAACACCTGGACCAAGACAAACAGACATGTTCACGTACACAAATGTTTGTCTTGTGCGGGGATCGAACCCGCGACCTCGGAGTCAAAGTGGCCATTGCTAACCATTCGACCACCGAGCTCGTCAATCAATCAAAAGTCAATAGTGTTGTAAGCATCACAAATTAAAGCTGTTTCGTTTCCGTACTCCACTGGAGAGCGTAAGAGATGGAGGAAACTCGGATGTTTTTTTACACTACTTCGGGTGGCAGACAAGCGTACGGCCCGCCTGATGTGAAGCGGTTACCGTAACCGTATTAACGCTCGCAACATAATTTATCACTTGCGCGCCGCCACCCCTGCTGCCAATGCAGCATCTCCTTCTTTTCTGGTGACCTCACTCACTCGCAGGAACACAACAACCCTCAAGGGAATTGTTATTTGGCTGCGGTATTTTGTGAGGTGGAGGTACATTCCCTAGTCGAGTAGCTTACAATTACGCTCCCTACCTCTCTTTTCGCCAGAGCTTCGTTTGTCAGTCAGCAGGGTGCACCACGTGCAGGTGACGTTGGCTTTGGTTCAAAGATAAACCACCTACACCCCAAAATACTATAAACGAATAAACTAGTTATTAACACTACACTACGAGCGATAACACCCTTTACACCCTTCCTTCTCTCTGCCTAGTACGGCAGCACAGCACTACGATAATTTTATTCAGTGGTATGGTTTAATATTAAAAGACCCACCGTACCACCGGAGGTGATACGGCCAAGTGGGTCTGAACACACACAAGTGGGCGCACACAGGAAAACATTTTATCTACAACTTTTCAATAATTGTTTTTGATTACCGCTATTATCTTGCCACGGGAGTGATGAATGCCGGACAACTACCTTGCTTTTTGCCACAATAGAGGCAGGTTGATCGGGTCTATAGGTAAAAATATCTTAGCGCAACCCTGACTTTGCACTTTTGAAATTACAGTTTTCTCCAGTCACGTAAAGGATTGTTGAATTTTTACTGTGTAATATCTGGTGGGAGTTGTAGGTGGTGGAAAGTGCTACATGAGATTAAAGTAAATAATTTATGTAGTTCTGTATTTTAGTGTTAGTACAGATGCTAAATTCACAGCTTTTGTAGAAACTTTACACTTTTGGGGTGTAAGTGGTTCATCAACACCTTTGAACCAAAGCCAACTTCACCTGCACGCTGTGCATCCTGCTGACTGACAAACGAAGCTCTGGCGAAACGAGAGGTAGGGAGCGTAATTGTAAGCTACCCGACTGGGGAATGTACCTCCACCTTACAGAATACCGCAGCCAAATAACAATTCCCTTGAGGGTTGTTGTGTTCCTGCGAGTGAGTGAGGTCACCAGAAACGAAGAAGATCCTGCGCTGGCATCGGGGGTGGCGGCGCGCGAGCGATATTTTATGTTGCGAGCGTTAATATGGCTACGGCAACCGCTTCACATCAGGCGGGCCGTATGCTTGTCTGCCACCCGTCGTAGTATAAAAAAAAATACTTTTATGTCACACAGGGTGGAAAACAAATAAAAATACTGTCGCTGTCATTATTTTTCGAAACAGATACATTTGTTTTCAACCCATAGGCTTTGAAAGCGAAAACTAAGCTAACGATGAGAGGAACTTAGGGGTGTAAGTGGTTCATCAACATCTTTGACAAAACCTCACCTGCACAAGGTGCACCTTGCTGACTGACAGAAGAGGCTCTGGCTAAAAGAGAAGCAGGGCATAGCGTATTTTTTAAGCTGCCCGACTGGGGAAGTACCTCCACCTCACAGAATACCACAGCCAAATAACAATTCCCTTGAGTTTTGTTGCATTCCTGGGAGTGTGTGACGTCACCAGAAATGAAGAAGATGTTGCGTTGGCAGCGGGGGTGGCGGCGCGCGAGAGATTTCTCGTTGCGAGCGTTAATATGACTACGGTAACCGCTTCGTATCAGACGGGCCGTATGCCTGTCTGCCACCCGACGTAATAAAAAAAAAACTAGCAATATAAATACAACAGCAGACTTATACTTCATTTTATTCTCGACTACAGTTATATAGACATACTACATATATAGCTACGAATTTTCTTTTACACTGGCGGCTAGGTCTTGCATTAAAGCCCTTAATTGGCAGCGATTTTCTGAGAGCTAGGTTTTCCAGGCGGGCCGCTTCCAACGAAAGCGTACCCTACCTTTCTTTTCATTGAGCCTCGTTTAGTAATCAGAAGAGTAAATTAAGGAAGTTTATTTTTCGCTTAAAGATGGTTGGTCACTTAAACACGAAAATATTCTTTATTTCTTCGAATTTGTACCGTCACTTAAGAAATTTAGATCCCTTAGGATCCCAAATTTCAACCCTAACCGTCTATTAGTTTGAGCTGTGTGTTGATACCGGTTCTTTTTATTGATAACATCTGCAGATATACATATCTATCCCGGGGTCCGTACCTTTTATTAACAATCTTCCATTTTTATCTTACAATATTCTTACAATTTATTAATTGCACGTCGCTATTATCATTATAAATCCTCCTATTGTTTACTTTGTAACCATGACAGCCGCGGCAGACCAGTCCCCTCTGGCAGCACCCGTTCACGAGTTGACATATGGGACGGCCATCGCCGCACTCATCCATTTTATTGGGACTGCGGCAACCCGCCACACGACACCACCTCCAGTTTGAACACTTTAGTGAGCATGACTACCTGGGCTGTCAGGGCGGCACAGTAAAACCTCTATTTATTTCCATATGGTGAACCGTTGCCTTTACAAATAATAAAATACAAAAAGATAAAAAGTATCTGAGATAAGTTTTATAAAATTAAAACTTCAATGACAAACACGTTAAGTAAATCAATATTGATTAATGATAATAAATTAAAATTTGCACACTGCGAAAATAACAAAATTAAATCGGGCTGTATAATAACTCTGCTATAGATCTACTCGAGAGCCATTCAATCGTGAAGTCTCGATAGCTGGAGTAATAGCAGCCTGCGACCCCGATATTCTGCATGAAGAGACGCCCATTAAGGTCCTTTTAATGAAATTGAGAATTTAATCGGTTTCTAATAAATGCACTACTTTTATAAAAAGTCATATGCTATTTCTGAATACATTTCATAAATAATATTGTTAGAGCTCTACGACCTTATAACCTCCTTCCCCGTTTAGGTAAGGAAACTATCATCGATCTCAGCGTGCACATTTTGTACATAGTTGAAAACAACTACGCGCTATCTATATTATCTGTATCATATCAGACTTGGCCGTGTGGTTTCCGACAGACTAGAATAGAATCACTCCGCCTCTTCCCGTGGATGTCGTACAAGGCGACTAAGGGAAATACATCGATTAGGCCTCCCCGACCCGTCTAGCCAGCGTGGGCAGTGTAGGCCAAATCCTCCATCTGTCTGGGACGGACGAGAGAGGGTCGTGCTCCTGTATTGGAGACTAAAATGACCTGATGATGATATGTATTAGACAATATTGTAGATAGCAGACGCAATGGCTCCGTGGTCGCGGGTTCGATCCCCGCACAAGACAAATATTTGTCTGCTTGTCTTGCCTGGGTGTTTTGTATGTATTTACAAAAAATATATATTTAGGTACATTTATCAGTTGTCTAGTACCCATAGTGCAAACCTTGCGCATAATTTGGTACTAGATAGCACTGTGTAAATTGTCTAGAAATATTCATCTACTATATAAAAATAAGTCGGGGTTTCCTTCCTGACGCTATAACTCCAGAACGCACGAACCGATTTCCACGGTTTTGCATTCGTTGGAAAGGTCTCGGGCTCCGTGAGGTTTATAGCAAAGAAAATTCTGGAAAAATTTGAAAAGAAAAGCGGGATAATCTTCTTTCACATACAGCGCCATCTGGTGGCGAAACGGAGTTCGCCGGGTTTGCTAGTTTATTTATATAATAGAGAGACTGATTGTTACTTTATTTTGTTCCCAGGTGCCTTAGACGAGGCAATGATGCAAGCCCTAGAACACGACAGGATAGACTTCGTAAAGCTGCTTCTAGAGAACGGAGTGTCCATGAGGAAGTTCCTGACCATCCCCCGGCTGGAAGAGCTGTACAACACGAAGAGTGGGCCCAGCAACACCTTGAGATACATACTGAGGGACGTCAGGCCACACCTGCCGAGGGGATACGTGTACACCCTGCATGATATCGGTTTAGTGATTAATAAGTTGATGGGAGGTGCTTATAGGTAAGTTAAAAGAGTTTTTGAACACGGGTGTAGTTTGAAGTGAAGTTGCTTAACACCACCTTTGAGCCAACGCCAACCTAGCCTGCACGTAGTGCACCCTGCTGACTAACAAACGAGGTTCTGGCGAAAAAGAAAGTAGGGCTTCTCAGACTGCTCGATATACCCAATATTTATAAGCTCGTCGACTGGAGAAGTACCTTCATCTGTTTGTTTTGTACGACCAGGATGATAAACTAGCGTACGACATGCCTGAGAATAAGCAGTTATCTCACGGAATAAGCAACCAAATAACAATTCCCTTGAGGATTGTATTCCTGCGTGTGATGAGGTCACCAGGAAGGAAGTAATTGCTGCGTTGGCAGCGGGAGTGGTGCGCACTAAACCGCGGAAATAATAAGAATAGGCATAGTCTATATCGCTATCCTTATTATTTCAGCGCTTTAATATACTTGTTATTTCTTTCCCACTCTGAGCGCATATTGGCGCAATGGCGCCTATTTTCTTTGCAAAAATATGAAATGAACATAAAATACTCTCTAAAATGAAATATTATTGTGCACTTTCGTGTGATAGGTGATCCTTTGTGCTTCATTTAAAGAAATATAACATATAATCACAAGTATCAATAATGACTACTTAACTATTTGTAAAGGAATCGAAAAGCTTTGGAATTATTTTACTTAAGGTGGCGCATTGATAAACGAGACGAAATATACCATACTGATTACACCTCTTGACTTGTGCGATAACGCGCGTTGCTCCTGGTTTTTCCTACATAAAAAAATATAAACTATTTTTAAAACATCGGACGCGCAGCATGCGCCACCATAGCGAAATTTTTTTTTTTTCGAAATCCCGAATTGTTATCGGAAAACCAAGGTCACTTTTTGATGCTCTACACGAATCCGAAGTCAGAATTTTGAAATTTTGAGTTTCATGGCAACGGACGGACAGACAGAACGACTTTTTTTCGGAAAACCAAGGTCACTTTACATTACTACTTTTTGATGCTCTACACGAATCCGAAATCAGAATTTCTAAATTTTGAGTTTCATGGCAACGGACAGACAGAACGAACGGACGATTTTATAAACTCAATGAATTTCGCTGAAAATCCAACTGGCATATTAAGTGTGTGCTTAGACTAACCTATACAGGAGATTTATAGGAATTCCTCTATCCCTTATGCCTATAAAATACATATTGTCGCGGTCCTGTCTCGAACGATCTAGAATAGAACCTTTTAGAATAGTCGCCGCATACTTCGATGCAAGCAATAATGACCCGTATGTCTACTGCCATAAGGTTCATAACACTATGACATGAAAATGTTCGAGATGTGTCTCGAGACATTACGATGAATTACCGATGGGTAGTACATGCATGTACATACCGGAACATTCGAGAACCCTTGCCGGCGGATATAAATAGCGACCGCCGCGGCGCATAGGCAGTTCAGTTTGGACTTGGGAAGAGTAAACTTCGAGCGAATCTACCTGCGAGACAAGTGATAACCTACGACCTCAGCGATACTATTGGACTTCGTTTTGACCTGCGATTTGGAAACTTGGTGTGGACTTCGTCTTGTGAAGACCTGCAGACCAGACCCTGCGTGAATAAATCCTTGGAAGTTGTCATTGGCGTTTTACATCCAAATCCAGAACCCTAGCTCGTAACATTTGGTGTCAGAATTGGGGATTTGGAGATGCCACTGACTCCGAGGGAGGATACTCCTGGCGTGAGGACTAGGGCACAATGTGCTGCGGAGGCCACGCCTACTGCCCCTGAGGCCACGCCCACCGGCCATAGGGGCACGCCCACTGGCCCCGCCCACCAGGCCACGCCCACCGGTCAGGCCCCGCCCACCGGCCAAGCCACGCCCCCTAGCCCCGCCCACCAGGACACGCCCACGGACCAGGCCCCGCCCACCAGTCAAGCCACGCCCCCTGGCCCCGCCCACCGGGACACGCCCACCGAGCAGGCCACGCCCACCGACCAACAGGCCCCGCCCTCTAGCCACGCCCACCTGGTCACGCCCACCGGAGACATTAAACCTCCGAAACTTTCAACGGAGGTTTTGGATATGTCGTGCCTGATGGCAATTTTGAAGGGCATGAAGGATGAGCAGACAAGGATAAGAGAAGAACAAAGCAAGCACATGAGGTGCCTGCAAGAAGAACAGAGGGGCCTGCGAGAAGAACAGAGGGGCCTGCGAGAAGAACAGAGGGGCCTGCGAGAAGAACAGAAGGCAGATCAACAAAGGATTATTTCTGCCGTTACCAAGTTTAGCGATACGGTAGCTAAGCTACATGAAGATGTAGAGATAGTGAATGGACGGGTTTCCGAATTAGAGGAAGTCTTGAAAAATGTGAAAACTGGTCTCACTGGACTGGAGATGAAAGTTCGGCGTATAGAAGCTGCTGGAGCTACGTCGAGCGGAGCTGTCGGCATAATCCAGGGACCTAAGGTGAAGGTGCCTCCTTACGACGGTACTACGTCTTGGGCCGCCTACCGCCAGCAGTTTCAGACTGTCGCTGCTTCGAATGGGTGGACGGACGAACAGAGCCTGACAGCCCTCACCGTCGCGCTCAGAGGTTCGGCCTTGTCTGTGCTGGAGGCACTGCCTACCTCAGGCAGCGACTTTAAAGACCTGCTGGAGGCACTTGAGGCTAGATATGGGGAACGACACTTGGAACACGTTTTTCGTGCCCAGCTACGGGACCGGACCCAGCGCCCAGGTGAAGGACTTCAACAATGGGCGCTGGAGATCGAAAAGCTGGTTCGAAAGGCGTACCCTTCTGCTGATAGTAGGATGGTGGACACCAACATTCTTCAAGCCTTCGTCGACGGAATCAAGGATCTTGAAATTAGGGCTGCAGTGAAGCTTCGCCACCATGCCTCATTAAAAGAAGCACTCGCACACGCCCTGGAAGTTGAAGCTGTGCGACAAGATATCCGGCAAGGGTACAAACTTCGTAAAGTTACGGAGGATGTTAAGGAGATCAAGATGCCGCCCAAAAGGAACTTCGGGCCCATGTGCTACAAATGTGGGGAAAGAGGACATCTGCAGTTCAAGTGCCCTAAGAAGGAAAGACAACCGACCAAAACTGACGACAGGCTGGATGCACTTCTAAACAAAATGGAGCAGCGTTTTGAAGAATTGGTAAAGAAGCATGATGCTGCGCCCTCTACCGTGAATCAGGGAAACGAGTAAAAGCCAGGACTGTGGGGCGAGTACTGGCTGGAGCGGAGGAAGCCCCAGCAACCGTAATCTCACAAGCATGGAATGGGAACAGTCTACTAATACGCGGTAGAGTGAACGAAATAGACTGCAAAATCACCTTAGATACAGGAGCCTCTAGAACAATAGTGAGACCAGATCTAGTGAAAGCTGTAGGGAGACGCAAAGACACCAGTTTATGCAGACTTCTCTCTGCTTCTGGCCAACAGATACCCGTCCTAGGGGAAAGGTTGGTTACGATACGTGTTGGAGAGTCGTCATATACTCATGACGTAATCGTAGCCGAAATTATGGATGATTGCATTCTGGGCCTAGACTTCATGAGGAAACACAACTGTCACATCGATGTCACTAACGGTGTCTTTAAATGTGGTGATGAGGAAAACTTCATACTTGGCGGTCCCGATGGAAAAGTAACGTGCCTGAAGAAAATCATAATACCTGGACGAGCACAAGCTCAAGTAAAGGTGAAACTGCCTTTGAGTCAGAAGAATCAGCCGGATAGATGTGTGCTGATTGAAGATACGCCCGGCAGTGCAGCCTGTAAGAAAGTGCTGACAGCGAGAACTCTCGTCCGTGGAGGTAAGACCGCTGTAGTAAGGGTTGTGAATTTGTGCGACCGAGAGATTAGCCTAAGCAAAGGTGAAGTTATTGGAAGATGTGAAGAAGCTGTTTGGATGAGAAATTGCCAATCACCTTCAAGCTCAACTACGTCGAACACCAGGAGCGAAATTATAGTCTCTAAACTGCTTGAAGATTGTAAAAGTAATCTGAGCTATTCGCAGAGCATGAAGGCCAAGATGTTGCTACTGCGTTTTGGGGAAATCTTCTCTTCGGACGAAGGAAATCCAGGAAGAACATCTTTAGTTCAGCACAAAATTGACACCGGACACGAAAGACCTATCCGTCAGCGAGCAAGGCGCATACCAATTGCTAAAGAAAAGGAAGTTCAAGACATGTTGGAAGACATGCAAAGAAACAACATTATAGAACCTTCTGCTAGTCCATGGTGTTCTCCAGTTGTGTTGGTCAAGAAGAAAGATGGTAGCACAAGGTTCTGTGTGGACTATCGACGACTTAATGATGTGACAAAGAAGGACAGTTATCCACTACCACGAATCGATGATACTCTGGACACATTGAGTGGTATGAGATGGTTCTCGACGTTAGATCTGAAATTCGGCTACTGGCAAGTGGAAATTGATCCGAAGGATAAAGAGAAGACAGCCTTTTCAACTGGTAAAGGTTTATGGCAATTTAACGTCATGCCTTTTGGATTATGCAACGCGCCGGCTACTTTCGAAAGACTTATGGAGTGTGTACTGGCAGGATTAGTTGGAGACGCTTGCCTTGTCTATTTGGATGATGTCATAATCATGGGCAGAGATTTTGAAGACCACTTACGGAACCTAGAGCAGGTCTTGAAAAAGATAAAGGGAGCCAACTTGAAGTTAAATCCGAAGAAATGCAGTTTGTTTAAGAAGAAAGTTAACTATCTCGGCCATGTGATAACCAGCGAAGGCATACAGACTGATCCAGACAAAATCGAAGCGGTACAAAAGTGGCCTACTCCCAAAGATAAGACAGAAGTGCGGGCATTTTTAGGGCTATGCTCGTATTACAGACGCTTTGTTAAGGGATTCTCCGAAATTGCCAAGCCTTTACACCGATTAACTGAAGACAAGCAGCCATTTCATTGGGATGAGACCTGCGAGGGTTCTTTTCAGAAACTAAGAAAATATCTTTGCGAGACTCCAATCTTGGGATTTCCACAACCTATTGGCCAATTCATTGTAGACACAGACGCCAGCAACACAGCGATCGGAGGTGTGTTATCGCAGAAACAAGGCGACAGAGAAGTGGTGATGGCTTATTTTAGTAAATCGCTGTCGAAATCTGAAAGGAACTACTGTGTGACAAGAAGGGAGCTCTTGGCTGTGGTAAAGACATTACAGCACTTCAGCAAATATCTCATTGGCATGCGGTTTACACTTCGCACTGACCACGCCGCCCTGAAGTGGCTGTTACAATTTAAAAATCCAGAAGGTCAAGTTGCTCGATGGATCGAACAACTGCAAGAGTACGACTTTGCGATTGAACACCGCAGCGGAAAGGCGCATGGAAATGCTGATGCACTGTCAAGAAGGCCATGTCCTGAAGACTGCAAGCACTGTGCCAAACAAGAGACAAAGGAACTGCCATTGAGATTGACAAGAATGGGCCCATCGAGATCCTGGGAAGATGAGGCGATGAAAGAAGCACAGGAAGATGACGACGATTTGCGACTCATTGTCGCATGGAAGAAACGAGGCGAGGACAAGCCAAGATGGTGCGAAGTCGCCCCTACTAGTGTTATCACCAAGGCATACTGGGCTCAATGGGACAGTTTTATTCTTCAGAACGGAATACTTTACCGTAAATGGGAGAAACCTAATGGCAGAGAGTTCCATCTTCAGATAGTTGTCCCAAGAGACAAGGTACAAGATGTCCTTCGTGAAGTACATGATGGCGTGTCAGGTGGACACTTGGGCGTGAAGCGGACGTTAACAAAGATTCGGGAAAGGTTTTACTGGCTTCATTGTCGAGAGGATGTGCAAGATTGGTGCCGCAAGTGTGCTACTTGCGCTGCGGTGAAAGGTCCATCAACTAGAAGCCGAGGAAACCTGCAACTTTATAACGTTGGTGCGCCATGGGAACGCATTGCAGTTGATGTGGCTGGACCATTCCCTGTAACGGAATCAGGAAATAAGTACTTCATGGTAGTTATGGATTACTTCTCTAAGTGGCCAGAAGTATTCGCCATACCTAATCAAGAAGCCACAACTGTTGCATCCAAGTTGTTTGAAGAAGTAGTTTGCCGATTTGGTGTGCCTTTGGAAATACACTCCGACCAAGGTAGGAACTTTGAGTCACAGATATTTCAAGAACTCTGCAAAATATTGGGTATACATAAGACTAGGACCACCCCATATCATCCTCAATCCGACGGCATGGTAGAGAGATTTAATCAGACACTTGAGAGACATTTGGCGAAACTCGTTGACAACCACCAGAGAGACTGGGACAAATACATACCGCCGTTTCTCCTGGCCTACCGAACTGCTGAACATGAAAGCACAAAGGTAACCCCAGCACGTGTCAATTTTGGGCGAGAACTGAGAATACCAGTAGATCTGCTAACTGGAGGACCTCCTGACGACCCACGTACTCTACACGACTACATTTCCGAGTTACGTGAGAAAATGCG
This sequence comes from Hypsopygia costalis, assembly GCA_937001555.2. Lineage (NCBI taxonomy): Eukaryota > Metazoa > Arthropoda > Insecta > Lepidoptera > Pyralidae > Hypsopygia > Hypsopygia costalis. The sequence goes on from OW443342.2 coordinate 6,109,214, forward strand.
AGAAATTCATGCCATAGTTCGGGAAAATGGGTTGCAGTCGAGTGAAAAGATGAAAACTAGGTACGACCGTCGAGCAAATACAAACGGCTTCGAAGAAGGAGCACTAGTATGGCTTCACAACGTAACTCGACGAAAAGGAAAGTCTCCGAAATTACAGACAAGATGGGAAGGGCCATACAAAGTGGTCACTCGGTTGAATGACGTGACATATCGAATTCAACGGCAGCCGAGAGGTGCACAAAAAGTGGTTCACATTGACCGCTTAGCTTCTTATCACGGCAGTAATGAAGATGCTCGGGACGAGCATCTCTAAGAGGGGAGCAGTGTCGCGGTCCTGTCTCGAACGATCTAGAATAGAACCTTTTAGAATAGTCGCCGCATACTTCGATGCAAGCAATAATGACCCGTATGTCTACTGCCATAAGGTTCATAACACTATGACATGAAAATGTTCGAGATGTGTCTCGAGACATTACGATGAATTACCGATGGGTAGTACATGCATGTACATACCGGAACATTCGAGAACCCTTGCCGGCGGATATAAATAGCGACCGCCGCGGCGCATAGGCAGTTCAGTTTGGACTTGGGAAGAGTAAACTTCGAGCGAATCTACCTGCGAGACAAGTGATAACCTACGACCTCAGCGATACTATTGGACTTCGTTTTGACCTGCGATTTGGAAACTTGGTGTGGACTTCGTCTTGTGAAGACCTGCAGACCAGACCCTGCGTGAATAAATCCTTGGAAGTTGTCATTGGCGTTTTACATCCAAATCCAGAACCCTAGCTCGTAACAATATGTTTTGTAATTGGTGAGAAAAATCCAGATCCCTGCCTTCAAAATCATCTAGGCGTCCTCATAAAATATTATATAAATATATATACATATACATATATATATATATATATATATATATATATATATATATATATATATATATATATTACAGGCAAAACTCATACCGGTCAAAATAACTTTTGACCGCAATAATTAGGCAAAAATGGTTTTGTCCAATGTCCTTAGTCGAAACAATTTTTGACCAATTTTTGCAGTTAAAAGTGGTTTTGACTTATTATGAGTTTTGACTGCAACATACCTATATATTTAATATGGATTCATAAGGCGACCCTTTATTGTAAGGATACGAAACCAAATCTGACCCCAATCCGCTTATCAGTTTCTTCCCTTGCCCATGAAAACTAAACAAAACGCGTGGTTTCATAGTTATGAAATGGATTAAATATATATACTTCTACGCTGCGGCCATATTTGGGCCTTTGTGTTTGAGGCATTAAAATAAATAAATATAAATATTTCTGGACAACTTACACAGCGCCATCTAGTCCCAAATAAAACGCACAGTTTGTATTATGGGTACTAGACAACTGATAAATACATTTTTTTTTTTGCAAATATATACATGTAATACACGTAAAACACCCAGGCCAAGACAAACAGACATGTTAATGCACAGACTTCTCAAGCACAGTCAGTCATGCATGTCTTGTGCGGGGATCGAGCTCGCGACCTCGGAAGAAAGGTAGCCATTGCTAGCCATTGTAGTTTGGTCCACCGGGCTCGTCTTGGCAGATATCTAAATATATACTCGTATACTGGTTTTATTGATGAAATATTTTTTTGCCTGGTTACGCTACAATTTCAAAAAAATCAAATTACTATTTATTTTTACTAATAATATTACATGCACGCACTCACCATAGTTAGACAATTCATCCTCACATTTTGGAGCCTAAATGTACGCGTACTGTACGTAGGGTTGCCAACTATACTGTTAAAAACAGTATTATACCGTTTTTCACTACATTATACTTTTTTGTACTACATTATACGATGAACAGAAATAAAGTATACAAAATACTGTTTTCAGCATCGAAGTGCTTACCACTAGTGGTAGACTTAGACGCCCACACATTTTTTTTTAATTTAATCATTAATTTAATAAAAAATAAGCTCCTAAAATTTTAGTTATAATTGTGGCGAGGCGTATGTAATATTTGAAAAATACTGTAAATTAATAATTTTTGCGAGAAGTGTAAAAAATATGATTTTAAGCGTTAAATAAATAAAATACTGTTCATTTTTCTAAAATACTGTTTAATATTCTTCTCAGACTTAAATATACTTTATTTCTTGTAAAAAAAAGTTGGCATCCCTAGCTGTACGGTTCCAGAGAAGTTTTTGCCTCGAGCTGTCAGGTGTGGAATGAACTCACATGAAATAATATGGCCTAATTATTATAACATATGTTATGATAGTATAAAAAGTATAAAAAATCATTTTTACAGAAAAAAATACAATCTAATAATACCTACCTAATTTTAAACGAATAATGCTTCAGAAATTGAAAGAAACATTAGTTCAACAGATACAAAAACCTAATTCTATTGAAATAGGCTGCTTAAGTACACATACAGAACAAAATGTGGGCAGACACTAAAAACAAACTTGGAAAAGCCAAGTCCGTAGGAGGCGCTTCTACGTGCGCCTCCTACGGACTACTCTCTGAACAAAAGGCTGAAAAAAATTAGGCTCATTCATTGAACTTGCGATATTTTTGGGTTTGTCAAAAATATTAAAAAGTCAAAAATAGTAAATGTTAATAATGTTTATATATGTATATCATTATATTTATTGTACTTGTGTGTATTGTTTTTCTTGTTTTTTGCCCTACTGAGGAAGAATTGAGTATTATTTTATTTTATTTACATGTATCTATGTAATCATCCAGAATACAATACATAGAAAGTAGACAAATAAATTAAACAGAATAAAGCGAGCTTTTTTGTGGCGGCCGCCTTGTCTTAAAAATCTTGTATTAATAATTACGGCATTTTAATTATTAACTTTATGATATTCAGAATTCATAAATAAATGACCACTTAAAACTTAAAATTACCTACATAACATTAAATATATACATAAATTAAATATTAAAAAGCCAAAAGGCTCACAATCAAACGAAAGTATACAATAATAATTGATTTTAACACGAACATTAGTTAATTTCATATTTTTGCAAGCACAATTGGCGCCATTTTGCGCTTTGTGAGTAAAAGAGATAGCAACTATATTTAATAGATCATTTACTTAAATTCTAATCGTATTTCTCGACGTGCAAATTATCGAATCATCCATTTGATTTCAATTTGCGCTCGTCATCAATCGCATGCTATCAAAGTGATTAATTAACATTTATGAAGGTCTATTAAATGCAAAATCGTTATTCTAAATAACTTTATCGATAAACCTGACAAATTAACTTCTCTTTAAAATCACTGGCCAGTCTTTTGAGAGAAACTCAAACAATAAAATATTCAAATCGAAAGTTTTCAAGTAGTTAAACGATTTTAAAACTACAAGGGGTTTATAAAGTTGTCATGGTGTTTCTACAGATGCATGCAACGAGTGAGCGATGCCTCTGCAAGCAGCAATGACTGCTTAATGGAGGACACATCGTATCCTTCTCTGATATGAAAAAAGTTGATTTAAAAAATAAATTGAAACCGACTTCAGTTGGCGAGCGCAGCTTATTGGTGGAATACCCCGGCAGACGCTGCTGCCCGTCTTCCGGGGAGAAAAGTTATCGCGTGACACTAGATTCCTTAGTCGCCTTGTACGACATCCAGCGCAGAGCATTGGAGTGGCACAATTTTATTCTGCTGGCTACAATAGGGCAAATTTAAGGGTTTCCCTCGATTTTTCTGGGATCCCATCATCAGACCCTGACTTGGTGAATATGGAACCACCTCGCAATTACCCTTTCAAATGAAAAAAATGAATTTGACCATACGTGTTTATAAAATTTAAGGGTTTCCCTTGATTTCCCTGGCATCCCATCATCAGATCCTGACTTGGTGAATATGGGACTACCTTGCCTTAACCTTTCAAATAAAAAAAGAATTATGAAAATCGGTTCACAATTCAATTCGCAAAGATATCGAATAACATACATACAAAAAAATATTCAGTCGAATTGAGAACATCCTCTTTTTTTGAAGTCGGTTAAAAAAAACTAAATTGACGATTGCTAGTTTCTTGCAGTAACACAATCATCAAGGGTTACTTCCCCAATCGTGCTTGATATGCCCTGCCATGTACAATGTAAAGTAGATTGTAAACTTAACTTGTATCCACAATGTAAAGTATTGACAAGGGGAATATTTTGCGTTAATCATTCGGCTGTCTCTATCTTTAATCATTTAAATTTAACTGTACTGTAATTATCAAAATAAAACTTTTACTTTATCTTAATTATGTATATTGATCGCTGCCTTTGTTACATTTATATAGTTAACTAGCTGACCCAGCAAACGTTGTTTTGCCATGAAAATTAGATTATAACCTATTCTCAGACTTGCTGAATAAACATATAAAATTTCATCTAAATCGGTCAAGCCGTTTCGGAGGAGTATGGTAACTAATATTGTGACACAAGAATTTTATATTTTATATAGTTAATTGTATTTTGTTAAAGGTGCTATTACACTCGCCGCAAGTTCCGTCCGATTTACGCCAAAGTGATGAACAAGAGCGTCAATGTTCATCGCAACAGTGCATCCTTCACTCGCCACAACGCCGGTGGACTGTCCCTCATCACTGGTTTCATGCCTGTCACCACAGAAATGGCACTTTTTGACTACCCCTTCAACGAGTTATTGGTGAGTAATGATGTGTGGTAACAAGTGGATGAAAAAAGCAGAAAAACGTAATTTTCCATAAGAAATACAGCTGATGACGTAGGCAGGTGAACTTATGGGTCCATATTTGTCACTAAAGAGCATACCATGTGTCCTTGTATCATAGTACCAATTGAGTTCTTCAACACAAAACCAATCATTGTGGAAGGCTTTGGGAGAGGCATACAGCTCAGAACTGCCCCCCCCCCCCCCCCCCCATAGTTTGTACCGACGAGGTATTGGATGGATGCATACGGCACAAAAACCAATCATTGTGGAGGCTTTGGAGAGGCATAAATTCAAAAGAGGACGTCTTTTGGCTGAAATGATAATAATGATGTAAACTTACACTAAATAACTATCCCAAAAATCAAACCAGCAAACTCAATATATATAATAAGCTTCCCTGCGTTCACCTTTCACTACGTGACTAAGACTCTCAATGAATCCAAAGTCACTTTCCAGGTAAAGAATAAATTAAACCTTTCTGGAAGCAATCTTACTTTTATTTCCGGCACGAAAATAAAGTTCACGAACTTCAAATCCGTTTCCATGAAAACAAAGGTTGCAAAGCTGTCATTTATTTAATTTATTGTTGAAAAGGTCGAGAGGAGATCTGAATGCCCATCGCGAATTCTCGCGAGTTCTTGATGAGTATTAAATACTGTTTGCGATGGTTTACATTAACAATGACACATTCCAGTATATATTATGTAAATCTACATTTATAATTAAAACAAAATATTCGTTACCCTTGGTCTATCAAAAATAAATTATATAATAGTAATTTTATCAGATTATTCCAATTTCTTAATTAAATAATTCGACCCGTCAGTACACCTGCCACTCGCGTATAACGGAGATCTTCATCAGAATTAATGAATCCAGATAAGGGCCCACTCTTTGTCGCGACGAATATCCCATTCCATGCCACTTTGCCCAATGGAACTTTTACCATGTTTTATTTCTGTCTAAGATTGACTGATAGAGTATGTTTATTTAGTAAGTCCACCTACATTCATTGTTTTGTGCTTGAAGATTAAATATTTTTTAAAATATTTATAGGAGTTTTAAACCTGATTATTATATAAATTTTTCTTTGATCATAATTGCAAATGTTCATCATCATCAGTCTGTATCTGCCCACTGCCGAATACAGGTCTTCCCCAATGCTTTCCACCATACGCGATCCTCCGCTTTGCACATCTACCCGCTGACCATAGGTCATAGCGGGGAGCACGCACCGATTGAAAACTTTAGTCTTCAAGCATTGGGGTATATGTGAGGTAATTATAAATTTTAACATGACAAAAAAAAATCGAAAAATGGGACTCACTTCCATTCTGTTTGTTTACTTAAACATAAGTATTAGTTAAGAAACATAATCTAATTAGGCATATGCCTAAAACCAAAATTTTTTTTGTGTAGATGTGGGCAGTGCTTACAAAAAGGCATCAAATGGCATTGCTAATGTGGACGCATGGTGAAGAGGCACTGGCGAAATCTCTTGTGGCCTGCAAACTATACAAAGCGATGGCTCATGAAGCTGCTGAAGACGATATGGAGACTGAGGTATATGAGGAGTTAAGGCATTATGGCAAGGAATTTGAAAATAAAGGTAAGATAAACGAATAATCTCCATATTATTACGATCCAAAACTTATTGCGGACGCACCACCTCAATAAAATTTTTTCAACGTTCCAAAGGAAAGGAAACTGGTAAATAATACTAATAACTTAATGTATAAGTCAATATTTTTATATTATATTATAGCGATCAAGTATTAAGCTACGTGGGCAAACATTTTAAAATTTTCTCAACGTCCCAAAGGAAAGGAAACTGGTAAATAATACTAATAACTTAATACTTGATCACTTGAAAGAGCTGTTCGATGTAATACCAGCCGCTGAGCTTCATTATCGTACCAATCGCAAAAATTGGAAATTTCACCTATACTATTACTATGTTTGGCGATCCATCAGACACAGAAAGAAGGTTTTAAGCCAATTTCTACTACGTATGGTAAAATTGTGGAATCAACTCTCTTCAAAGATGTCCCCGAACCAATACGAAACGAAATAGAATTATTTATTCTGTCATTGGGCCCTTGTGGGCACTTAGACACGTCTTACACGTTTTTATTAATAGTATTATTATTTTTTTGTATTTATTTTATCTACTAGTTTTTTGACAAGAAACTTGCCAATATGTTTTTATTTTTTTTAAATAATCAGACTTAATATTTCAAGAAAAGAAGCTAAGTTATTTCTCCAAAAAACATTGCATACCGGATCAGTGACCGTTTCTATGGGCTGTGATTATTAGTCAAAGGTGAGACACCTTACTTTAGTTAGTTACACTTAGTGAGAGTGACTCACATACTCGTTTACTCCTCTCTTTTACAAAACATATGAAATCTTTTCATTCCTTGTATGGTTGTTTCAATAAACTTAGCAAGAAAATACAAATTTACTCCAGTCTAAGAAACACACAGTGAATCTACAGTAAGGAATTTGAATAGACAATTAGTAAAATAACGTCAGCTTTATGCAAAGTAAACAAGAATTCCACATCAGCCTTTATTAGCATCCGCCAACTTGGGTTTCTCCCCTAATCTTCAAACGTAACATTCCAGTATCTGCTTAAGTTTCTTATATTAAATTCAACATGGTGCATGTCTAGAGTCTAGACTCCCTTACAGATAACAATTTCGTATTACACGCCGACTTCATATTGTAAAATTACTGAAATATTACTTTTGAAGAGTTTTAGGATTAACTTTTAGAATTCAGAACAAACTGTACTCTGGTGGATAACTGAATCACTTTTTTGAACATGTTGCAAATAAATTGAAAGATTTTGTAAAGTGGTTTCAGACTGTAGTATTTATATATTTGTTTTATGTGAGAGGGGGGCAAATGAGCATGTGGGTGACCTGGTTGGAAAGCATTAACCACCGCCCATGGAGATCAGCAACACCAAGAGGTCGCCGATCTGGTGCCAGCCCATACTGCTTTCTTTCTTTCTGGTGACCTCACTCACTCGCAGGAACATAGCGACTCTCAAGGGAATTGTTATTTGGCTGCTGTATTTTGTGGTGTGGTGTGCGTGTGGTGTTCAACGGAATTATATCAAAGAAATCAGCTTTACAGTTCATACCTATTATAATTTTCAGCCTTAGAACTATTGGATTATTGCTATCGTCAAGATGACGACCAGGCACAACAACTGCTTACTTGTGAGCTTCAAAACTGGTCTGGACAAACGTGTCTAAGTCTAGCAGTGACTGCAAATCATCGAGCGTTGCTCGCACACCCTTGCTCCCAAATTATCCTCGCAGATCTCTGGATGGGTGGTCTCAGAACGAGGAAAAACACTAATTTGAAGGTAAAAATTGATGTTTTTGCTGTTAAATTCTTCATTCTCTTTTTTCATCTTGTTAACGCACAGACTTATCATAGGCACGATAGCATTGTAGATTCAGTGTTTAGCGTGCGGCTCCACTTGATGGAAATTTTGCTTTCGTTCAAATACATCACATCTGTATACAGGAATTGATTTAGTTTTTAATATTGTGACAGATCGATGTATTCCAAAAATCTCAAAATTTTCTCAAATGGAGCTGCCCAGCTAGTTAGTTATAATAACCTTTTAACGTTATTTTAAATCGTAATGAGCAATTACGAGAACAATCAATGTCTGTGAGTCAATGAGCTTTATAAATTAAAATTTGCATGCTATGCATTCTATTATGACTGACGCCGATTATGCAAATGAAGGCCAAGAACGAGTTTCTGTAAAAAATGTTGGCATAATGTATTCAAAGTACTGTACAGTTAAAACAAAGTTAAATTGACCTAAGCTTGCGTGCTATGTAAATTCAATGTCCCTTTTTTTTTGTTTCGCCCTTAAATATTTTGTTTTCTGCGTTTTATTTTATTTTGTTTATTTTGCGATGTTAGAGTTGAAATTGTAAAAGAAATTTAAAGTGCATATTTTATTTACTATTATCCGTGTATTCTGTTTCACTCTAATCATCAAGAAGGAAAAGATCTTGGTAAAAAATATACCTGGGAAAATTGGCTTTAAATTTCTTTTAGATTCTTGGCTCTCTCACTTTCGCGTAACCGACGTCCATCCCTTTCGATAGTTGACCGTAGCATGAACGCTTAAGTCAAAGTGAGATATAAGCATCGATCGAGCAGCGTTTCCTTTGCCACATCGGCTTTGTCGTGATGTCATGTCAGGTAATTCTGAGTCTGCTGTGTCCGCTGTACATTCTCCAACTGGAGTTCAAGTCGAAGGAGGAACTGCAGCTGATGCCGCAGACTGAAGAGGAGCATCTCGAGAACGAGAGCATGGAGGACGATAGAAGCACTAAGGATCCTAACGACGCCGAGGTAATATTTTATGTTCAGTTGCTTACCATTTTGCTTAAGAGGCATCATTAACAAAAAACATTGCAAATTCACGATTGATCATTGGTAACAGGATTTGATAGCTTTACTTCCCAGTAATGAGATAATATGTGAAATTATAAATGTTATTAATACGAGCTTGGGGTTAGAAATTAGAAAAACAGACGTTAATTAGAAATTTCATTCATGTTAATTGTATTTGTTATTAATAATGTCAATAGTAGCTTAGCAGATTAAGAAGTATATTTAATGTTTGAAAAAAAATTAACGATTGCCTAATATAGGTGGGAGTTGTCAAAAGGCGCACACTTTCTATCAAGAAGATTATTCCTCCAGGACAACAGAGTAAAACACCGAAGGTAGCCAACTTCGCCTGATGTGGTCTATTGTGATACGAACACAACTGTGCACACCGGAGCTCTCCGGTAGATTGAAGTCGGCCAAAATCATGCATGGCAACAAATGCCTTTGTTGCCTGCAGGGATTTAACAGATTTTTGGCAAATTTCTCTCAAATATTTAGTTTTCTTCACGAGAGTAAATGTGTTAGAATAATTCTTGATAGTTTTCAACACTGTCATAGTAGATGGACTGTACAATTCAAGTGTTAAATTCAATAGTTTAAAATTTACAACATGTATTATTACATTTATTACGTAACTAGCCTAAATTTTAAGGAAATTTTTCGTAATCAAATACGTAGTTACATTGTAATATCTGTATATTGATATATAAAAGATAAAATAAAATACAAAGTATAGTTGTCACATCTGAAAGTATTTAAAATAAATGGGTATCTGTTCGGCCAAACAATGCCGCAGTTGATTTTACAAAATAAAATGTATACTGTCTTTATTGTAGGCAAAATAGTTCATAGATTTAGAATGTATACTTGCAAGCAAAAGGCAGTATGTGAGTAATGTAGAATTTGTATTATAAAATACAAACATACAGTCAAAATCAATCAATCAAATTATTTTAGACGTGATAACGTCTTATAAATCGATGAACGCCGCCTGTACGCACGAAAAAGCATGACTCATTGTCACGTTCCCTGAGCTGAGTGTGCAAGCAAGAGCGCGTAATAAGCAATAGAGAGGCACGATCGGTCTAAGCCGAACGCTTGTGACGCATCTATCTGTCTTTTACTCCATCGGCATTTCTTATGACAATTATCGTAACCGTAAACCGACTTTACACACAACCAATTTTTTTGAACTATACTATAAAAAGTCTTGACTGACATTTGGCTATATACATGTTCTAAATTTTAGACGAGTCTAAAAATCACAATATATGTTCTTAAAACCCTACACATCTTTCAAGTAAAACACATCTCTATTGTGTTCGTATTACGGTGCTGCACCCACACTCCGTTCTAAGGCGATCCGTCTATAGCTTGGCGACAAAGTAGGCTTCCGTGGCGTTTCATGTACTTTCAGCCTATCCGTTCACCCCTTTAGTATCTTCGCTCGAGCCTTTATAGGTCACGTTATCCGTTTATGACTCACCTTGAATTTTACCTCTTAGGTAGCTAACATTCACTCTCAGATAAACGAGTTTTACAACCCTATAATAATTTGTTTAGAATCCAATTTATTTTTGACATTAAACTTCTACTAAAAAATCTCCAAAAGAATTCGTTAAAATTCTAGATAAAAGTGCGAGAAGAGTTGACGGTACTCTAAGTTCTAGCATTTATGACAACACAAGGTGAAGCATGAATGGGAACGATAAAAATACTTTGGAGACTTCAAATTTGCCTCGATGTGGTAGTTAGTTTCGATATTGTCTACAAATTGATGTGGAGCTATTCTGGCGTAGCGATAAAATTTTACGTCATTTCGTGAGACGCTTTATCTTGTGATACTTCCAACTTTTGCTGTCATCTTTTTATTAAAGACTTTTAACATTTTCATGTTATGCATTCTTGTGAACGATAAGTCTTTATATAGCTGTGTATGTTTACGGCTTCTGTATAATTTTCGTACATACTTATCTCGTTTAAATTGGCTTAATTTCGCTTCTTTTTTCTTTTAATTTCTGACCACTACTCACTTTTACATATATAACTTTTGAATGTTTTGCAATCTCTGTAACGTTAACTTATCCAAATCTAAGCTTATCGATATCGTGAATGTTATTATTATTTTGATCAAATTCTTCACTATTTGCGTTGTGAACACATCGTTGTAATGTTTATATGTTTGGACTCAAGCAGGCATTGATTGGCTCAGGGGCCGAATGCGAAACCCGCGTCGATCAGAACGGAAAAGTTGGTAAAATAGGATGGGAGCCATCGTACCGGGAGCTCCCGGAACATCATGCGCCTGAAGACAAGAGAATGAGACCACTGCGACTTAGGAAAAAGATCTACGAGTTCTTCACAGCACCAATTACCAAATTCTGGGCCGATTCGGTGAGTAGAGAATATTATTATCTTTATTAAACTAAAAATCATTGTTTATTCTAATAGATTAGATTTCCAAAAAAATAATCTCAGCTATTGTCTTGCAAAATAAAACTTCAAGAAATACTATGAATTATGGGTAATATTATAAATCTTTGATCTTATAGTTTTGTTCTCCTAATATCTAAGTACAGATACTTAGATATTAGGAGACAGATTGGGATTCTAGGTTTCAGTTAACAAATCGCAGAGTAACTAATAGACTATAACAAATATATAGTGTAACCGAAAACATTATATTATTACATATTATATTAATGTTTTTCAAATGTATTTGTAGTTTGTGATTACAAAATTGGGGTTTTATTTGAAGCTACAATATAATAATTATAACCTTTTGGAATCTATAATAATCGCAAATTATTCGGACGATTACAATAGACGCAGTTATTATAAGACTAGTGATCTGTCCCGGCTTCGCACGGGTACAATAAAATACAGCCTGTGTACTCTTATTAAACTAATTTGTAGCTTTCTACAGGCGAAAGAATTTTAAAAATCAGTACTTTATGAGTTTATCCATTACAAACAAAAATGCAAACCTTTAAACATTTTATACCATGAACGGTGAAACTGTGGAATCAACTTCCCTCAGTGATATTTCCGAACAATTACGACATGGAAGCTTTCAAGAACGGAGTCAATATTTCCCTTAAAAGGCTGGCAACGTATCGGTGACCCCTTGGTTTTGCTGATCTCCATGGGCGGTGGTGATTGCTTTCCACCAGGTGACCCACATGCTCGTTTGTCTCCCTATTATGTATAAAAATCCTCTCTTTTTAGGGTTCCGTACCCAAAGGGTAAAACGGGACCCTATTACTGAGACTTCGCGGTCCGTCCGTCCGTCACCAGGCTGTATCTCATGAACCGTGATATTTAGACAGTTGAAATTTTCAGATGATGTACTTCTATTGCCGCTATAACAACAAATACTAAAAATAAAAGAATAAAATAAATTTTTAAGGGGCTCCCATACAACAAACGTAATTTTTTTTGCTCGATATTGATAACGGCAACAGGTAGAAACTTGAAATATTCACAGAATATTTAGTTATATATTCAGTTTAAAAATAAATAATTAAATTAAAATAAAACAAATATTTAAGGGGCCCCATACAACAGACTTTTTTTTTTTGCCGTTTTTGTAGATAATGGTTCGGAACCCTCCGTGCGCGAGATCTAGTCACACTTTGCCAGTTTTTAATATTAGTGTAAAAATGTAATTGTTACTCTAACACCTTATTAGTCACTGCATTGTTTCACTTCTAAGAGGTTTTACCAACCTCGTTCGTTGTACCAATGACATCGTAAAGCGATTTTCAAGGCATTTAAAAATGTATTAACTTCAATTACATTTCTCGCCAAATCTCCAGTTGTTAAAATATTTATGTCTTCTAAATGCTTTTACAAAGCATTTATGGGTACTTTATTCTCATTTTGGGTGCTGGAAAAACTGAAAATGTCTGTAATTGCTCTCAGGACACTTCACATTTTATTAGCTTTGGTCTTAGATTGCTCTCTAAGGTATTAGCGAACTTAATGCCAAATTGCTATACTAAAAATTTTGATAGGTTTTGTACTAAAATGAAAATAAGACTACAGATAAAATGAAAATTCTTCATTTGCCTTTTTTTTCTTGGTACGACATGTTTTATACTTTTTTATATAAGGTCACCTTATATCTAGTGCAAATATATTAAGGGCTAGTTACAAATGTACGCGTTCAATTTGACACTTCAACGCAACATGTGTTGTAGGTACATGTCGTTTAAATTTTTTCACATATAAATAGGGATTCCCAAAGTGTGCGCCGTAGAAAGTAAAGAGGGGCGCCGTGAGTCGATCCTCTATCATTAGACGAGCCCGGTGGTCGAATGGGTAGCAATGTCCACTTTGACTCCGAGGTCGCTGGTTCAATCTCCGCACAAGACAAATATTTGCATCCATGAACATGTCCGTTTGTCTTGGTCTGGGTGTTTTCGTTGTAGTATATGTATGTATTTACAAAAATATATATTTAAGTATAATATCAGTTATCTAGTACCCATAGTACAGGCTTTGATTAGTTTGGGACTAGATGGCTGTGTGTAATGTGTCCAGGAAAAATTGTTTATTTATTACCCGAAACCACAAATATTCGCGGGTAACTATCATATTTTACTTTTATTTTTTTAGTCTTCCTTGTTGTTTTCTGTTTCAATTCTTCTATAATAAAAAAAACTCAATTTCATATTGTAGATGGTATAATTTTTGGTCCTATCTACTTAACCTAACTACTATTATCGTAGGTACCTATTTCTTTCGACTGTATCTTTCTCAAATAGCTAGCTAGCGTAGCGTGTAGTGACAAAATACTAAATTTGTAACTGCGCCGCAAGCTGAAACATATTGGGAACGCCGGTTATAATAATAAATAAATATTGTCAGACTAATTACACAGCGCTATCTAGCCCCAAAGTAAGCGAAGCTTGTGTTATGGGTACTAGACTACTGATAAACATACGTAAATACATTTTTTTTTAAATACATACTTATGATACATAAAAAACACCCAGACCAAGACCAACAGACATGTTCATGCACACAAATGTTTGTCATGTGTGGGAATCGAACCCACGAGCGTTGGTGTCGAAGCCGCGTCATTGACCGCTACGCCACCGAGCTCGTCACTCGAGCGTGTAAATAAATATAAGTAAAATACGTGAAATACCATCATATGAAATTTTTAATCTCACTTAAGTAGCACTTGATCTAAAATTACTATATTGAAATCTTTTTCTTATCTTTCGTCTTTTTATCTACTAGCACACACTATTACATAATATTCGATAGATACAAGGAAAGACGTATCATTGTATTGCTACGAATCCTGCCTCGTTGTCTGGAGGTTCTCGCGTAACTGCGAGGCACGACGTATCACTGTGTTGCTACGCATCCCGCCTCGTAGTCTGGAGGTTCTCGCGTAACTACGAGGCACGACGTATCATTGTATTGCTACGTATCCTGCCTCGTTGTCTGGAGGTTCTCGCGTAACTACGAGGCACGACATATCACTGTGTTGCTACGCATCCCGCCTCGTAGACTGGACATTCTCGCGTAGATACGAGGCACGACGTATAACTGTGTTGTTACGGGTCACGCCACGTAGACTGAACATTTTCGCGTAGCTACGGGGCACGACGTATCACTGTATTGCTACTTGCTACGCATCCCACCTCGTAGACTGGATGTTCTCGCTTAGCTACGAAGCATGACGTATCATTGTATTGCTACGTATCTCTCCTAGTAGACTGGACGTTTTTGCGTAGCTACGAGGCACGATGTATCACTGCGTTGCTGCATGCCTCGACTCTTAGACTGGAAGTTCTTTTCTGTTAAGGGGTGGCGACGTGCGAGTGCTACTATATATCACGGCTATAGGTTACGGTCACTGCTTTACATCAAACGAGTTATATGCTTTTCTGCCACGCAGTAGAATATAAAAATATTTCACGATTTCAGTCAGTATATAACCACTGAAAATCTCCATGATATTCAATGAAAAACCTTGGAAATTGTTAACATTACCACGTTAATTTATCGACTGTAGTTTTTTCATCCTGTGTAATTGATAATTGATACAGACAGCCGAAAAAATTATGTGACATTTTGTTCGTATATTTCCAGTGAATGTTTCTAATGCACAAGTAAGTTTCGTCACAGAATAAGTAATAGTAGTTAAAAAAAGTTAAATAGTGCTGTCTTTCTACTGTTTTGTTTTACTTTTTTTTTATACAACGTCGGGTGGCAAAAAAGCATACAGGCATTTGGTCAGAAGCGGTTACCGTAGCCATATAAATAAACGTTCGCAACATGAAATATCGCTTGTGTAGAAATACAACAATTCTCAAGAAAGGTTTGGTGAGGTAAAGATACGTCCCGAGAAGGCATATATAGCTTTTGATACTATAAGCTCATTATTTTAGTAATAGCTTTTACTCGTATTACATGATTTTATTATCTCAAATGTCATTTCAAACGCTGAAGGCTCAATTATATTGGTTGATAACTCAGTCGATACATAGCATGTGGAGGTAAACGGGATAACGACTGTAGTGAAATTACATGGAACATTGTTATGCAGAATAGATCCAACCGACAAACTGCGTCAAATTGAGTGCATATACAAAGCGAGAAACTGCAAACGTTTTATAAAATATGCTTAAAAGATCTTAGCAGTTTGACGCCATTTGTTTCACAAAACTTATGTATCTATTTACCTACCGCGAGATATGATCTATACTAAACTTAGTATTTACAAAGAAATAAAAAAAAGGAAGAAAAGAAACAAAACAAAAATTGTAAGTAAAAAAATTCCATCAAATCGTTATCGAAATACGCAACACAGAATAATAATATCAGCAACATACGAATATGATCAGCGGTAGTTCTTGCACCAAAGTAATTCAAGTTATATTAAGTTAGTTATATCATAATACCTACTATGTTGTACTAAATCGGTCTAAGCGGCTTAACCACTTTCTTTGACGTTTATACTTAATATTATTAGGATGTTCTCCATAAAATAGTAATGGCGTCAGTTCGAGATTTTTTAATTTTCTCAGAAAGCTTACCGTATTTTATTTATTTATTACTTGTTTCTGCAGGTACACACGAGGTACCAAATCTGTCTATACAATGCACTAAGCTACATATATTGGTTAACAGTACACCCGCGGTCCTGACATCAGAATGGCGGGTGTACCTTATTTTCAAAATATCGTTGTACTGGCATGGGTACACAGATTTTCGGATGAGGTACGTAAAAGTACACAGAAGGTACCATATAACAATAGTAAATTTATGCCAATCTGGGAAATACACCCGCGATTCTGACGTACATCGCATATCTCTTTAAAAAGATTGCGGGCTGATGCATATATATACCGCGAGATAGATTTATTCCCATTTAAACTCTTGCAATAACTCAAAAGTAAGAAAATGAGGGTCAGATCGATTCTGCATAACAGGGTACTATTGATATAGCATGCGGGTGTCAAAGCTATAAGAATTTTAAACATTGAAAACAGTCAAATTGAAAGCTTTAGCATTATTCAATGCAATAATGTTAGACGGTAGAGGTTCTAATATATCTAATGCGAGTGAGTGAGATGCTGCGTTGGCAGCGGGGGTGGCGGCGCGCGTGCGATACTTTATGTTGCGAGCATTAATATGGCTACAGTAACCGCTTCACATCACGCGGGCCGTATGCTTGTCTGCCACCCGACGTAGTATAAATATATATATATATATTCAACAACAATGAATGGCAACATCCAATGACTTTGGCCTAAGAGTGCGCTATTGTAGACACGTCCATTAGAGTTTCGCTGAATCATAGCTTCTCCGTTTGGTATACGCATTCAAAGTGAGTTTAATAAATCTTTTTGATTTATTTAACATAAAATTTTAAATGTCTCTAATTTCTGTTGCTCATCTTTCATTCAGTGCGTAGGTGTTCTCTCGAATAGGAGAAAAAACTTATTTTTGATGTAAAACTTCCTTAAGCATGCTTGACTTGGGGAGTAAGCTGGTGAATGCGTGACGAGAGCGTTACGAAATGTGTGATCGGGCGAGGTGAATGGAAGTTGAGAGGGAGATATAAGTTAGTGAATATAGAAATAGAAAGAGTTACATTTCTTATATTACTGTGTACTTTTTCGTATGGGCAAAAGAGAGAGGTGCGAGCACACATTTTCTTTCTCTCTTTCTCTCATAGTCAGTTACGTTTCGTGTCTATATATATATTATATATATATATAATACATATATAAACAGATATAATATATATACATACATCTAGAGGGGGCTAAAGAAGTTTTACTTCAGTCGTGTGGTCTAAAGCACACACGTTGTTTTTTTTTTTAATTGCATACGATTTATTGATTTTTTTATCGGTTGCCAAACAAGTGTATAGACCGCCTGGTGTAAAGCACATTGCTATATAGACGCATGCAATGAGTTCGCGAACTGGCACTTCCGCTGTTATCGCAACATCTACTCGTTACTTTCATGCCTGGTGATCTCGCTTACTCACAAAAACACAACAACCCACAAGAGTATTTGGCTGCGGTATTCTGGAGGTGGAGGTACTTCCCCAGTAGGGCTTGACACAACATACCCTTCTTCTCTCGATTCTATAAGAAAATGTGTTTTAAAAAAACAAAAGGTACTACTAACGTACTCCAGGGTCCGTACACTGTAATCAAAAAAAGAAAAAAATATTAATTCCTAATAATTCAACATTTGTAATTTTGTATGCTCTATTCCTAAAAAAAATAACCATAACAGTATATTTATTAGGCCATTAAAATAATATATTTTGGTATCATTATGATATATGGCGAAATGGAAGCCTGCGTGTTGTTTGTTAAGGACAGGCACGCTCACTCGTTGATAAATCATTGAAATATAAATATACAGTGAACCGCACGCTATTTACTTTTTATGATACACGGACGGAGATGCCAACATGACCACATAACGTATACATTGCTCTTTAAATATGCTATTCATATTTGGGTGAAATGTGCAGATCTCTAACGTCACAACGGGAAAATAATGTTGAAAAGTACAAATTGGAGGAAAAAGATTTTCGCAAAATTTCAAAAGCAATCAAACATTTCTTTTAAATTGTGATTTTAAGAGTAAAAAAAAATGGGAGATAGCGATAAATAGTGAAAGATAGAATGTTGAGGATGTTTAATTTGCAAGCACAGACTTGGAAATTACCAAAGACATCCTCAACCACACATCAAATAAAGTAATTGAATTTTCTGAGTTCCTCTAATAAGTTACTTGTATGAGTGTGTATATGTAGTAGGTAGATTTTATATGATTCTACTTTACATAATATATGTAGAATACAGACATATTTCATGTTACCTGTGCGTATATATGCCACTCGTATATGTACTCCACCTGCCTATTTTCTAACTATGTCATCTCTGATGTTCAAAGGTTGGCTGGAAAAGATCCCTCTAAGGGATAAGTCCGCCTTTGTACAAATCAAATGAAATCAAATCAAAATATCTTTATTCCTTGGACTTTGTATAGCACTTAGAAACGTCATACAAATTAAATATAAGAACATGTATCGAAATCATTACTACTCTAAATCCGCAGAGCTTCTGATCGATATTTGATAATGTATTTTCCTTAATCGCATTGTACGACATCCACATGAAGAAACGGAGTGAATCTATTCTAGTCTGCCGGAAACCACACGGCCAAGATACATGTTACAAATCTTTAAATAGAGAGAGACTGGCGCCTGGGACCCTACCATGATACGTTCAGATCAAAGACCTTTGAATAAATATGATTTTTATTGCATTCACTTGTCTAAAATGAAAAACAGACAGAGACACAAATATTAATAAAATCACATGTAACCTTAGACAATCACAATTGTAGCTCTTATTACGTACGCCATAAGAAAGGTACAAAGGTCGGAGCGTCAAGGTTGAAGTGCCCTTAGCTGTACAGGTCTGGGTGCTTTTATTTAATAACAAATACAAAGGCAGTCACAAATATATTACCAAGACATAATATATATTTTTTTTTATGAAAACCTAATAAACATGAGTAAAAAATTTAATATTTTATTAAATTTAAGGAATTTATTTCTTTACGCGCGAATAAATTCAACCGCACTTTAATTTCATTATAATTATAAATAAACTAGCTGTTACCCGCGGCTTCGCCCGCGTGGTCCAGGGAAGCCTGCTGCCATTGATTTGTGTATATTTTTCTTTTGTTGTATTTTTTTTTTACTTCGTGGGATAAAAAGTAGTACCAGTATGTACACATTTTAATGATGATTGGCTGCATAGTTAAGGCATGAAGAAATAACAAACAAACGAATTTACTTTAACACTTATAATATTTGTATGGATGGAACGCCCACACTCAAGAGAAAATAATTGTTCACCACATAAATGTTTGCCCTCTTTATTTTTCTTTGGAATAAAATATTTTTCCTGGATAAAAAGTAACCTATGTCACTCTCCAGACCGGAAACTATCCCCTGTTAAAAAAATCATGTCGGTACTTACGTTCCTTTCGACATGATAGAATGCCAAATGATTACAAAGTTTATTTTTTCCCATGGGATTAAGATGATTTTGCGGGATAAAAGGTAGCCTATGTCACTTTCCAAACAGTAAACTATCCCCATTTTAAAAAGTCATGTCCGTACTCTACTACGTAACTATCCCGTTAAAAAAAAACATGTCGGTACTTAGGTTCTTTTCGACTTAAAAGAATGGCGAATGATTACAAAGTATGTATTTTCCCGTAGAAATAAGATGTTTTTCCTGGATAAAAAGTAGCCTATGCCACTCTCCATACCGTAAACGTACGTTATTAAAAAATAAAGTTCATTTGTCCTTCTTTCACGTCAAAAGAAACCTAAGTACAGACATGAAATTTTAATAGGGTAATCTAGAGAGAGACATAAGCTACTTTTTATCCCGGAAAAACAATTTAATCCCATCGGAAAAAATAAACTTTGTAATCATTTGTCCTTCTATCACGTCGAAAGGAACGTAAGTACTGACGTGATGTTTTAACAGGGGATAGTTTCCGGTCTGGAGAGTGACATAGGTTAGTTTTTATCCAGGAAAAATATTTTATTCCAAAGAAAAATAAAGAGGGCAAACATTTATGTGGTGAACAATTATTTTCTCTTGAGTGTGGGCGTTCCATCCATACAAATATTATAAGTGTTAAAGTAAACTCGTTTGTTTGTTATTTCTTCATGCCTTAACTATGCAGCCAATCATCATTAAAATGTGTACATACTGGTACTACTTTTTATCCCACGAAGTAAAAAAAAATACAACAAAAGAAAAATATACACAAATCAATGGCAGCAGGCTTCCCTGGACCACGCGGGCGAAGCCGCGGGTAACAGCTAGTTTTATATATAAAATTAATATATACTATCTAATTCTATACTAATATTATAAAGCTGAAGAGTGTGTTTGGTTGAACGCGCTAATCTCAGGAACTACTCTTGAAAAAATATTTTAGTGTTAGATACTTAGCCTATATTTCAAGGAAGGCTATAGGCTATATAACATCACGCTACGACCAATAGGAGCGGAGCACCAGTGAAAAATAGGAAAAAAATATTCCTTTTGAGGGCTTATGTCGCGTGCGCTGCGTAAACGGTTGAAGTTACGCAAAAATCATGTATGACGGAATTGTTCCTCTTTAAAAGTTCTAAAAGAAAGTCCGCGACAGTATATGTCTATTTTTTAAGGTTGACACACTATAACGTTTTTTCATGGTAATCAATAGGAGAAAGTAGGTAAAAAAAGGTTATAGTGACTTAATCTTAAAAGATAGACATATGCTGTCGCGGACTTTTTTTTAGAACTTTTAAAGAGGAACAATTCCGTCATACATGATTTTTGCGTAACTTCAACCGTTTACGCAGCGCACGCGATGTAAGCCCTCAAAAGGAATATTTTTTCCTATTTTTCACTGGTGCTCCGCTCCTATGAGTCGTAGCGTGATGCTATATAGCCTATAGCCTTCCTTGAAATATAGGCTACCTAACACAAAAAGAATTTTACAATTCGAACCAGTAGTTCCTGAGATTAGCGCGTTCAAACAAACAAACAAACAAACAAACAAACAAACTCTTCAGCTTTATAATATTAGTATAGATATTCTGGGACAATCGCAATCTGGTCCTAAACTAACCAAAGCTTTTACTATGGGTACTACTAGATAACTGATATTATACATTTTTTTTTAAATACTTACATACATATTTATAATACATAGAAAACACTCGGATCAAGACAATCAGACATGTTCATGCACACAAATATTTTTCTTGTACGGGGATCGACCCCGCGACCACGGAGTCAAAGTGGACATGGTCAGCCATTCGATCACCGCACCGGGGTCGTCATGTAAAACATTTTGTATCATTTACATTAGACTCTGGTTTAAAAAAGAAAATCATTTTTTACACTTAGGTTTTTTGGGGAGTAAGCGGCTCACCACGATCTTTAGAGCCAAAGGTAACCTCACCTGCACGTGGTGCACCCTGTCGATTAGAGAAAGATCCTCTGGCAAAAGAGAAGTAGAGTACAGCGTATTTGTAACTGCCCGACTGGGGAAGTACTTCCACTTCACAGTAGCGGCATCTACCCATAATCATTCCACTGTTAGGATACGGTCCTCCCCAAAATCGAATAGATTTAGTCCACCACGCTGATCAACTGCAGGTTGGAACTTGGCAGAATACCGCACCCAAATAACAATTCCCTCGAGGATTGCTGTGTTCCTCGAGAGAATGAGATCACCAGAAAGGAAGGAGTTGCTTCATTGGCAGCGGGGTGGCGACGCACAAGCGATATTGCATAACTACGGTTACCGCTTCACATCAAGCGGGCCGTATCCGTGTCCGCCACCCGACGTAGTATAAAAAAATTAAAGATTTTAATATATTTTAGTTTTTTCACTAGTCCAAAATGGTATTTCGTGCCAAGTTTAAAAGTAACACCCAGCCTTTGAAAGTGATACTTTTTGAGCAATTATATTAAATAATTTCGCATGAATTGCTTTATTTGTCAGTATAAAAGTACTATCTTTTATGTGGTAAAATACAATATTCATTTATTGCGCTATCGTACACAAACATGACAATTTATATTATATTGAAAATAAACAGCAGGAACAGGCATACATTTTCGCCGTGCGGTAGAAAGAGAGGGGGATATTACTTCCTCTCCTACGCCGCGCCGGCGGTTTACTCTCCCTCCGTCTTACGAATTTTCGATCAGGCCACGTGTCCTGACGCTAGTTAAACATTTTTTACCCATCCCAAAAAGTGCACAACGCCGCTAATGAAGTTTTCACTTCAAAAATATATTGCTGGATACCTAACGTAGGCGTCGTGGTTACATATAAGCTTACATGTATACTATCGTTTCTTATCTCAAGTTGTAAAAACCCTACCTCTCTCTCGCCTATGAACCAGGGACCCTACCGCCGAAGCTGAAGCCAATTTCCATCGAATATTTTAATTCGAAAAATAGATCTTACGTTTTAGTTATTGACAAAAGTCTTCAGCTCAGTCTGTAGAGCTCCAGGGTTTCTACTAGCTTAGCTAAACACAATTCATATTCATTTATTAACAATGATTTATAACAGTGGGTACATGCACATAGTGGTAAAGAAGATGGACAATTAAAAATGGTACAAATCACCTTATTGAGGCACTTGTGATTTTAGATTTGTCGTAGTTACATATTATATTATTTAAAGTCAGTGGAAATACATTCTGTTACTACTTAATTCGTCATACAATAATCGCATTAATCAATCTAACCATTCATTGCTATTTCAAGATTATCTATTAGAAATAATTAATTACCACTCATCTAAGCGGAAGTTTGATATTTTCAATTAAATAATCCCATGGTAATCGGCTTCACCTTCGGCGGGCCCCTGATCATAAAATGCGAGAATTGACTTCGCAAATCATTGTACGAGTTATCCCGGGTATATTGCAACGATTCTGAAACTTAACTCCGACAAACATTTCTCCACCGAATGAGTCTCCGACAGAATGTTTCGTTTATGAGTAGTTCAACGACATAACCTTTTAACTACGAACGATTCGCCGACATAACTATTCATTCATGGGCGAATCGACGACAGAACCTTTCCACTACGAACTTTTGGCCGACAGACCAAAGAACGATTCGTCGACAAACCATGCCTATGCATGGTTTGACAATACCAGTAACTAAATCTTAAGTGTATGCACGTTATGAAAGGTTAAATGAAAAATTTTTGAAATTAAAATATTTTTTATTAACATTAAATATATAACATGAAAAAAACAACAAATCAACTATGTAGTAGTAGTAATATGTAGGTATGATTTACAATAACAATTCAACAATTATCATTTATTATATTTATTAATATTATATAATATAAGTAATGTAATGTATTATATAATATAAGGAATGTATTACATAATACATTACTTTGTATCAATTAAATGATACAAAGTAATGTATAACAGGTGCGTGAGTGAGGACTTTATCCTCACTTGTCCGAACCGAACGCGCCGAACGAACCGAATGAAACGACTTTTAGAATTCTTTATATGAAATGTTACGAAACTTCGCACACCTACCCGCCCTTCCTGATTCGGAAAATTGAACACGGGTAGTCCATTCCACATACGAGTAGGAGTGCTCGGTTGCATAAAATTTCAAACAAAAAATTTTAAAATTAGTTTCTTTCTGTTTGTTCGGCGCGTTCGGCAAGAATCAGCGTGCGTTCATGTTTAATGAAAACTATGAACAGAAAATAAAAAAGATGGCCGCCATTCGAAAGAAGATGGACTACACAAGGAGGTGCTTTTGCCAATAAAAATTCTAATTTGGGTTCAAAAATACAGCTCAAACGAAGTTGGACAGCCTTTGTCGATATTTCACCGATTAAACTTAACGCGAATTCTACGCCAGGCGCCATGCCTCACAAATTTTTGTTGTGCCAGTTTTGAACGCTAAGTGATAATCGATAGATATCTACTAACTGGTTTAGGCAGCTTTCACCCAAGCGACTTTTAAGCGTAGCCATTGTGTAGGCGATGTCGCGACTTTGTCGTAACTGCACCATCACGATGTCGCAACTACACTTTATATAACTATTTCATGCACAAGTTATTTATTTATTTATTACTAGCTGAAACGACAGACGTTGCCATGTCTTCCTTAACTATGAATTGCGCACGCTGTCAAATAACTGACAGTTCTGTCAAACGCCATAAGGTTATATTAGAAATGTCAATATGGTGATTCAGTTTTCTAATATTCCACTCAGCTTATAAAGCATATGCTCTCTTCTATCTATTCTAGACGATGTCTTAATTACACCGCATGTAACTCTGTTGATTTGAGGCAACTGCAATAGTTAACCTTCATGGGATTTCTTCACTGCTGCGATACAGAATAGTTGAAACTAAAACGTTATTTAGTGCATGAATATTCTTTCCTCATTAGAATGCATGTATGCAACTGCACTATGCAGGAATAATTGACAGCTAAATGACTGTATCGCTCATGACGACAACGTCTCGATCGATACTGTGCGTCCGAGTCATGCGAGTTGACTCTGACGCACAGTGTGTATCGAGACGTCTAATCAAAATATTATTTATTAATTAAAATAGTGGCTAATAATAATAGTGTAATTGGTGATTTTTCATCGCGGCACAAATTTTAGGCTTTTAAACACAACTTACCTTATTTTAAAACAAGAAAGCATTCATACAAATTTGCCCTTAACTGTGAAATTTTACTGTCGAATGATTATTATGATCGCAATAAGAAAAGTAGGCTGATGTACCTACTGCCCTGAGATATATAACTTTAACTTTTGCTTTATCGCTGATTTTATATCTTTCTTGATATGGCTTTAGACCATGACTGGCGCCCATAATATTTTGTAATATAAGTAAAGTGTATTGATGTAAGCGGAAGGAGAAAGAACATTTGGAATTAACAATAAACTCTGTCTGGTGAAATTTTATTTATTATATTTTATTTATTTGTACTAGAACTTATACTGGGAAAGCTTACCATAAGCCGGTCTTAGGCTCTGTTAACTTTTACTATTTCTTATCTCTTACCTTTTCAGATTAGAAATACTATTACGTCTCTTTTTCTAAATGCCTTGCTACTTTTCTTTCTCTAAATTCTTACCTATCTTTTCTTGAAAATTAAACTCATAATTTTTTTTACTTATTATAACTTCTCAAACTTAACTTTTTTTTTTAAAACATTACAAAGCTTACATTGTTAAAGCCGCAGTAAATATTATAGAAAGCCATCAGATTTATGGGTTGGTATAATGATGATTCACGATACTTATGTGACCGAGTGATCCCTCAATCTCGCCTTTATGATATTCAGAGTTCAGACTGGATAAACGACGATAACGATTTCTGGATCGTTTGTGACGTCATACTAAGAGCACACCTCGGCCACTCCATACAAAAATTGCGTCGTTTACTACTTCATAAACAATGGCGTCTGTGCAGAGCGTAAAAGAGCATACACGAGAGAGCGGCAGGGAGTGGCCATACTGTACGTAGTACTATTACTTATACTGTGCTAAGAGTTTGACGAGTTTTTGTATATAAAAGAGATTTTTTTATACTACATCGGGTAGCACCGTCTACGGCTCACCTGATGTAAACCGATTACCGAAGCCACATAAACGCTCGCAACATGAAATATCGCTCGTGCCTCACCCGCTGCCAACGCAGCAACTCCTTCCTTTGGTGACCTCACTCACTCGAAGGAACACAGCAACCCTCAAAGGAATTGTTATTTAGCTGCGGTATTCTGTGGTGTGGAGGTACTTCCCCAGTCAGATAGCTTACAAATACGCTGTACCCTACCTCTTTATGATAGTCATAGGTAAAACAAGTGGACGCCATAATAGTGCGTAATACAAAGACGCCAAAAGTGTATCGGGATTTAAATATATATACTTGTATATGTTATGGTGAATAATAGGTAGGGGAAAAAGTCTTTTCGCATTATAGTATGTATGAACTTGTAATAAAATCTCTTTGGTTATACCATTTGTATCTGAAAGGTTTTGATATCTTTAAAAAGTTTAAATTTTAAAAAAGATAATTCCAAATTCAAATTAGGTAAATGTGTGATTTTCATTTGTTTTTTTTTACTGTCAAGATGAGTGAATCTAATGAAGAAATTTGATACATTTTAAAATTTTACGACAAAAAAGGTGAAAATGCAACGCAAGCTGCGGAAAAAATTTGTGACGTTTATGGACCTAGTGGTGACTGTGAGAGTAGCACAAATTTGGTTTAGGCGTTTTCAATTCCGGAAATTTTGATGTCAAAGATGCACGTCGCTCTGGTCGCCCTGTTACGGATAAAATGGATGCCATTTCTGAAAAAGTGGAGCAAGATCGGCATATCAGTAGTTACGACGTAGCTGAAGAACTAGGAATTGACCACATAACAGTTTTGGCGCATAAAAAGGTCGTGGTCAAAGACCGGCCAGGCTTCAGAGACTCTGGCGAAACCCGGGTTAACCCGCAACAAGGTGATGCTGTGTGTATGGTAGGATTGGAAGGGAAGATATTCATTATGAGCTGTTACCGCCAGGCAGGACTATCGATTCTGAACTCTACTGTGAACAACTGATGAGATTAAAGCAAAAAGTTGAGAGAAAGCGGCCGGAATTAATTAACAGAAGGGGTGTGATTTTTCATCATGATAACGCTAAACCTCACACATCTTTAGCCACTCAGCAAAAATTAAGAGAGTTTGACTGGGAGGTGTTAATGCATCCGCCGTATAGTCCTGACCTTGCACCTTCTGATTTCCACCTGTTTCGGTCTCTTAAGAATTCTTTAGGCAATGTCAGGTTAACATCACGAGAAGACTGCCAAAACCACTTGTCGCGGTTTTTTGAACAGAAGTCCCAAAATTTCTATAGTAATGGGGTCATGTCTCTACCTACAAGATGACAAAAAGTTATCGAACATAATGGCACCTACATGCTTTAGTTAAATGTAAATAAACTTTATTAAAAAATGTTTTGAATTTTCATATAAAATACGAAAAGACTTTTTCCCCAACCTAATATAATAAATTAGTTATTATTCATACTAATACTTGGTCAATGTGATAAATCATGTTTTGGTTAGATTTGAGTTGAATTTTGGCTAGGTTAGGGTTTTCTAGTGTCCTGTCACCGGAAATAGGAGCTCCGCGAAGCGGAACTCCGTCAACCTAAATGATGAATGATGTAGTGCCAAATAAGCTTAATTATTAATAATTGACAATTTATTACATTGGCCAGCCATTATAAATAATGACCAATTTAATACATTGACTGTAACATATATACACTTCTGGACACATCTATTGGCCCACCTTAGAGTTTAGGTTTCGATGGCCCCTACCGAAATATGATTGCTAGATTGAACAAAAACTATTGATGCAGTTTTAAACCTGATACATTTTACCATCTTTTTCGATCATATTGTTTTAAATTTGAATTCAGAATACTACACGACATGGAGCTACGCCTAACAAGTCGGGTATGCGCCTTGATTAAGGCAGTTGATTTTTGAATAAAAAATATGTTTTATCAAAGTTTAATTTAATAACGCGTGTTGCCTCCATGGGCATCTACCACAGCTCTCATACAATTAGGCATAGAGTTTATCAACCGCTCTATGAAATTTTGAGGGATCCTCCCCCATTCCTCTTCTATGGCAGTTTTCAACTCCTGCATCGTCTGGGCAACTGGCTGACGAGCCCTAACACGTCTTTTTAGCTCGTTCCACATGTGCTCAATGGGGTTCATGTCTGGGCTTCTTGCTGGCCAGTCCATAACTGTGATGTTCACATCCCGAAGATATTCCCTGACGATGCCGGCCGTATGGGCTCTTGCATTATCATGCATAAAAAGGAAATTTGGGCCCACATAGTCCGCGTATGGCATCACGTGAGGTTCTAAGCACTCACGAATGTACCTTTCAGCATTTAATGTTGGCAGCCGTGGTCCCGTAACAACCTCAAGTTGAGTTTTGCCGCTCGCGGATATACCGCCCCAGACAGTCCATGAGCCACCGCCATAAGCAACCCTCTCTTCAAAGCAGCTTTGTGCGAAACGCTCTCCCTTACGTCGGTAGACCTTCTTCCTTCCATCATTGCCATGTAACACAATTTTAGACTCATCAGAAAAGAGTACACGGCTCCAATGCTGCTGAGTCCAATTTAAATGAATGCGCGCGAAATGAAGGCGCGCTGTTCGGTGGGCTCGCGTTAGTTTGAGGCCATTAGCTGGCTTGTGTGGTACCATATCGCGTTCTTTTAACCTTCTCCGAACAGTTCGAGTGCTTACAGATACTCCGTGGAAGTCACGAAGTTGGTTTTGTATCTCAATGGAGGTAAGGTGACGATTTCTCAAGCTGGTCGTCACAATGAATCGATCCTGCCTTTCAGTTGTGACCCGAAATCGTGGCCTTCCTTGGCGACGAACAAAGCCGCCAGTCTCTAGGTACCTCCGATAAACATTTCGGACCGCAGATCGACTTAAATTAAGTTGAGCACTCACATTTCTAAGGCTGTGTCCGGCCTGGATAAGTACCACAGCTTGGGCGGCGACTTCAGGCGAAGTATCCATAGATTATTGATAGAACCTCACTTTAATGTTAAGAATAAGTAATGTTTGTTGCAAAACCAAAGAGAAAAATCACACTTTCAAGAATTAAATCCAAGTAAACCAATAAAATCAAGTTTTTTTAGTATTCGATTGTTGGATATCAACGAACAGGCTCCAAATTGTCTTTTGTTTCTTTAAATTCTGTGTTCGAAATTCAAAAAAAGACTATTGAATGAAATTATGAATGTGCCAGGTTCAAAACTGCATAAAAACTTTTTGCTCGACCTAATATAAAATTTTAGCTAGGACCAAACGAAACTGAAAATGCAAGGTGGGCCAATAGATGTGTCCAGAAGTGTATCTGTATATAAACAAAGACTGTATATATAAATATAGTTTATAAAAACTAAAAAAATACGCTTTAAAGCACATCAAACTAAAAAGTGAAAATCTTCCGGCTTCATCATCAGACCTTGAAACCTAATCGTGGTCAAAGTTAATTACAAGACTTTTCTAAGAAATCCAAAAACAGCTATGATACGATGTTCTATCATGAAGTTCCAGTTCATATCTTCTGGCTCCATCATCAGATCAGTTCGACAGTGCCATATAGTGACGTGTAGTGTATTGTCATCAGAACTACATACAGCTGTCAATTTTCATTACGCTACGATCCTTGGAAGATGGTTAAATTAGTTGCCTTAGATTCCATTACATAGTTAGTTACATACAGGTCGACCTAATAAAAGCGTATTAAGAAGTATGTAGCCAATAAATAATTTTGTTTTGTTTCAGATCGCGTATATATTGTTCCTATTGATGTTTACCTATACAGTATTAGTCAAGATGACAACGACGCCGTCTTGGCCAGAGATATATTCTATTTGTTATATATTAACGTTCTTATGTGAGAAGATAAGGGAAATTATTACGGCCGAACCAGTTGCTATCAAGTAAGTAATTAATTATTGTTCAAATCAGTGGTTCCCAACCTTTTTTTGTTCGCGGACCACTACAAGGTTTTTGTTTCATGTCATTGTCATATAAATGTATCAAAACCGACTCCTTATCTTCAGACTGGGCTGATATAGTAGCTGGCGTGCCTCAAGGTGGTGTCTTATCTCCACTACTTTTTTCGATTTTTATTAATGAACTGTCAAAAATTCTTACTTCTCCCTACCACCTATACGCAGATGACTTGCAAATTTATAGTCATTTCACCTGCTCTGAGGCATCTGAAGTTTTCTGTGCCATAAATCGGGATCTGTCTGCCATCAAGATGTGGGCCGATAAGCACGGTTTATTAGTAAATCCAACCAAATCTCAGGCTATCGTGGTTGGCAGTGCTCAACTGAAAAATAGGTTTAGCTTTAACGATTTACCCGATATTTCATTTAATGGTGTCAAAATTGCCCTCACAAATAAAACAAGAAATCTAGGTCTCATCATTGATGAGACACTGTCATGGTCTTTTCATATTAACGAAGTTAGTAAGCGCATGCACTACACGTTTCATTCACTCAAGCGACTCCAAAACTTTTTGCCATTCAAAACTAAAGTTATGCTCGCTCAGACCCTTTTACTTCCGATTCTCGATTACGCTGACATCTGCTATTTGGATGCGACAGAGGAGCTATTGAATAAGCTGGAGCGCCTGCAAAATTTTGCTATTAGATTTGTTTTTGGTCTCAGAAAATTTGATCATGTGTCAGAATTTCGGATTCAATTGAAGTGGCTCCCTATTCGACTTCGCAGAAATGTGCACTTGCTATCGTTTTTATACAAATTATTTAAAAACCCTAACTCTCCTCAATACCTCCTTTCCCGTTTCCCATTATTACCACCTCCAACCCGATCTCAGCGCACGTGTCATATAAAAACATTGGATTATCCCACTTCTAATACTAAATTCTTCTTTAACTCTTTCACTGTTCGTGCAGCGCAAATGTGGAATAAACTGCCACCGGAGATTAGAGATAGCCCGTCCGTCACATCCTTTAAAAAGAGATTAAAAGAGTACTATTTAACTGATACACTGGAATAATATTATGTATATTTATCTGGTTTATATATATGTATACTATGTATTGTGTATTTATATATGTATATTATGTTTTAATAAGTTTATGTAAATATATGTGAATTATAAAAATGAAATATATATATGTATATGTGTATACATACATATATATTAAGTTTCACTACAGAATATCTTTTATAATTATCAAAGTATTATGTTTTATTTATGTAACCATTTAATATTCGTTGCACTAGTTTGTTTAGTCTCCCGTCCAATAACTTTGCTATTACTATCATTAGGTTAGCTGGAAGAGATCTCTTGTAGAGATAAGCTCACCTTTGTATATGTCCTATATCACTATGTTGTATAATTGTTTGTTATGTGCAATAAAGAGTATGATAAATCCATTATTCTATAACTCGAGATTTGAGTATTTTGTACAATAGTGCTCAATTTCTTACATTACAAGTTTGTATCACGGACCATAATTTACCCTTCACGGACCACTTGTGGTCCGCGGACCACCGGTTGGGAACCTCTAATTTAAATAGTTGATTTCGTTTAGCTTGCCAGAATATTCTAAATATTTAATAAATGGAAAAATCGCATCGCCCGCCTAGGATTTGAACCCATGACCTCTCGATGACCAGTCGAGTGCTCTTCCAACTGAGCCACCAGGAAGGTTTGTGTTGTTGACGAAATTTTGCATTTAATATTTTCTGCTGTGTAGTCGCAGTGTGGCGTTATCTACCTATTAAATATTAACTACACTACTAAAAAAGGGCGGGTGAGGTGAATATTTCCATTTTTAAAACATTTGTAAGTTTTTAAAATATGTAGTTTATAATTCTTTAAAGTCTGGCATTAATAAAGTATTTGTACTGTTCCATGTAATTAAATTTATTTTAATCGGCCGGTTTCGCCTTATGGCTTTATCAAGGTAAACAGATGGTTTTTGTGTTCCTAAAAAACATTTTCGTCCAAAATCTATAAATTCACGGATGCTGCCGCCTAGCCATGGTAGTAACGTCGGTGGATCGTTAGATGACATAATTACGATTAGAACCAGGGGGGCCTACCGTCCGAGCGACGTCGTGGAGAATTCTCTAAACCCCTTCGATTGAGAGGAGACCCGTATCCCAACAATGGTATGAATATGGGTTTCAGACTTCGTCACCTCTACGGAGACTTTGGGAGTCCGGGAAGCCCCCGGCGCGTGCGACTACGTGTTTGGAGGTTTTCTGAAGTAGTTGTTATGCTACTAATTGTATGAAAACGTATAACAGTCAACCAAGGCCGATAGTAGGCATCTCGTTACAAAATCGTTATTTATAGGGGCCATTTTTCATGAAATGGAATGGAGGAAAAAAAAAACATTTTATTGCAAAAATGAAAGAAAACTGTCATTTTAAATGCAACCAGCTACAGGCAAATTCAATGTCAGTACAAAATAGGAGATATGCAAAGGAAAATAACGATCAAAGAGAGTTCCCGCAAGTTGCCGCACAAAAGAACTTCACAAGGGGATTCTTTTGCGCTAAGAATTTATTTATCCGAAAACATTAAATTCGATTCGCGGAATCTTTCACTTCAATTGAAGGCACTTGGGATTAAGGAATTGTCGCTTGACCAGAGGAAATTTCCTGTGGGATCGTACTTTTTCAATTATTGCTTTCTTTAGTATAGTTTACTTTCTATATTTCTATTTGAAGTTTTGCCGATATTCAGCACAAAAGACAGTATCGAAAAAATCTATGGTCCCTCCCTACGTAACACATAGAAACTCATTTTAGATACTTTACAGTATAGCATTTTATAGATAGATTATGACATTATTATTTAAATACGAAAATTATATAAAACTATCATTAGTTATGCAATAAATAATTTATAATACATCTAATTATAGTAATATATTTTTTGGGGCCCATCTAGTGAGTGGCGAATCCTCGCTATAAATGACCGGGTTTCACTAGTGGTTAAAAAGAGATTCGTAATAGTTTAAGCATTTTGATTATTCAGAATTATACATATTTTTTGGAATTTCGAGTTTAGGTTTCGATAATTTAACATGGGGACCGTAGAAATATTATTCGTTAAAAATAACAAATGAAACGAGAAGTGCATTCCTATTTCACGGCTTTCTACGGAATCAAAGCAGTACTAAATGATTGACATAAATTCCTTTCTTTCCCTAGGCACTACTGCGTGCCACTGTCTGTAGTGTCATCGAAGATTTTTCTTTCTCGTGACTCTACTGTTCTCATTGATTAATTAGACTTATAAATTGACACAAAGAACATCGGCAACTTTCAAACAAGCATTATCGATTTCTTTTTAAATAATTTATGTATAGTGATCCCCACTTCTCCCGGTTATGATAACAAACGTGAAGTAATGTACATATACGATTGTAGGTACATGAAATTAAAGCCAATTATAATACGATCCTTGTCCAAAAACAGTGCATATTTCAGCTACGTAGCTTCTATTAGGTACCCATACTGTAGTTTAGCGATAATATAATTTAGTTGTTTTTATTCGACAATTTGTATTTGTTCTGACAAACTTAAATTCCTGAAAGAATTTCCAGAAGAGATAAAATTTGATTGATTACTAGTGTTCATTGCAATCTGGTTAAAATTTAGGCAATTTTTTTCAGACATAAGTTCAGTGTATGGGCGTGGAATATGTGGAACACATGCGATGCGGGTTTCATCATATTCTTCCTGGTCGGCCTTACGCTTCGATTACGCACGGGGTCCATGGATGTCGGCAGGGTTATATATTGCGTCGATATCATCTTTTGGTATTTAAGGATACTCAATATATTGGGCGTTAATAAGTACTTAGGTAAGCGAATATTTTTTTTTTTAATCTGTTTTTAATAGGGGCTTATAACGGTTTCAAATATTCCAGCCCCATCGTACCCTAATCCAAGAGACTCAGTGGTGAGATGCGGTAATTAAGTCGAAGAACATTCTTGCCCGCAATCCAATCCTACATCGTTGTTGTTCAATTTTAATTTTCTCATCAGTGAGTCTTTGTTTTGTTTGTATTTGGCACACTCCATCAACAAATGCTGGACTGTATGTTCTCTTCGCAATTAGGTGAATCAGTTTTTTTCATGAGGAATCCAAACTTTCTTGATGGATAGTGTCCGGAACGTAGCCTCATTGCCAGCTTTATAGAATACAAATTTACATTTTTTTTTTTTTTTAATATAATTTGAATTTAGACACACGTGTGAGCGTCAGACATTGAATTGAAATGCCGCCCAGAGAGATGAGCACTGTGCTTTATAAATCGCAACCTCGCTAAGAAATGATTATTTTCATGCCCCTAACGTTTCAAATTTTTCCTAACATTCGAATACTTGATTACATTACTAATTAAGAGTTTTTAACAAAAATATGATTGTTAATAATCTAGACGCTATACATAATATTAAGATCTACCTACTAATCATTGTAAAGCAAAAGCTAATTAAACAGTAAATCAAGATAAACAAATAAATCATATTTGGATGTTGACAGGTCCTCTAGTCACAATGATGGGTAAGATGGTGAAGAATATGATTTACTTCGTGGTGCTATTATTAGTGGTGCTGATGTCGTTTGGAGTGGCGCGGCAAGCCATCCTCTATCCCGACGAGGAGGCTAGCTGGTATCTCATTAGAGAAGTAAGTTGTTTCTTATTATATTGTTCAATTAAGTTAAAGAGAAAAGCAACACGTATAGGAATATATTTCCAACCAAAGAGAAGATTACGACAATTCCTAAAATTTTATACGACTGAACGAGGTCAGAAAACGCAGGATTTTTATTAGTATTTTCAACGAAACCCGGGACACTACTTGTGTTGCAAGCGTATTCACAAATAATGTTAATCTAAGAATTTATATAGATGTTTACTAACAAGCATTTTTGTGAACAACTCTCCCATTTTCCATTCAGTCACTACTAACATTTCCAGGTTTTCTTTCAACCGTACTTCATGCTTTACGGTGAAGTTTTCGCCGAGCAGATGGCACCTCCTTGCGGCCTTCCAGGCCTCGAGGAGTGCCGCGTAGGCCACTGGGTTCCACCGGTGGTCATGAGCGTATACCTCCTCATCGCAAACATTTTACTAGTAAACCTGCTCATAGCTGTCTTCAATAACATCTTTATCGAAGTCAACGGCGTATCACATCAGGTTTGAACCTGATATGAAATTTCTGTTTTTTATTGTTGTAGTTCTTTGTTGTATTTTTTTATTACTTTGACTCCTGTTGCGAGATTTGATTACGGTTTTGGGTTGGAGGACTGTCGGATACGATTCCCTGTTAATTTTATAATTAGTTCATCCCGTAGATTGTAATTTTTAGCTAGGTATAGCACCTAAATTATCATTTAAAATTAGTTCTATGGTTCATGACACTATGTATCACTATAACATTATTGTTTCGTTCGTAGTTAGTAGTATTTTATGTAAGTAGAATTTATTTATCATTTCTGTATTCATTTGAATCATGTAAAATAGGTAAAAGAAGTTATTTTGGGGCATGACAAATCAATTTCCTGACATAATAAAGTATAAGGAGCTGTTGTTATACCAACTACTTCATTGTTATTTTTCATTGCGGCCTGATTCTTAATACTTGAGAAATTTAAGACATTATGATCCAGCAAATTATAAACTATATTCATATGAACATTTATCTAATATATGAGTAGCATTTACCATAACCTGTTAGATCTCAATAACATCACGGTTTCACAAAATTTCCGTCTTAATTTTTCATTTATTTTTTTGTTGATTGGGACCGTTGTTTATAGATATTCTTCCAGCCGTACTTCATGTTGTACGGTGAAGTATTCGCTCCGGACATCGACCCGCCGTGTGGGCTGGACGTCAGCGACAAGAAGTGCGTCACGGGCCGGTGGATCACGCCCATAGCCATGACCCTGTTCCTTCTCGTCGCCAACATTCTGCTCATAAACCTACTCATTGCAGTCTTTAATAATATATTTAATGAAGTCAATGAAGTCTCGCATCAGGTTTATTTTTATTTTTGCTTCTTATTCTTTTGTTTTTGTTGAGTTCGCTTCAGAATTTCAAAGTGCATTTGTACTCGTATTTTAAGTCAGTCTTTTAAGTTATAATTTTATTATGCACAAAGTATGATCATTTAAATTTGTTCTAAAAATACCTAAGTAGTAATATTTTATCATAAACAAATTATTAACAAGTGTTGCATGAAATGAGCCAGTTATATAACAAATAACTCTAATCCAAAATCTTTTATCATAAAAAAATTGTAAGATTCAGCAGATTTATTCAAAATGGCTGAACAACTCGTATTTACTTCACCTACAATTTACAAATATGCACACTAGCAGAATATTCTCAGACGCAGTGCACATCAGCACTTATTGAATTTACAGCAGATCTTGTAAATCTCACTTGGCAACGAGATTCTGAAACGAGCTTGTACTGACGCTTAGTGTAATAAGATACTAAATATGACTTCAATTAGATGAGATATCACAATGAGAATTTATAAAAAAATCACGATTGTGAAACTGTGGAATGCGGTATTTCCGAACAATTACGACATGGGAACCTTCAAGAACAAGTCTTTATTTTCCTTAAAAAGGCTGGCAATGGATCGGCCACCCCTTAGTGTTCTGGTCTCCATGGGCAATGGTGATAGCTTTCCACAAGGTAACCCACATGCTCGATTGTCCCTCTCTTATATAAAAAAAAAAACCGGCGAAGTGCGAGTCGGACTCGCGCACGAAGGGTTCCGTACCATTGTCTATAAAAACGGCAAAAAAATCACGTTTGTTGTATGAGAGCCCTCTTAAATATTTGTTTTATTTTTATTTAATTATTTATTTTTAAAGTTACTATATAACTAAATAATATGTGAGTATTTCAAGCGTCTACCTATTGCCGTTATCAATTGCGAGCAAAAACGAGCAAAAAAAAAAACACGTTTGTTGTATGGGAGCCCCCTTAAATATTTATTTTATTCTGTGTTTTAGTATGTGTTGTTATAGCGGCAACAGAAATACATCATCTGTGAAAATTTCAACTGTCTAACTATCACGGTTCATGAGATACAGCCTGGTGACCGACAGACGGACGGACGGACGGACGGACAGCGGAGCCTTAGTAATAGGGTTCCTTTGTACCCTTTGGGTACGGAACCCTAAAAACGATAACTTATTATTTAAAATGATCACTGAAATTGCGCTAATTTAGGAAATTTCTGGTTTTTGTATAATGAATAAATCATAGACGTCAGTGGCTTTATCAGTAATCAAATTAAGATTTTTGATTTGATTTTATTTTAAAATAATAATCCAGCCCAGTTCGATCTCAATAATATGACATAAATTATGCTCAATTCGACTAGGTTCGATAAATAGTTTCAAACCATATAAGTATATTATTACCCGATACCAAAACCCGACAGGAAATTTTAACATTTTTTTATATTATCCTCCAATTTTGTATCAGCCGACAGCATATTGAAATAATATACTCTATCAGTATCAAGTATATATATAGTATATTATATATGGGTCAGTACCCCTATACGAAGCAGTTTGGACTGTAGGGAGTGTCATTGAAATATACATATATGAGTGTATACATATACTCCAAAAACATAACCCGCCTTTCGTCGTCAAAATCATTCGATTTACATACACGTACGGTGAAATTGTGGTATCAACTTCCTTTAGCAGAGTTCCCAAAAAAATACTTGAGAGTCGTCAAGAAAACAGCATAAGTATATTTCCCTAAAAAAGCTGGCAACGTATCTGTAACTTTTTGGTGTAAACGCGCACATTGTGACGGGCGTGTCGGGGCGGAGCGCAAAAATCCTCTCAAATCGCTTGTATATTATTTTATATGCACTGATCGCACACTAAGTCAGGGCGCAGAGTGTCAAATTTTGATTTCGAATTTTGATCGGCGGATTTTAGCGCCTGCGATGCGGCCCGCCCCGCTCCGCTGCGCCCCGTCAACAGTGTACTATGGCAAGCCGACTGGTGTGCATGCACATGTTAACTTTACGATATTTGCGTTTTTTGGTATTTTCGTATTCTTGTCTATTGGTCATTAACTTCTTCTTCTAAGAACAGGCAAGGCAAGTTCTTCGTTAGAGCTATCCATAACGTACAGTTAGTTGCACGCAACTTCTAGAAGTACATTGTATTCAAAATCCGTCAATGCGCTGCGACCCGGCCCATCACTAATGTGCTAGGTGAGCATTTTGCTTTGCCCCCGCTGCAGCGCGACATAATGTGCGCGTACCTTTACTGGCTGTGGTGATTGCATGCCATCAGGCGACTCGCAAGATCGTTTGCCCCCGTCTTTTATTGAAAAACAATTTAAATCGTATCGTTATCAACCCTTATTCATTCCACGGTTATGATATGGGTCTCCCCTCATTCGATGGGCTTTAGAGCGTACTCCGCGACGTGCTCAGATCAGTGTTTTCAAGCCATCTAATGGTCACTGACTTGACTTAACGACTGTCATCTAATCACAACAGCCGTTAACGTACGTTCCGAAGCACGGATCGTATATCTAAAACTTTAAACCAGGAACTCAAACTGTTATCTATTAGTTCTCACACTACAAGTTACTTTATAAGTATGTTCTCAACGTAATGGTCTTACTGAACTAACGTTACAGCTTTTTGGCAAAGTACTACTGCATCGTAGTCTACGTGAGTGATTTAATCACTTAAAAGTATCTTATTAGCACTAAACGTCGTTGCATTTAAGTAGCTCTTAGCGCTTTTATTTTGTCTACTTAATTTTTATGTGACGTTTTACGATTATTAGTTTAATCACAATTTCTTCTATCTCTACAATTATAATAACAATTACAATTTAAAGATTTAATATATCGTATGTATATAGTGTATGTATATAGTATGTATATAGTGATTTTTGTCATCGTACTGGACTGAAAATAAGTTACCTACCTAACTTCTGTCCCTGTCACCTATTTATAATTTTGTACCAAATGGTATAATACGATGTAATGAAATGAGCTTTACATAACGCGATTTGCATGATTGTTTGCCATCTGACGTGGTATAAAAATATAAATCGCGCCTTTAGATTAGAAAGCCAATATTTTCAGATTTTGAGTTAGAGTCATAGTTGACCATTGAAATCGTTCATTGCCCATGGTACCGTTAAAATGACACCACCTGATTGTCAGTCACTTATGACTCATGACACACTCTAAGTGATGTCTCATTTATTAATATTACCTAAAGTAATGATAGATAGATAGGGTCAGTTGATCAAAGATAAACCTATATAGTGCAATACGGTAAAGACCGCCTCGTGTGAATGTTCATATTCATGTCGAAGCGGTCACTGAGATACACAAAGCTTTTAAAGCGCTGCATATGTAGAGTTAGGTAATTAGATCACACTGCAATTATTTTGTCACACGCAGAGTCATCTATAGCTCCACCTATATAGCTCCACCGTTCTTACGTTCGCGCCAGCTTTTAAAGTTAGCGAGCTGAAGTAAGTCAGTGATGGCAGATGAGCGTAGAAGAGAATTACATCGGAGGCCGCGCGTGGGATGATGAAGCGTTGGACGCCTCCCTTCTAAAAGATCTAGAAGAGATACCTAAAGAAAGTGGCAAGCAAGGAAGCAGCTGTGATCCACGATCACATTAAGCCATCTATATAATAAGAGGTTGTGTATTGAAAGGCGTGAGAAATCGAGAAACCCAGTTCTGTTCGGCAGTATAATACATGCTCGCATCTGCTACGTCACTAATAATTGGGAGTGTCATAGGCTATATACTCAGCCATTCCCCATGACGCCTTGGTGGTGTCATTCCCCATGACACACATGTGGTGTCATTTTGACTGTAACTTGAACTATGAACTCCTAAATGGTCATCTAAAGTAATTCTTCACTCTAACTCGAAATCTCAAAAGTATGTATTAATTCTAATGCGAACTCTAAACGCGATCCTCGGAGCCAAATAGTTATTGCTAACCATTCGACCATCGGGCGAGATTTATATTTCTAAAGATGCGATATACGCCTTGAAAAGTCCAACAATGGTTTTAAAAAGAAAAAAAAATTGGAATTAGAAAAAATATATAACCTAAAAGTCAAAAGTGCTAATATCATTCATAAATCTGTAGGTATGGATGTTCCAAAGATTCACAGTGGTGATGGAGTACGAACAAAAACCAGTGCTCCCCCCACCTTTAATAATATTTTGCCATATATACGCCACGGGGAAGTGGGTCACGAGGAACGTCTCCCATAAACGGTTCCAGTATGATAATGGACTAAAGCTGTTCTTGGAGAAGGAGGACATGGAGCGGTTATATGACTTTGAGGAGGAGTGCGTCGAAGGGTATTTTAGGGAACAAGTAAGTTATCATTTTTGTCATATATTAATTATTCATACGGTACTTAATATATAATTGTTTGTCTACTGTATGACATAAAAAAAAATGACCATAACTGCAGTAGCACCTACCTTATCTTTAACATTGAATATTTTTTTGCGATATTTTTGGGATTTGGCTCGTCAATCTCTATAAATTTTAAGAAATCTTAATAATATAATATGTGCATGTATTATTCAAAATTAAAGGTATGGTACTGCACTTATGAACCTTGACTTTATCTACTCGTATATGTTGTAGCCAATACCCGAAATAAGGCGTCCTAGATTTGACTAGTTAAACCTAAGGTGAGGGAGGTGAGGTACACCTCCCTCTCCAGGTACTTTAGGTTTAACTAGCCAAACCTAAGAGCACCTAGATTTCAGGTAATGACCATACATTGTAGTCAATACCCAAAATTAAGCGTCCTAGATTTGACTAGCAAAACTCAAAGTACTTCATCTCCCTCTCCAGAAAGTAAGAGTAGATTAGGTTAGGTTAAGCTTGTGATTAACAAAAGCCAAGCGAGCGAGGCTCTACTTGCATTTAGAGAGGGAGCTGAGGTACCTTAGGTTTAACTAAGACAAACCTAGAAGCGCCTAGATTTCGAGTATTGACTATAACATTATACACCAATTCGTCTTGAGTAAAAATAATGTTCTTCAAAATAACATCAAAAACAGATAACAAGGTAAACAACACGGTTGTCTTTGAGGGAATCGAATCTTTAACTCTTAGCGACCTATGACGCTAAGGGTTAAAGATTCGTTTGTAATTACATTCATTAGAATATAATTGATGATTAAACGAACTTACCAAGTGATGTTCTATCATAATTATACGAAGACTTCGTCTGAAGAGATTAGGATACTAGTAGTAGCACGAACCGTGTGGCCATTCATACACTATAGTTTATATAAAAATTTAACATAGATTAAATATCTTAAAAATATTTTTTATTAGTCCAAATTGTACTTTTCGTAGGGCAATCCTAAGTCGCCATCTTCATTTAGTTCAGAGCTGATATATTCTTACATTTTTTTTTTTTTTTTTAATTCACCCATGGGAATCTTAAATGGGTGGGGGGGAGCTAATCTCTTCAGACGAAGTCTTCGTATAATTATGATAGAACATCACTTGGTAAGTTCGTTTAATCATCAATTATACTGGTCTTCGTCTTCGAGATTAGGATACTAGTAGATCTTTAGAGTTGTGAATTTGAGAAAAAATAAAAACATACTTATGTTTATATAATCAGTTATATTTATTATAACAAGTAAACATATCACAAAAAAAGGATTAACTTTAGTGATTTAAAAAAATATACATCTTTACTGCTAGGAACTATGATTTAAAATAGACATTGCAAAATCATTGCTATTATCTGAAATCACAGCTTTTTGGTAAAAACGAGCAAATACTGATGACGAATCTGACCATCCAGCAGTTTTGCGTATGAGATCAAGATTAACCCCATTTCTATATGCGGTAGATGTGGACGCATGTCTAGTTGAATGAGCACTAAAAATATTTGTATCTACGCCACTCTTATTTAAAACCTCTTTTATCCATCGGCTGATTGATTGGGAACAAACTGGTTTATATGGGGTTTTGAAACTGATAAATAATTGATCATGGTTTCTTAAAGATTCGGTTTTGTTTATATATATTAATAAAGCACTTGCTGGGCAAATTTCTGGCTTCTCTTTAAAAAATGGCAGAATCAAAAGTGGTTGAAGTGAACCCGCCCGTGAAGTTTTGATAAAATCTGGAATTTTTATAATGATTTTTTCATTGGTGATAATTTCAACATTATGTACGTTAATTTTACTTAGAGTTTGCACTCTATGTGCCGTTATAAGAGCTAACAAAGTTACAATCTTTTTTGTTAGGCATTCTATACTAATATCCTCATTTGGATACCATGTTTCTAGAAACCTTAACACAATTGAGGGATTCCAAGTAATATTATATTTTGGCAAAGGAGGACGAATTCGATAAAAGCCCCTGAACAATCTAGTTACTCTGTCATCAGTGCCTATTTTTGTACTAATAATCAATGATAAGGCAGACCTATAACTATTCAATGTACTATATTGAATTCCTGTATGAAACATTTCCGTTAGAAATGTAATTATATAAGGTATTGAAGCCTCATATGTATCAATATTGTGGTCTTTACAAAAAGCAAACCATTTTTTAAAAGCAACTCCATATTGTTTAACTGAGTTGTCCGATATTGATGCACACATGATGTCTAATGCATTTCGAGGGATGCCCCTTCGGGATAATGCCGTGCGGATAACCTCGCGGCTACTAACGTGACCTTGTGTTGCAGTTGCCTGTTAGGAACAGATAACAAAACATTTGTATTGGTTCCGAGTACCAGCATATCGCGACATAATCTTTTAAATATAGGAAACCATGGTTGAGTGGGCCAGAAGGGAACAACCACTATGCCTTCAGCGTCATCAGATATAATTTTACGAATCATTTTTAAAATTACTGATACTGGTGGAAAGGCGTAAAAATTTAAATTATTCCAATTCAGTGTAAATGCATTTATTGCTGAGGCTCCTGGGTCTCTATGCCAGGAAATATATGTGTCGCATTTTTTATTTAACCTAGTCGCAAAAAGATCTATATCAGGTTTTCCAAATAGTTTTACAATTCTGCTGAAGGCATGGTCGCTTAATTCCCACTCAATATCAGGGTGCGATCGTCGCGATTCTGCATCTGCCACTTCATTGTCCTGAGAACTAATGTACGATGCGTACACAAAAATGTTTCTGTCCTCGCACCAGTGCCATAATTTTTTGGTAATGCTAGTTAGATGAGGAAATCGCACACCACCCATTTTGTTAATATACGAAATGGCCGTTGTATTGTCTATGCGAAGGAGTATCTGACAATCATTTAGATTCTTTGCAAATACTTTCAAACCAAAGTATGCTGCCATTATCTCTAAATAGTTGATGTGCATATTTTTCTCATCTTCACTCCATTTTCCATTGGCTCTATCATTATCACATGCTGCCCCCCACCCTGTTTTGCTGGCGTCTGAATAAATTTCCAAACAATAGTAATCATCTCTTATTGGATTTATAGCACTGTCGATATGGCTTAACCACCATGCGAAATCATTTATTAAATATTCTGGAATACTCATATAACAATCATAGTCATCTGTTTTTTGAAGCGCAAGGTATTTACACCGTTCAATATTTTTTGTGTACAACCAACTATATTGAATGGCGGGGCAGGATGAGGCAAGGAGACCTGCTAGTCGAGCGAATTGTCGTATAGTACATCGTTTCAGTTTTATGAACTTTAATATTTCGCGTTTTATCAAAATTCTCTTTTCATTTGGAAGAGCAATATGAAAATTTTTGGTATCAATAATCATTCCCAAGTATTTACATATAGTGCTAGGTGTTAATGAGCTCTTTTCATAATTAATTATGAAGCCTAATGATTCCAAGAGAACTATTGTTTGGTTTACATTTTGTTGACACTCATGATGTGAGTTTGCTATGATACATATGTCATCTAGGTATATAGATGATATGTATCCTAGAGACCGTAATAGAGATATAACCGGCTTCATTAATTTCGTGAAGACTAATGGAGCCGTGTTCATTCCGAAAGGGAGGACATTAAATTCATATAATTTGTTATCAAATGAAAAGCGAAGGTATTTTTTAAATTCATGATTAATGGGCAATAAAAAATAAGCATCTTTTAAGTCAATTGTACATAAAAAGGAATTTTTTGAAATTAATTTTAATGTTGTCCTTAAGTCCTCCATTTTAAAGTGATTTGTTGATATATAATTATTTAACGATTTAAGATTTAAAATAAATCGTTTTTTGCCATTTGGCTTTGACACTAAAAAAATACTTGATATGTATTGTTCATTACATGGTGTGCATTCGGATACTGCACCAGAGTTTAATAGTTCATTAATGATAAGATGAAATTCATTAAACTCTACTTGGGAATAATTTTTAGAAAATGGTGTAAAAACCTGTTCAGGGTCTTTGTGAAAAGGTATTTTATACCCCTCTAAAATCCATGATAGGATTACTGTATCATTTGTAATGAAACGCCATCTATCGTAAAACGAATATTATTATTAATACATTTAATTAGGAGGCATTTTGGATGGTGTGAGCTATGTTTAGGTATTGCAATTGATTATAGGTATTGTTATTATTACGTATCTTTC
Source organism: Hypsopygia costalis (assembly GCA_937001555.2). Classification (NCBI taxonomy): domain Eukaryota; kingdom Metazoa; phylum Arthropoda; class Insecta; order Lepidoptera; family Pyralidae; genus Hypsopygia; species Hypsopygia costalis. The sequence goes on from OW443342.2 coordinate 6,153,718, forward strand.
ACTAAAACAACTAGTGCTGTATAAATTATGTTATAAATGTTTTATTGTATTCTCCTAAATTGTATGTATTTATATTTAAATTATATTATAAATGTTTTAGTACAGTTTATAAATATTTGTTCCAAAATCTATATGTATGTAGTAAACTTTTCGTTACTGAGTGTAGTTAAAATTGTTGTATAACTCTAATTGTGTATTGTTATTAATCAATATGTATTGTTAATAGCAAAATGTGTGCTTTATCGCCTTTGATTGAGCTCCTTTCAATGACTGTAAGGTTGACTGGAAGAGATCTCTATTAGGGATAAGTCCGCCTATGTATTACTCTTTACTTTTAAGAATTGTATTACATATTGTTATTGCATTAAAGAACTTACAAACAAACAAACGAAGACAGTCTACCAGCATGATGACGTACCTCAGCTATCGGCGAGTCAGCGTGCGCCCTCGTGAGCGCTGCGGCTGCATTGGCGGCGGTGCCCGATACAGTGGAGGCGGCGGCGGTAGCGGCTGTGGCGGCGGCGGTACTGGTGCCTCGTATCTGCGAGGTTGTTGCGCTGTAGGCGCTAATCTCCTCCCTGCTCCCGGCTGCCTCGCCAGTGGAAGCGGAGGTCTCACGTTTAAAGAACGTGGTTGGTTAGGCTTAGGCTGTGAAACTGCAGATCTAGGTTGAGAAGCAGTTTTCATTTCAGCTCCTGATTTATTTATTGCTTTTGCAGCTTTTAGCGTATCAGCTAGTTTTTCCCCAAATAAAAAACTGTCAATATTCGTTGTATAAAGATGATCTTTAATCTCTTTTTTAATTGTAGAGGTAACAAAACTTCGTCGAGACATTGATTCGACATATTGATAGTCGCATAGAAGTCTAACTCCATCTAACAAAAATTTTAAGACGTCAGTATCCTTGTCTTGACTCGCAAACATTTTTGTTAATGCCTGGCTAATGCAGGTTATAGCAATCGCTAGTTGGTTCTGTTTGACTTCAATGGCTTTGTCTTTTTTTACTAAAGTGTCAGACAATGCGGCCCTTAGTTCTGGGTTCAACTGAGGGGACCCAACTCTAAGACAGTTTTCAGACAATAGGTACTTGTCGAGGATATCCTTTTTTATTTCTTTCGTCAAGCCAGAAGTGGCTATGTGTTCCCAACGTACAGCCAGTTCGGACTGTATTGGTGAGCTGTAGTTTTTACTTTTTGAGGGGGTTTCACCTAATAAGTTAAGTATGTCATCATCCAACGCAATCTGAGTATCACTATTCTCTACGGAGGTTGGTGTCATATCGAGTTGACTTAATTCGATTGAAGGTGATTGAATTTTACTCATTGCATTATCTATGCTATCCGTTATGACGGGCGCATCTTCGGATATATCCGGTTGGTTGTCTACAAGTAAACAATAACAGCAATAAGAACCAAATTTGGTTAATAAGTTCATAATATAAGACATAGGCTCATAACCTATGCTCAAATAATATAGACGTGAAGGCATTATCCTCAAGAGATAAGCTCATCACTTTAATCATTATTTTTTTTACAAAGGCGATAGTCTCAACAACTTCAATGTACTTTCGTGAAGGTGACACTCTCTAATGAAGTGTACTCAACACTATGAATTTTTCCTACGATTAGATTAAATATTTATTTCCAACCTTTTAACTAAGCGTTACAAAATATAATTGATTTTACATACCTTCTTAATGACAATGCCGCAACGGAATTATCCGAGGATGATGAACTCGATAGTTTTCGAGAACGTTTTTGTATCTTCCTTTCGATTTTCTTTAGTTTTCGTAGGAGATAATCATTGCTGTCCGAGTCCTTATGCTTACGCTTTGGCATCTTTAAACTCAATAGACACTAAGAATATATATTTTTTGGAGCGAACGTGTTGAACGGCCGAGCACTAGAACGCGAATGAAGATGGCGACTTAGGATTGCCCTACGAAAAGTACAATTTGGACTAATAAAAAATATTTTTAAGATATTTAATCTATGTTAAATTTTTATATAAACTATAGTGTATGAATGGCCACACGGTTCGTGCTACTACTAGTATCCTAATCTCGAAGACGAAGACCAGTATAATTACAAACAAATCTTGACAAACTACTTTTTTTTTAAAGGGTTAAAGATTTGTTTGTAATTATATTCTTATAATTTATAATTATAAGTATTCTTATAATTTATAATTATAAGAATATAATTATAAATTATATTTATATTGTAATTATTTTCTTGTAATTATATTCTATTAACCTTTTTTTAAAAGGGTTAAAGATTTGTTTGTTTTTATTATAATATTAATTATTATATTCTAATGAATATAATTACAAACGAATATTTAACCCTTAGCGTCATAGGTCGCTAAGAGTTAAAGATTCTAATAAATACTAATGTGTTTATTAATTTACTACATTACAGACTCTATCACCAAGCCCGTAAAAATATCCAATATTTTTATCAATGTGTAATTTCAGGAAGTTAAATTATCTAATTCTTTAGAAGAGAGAGTAAGGAATACAACTGATAAGGTAGAAAATATTACGACCAAAATGGAAGACTTAAATCAGAAAGCTAATTGCCAAATACAGTCAATGCAGGTGAGTGTATCATGATCATCATCATCATCAGGTCCATTTTAGTAACCGCTACAGGAGCACGACCCTCTCTCGTCCGTCCTAGACGGAAGGACGATTTGGCCTACACTCCCCACGCTGGCCAAACGGGTTGGGGAGGCCTGATCAATATTTGATAATGTATTTCCCTTAGTCGCCTTGTACGACATCCACGGGAAGAAACGGAGTGATTCTATTCTAGTCTGCCGGAAACCACACGGCCAAGTGTAGTGGCCAAGGTGAGTGTATCTACAATAGTAATTACAGAGAAATATTTTAATTTAAAACAATAGAGGTGTGGCTGTGGACATGGCCGTGTGTTGTACGTGAATACGTTATATGCACTAAAATTATCTCAAAATAGCAGCGCTTCCCCCTTCCGCGCACGCGATGTTCCATCCTTACTTAGCGTAATAATTTTGTTAATCCTTCATATAACCAGTGGTGTGATTGAATTTTGGATGGAGATGATAGATATGTAGCTGCAACACCAAACTGTATCCCACGATTTTGTTATCATTCGTTGGGTTATAGTTCGTTGCTCGAGAAGAACAACCACTGATTTTCAGTTATCACCTTTGAGATTATGAGGACAAGTGTAGTGTAACCATACATAATGAAACCATAACCACCATTAATTCACAAGTACAAAAAGCCAGAATACCACTGCCCATTCTTAATTGCATCTATATATATTCGTAGCTTGTGTACCTGTTAGGCAAAAAATAAAAATAATAATAACAATAGATGCTCGGTTTCTTACGACCCAAAACAATTAGTATTAAATTAACATTATTCCTTGTTACAGAGTGTAGAATTTAGGTTAAGAAAATTAGAAGATGTAGCGGAACAGACTATGAATCATCTAGCAGTCATACATCGGTTTATGGCCACGCATCCTTCACTAGTAAATAGAGGGTCTACGGACACCCTTGGACCACCTCCACCAACCTTCCAGGCCGGAACAATGAGGCTCAGAACAGCTAGCGATAGATCTGAGGTAACAACCAAAAGTTAACCTTACTTTCAGACTACTAAGGGTGAATTTCTTTTGACGTAGGTAGCAAAACTAGCTGGGATCTCTATTAATAAAAATGGTACTGTTGCATTTTCGACGCTATCTGGGTATAATAAGGCTGAATTTTAAACGTTCCCGAATTTTATATCCGGGGACCTCTTGAGACGGCCGTGAATATTTATGTGCGACGATGACACTCCCGAGACCCACAACTTGGCATGCGGCGTTTGAATTTTGGGCATGAATCGAATCAGAAACTAACATAAGGCTGTCTCTTTCTACATTGCAAATACAATAAGAAGAAACCACTCCGTTTGTGTTACCTTAGCCCAAAATATTTTAAAAAGGAACATCGAATGATATTATTAATACCATAGATATGCTACAAGCCGAAGTGAGGTAATTGTCTTACCTCTGCAATTACTACGCACAAGCAAGCCGACGAAACTGACGTTTGTGACAATTGATTGAAAAGGTAAAAATGCCGTCTTCTGTATAACGAAAATGAACAATTTATGTTGATAAAGTAAATAAAGCCCAAAGTATTACATATCACACTAAAGTACAATAATATTTGATGTAAACGGGTATTCTATGTTAATTTTATATTTTTGCAAGAAAAAGTGGCGCCATTGCGGCGAATACGTACTCGGCGATGGTAAAAGATAGCAAGTATATTAAAGCGCCGAGATGATAAGGATAGCAATAGACATAGAGCTCCCTGGCCAGGAACCGTTTTCTGTATGAATATGACATAACTATAGTATTATAACGTCATCGGGAACATCACTCAAAAAACAAATTCACACACAAAGACATGGAACGTCTCTTCCCGTGTCTTTATTAAATAGTATAATGGATGTAAATTCAATTCTCTACCAATAAAAACATCCAGTCTGTTAAAGGGGTCCATATTGCCACTTGAGTAAAAAAAGTATTATTCACTAAATTCTTATCTAATCAAGAAACTGTGTTACACGATTTTGATATATAAAATCATTTGTACTATTAAATTTATTTTTACTGGCCGGTTTCGCTTCTACAGCGTTATTAAGTACTTTATTATTATACCAGTGATTTTATTATATAAAAATGTTGAAAACGTTCCACGAAGTGCCAGCAATCACTAGAATCAACATTCCTTTTTTATTAATTAAGTTACAAAATTGATGAAAAAAATAATTATAATAATATAGTTGTTGCAGCGAAATTTATGGAAAACGGCCGTTTTTGGCACATTTTACTTCAACAGCTATAAAGCACATTATCTTAATATTATTTTTAAATAGTTGTCTTGGCCAACTAACCAGAATATTATAAATAGTTTTTTAGTAGTGTAATTACGTAATAGGTAGATGGCGCCACACTGTGACTCACGCAGTAAAATATAAAATGCAAAAATTCGTCACCAACAAAAACCTTCCGCTCAGTTGAAAGAGCACTCGACCGGTCATCGTGGTCAAATTATTCCACATTATTTTATCAATTTTATGAGTTACTAGCGGTTCGCTGCTACGCAGTGGCTCAATCTTCCCATCCCTATCTCATTTCAGTGGATTTCAAATAACACAAACATTTAAATGGATTTCAAACCCTGTCCTAACAATAAGGAACACGACAAAAAAACAATTATCCCATTTCATGCATCAGTTCGAAAATTATACACGCGTATATTCATTTTTGGGATTCATTTTCAGCGAAATTTATTGAGATAAAATCGTCCGGTCGTTCTGTCTGTCCGTCCTGAAACTCAAAATTTCGAAATTCTGATTTCGGATTCGTGTAGAGCATCAAAAAGTAGTACTGTAATTACGACTCGTACGTACTCGAAGTACTTCCACCTCACAGAATACGGCAGCCAAATAACAATGCCTTTGAGTGTTGTTGTGTTCCTATGAGTGAGTGAGGTCATCAGGAAGGAAGTACTACGTAGGCAGCGGGGGTGGTGGCGCGCGAGGGATTTTTCATGATGCGAGCGTTTATATGGCTACGGTAACCGCTACACAACAGGCGGACTGGCGGGCTGGCGGGTATAAAAAAAGAATTAAATAAATAAATATTCCAGGACAAATTACACACGGCCATCTAGTCCCAAACTAAGCAAAGCTTGTACTATGGGTACTAGATAACTGATATAATACTTAAATACATTTTTTTTTTGTAAATACATACATATAATACATAGAAAATACCCAGACCAAGACAAACAGACATGTTCATATACACAAATATTTGTTTTGTGCGGGGATCGAACCCGCCACCTCGGAGTCAAAGTGGCCATTGCTAACCATTCAACCACCGGGCTCGTCAAACGATCTATATTTAGATTATTCAGCAGTCGCGTATTTAGAAATTATAAATACATAATTTTTTTGTATAAACCTTTTCGACGTACCTTTTCAATTTAAAGGGGATGGGGGCCCACCACACATTCCCACCACTGTGTCTCCTGTGTAGCCAGGATTAATATCGGCGACCGCCAAAAAAGGCAATGAACAGTGAAACTAAGGCTGCCTTTGAACTCACAACGTGTTTAATCAGAAGAAATTAGTAGGTTAGGAAGCTTTTGGAATTGAAATTAAATACAAACCTTTATCTAATAATCTACCAATTTCCTTGTAAATATCTTAAGTAAAGTTATCTATCCGTTAGAAATTAGTTACGGAACGACCAAGAGTAGACGATTTAATCAAGACTGATCAAACGCAACTTTAAGGTTTCATCATAACTTCCTCCGGTTACCCCATATCTGCTTTAATTTCCCTTGTAATATATCACATTTGGGGAAATTAATTAATAAACATGTTCTTAAATTTATTTACCTACATCGTCCAAATAATCTATTACAACGTATTAAGGCGATGCGTAATTCGCCGGGCCAGCTAGTAATATAATAATTATCTAATTATACGAGTATGTATGAAGTACCTAATTCAACAAATAAAATAAAATTCTAAAAATATTATGATAAAATGTTTTTGAAAATAATACTAGCTTCCACCCGCGGCGTCGCCCTGCTTGAGCACAGTACAGAAATGATATAAGGCAGACTAAAATTCCTTATTCATTGTATGATTATGCCTTTATCCCTCAATAACGACGTGATCACGTGAGTAATGAAGATATTGGTTCCAATATGACGGCCTGCAAGTCACGGGGCTTCTCATAAAAGTTCTTTTCAAAGGTACCTACATCTCAATCTAAGAAATGTATTGTAAAAAGAATCTATTATTTTACTTATTCTTTTAGGCTCACCATAACCTTTAAAACCACCTGCATGTGGTGCACCCTCCCGTCTAGCGAAAGAGGCTCTAGCAATAGAATGGTAGGGTATAGCTCATTTGTAAGACCGACTGGAGAAGTACTCATTCTCACCTCAGACCTCAAAAAATATTACAACTTTCTTTGACGGTTGTTATGTTCCTCTGAGTGAGTGAGGTCATCAGAAACGAAGCAGTTTAAAGGGAATGACGGCGCACGAGCGATATTTATAGTTTAATTATATCATCGTTAATCTGGCTACAGTAAAAACTCCACATCAAGCAGGCTGTATGCTAGTTTGTCACCCGACGTAGTATAAAAGAAACTACAAAGAAATGTTAAAATAAAAACCCTGATAGGCTGCTATAACTATACATTTGATTACAAACAACGCAGTGAAACAAATTAATTAAATTAATTAAAATTGTTACACAAAATAATACAAGGAAAATAAAAATAAGGCAGATTTTTTTTATACACGGGGAGCGACCTATGCAAGATAAGCCAAGTGGTTCGTAAAAACATCCTATTGATAATTAAGTTAAACATTACGTGAAACCAAAGATAGTCAGGTAAATGGCACTTTTTCTTTTAGCAATTTCCACATATTTTTGGGAATTTACATTTTTCCCCATAGATGTTATAGGTACACATACGTCTTCCTGTATAATTTCGCAACCCACGTCACTCAATTTATTTGAAAAAAAATTGACAAGGGTAGCCTTCAATAGTGTTATCTACAGAAAAATATTATCTAAATATACATATTTATTTGAATACAAATTTATACTTTAATAGCAAATTGGCTGTCTAGTTCTTAAGCTTTCGCAGTCCACAAGCGCCACTGTATTATACGGAATCAGTCATTAACATTACAGATTTTTTGCTTTTTTTTATACGAAAAGGGGGCAATTGAACAATGGCCCACAGGTCATCTGATGGAAAGCAATAATCATCGCGCATGGAGATCAGCAACATTAAGGGGTCGTCGATCGGTTGCCATTATAATCCTTCCTTACCTACGTTCCTAATGCAAATTAGCTAAAGATCTAAGAGTAACTGTATTTATTACATCTTTCCTTTATCTTTTAAAGCTACTCCATACATTATATTTTAAGGTTACGCTAAGGCTTTAAGGTTACGTTGAAACGATTGCTTTCAGCGATCAGGCAATAAGGCCTTGTTGCATATTATCTTATATTGTGTAAAAACAATGTAAATTGTCTCTGTTATTTTTAGTGCAAATAAAACACATTTTATCTATGTAACTCTTCTAACTCAAAATAAATAAAAAATATTACAATCAAAATAAAACGATGGCAAGTTTGATCGAATTTAAACTTTATCTCAAACCTCACACAATATAGTCTTGAATAACGCATACTCGGCCGATTTTCACGCGGACACAGCCGAGGACATCAGCTACGGGACGGGGGCCCACCACATTGTCCCACCACTGTGTCTCCTGTGTAGCTAGGATTAACAGCGGTGACCATCAACAAAAAGGCAAAAAACAATGAAGTCCACTGCAGTCTCGGAGGTAAAATTACGGCTGCCCTGGAACTCACAACGAATATAATCAGAAGAAATTAGTAGAAATAGGAAGTATTCGGAATTTGACTTTCCTTCTTGGCAATGTTAGAGACAGCAATATGTCAGACAAAAATAAAAGCCTAAAGAGATGGCTAGTCAAGTGAAGCCCAACTGCTGTGCACTACGGATTTTCAATATCTAACACTATTGGGGACCTAAAACAGTGAGTTTGCTACCTAAACACATCGATTCCAATAACATGAATTGCAAAATCGTCATGAATGGCATCAGCTAGTTAATCATAGGAGATAAATAATACAGGAAATTCTGCACACAACTTCCTTATGCTTAGCAATATTATAGGTGTTTTTATCCACACCTCTTCATCTCGAGCAATCAGTGTTAGTCTAGTACAGTAACTTCACTAATTCAGTGTTCTCTATTTTTTAAGAATGCTTCTGATTCGACTATAACGTTGTCTGTGTTTCCCATTTCAGCATGAAATTTAACTTTTGATGTCTTATGTTAATGCAAACTCGATTTACATTTTTTTTGTTACCTGTTATATGTGGAGGTGGATCTATTGTATACCATTGAATCGTTAAAATTTATATTCCTGCTATGTGTACTGTTATTTTTGAAAAAATAATTTTCATTGCTTTTCTGTCTGTATCAGAACTTCTAATGTTATTTATTACTTCCATCCTTGTACTGCCGATTTTTCTATAACCCGATATACACATGGCATTTAATAAATTTTGACAATCTTTGCTTCTGCATATTCGGTGATATGATATTATCTGGGGATGCTAGGAAATTATCATATTGAATTAATTTATTTTCTTATTCCGATCATTGTAAAAATGCTATCTATTTGTTTAGCATACATTAATGTTATAATAGATGCATTGTGCTAGTCAGATTCTTTAATAACTTCGGTTTTCTTGATATGCAATTCTAATTGATGTTGTAACAGTAGAATAATATAGTTTTATCAAATACATATACGAGTAATATGTATTCCTGTACAAATTACACTGCGCCATCTAGTCCCAAAGCTTGTATCTATGGGTACTAGATAACAGATATATTTACTTAAATATATTTTTGGTAAATAAGTACATATAAGACATAGAAAACACCCAGACCAAGGGAAACAGACATGATCATGCACACAAATGTTTGTCTTGTGCGGGGATGAAACCTCGTCTACGACTTCGGAATCAGAGTGGCCATTGGTAGGCATTGGACCACCGAGTTCATTAAATGTCACTCTAGATGACTATTAGTATTCATTTAATGTCTTATAACATATTGCCATATGTCTAAGTAGTTCTGTATCATTGATTTCTGTTTTTAATACAAAATAATTTAAAACATGAATCATCTCCCATAATTCAAGTCAGGGTAAAATGTCTCTTAAAACTGGTATACCCTACTTGCTTATAACTTAATAAGGGTCGCTGTAGTTAGGAATAAAGCTCCCGCTGACATCATATCACTGAGTATGCTCTTATCTGGAAGTGTCGCTGAGGCCATTTGTAACGACCCGGTTTTCAGTCGTTCTTAGATCTGGCTGATATTCATAACAAAATTGGAAATTACACAAAACATCTCAACCTATCTTGTGTTCTAAATTGACATATCAATTAGACTTAGACTTGGCTGGGAACCGTGTCGTTTATAAGTAGCCAATCGTGGTGACACACAGGTGCTGTCAGATAGCGACACAGGCGCAGCTCGCTTCGCCGTCCGGCCCGTGCAGGAGGAGGACGAAGCCTCCCAACCCTCCGAAGTAAGCGCTTCTACTCAATCTAACTCTCCGTTTTCACTGCCTAAACGAAATAATCGCTTCCTTTCGCCTCCTTTATGTCTCGGAACAGGAAAATGACTCACTTTATTTCCTTGCCACAGAGAAAAAATATAAGTTACATTGATGATATTTAAGATGATATTTATTTTATATAGCTTCATAAACCAAAATTCCGATTGGCATCTTTTAAAAGCTATGTTATTTTCCAGACAGAAACTATTAAAGAATCTGCTTGTGATGTGAGTAATGATTTACTAAACGTCAGAGTACTACTATTTCTATTAATATTTTGCTTTACGTAAACATTAATTAATCCGTTGAAAATCACAAATTAACACTCTTCACTTTGATTGTTATCACAAAATAATGCGTACATAACTGCAATGCATTTTGCTTTTTTTATACCAATCACTTTCAATTGCGTTTCTCCACTTGCGTGTTTGGGCAGTAAAACGGGATATATAGTACTAGTCTAGATAATATAAATGGAATTAACGCTAAAACATTGTAGCTCTCTCCGCTATAATGGCTACTAGGACCGCAAACGGCATCTTTTAAGTCGTCTCAAATGGACCGAAAACGAAGCCCTAGAGATACACAAAGTGATTTGTGTGTCGTGTGAGACAGCACTTCTGACAAAACTGTCGTAGATATTTTGCGCCCAAAAAGTATTATTTGTTGAAATACTCTTTGCATGATTTTTTTTATTTTGCACCTTTTGCTAAAATGATAAATGAACACCTATGTTCCTTCGTAATATATCATGCAATGAACTATGCTATTTTTACTATCGCTTCACTTATAAGAATCCTTTAGAATGCTTGTAAACAGCACTTTTGACTGTTGCCTGCTTTAGTCCTAACAATAGCAACTTCTTTTTTGCTTTCAATCTTTCTATCTTAATTATTTGAGTCACTTCCATTTCACGCTACATTTATTTTATTTTTTCAGGCATGTTAGAATTTATAGGAAAAAATACTTTACTTATATATTGTAGCTACAATCTTTTCTTAGGATGAACTTCCACAATCTGGACCAGAGGCCGTTGTAGAGAAAGAACCGGAGGCTGATTCTGCATCTACGTCTTCGGGTGGTAGTGTTGCAGGCCCTGAAGTAACGGTTATCAGACCACAACCACCAGTCACACCTGCAAGACAAATGTCTACAGATAGCAATAGAACAGAACGGAGTGATGAAAAGAAAAGTTAGTATTATAATAACAGCTTACATATGTTGAAATAAAGATTAATACCAGTTGCACAATTATTTTGCTTCAGTCTTAAAAATTCAGATTAAAAATCAACGTAACATATAATTTCTTTTTCATGATTTTGTAGTAACAAAATTTCTGATCACTTTTCCCTAAATTTAGTTCCTTCATCAACGGACGATGCTTTCTTGCCTGAAGTCCACGAGATGCCATCAGATCTAGCCAGCCTCCGACCGCGGACCACTTCAGCCGCAACTCGTCGCACAGCTAACACTAGACGGTAAGCATCGTAGATCTTTATTTATCAGCCATAGGATCAGCAAAACATTTTAAATCACATGGAATTCTCAGGATAGTTAGGAATATCATTATATTGCTAAAGTTTGCACATTACATTTTGCAATTAGAACTGAAGATCTTTTACTTGGCCTTTGCCTGGGATGAGTTATTTTTCACCACCATCATAGCCAACATTACATGATGTAATATTCACCTACTTAACAAAAATACTTGCCCAAAATGTGTAGGTACTTGTATTTCATTAATCCCATGAATAACTATCTATATGATTAATAAATTACCAAAATTATCCTCTCCCCGATGGGTGTCCAATTGCTATAAGTACTTTAGACCTTAATATCACCACAATATATCATATTGGCATGAATGCTATATCATTTTAATTTAAAATTGTTCTTCACGTTTTTATCAAACGGTATCGATCCAAAAGCGTACCCATTTATTTTTATTTTCTCATGAAATTGGCAATTATTTATATGGATGAATTCAAAATTATCATCTCCATGATTATTTAATTTAATTTTTTGTTACCTTCTTGCATCTGTTAGGAGACGTTTGTGGAAACAGTAAGTTAATTAGACTCATATGGCGATTGGCTTAGCTTGTATTTAGCAATGTAGTTAGATGTAGTAAATTGTTGTGTAATAATTTCACACCTGTATAGCTTCTCACACACAGTGTCACTAAGATTGTTTGTAGCCGTTAACAAACTATTGCACACATTCTAATCACTAACACAAGCGGTTAAACATTTATATGTAAATCATAAATGCGTATGAAATGTAAACGTTTGTTTTCTTTATACAACTAATTTTCAATTTAAAGCAAGAAATCAACCATGACCTCTATCTCGATCAGCTTCAATATCTTTAAGATTTCTTCTTCCAGTACTTTGACCTGATGATTTTCGTACTCTGTCTTATTTCTGACTCACTTCTACTGACTATCGAATTCTGTTATTTGTCTATTTACTATCAACTATGCAACCTAGACTTGTACCGGTAAGTTCAGGACAAAAAGGTTGTATATAAAGATACATATTTAAACGTTATGTTTATTTAACAAAGCACATTCAAATTCAAAAACATTTCTTCAGTCTTTATTATTTTAGACACATCACTTAAACTTATATAAACACTTTTCCATTACTACAACGACACAAGACAATGCAATCAAAACGTAATTTCAGGTTCATCATTTTCTTAACTAGAATTTCTGCCCTCCAGGCGATCGGAAGGAGGAAACGACTGCGGAATGGGCGGTCATCATACGACTCAGCATCTCGCACCGAGGAGACAGCACAGTCAAACGCACTCTGAGCCAGACAACTCTGCTGTCGACGCTGGTTCGGTACACAACTCCACAAACGGTAAGAAACAACTTTAAATGTAAAATGTCCACCAATCCGATTTTTGAGTTCAAAACTCAATAGAGATAAGAGAGCATCTCGGGGAAAATCCAAATCAATGAGATATTTTTGAACGCAGTTCAGTCGCACAGGTTCGGTTACATGCCGCAAGGGGATACCTAAAATAACGTACATATGTGTTTTTAGCCCTCGTAATTGAATTTTTTCCCTTAACTCATGCATAGTCACAAAATCATTTAATTGCTTGACGAACTTAAAAAATGTGTTTAAGTAATCTAAAAATATAAATACAATTAATTGCTGAAACATATAGTAAAGCAATTTTAAGGACAAATTACAAGATATCTTGGAACCGTGCGACCGCATGCAACTTGGTCCAAATTCTTAGAATCTTTAGAATCATTATTATTGTTATAACTGTAAGTTACAACGATATATCATTTTGTTCTTTTAAATATAACTTACAAAAGATTACATTTAAGTACATTCTCTTAAAATACGTTGAGTCGAATGCCGTCTACCAAATGAAAATTGCACCAAATAATTTTAACATGCAAAGATGTCATTAACTTGACTTCAAGTCACAATCCTCATCTCTGCTGAGTAAATCGAAAATGACACCAAAAATTCTTATACGAATTTAAGATTATTTTATAAATACATTTAAAAATAAATCCTTGGTTATGGCACTGGCAACAACAGATAATAAATTCCACGTCATAGCCGCCGGCATTTTGAGATAACCGCCTTACAAACACGATTTAGCTGATTTTGCTGTTTTAACAGAATGCGTCTTCTTTTTTTCTGATGTTTTTGTTGCTTGTCTTGTTTTGTTGACATACGGGGTTTTTTATATTTATAATGGACAAAGAAACTTTTTGTTTGACACACTGAACATTGTGTATAAGCAGCAAGTCATTGATATGCAGAAGAAACAATTGTGTGCATGAACATGTCTGTTTATCATACATCTGACATCAAAAATTCTTATACGAATTTAAGATTATTTTATAAATACATTTAAAAATAAATCCTTGGTTATGGCACTGGCAACAACAGATAATAAATTCCACGTCATAGCCGCCGGCATTTTGAGATAACCGCCTTACAAACACGATTTAGCTGATTTTGCTGTTTTAACATAATGCGTCTTCTTTTTTTCTGATGTTTTTGTTGCTTGTCTTGTTTTGTTGACATACGGGGTTTTTTATATTTATAATGGACAAAGAAACTTTTTGTTTGACACAATGAACATTGTGTATAAGCAGCAAGTCATTGATATGCAGAAGAAACAATTGTGTGCATGAACATGTCTGTTTATCTTGGTCTAGATGTTTTATATGTATTATAAGTATGTATTTACAAAAAAAAATTGGGATTAGATGGCGCTGTGTAAATTGTCCAGAAATATTTATTTATCTAATGACAACAGCCGGGACCAACGGCTTAACGTGCGCTCCGTCGCACGAAGAAGCTCGAGATAAATAAACCTATCTATAGACAGGCACACAGGTGCCGTTGCCCGTTGCGCGTGTCAGTCTAATCGAATACGCAAGTTAAGCAACGTTACACAGGACAGACAGATCTATAGACAGGCACCTGTGTGACTGACACGCGCAACGACGCCATCGAGCTTCTTATAGAGAAATGGTATTAATCAAATAATGCATAGTTCCATAGCTGGGCACCGTTAATCAAATAGTTAACTTCGTTAATCGCTAAACCGTTACTGAAAAAGTTAACTTCGTTAAAAGTTAAATTATAGAAAATTTAACGGAAATTAACGTTAATCGTTAATCCGTTAACACGTGATAAAAATTGCATCTTCTTATAAAAAGTATTGGGTCTAGAAGTTAACAGGACCCACAACTATCGACAACATGTAAAGTTTAAATAAAAATAATGACTATGTATTGGGCCACTTTTGCTTGAGGTGCTTTGATTATTGATTCTGCAGGTGCCGGCGCTATCATCATTTTTATCGGAACGAGCGATTCTCATTTTGCTTGCCCCAGTTTGACCCCACCTCAAATTCTATGCACTCTTCTTATGTGTTGTTTGAGATTGTTGAGGCTCGATATACCTTTGAGCTTTTATTTTTGTTTGCTTAGGTTAGCATCGTTTACACTCAAAAAGTATTTGTTCCCCCGATCTGGATACAAAATTAATATAATCACTCAAATGTGGCCACGGATTTTCGTCTGAGTGGAGCTCGAGTCCGATTCCATGATATTATGGTTTTATTTTGCACAGAACACTCTTTCTTTATAAATACATAAACTGTAAACGCAACGCAACGCAAACGCAAACTATTACTGTCAGTACACAAATAAGTGCTAGATTAACGATTAACGGACTTTGGGAAATTTAACGAAAGTTAACGAGTCCGTTAAAATATTTTTAAGTTAACTTAAAAGTTAATCCGTTACTCGAAATATTAACTTCGTTAATTAACGATTGACGAGTTAATGCCCAGCTATGCATATTTCTAAGAAACGAAGTGTTAGAAATGGTAGCACTAACAAGAGTATATGTATACTGGGAGCGACAAGCGTGGAATTAAGTTACCTCGATCTTACAAATTATGCTGTCGATCGGCGGGGAAGAAATGAGATACGTTACGAGAGATGAGTGGGAGAATTGCGCTTCACCCTTATAATATATTTTCACTAGTTTCCGCCCGGGGCACTTCTCGTGGAGAGATCTGTTCGTACTCTACGTTTTAGAATCTAAGATTTAATCTTGGCTAATCTTTAAAGCTTGATCTAGATTTTAGATTTAAGCAGCTTCAATATTTTTTATACTACTTTGGGTGGCAGACAAGCATACAGTCCACTTGATGTAAAGCGATTACTGTAGGCATAATAATGCTCGCATCATGAAATTAATGATCGCTTAAGCACCGCTGTCAACGTAACAACTCATTCATTTCTGGTAACCTCGCTCACTCGCAGGAACACAACATCTCTCGTGGGAATTGTTATTTCGCTGCGGTATTCTGTGAGGTGGAGGTACTTCGCCAGTCTGGCAGTTTACACATACGTTTCACCTTACCTCTCTTTTGACAGAGCCTCTTACGCTTGTGCCGACAAGCGAAACAGGTACAGGCAAAGGGTGCACTATACGTGCAGGTAACTTTGGCTCTAAAGATCGTGGTGAGCGACTTACACCCCAAACTAACCCCGAACAGATAAATTAAGAGTTATATAAATAAACTAGCTGACCCGCCGAACGTTGTTTTGCCATATTCATAGGATTATTTTAGTAGAAAAAAATAGATAACAACCTATTCTCAGACCTACTGAATATACATATAAAATTTTATAAAAATCGGTCAAGCCATTTCGGAGGAGTAAGGTAACTAACATTGTGACATGAGAATTTTATATGTTAGATAATGTAATATAATAGAATATTTTTAAAATGCAAAATTTCCACACCCTTAAGGGATTTCAACCCACGACCTCTCGATTGGAAGAGCACTCGACCGGTAACCGAAAGGTCGTGAGTTCAAGTCCCACCTAGGGGTGGGAGTTGAACTTTTCCGGCAAGTTGGCCGAAATGCATTATTAAAATAATAATTAAATAAAGAGTTTATTCATGTTTTACCGTGAATAAACTGTTTATTTAATTATTATTTTGCTATAAATAGCATGCAACCACAACTTTTGCTCAGAGGATTAGCGTTGCGTTGATATTCAGCGAGGTAGTGCTGCCAGCATTCTTGGTACGCTACCGAAGGGCAACGATATGGGCGATTTTTAATCGTCTCCAAAAAATGAGGTTCTCAATTCGGCTGTATTTTTTTTAATGTTTGTTATTAATTACTCCGTGATTTATAAAACTTTTTTTATTTGAAAGAGTCCCATTGTTTTATTTTGTTTCTTTTTATATATGTAAATATATTATTCGTTAATATTAAGTTTACCTAAGTTTTAAAAGAGAAGTATTAAATTTAATTACTGGTCATTGAATAAACAAATAGCCACAATGAATTTATTTTAACATGTCAAAATAATATTAAAATAGAGTTTCAATTCAAAAAGATATGTACTTTTACATGTCAAATAAAATAGCTACCTCAAAAATAGGAATAAAAATGAAATAAAATTATGTGCCTTTTGTTATGTCAATATAATCATCAATCAATCAATTCATCATCATGAAATCATCAATCAATTTATTTATTTGCAAGAATACTTATAATGCAATCACATAATATACAATATTATATGATTATAATATAAGTATGTTAAAATACACATTTGTCAAAGTATTCACCCTGCATGCATGTATAATAGTCATGTCATAGAATTTAATACAAGGGTTGAATTTGTACATTACAAGCGAATTACAGACACTCTGATTTTTATTTATATGTACGTGTATATAAATACTATTGCATGCGAGCAAGCACACGGTCCATCTGATGTGAAGCGGATACCACAGTAATATAAACGCCCGTTATAAGAAATACCCACATCTCTCGCCATCGACAGGTAATTCATCCTCACACATTGGAGCCTAAGTGGTCACGTACTGTGCGGTTTCAGAGAAGTTTCCTTCCGCGTACTATCAAGTTGTGGAATTAACTACCTGTCGAGGTTTTCCCAGTAGCCTACAGCATGGGGTTCCTCAGTAAGGGCGTGAAACGGCGCACATCACATGCGCGTCGGCAACGCGCATGTGATGCCCTGGTGTTGCAGGCATCCATAGGCTACGGTAGCTGCTTTCCATCAAATGAACCGAATGCTTTTTTGCCTAATTAGTGGTATAAAAAAATACTGCGCCCGCGCTTCCACCCCTGCAGCCACCGCAGCGACCGTTCGTCCAACTTACTTTCACCAATAACATCTCGATAGTTTTTGTTTTACTACACACCAACCCTGAAGGGAATTGTTATTTGGCTGCGGTATTCTGTGAGTTGGAGGTACATTCCCAATCAAGAAGCTTATAAATATGCCATACTCACCTCGTTTTGCCTGTTAGGGGAGCCTCGTATGTCAGTCAGCAGGGTGCACCACGTGCAGGTGCCGATGGCTTTGGTTCTTTTGGTGTTTGGTGGTGTTTGATGTTTCTTTTTGATCAACATTTTTATGTTACTTGACACTTACACCTCAAAATGTTCTCTATCTTAAAATGTTCAACATCCAGGTCCGCAGTCAGGCTGGGAGGTGACAGGCGGCGCGGCCGGTATCCCATCAGGCCGCACAAGGGTCGGTGCTCCTCCAAGGTCGCTCCTCCTCGCCATGCACGAGTACACCAGCATCACTGACGAGCTGGAGACCGTGTATGGACTGTTCTCCCCTCCACATACTCCTAGGTAAGTATAATAAGTAACATAACAGGAAAAAAATCGCCGACAGGTTTTCGTCGTCGTCCCTTATTCATCCCACTGCTGAGATACAGGTCTCTCCTCAATCAAAGGGGTTTAGAGCATACTCCACCACGCTGCTCAACTGTGTGTTGACGGAGGCCAGTATTTTCCGCCTCAAGGCCACTGACTTAGCTAAACGACTGTCATCTAATGACAACAGTCGTGACGCATATTTGCATAATGCCATCTGGGGATGGCATTATGCAAGATCATGCATTATACCTCCGCTGCTCTCAGGAACCCTAATGACGTAGTTGTACGTGTCAATCTAATCGACCACGCAAGTTAAGCAATGTGAACCATAGCCGGTCCATGGATGGGTTTATTTATCTCGAGGTGCTCCGTTGTTCGGAGGGCACGTTAAGCCGTCGGTCCCGGCTGTTGATGTTAAATGACAGTCGTTAAGCCAAGTCAGTAGCCTTTAGGCGGTTTGAAAGCACTGATTTCCGCCAACCCGCAGTTGAGCAGCGTGATGGAGTATGCTCTAAACCCTAAACTGCTTCAATTGTGGGAAAACCCATATCCCAGCCCCATGTCGACTTTACAGCGGTAAATAGAAATTAATAAAATATTTATGGAAACTTTGTATAACGAACCATTTTATTATATTCCACCAGGACTCCAATCACGTCTCGGCTGCTGTCTCCAGCGCGAGCCGCCTCGCCATCCGTCAGGCGACGTCACGCGAGCGAAATGTCCAACCCTGAATTCGCACTCTTCATGGAGAAGGAGCATCTACGGACGGCTGAGGAAGACGACTACAACATTATGGAGAATCTCATACAGAGGCGGTAAGTGCCAAATAGCGCCAATGTAATGCGAGCTTTAATGATAAACGCATAAGGCTTAAAATCACATTGAATTTCTCCCCATCGAAAAATCACTAGAGAATTATTTCAATTACTAGCAGAGTAATAAGGCAATATGCTTCGCCATCTAATGATTCTTTTTGACGTGACAACGTCTTATAAATCGATGAACGCCGGCTGCACGCATAAAAAAGCATAACTCATTGTCACGTTCCGCCTGAACCGAGCGTGCAAGTATAGCGATAGAAAGGCACGATCGTCCTATGTTTCTTATGACGTTATCACGTAAAATTATCGTTCGTAAACCAACTTTACATAAACCATTTTTTTTTAAATTACCACTTTGTCGGGAAAAAACATAGAATTACAGTTCCGTTCCGTATACCCCAATTGCCTTGATTTTGTCACGATGTTTCTTGTAAATCTACAGAGATTTTAGATTTTTGTCCCTGGAGTACTCATCTCTCCGTCTACTCTCTTTTTCTCTCCCTCACACTTTCAATCTGTGTATATGGATATGTATTATAACGCAATATCTCCTGTCCGTCCAATGGTCTAAGCTTTAATGGAGTGCGGTAGTTATAGTCATTCTTTTTTCATCATTAATTTCATCTGATATCGTAAAATCTGAAGGCCAATTCTCGTAATTACTTTACGATCACAATATGAAAGTTGACCGAATCGAGATTAAATCAAGAATTGAATAAAAATTATATACTTGATTTAATTAACTAAATATTATCAATTTTTATTGTTATCAAAATAACATTCTTAGTTTGTTTAATTCTCGATCATATTTCGATATAATCCCACTTAAAATAAACTTTGAAGTTTCATATTTTGATATGAGAATACCAAATTTGACATTTGTGAGATCGAGACTCGATCGCAACTGAATGTTGGCTACATTTTAATTACGAGAATTGCCCCTCTGTATATTTATGTGTGTTGTTGGTGTAAATTTTACACAAATACAATAAATCTTAAATCATTTGGTTGTTTTGTGCGATGTTACATCGATGTATATCGTCCAAATTGTGTCATATTGCATCAAGTGCTTGCAATTAGCTGACCATATAACGAATTTGGATTTTACGCAAATATTCACTAATTTGCAATTTCTATAGCAAATTGACAATAAAAGTGCATATTCGTTGCAATTTCATATGCACGAATAAAGCAAATAAACCGTCTCCAAAAAAACTCTAATTGCCACATTATTGAGGTCAGTTAATTGAAACTACTTGCTGTTCATTATGTTATTCGTAAATTGTCGTCTTTATGTATGGTATTTACAAAAGTCCAAATAGAATTAGCAAATATGACTTGCAAAGACAAAGAAATAATTTGTTATATAAAAAAAAAATGTGTTACGTTACGTAAACCTTTGGTGTTTTTTTATTGATGGCTTTTGTATTTTAACTTTTAATCTATACACACAAGGACTTTTGAAAATGACCGTTCGTGTCAACGTTTGTAATTAATATCACATATGTAAAATAAGCTTGTATGCATAGATTAATAATAGGTCTCAACTATAGATTCCGCCAATTTCCGAATAGAATGAGGCATATAATTATACGCCGAATACTCGGGGAAGTCGAGTTAAAAGGAGCTATATTTCATATAGGAAACCAGTCTTCAACTATACAAAGCACAGGTTAAGTCTCAAGAAGTACTAATCACATCTCTGGGCCCCGGTGCGCCCCAGTACTTACTTGCTCCGTTTGACCGCATTTACCGAAGAGCATTTCAAATAGGTGACCCAATGATCTCTGATCGGCTTTACTCGCTCTCTACACGTAAAGGTGTACGTCTCTTTGCGTACTGTACAAATTACAGGGAATAGTAGTCTGACGCCAAGTAGACTGAAGTTCCAATATCGTAAAACTCGCCATAAATTAAAATTCTATTCATTTCATCTTGATAATTGACGATCTGCCACAATAAACTTTAAACGAAATGAGAAATTGTGGAATCAACTTCTCTCAGCAATATTCCCATAAGTACAAATACGACATGGGATCCTTCAAGAATCGAGTTTTTATTTCTCTTAAAAAGCTTGGAAACGGATCGGCTATCACTCGACGTTGCTGATTATGGGCGGTGGTAATTACTTTCCATTGGGTGACCTACAAGCTCGCTTACCCCCTTCTCATATATAAAAAAAGACGGAACGCAGTGGAGATCTATCATTAGTCTATGCCTCTGTAATATTATAAGGTGGTGAATTGCTTTGGTTGTCGTTTTGCTCCATAAATTCAATATTCATTCATAGCACTTGCGCTGCTGCAGTATCAATATATCCTATAACGGATACAGCAAATGGCTTTTACGATATTGAAATATGATGCATCGTAATGGCTTTATATTCGTCGATGCATTTGAAAATGAAGGGAAATTTTAGTATTTTTAAAAAAGGTTATTTTATTCACACATTATTGTATGACCCAGTCAAAAGCGTTACACCGTTGGACCCGGTTGAATTTACTGTGAACCTGGCACTTATAAAAGACAAAGTGTTTGTTTGTTTGCTATAACTTTTTTGTATATCAAAAATAAAATAACAAATAAAAAGCAAAATAAAGCAATGGCGGAGTTATCCCTTAGAGGGATCTCTTCCAGTCAGACTTACTGTATCAAAAGGATTCAAATTAAAGGCGTGTGACAAAGTACAGCCCCCTTACCACCATCTCTTATTGCGATTCAATAACTGAATGGAATGCTTATTCATACCAATGAATAAGCGACTCTATTTCAAATGGAATAGAGTCGCTTATTCATTAGTATGAATAAGCATTCCATTCAATTATTTAATCGCAATTATAACTCTTCAAAGAGCAATGGAAAATAATAAAATGAGGGACTAAAGTATATTAAATGGGTACATAATGCCAAGTCAACCTTCTAGTGATTAGTTATTCTTGTATTTTTATATTTAAGGAATGTTTTTTTTTTATACTACGTCGGGAAAGGCAGACAAGCATACGACCCGCCTGATGTGAAGCGGTTACCGTAGCGATATTAACGCTCGCAACATAAAATATCGCTCGCGCGCCGAAACCCCCGCTGCCATCGCAGCATCTCCTTCCTTTCTGGTGACCTCACTCACTCGCAGGAACACAACAGCCCTCAAGGGAGCCGTTATTTGGCTGCGGTATTCTGTGAGGTGGAGGTACATTCCCCAGTTGGGTAGCTTACAATTACGCTCCCTACCTCTCTTAATGTAATGTAATGTCTCGGAATGTAAGTGGTTTATCAACATCTTTGAACAGAAGTCAACCTCGCCAACACTTGCTGCCGACTGACAAACGAGGCTGTCGAGAAAAGAGACTATTGGGGAAGTCCCTCCACCTCACAGAATACCGCAGCAATAATTAGTTGATTATTATTATTGTTGGCGTGCTGGGAGCTCCGCAGTGTAACTCTATTCGACCGATTTTACTCTACCCGCCAAGTTAAAGTGGCAAAGTGCAATAGAACTTAGCTTCAGTACTAAAGCAAGTTAAGCAACGTCGCCGGTAGATTGTTCATGGATGACGGTAAATTGTTCATGGATGGGTTTATTTATCTCAAGCTCTTCAGTGCTTTGGAGGGCAAGTTAACTTTATCACTACATAGTATAAAACAAAGTCGCTTTCTCTGTCCCTATGTCCCTTTGTATGCTTAAATCTTTGAAACTACGCAACGGATTATGATGCGGTTTTTTTTAATAAATAGAGTGATTCAACTGGAAAGTTTATATGTATAATATATGCATAACATAGTAGAAAAACACTGATAATTTAGAGGTTTCTAATGTGATGTCGTAAATAAACACATTTTTTTGCTCTTTCATTGCAAACGCTGGCTGAACCCAACGAGATAGATCAAAATAATGTAGTACAGTATTGTTCACCTTAAAATGGTCTACAAAAAAGTTCGCGATGGTATATGTCTATCTCTTAGTGGTAACACACAATAACCGTTATTTTATCCTTTGCTTTTTACAAGAAATAATGCCTTATTTACGAAGCGATTTTAAGCAATACAGAATTAATCCTTATATAATAGGTAGGGGAAAAAGTCTTTTCGCATTATAGTATGTATGAACTTGTAATAAAATCTCTTTGGTTATACCATTTGTATCTAGCAGGTTTTGATATCTATAAAAAGTTTAAATTTTAAAAAAGATAATTCCAAATTCAAATTAGGTAAATGCGTGATTTTCATTTGTTTTTTTTACTGTCAAGATGAGTGAATCTAATGAAGAAATTCGATACATTTTAAAATTTTACTACAAAAAAGGTAAAAATTCAACGCAAGCTGCGAAAAAAATTTGTGATTATTATGGACCTAGTGCAGTGTCTGTGAGAGTAGCACAAATTTGGTTTAAGCGTTTTCAATCCGGAAATTTTGATGTCATAGATGCACGTCGCTCTGGTCGCCCTGTTACGGACAAAATGGATGCCATTTCTGAAAAAGTGGAGCAAGATCGGCATATCAGAAGTTACGACGTAGCTGAAGAACTAGGAATTGACCACATAACAGTTTTGGCGCATAAAAAGGTCGTGGTCAAAGACCGGCCAGGCTTCAGAGACTCTAGCGAAACCCGGGTTAACCCGCAACAAGGTGATGCTGTGTGTATGGTGGGATTGGAAGGGAAGATATTTATTATGAGCTGTTACCGCCAGGCAGGATTATCGATTCTGAACTCTACTGTGAACAACTGATGAGATTAAAGCAAAAAGTTGAGAGAAAGCGGCCGGAATTAATTAATAGAAGGGGTGTGATTTTTCATCATGATAACGCTAAACCTCACACATCTTTAGCCACTCAGCAAAAATTAAGAGAGTTTGACTGGGAGGTGTTAATGCATCCGCCGTATAGTCCTGACCTTGCACCTTCTGATTTCCACCTGTTTCGGTCTCTTAAGAATTCTTTAGGCAATGTCAGGTTAACATCACGAGAAGACTGCCAAAACCACTTGTCGCGGTTTTTTGAACAGAAGTCCCAAAATTTCTATAGTAATGGGATCATGTCTCTACCTACAAGATGACAAAAAGTTATCGAACATAATGGCACCTACATACTTTAGTTAAATGTAAATAAACTTTATTAAAAAATGTTTTGAATTTTCATATAAAATACGAAAAGACTTTTTCCCCAACCTAATATATATATAGATCAATATGGCCCTTCACAGCATGTAATTTAAATGAATAGTTTAGTTAGAAGATATTACACATTTAAAATGCAGGGACATAACGGCTGTGGCGGTACCGGCCGCGGAGCCGGCGGCGTGGCGTGTGCCTATAACTGGGGAAGGACTGGATAGGACAAAGCGCAAAGACCTTCTGTAGTACATTTAGTATCAGCATTGCACCCGTGCGAAGCCGGGGCGGGTCGCTAGTAATTTATAAATTATAAAAGACCGGAGTTCCGGCTGTTGTCTTTAGATAACAGTCGTTAAGCCAAGTGAGTGACCTTTAGGCGGCTTGAAAACACTGGTCTCTGCCAACCCACAATTGCAGCGTGGTGGAGTATGCTCTAAACACTTTCGATTGAGGGGAGGCCCAGTGGAACGAATAAGGGTTGACGACAACTAAAACAAGTAAGGACACTTCCAAATTGATCCAAATTGATCAAAATAAGGTTACTCGTATTCTTGATTCAACTGCAAATTATCTGTAAATTAAATTAATACTTTTTAAAGGTGCTAAGGTGCACAGAAACCTCAACCGGATACTAAACTCCTTTTAAGCAAAAAAAAAAATATACAGAAGTAGGTACGTACTAATCTAATGCACAGCTTGAGTGCTAATAAACCTGCACAAGCATAAGTATTGAGTAACAAGTATGTATATCAGTAATATACATCAACAAAATCTGGATTCGATATACATATACATAAATTAAACAGATTATATTTTAGCGTAATATAAATGACGTATAACTATAATCTCATTGTAACTCCCGATAATATGCATTTATGCATCGTCAATATATAAATCAATAATAATAAAATAAATATTTCTGGACAATTTACACAGCGCCATCTAGTCCCAAATTAAGTAAATAAGTATATTTTTTTTTATTAATTTATTTGGCCACTTTCCCGAATTGATATCGGAAAACCAAGGTCACTTTACATTACTACTTTTTGATGCACTACACGAATCTGAAGTCAGAATTTCGAAATTTTGAGTTTCATCGTACGGACAGACAGAACGACCGGACGATTTTATAAGCTCAATAAATTTCGCTGAAAATGAATGAAAACAAAATCGGGGGATTCAATCACACCACTGGATATTGAAAGATCAAAGAATTTATTACGCTTAGTAAGGACTATGGAACATCGCGTGTGGGGGAGGGGTAAGCGCTGCCATTTTGAGATCATTTTAGTGCATATAACGTATTCACGTACAAAGCACGGCCGTATCCATGACACCCCGTTTTTCCATATATTGTATGTATGTATTTACATATAAGCATATTATTTATTAGTTATCTAGTAGGTACCCATAGTACCAGCTCTGCTTAGTTCGGGACTAGATGTACTTAGTAATTTGTCTGGAAATATTTATTTATTATAATCCTTGATAACTACTGGAGTTTATATGACGCTAGTGGACTGTATTAACGAAAGAAGTAAAATTGATCGAAAATATAATTTGTGAGATCACGTTTGTTGTAAGAGCAGGCACAAGAACTATAGGCAAAAAAAAGACATATTAAAATAACGTCACGTATAAAAATATACATTGAAAGCAGCCAGTCGCTAGTCGCTAAAAATCCTAGTTTGATCAAGTACACATTTTAATACTGTTCATGAAGTATATTATATATTTTCATTCCTGTTATTTGCTGGGTACTATGTTATTGATATAAATGCAAAAGTATGCTATCCATGTGCTTGTGTGAACGTCCCTTTATGAAAAAGATTAAAACTACAACCAAACCAATCTCGTCAGTAGACTAGAATTGGGGTCTATGCTGCACAGATACGACGAAGAAGGGGGCGAGGGGATAGACGGCGATGGGGGTGAGGTCAGTGGGATCAGCATCAGCGTGTGCGTCAACACCAGTGGTGAAGAACCAGGCTCGGTACCACACCAGACATCGACGCTGCTTACGGTCACCGACAGGAGATTACCGCATCAAAGGTAAGAAGTTCAGAATAGTTTTTCGATATGATGCCTACAGCTTCTTTCTACAGGCGCACCGCTCGCCATCGGCAGGAAATTCATCTTCACATATTGGAGCCGAGATGATCACGAACTGTGCAGTTTCAGAGAGGTTTTCTTTCACGGACACTCAGGTTGTGAAATGAATTACTTGCAGAGGTTTCCCCAAGAGACTACAGCATTGGATTCTTCAAGAAAGGCGTGGAGAGTTTTTTACAGGATCGGTTAACGCGTGAGTGTTAGCCTCTTGTATAGCGAGTGTTCATAAGCATTCATAATTTACCTGATATGTATTGTTTGATCGTATTGCCGAACTATTTTGTAAAATAGAAATCCTAAATAATGCTCATTTTAAGTGTACTGTAATTTGTTCTAATGAGTAATAAAGATCTTTAAACCAATTTCGAGATATTTGCGACAGGTGTTCCGAATATTATGTATAATGATGATTCTACTGCACATGCTTTGATAATGCTGAGCCGAGTTTAATAGTACTTATTAATATTTACCAGACATTCTCTGCGAAGATCATCAGCGATCGACAGCCGTGAGCTGCCATCGCCTCTCCAGCCACTACTGGGAGATGACAACTGTGGGGAAGTCCTTCTGCCAGTGCCGAGACAGCCTTCTGGTAAGTATTATTAAAACACCCTCTGTTACAGGGCAATTGCCGGATCAGGGGCGGGATTGCGAAAATCAAACTTCAGCATAGATTAGTGGTAATTGTGTTAAGCTTAGCGGGTAGAAATATCTACTGACAAAGCTGAAGATGTCAATAACTGTAATATCTCTATATGGATTCAAAAAATTCGATGACAATCGGCTTCAACTTAGGCGGTAGGGTTCTAGTTGTACCAATAACTAGTAGTACTATTAATGGTACAAGACCGTAGCCTGTCCATGAATTGATTTATTTATCTCGAACTCCTCCGTGCTTCGGAGGGTACTTTAAGCCGTCAATCCCGGCTGTTGTCAATATAGATGACAGTCGTTAAGCCAAGTCAGTGGCCTTTAGGCAGCTTGAAAACAGTGGCCTCCGCCAACTGAGCAGCGAGATGGAGTATGCTCTAAACCTCCACAATTGAAGGTAGACCCATACTCCAGCAGTGGAATGGATAAGGGTTGACGAAGACATATGTTGGGGATACCAGTCTTTGAGTATTAGCCATAACATAAATTGTTTGTAGTTTTGTCCATAGTTTTTTTTTTCTTATACTACGTCGGGTGGCAGACAAGCGTACGGTCCGCTTGATGTGAAGCGGTTACCGCAGCCATATTAACGCTCGCAACATAAAATATCGCTCACGCGCCGCCACCCCCGCTGCCAACGCAGCATCTCCTTCCTTCCTTCCTTTCTTTCATAGTATTGTAAAGAAGGGATCATCATTCGGTCATTGGCTACAATATGGTCACAACTTATATTTATGTCGTTGTTACACTTAGATCACTCATAAATATCAACATAACGTTCGGAAAATGCATGCTGACTCTTCTGAATTAATTGTGACATTATTGCACGAAATGAGAAAATTATTATCCTTCTGAACTAACAAGATATTTTTTTAAGGACGAGTTGCTGCGTTAATAGCAGTCGATATAGCTATGGTAACCGCTTAACATCAGGCGGGCCAGATGCCCCCCGACGTAGTATAAAAACATTACATTTGCTAGTACAGACGATAGGAGCCCTACTGCGTGAAGACAATTCTGATAGAATATTTTCATTACAAAAATAGGTGTTAGGTTTAATTTATTGACAAACATTTTCAGCTTTGTCGGTAGAGCTTCAAGGTTTCTACCAACTAAGTTAACCATAATGACCAGTAATCTAAGCTGAACTTTGATTATCGCAATAAAAAATCAATTGTTAAACTGTGGATAACGGTGCTGGTTTTACATTTATTGTAATTTTAAGTGGAATTTTGTTAATAAACATAATGTAAAACGGTTTGTTAGACCCAAATAAATGAAAAAAAAAATATGCACCGGCTTCAGCTACGGCCTACCACCGTAGCTGAAGCCGGTGCATATATTTTTTTTTTTTGTATAGCGTAATACTTCCAGTATTAGATGGTCCAGCGAAGAGTGTGTGTAGTGCGTAAGTAAGCGCAGCATGCGTAGCACTACGGTCTACAAGTTGTTGCATGTACAAAACAGGAATATGGAAAAAACATATCTTTATGTAAAATACAGGAATTATCATTTCTTATACAGGTGACACAAACGCATCGAGCGATTTATCGCTCTCGCACATGGTGAGCGAGAACCTGCCACCACGTCCGTCGATTGTGCTGGACTCTTCGCAGCTCCCGCGACAGAGATCCGCCGAACAACCTACGCAGCCGCAGCCGCCCGCCCCATCCCGCCCTGAGACCATGTGCTGAATTACAGAACTTCTAAGGTATATGGAATAGGAACATAATAATATACAAAATGTAATCTATTTTATTGACGCTGTTAAAATTTGAGTAGATGATTATTGGGAATCATAAAACTAACATTTTCTAAACCGCAAGCTAGAAATAAAATCGATTAGAGACCAAAATTCACTTTATCCAAAGAAGTGAACAATGAAAGCAAACTTCGAGAAAATGATATAAATAACACAGAAATATGTATTATAAATATTGCTTTTACAAAACTAATTACTGTCAAGGAATATCTTCATAATTATTCTTATAATTAGCAAATACCGTAAATAGTAAATACGTCGTATATCAAAAACTGAATAAAGTATATACATATGTTGCAAAATTACTATATTTACCTACCTAAAATTCTTCTTCTATTCAGATTACATCGACCGGCTGCATAAGGAACATTTCCAGAAGTATTTTCTCAAATGGAAACTTTGAAGAGGATCCAAGCTATCCGAGTAAAAGCGGAGCATAGTCATAATAATAAAAACACCAAAATGTTAATGTTAAATCGTTTTGAGATAAAACTTTTCTAGTTTTCGTTGAGAAGGCCATTTTGAAACCCCTTTTCGGTGTTGAAACCTTTCTAAATAACGTACTTTGTTACCTCTATTTCTCTGAACTGCATGTAGACTGAACTCTAAAACGAACCATATCGATTAGATCTTGACTTTCGCTAATAACCATTTAGTTTTGGATAAGGAGAATAAGATAGTTTAATTGAAGAGAATAAGAAACAGATGACTTTAATTGATGAGAGCATCAAGTGGAGCATTTTGCAAAGATTTATGTTACTACAGCTCACGATGTTTACTTCTAAATTTTCATGTTACGGTACAGGCAGCACTGCCCCAGATAAAATAAATTTTAAGTAATAGCTATCGCCAACGAAACTCCTCATTGGTATAAAAATGGCATTACGATGCGATGATGCAGGTAATCAACAAAATGAATGAGATTTTGGGCGTGCTTTAGTGGTACCATTTTTATTTGATATGGCACATTATGCTTCTAGCAGTGCATAAAATTGTTGGAACAAGTTATCGGATCTTGTTATGGCTCTAGTATTGATAAGATATGTCAACATCAAAATGTAGATGTAATTACAAAAGAAGCTGTGTGACTTAATCTATGTGAGGCTCAATTAGATAGTTGGTCATTAACTAATTTAGACGGCAATCGACGTCTTTCTCATCAGCACGAGAGAATTATCGCTGTAAATAACTAAGTGTCGCTCTTTTTAAAGTATACCTTCGTAGGTACTTCATCTAATACATGTAATATCTGACTTCAATCGCTATTATTTCTGAATATAGATGCACAATCACGATAATCCAACCTTGCACATGTTTTAGAACATAACTTTAAATAATACTTAACTTCTGAATATGTATCAATATATTTTTGTTAGCCAAGCAAACTTGATCATAAGATCATACTTAGTAGCTTTGATATAGAATTTATTTTCGATTATATATAAAAAAAAATCTGAATATAAATATGTTTTTTTTTTCTGCTATAAAATTTTAATAATTTTGACGATTTTGATTCTATAAAAAACCCTGTACTTCTTATTTAACATTATTATGTTAGTGCGTTAATAATTTTGGTCTTGAATCGTGTATTGTGTATCGTCGTTTGTAATATACTTAACTGTCATATCTATAAATTGATCTAGCGTTACCTACCAGGTTTGAAGGAGTGATTCATAATAATATAAATGTATTTATGGTAACATTACTTCGATGTAGTGAGCACCGTGTGTAAGTTATTACAATAACAATTCTCTAGATGATTGTGGCTACAAGTAAGGACATCAGGTCAGCTTTTAAAGAGCTGAGTTGGGAACGGGGTAGCACGATACTTCTTGTCTTTATGGGTTATGTTAATATCAGCTGATAGCTGATACTTTACATCAATAAATATCTTGTATCGAATCTATTTTTATTTTTGGTAGGCTTTGCTCGTTTCAATATAGAATACTGACGAAATGTAGAAGAAACTTCAGTTTTTGTAAAAACTTACACATGGGGCTGTAAATATTGGTCCAGATGTTAAGAACTAGGGAAAGACATACGACAATACAAGTTTAGTGCTCACGTTGTAAATACTGTTGTCTGAGAGTTAACAATTGGTTAAAATAATGAATTTGGAACTGAAGATGATTATATAATAGGATATAATAGATATTAAAGTGTAACAATAAGTACAGACCCAGTAATCTTCATGTCACAAACAAAATTAAAAAAAAAACTAAGGTACTGACGCACGCCTGCAAAGTAAAGTTTTGCTTCATAAATCCCCATATATACCTACTTATTGGGTGCAAAAAAAAAAGAGGAAGTGCGTCTTATCCTGATATTTTGCAGTTGCATGTCTCTATGCAAAATGATTCCAATGTTAGAATTTTTCAAATAACAATAATCATAATTTGTATGTAATAATATGGATTAAATCCTTTATTTCTCGAGAATGTAACTCAATTTCGAGAAAATTTGGGACTACTTTTTGCATAATTACGTCCAATTGATGATGGGTTATATACTTACTTGATGTCAAAAGTTTTAGTCATGTCATGTGAGGTGCGAGGGTAAGAAAATATTGTAAAACAGTTTGTTATAATTACGTAAATTTGGGATTATAATATAAAATATTCACGGTGAGCACTATAAATGAGATATTTAGTTCAATTACTTAGTTTCCTACATTTAATTAATGTTTGTGCTGTGCAGTTGTGGAATGTAGACTGCGGCAAGTGAAGCTAATTTCCATATTCACATATCAAATAGAGAACCAACTTTAGATAAATAAATTCGTGCAATTTGAAATTACATATTTATGAACATTTTGAATTATTAATTTTGAATAAATGATAATAATATGTTTGTTAAAATATGTTACTGCTACTGCCGAATATAAATTTATTTTAAAGTGAGGTATTTATTTTATTGCTAATTTAATATAATAAGATGAGATTCTCTTTTATTTTATTTCAATTTAAATCTAAATGAAAAATCAATTATTAAATATAATGTATTATTTATAACGCATGGGACCTCTTAAATCATTGTGATTAAAATTATTCTGATAAATTAATTGTAATTCTGTCATTATTTTGTAGTAATCGTCAAATATGTATTCTTTTTTCATGTCGCGTAATTAAATCATTTTAATATTTCATCGTCATCAACCCTTATTCATCCCACTGCTGGGATACGGGTCTCCCCTCAATTACAGGCCGAATTTAGAGCATACTCCACCACGCTGCTCAGCTACGGGTTAGCGGTGGTTAATATTGCATAAAAGAAATAAAATTATAATCGGTGGTGGCATAATATACTTATACGTATGTACTTCTATTGAAATCTTAATTAAAACTTTATAATTAAAGACCTCAAATTTATATTATTATTATATTACTATCTTAAATAAAATTCATGATATAATAACTTTAAAACTTTCACGTTGCATGATTTATGAAAATAACAACGGGAAATAACGCGATCATGCATAAGGGTGTTTACATACCTTTATTATTGCCTGACGTTTCGGCCAGATTGCACCGGCCGTGGTCACAGGCTGACTGTCTCAGCGATGAGCCGCTGCCTTCGTTCCCGAAATTGATAAATCTTCATCTACCCCCGTGTTGTTCGATATCCGTGTACCGCGACATACTACAATGCAATAATAAAGGTATGTAAATACTAAAGATATGCAATAATAAATGTGTTTTATTTTTTATTTTATTTATTTTCTTTATTCGGGACATCAACAGCATAACACATAAATAAGATACAGATTATTTCTACAATACATAAAGCCAATAATAGATGACCACAGCAATAAGACAAGAAAAAAAACTATACAGTAGACTACTCATAGACTATTACACAATCTAATTTAATAATTTTTCTAACCTCATTACACAAAAGTTAGTTTCCTATTTATTTGATATTGTTAGAATTTTATGTTAATAAAAAAAAATACATATATATAAATCAGTAAGGTCAATGGATTTTGTGAAGTTAATATCTCACATGTAAGAGAGTGTTATTATATCTATACTCGTTGGTGAATGTTGTGAAAGGAGTAAGAGAGTATATTTTGTACATGAATTTGATTGATAAATTTAATATAATTTTGTATCAGTATATATATATATATATATATAGTGTATAGATATAAATGTCAATCATGTTTAATAATATATATTTTATTTTATACTACGTGGGACGCCAAACAGGCACACGGCCCGCTTGACGCGAAGCGATCAGGATCACTAATTCAATTTCATTATATTATACACAAAATAATTTTAACATTTTATTTTTAAGGGTATTTTTACTGCAGTAGAAGATATCTATGTTACTGAACTTATTATTATAATCACGGAGAAGACGTACAAGAGGGGAATTCATAGCATAATTTGTATGTACTAACGGGATGGAAAAAAGAGTGCGGTTGGAATGACGTGTCCGAAATGAAGGGGTATAAAAACTAATTTCTGAGAGAAGTGCGGGACTATCCATGCGACCAGAGATGATGTCGTGCAATAAACATATATCCAGAAGGCGACGTCGGTTTTCGAGGCTTATCATTTTGTGTCGTGCATACGCCGATTCATAGTCTGTATCCCATTTTTTGGCGCGGAAATTTAAATGACGAACGAATGAATGTTGGATCTTTTCGATTCTTTCTTTATGTGTTATGTACTGTGGGGACCAAATGCAAGATGCGTACTCAAGCAAGCTTCTAACATAAGAGAAATATATTAGTTTAAGGCAGGTTATATCGTTAAATGGCTTACAGACTCGATATATAAATGCCAGATTCCGATACGCTCTATTTGTAATATCATCCATGTGATGATCAAACATCATTTTCCTATCGAGAGTCACACCCAAATCGCGGATATAATTTACTATCTGTATGCTTTCGCCATTTACGTGGTATTGAAACAATATTGGCCGCGGACTTCTTGTAAAAGTGATTTGAGCACATTTATTTTTATTGTGTTTAAATACCCGTATGCATGATCGCGTTAATTCCCGTTGTTATTTTCATAAAATTCATGATACTTGTACATGATTTTGTTAGTGTACATCCCCGATGGTCATCACAATGTGTTCAATTATACCAAATATTTTGTGCAAATTTTACCAGTTTGTTATATTTGCAGTACAGTGAACATCTTTGTATATAATTGTAGAGAATTGACGCTCGGTGAAGTGGTTATGTGTATTTATTAGATTTTTTAAACAAATCTATACATTAAGTGGAGAATGCAATAAGTTAATTTAATTTATATATTAAGCTGACGACATGATATGTATCTATTTTTTATCACGGGTCAAGCCCGGTCATAGGCGTGCGCGGGGATATCGATCCACCGCGTAGAGGCCCCTTTGAGAAGTTTGATGTAATGTTGTACGCCCGCCGTGACCCGCTCCAGGATATATCAATGGAACGATATACCCATGAGCAGGTCTCGGAAGGCGTTTAGATTATTACAAAGTGTAAATGAAAATTAATGGGCTATGGAGATGAGATCTGGGTGAACTAAATACCGGGCTATTACAGAAGAGGGATGGGCGCCTGCCATAACTGCTTCTATTGCGAGTTATTCGACATGATATTATTATTAGTTCACGAGTTTAACAGATATTATCAAAAGCAATGATACAGTATGGCTTCGAAATAAAACGCTCGGCCAGTCCAATGTTTTAAATATTCTGTTTTTATATTTTAACATCGATGCATAATTTATTTGTTAACTGAAAATATTATAAACGTTGAGTAATAAATTGTAATAAAAACTTTTCGTTACAACCGATTAAAAATCAACGTTATACAGTATTTAATCTTATGACATTTATTTAGACAAGCCATAGGCGAACATCACGGCACTAAAACGTAGGGACAAAGCGCTTACTCAAACTATACCAGGAATAAGATTTTTTTCTTATCTGTTACTGTAGCAGTATAACTAGTACACTGTCTAAACATACAGAAAGCCTATTTACAACATTTCAATAATTATTTTGGATTAGCGCTAATGTTATGCCACGACGGTAAATGGCATGTAATGAAATGAATGCCGGGCATTATTTTTTATTTTAAATTTTCCAAAATTCAATTTCCCAAAAAAACTTGCTTTCTTCTTGCCACAATAGAGGTAGGCAGAACGGATTTATAGGCAAGGTCGTCGCCAAGCGATGGCCCAGGGGTGAGGGGGGGGGGGGGGGGGGGGGAGTTGATATGGAGAATGAGAAAAGCATGAATCATAGGTAAAGTCGAGAGCTCATGAAGCTTTTCACTTGTAGTACGAGCCTTACATCTGCAGCGATTGTAATAATAACGGTACAGAGTCCAACGTGTTAAGCTTCACGAGCTGTTGACTGTACAATAAAAAAATAGAATCTGGGGGGGGGGGGGAGACAGCTGACTCCCTTGGCGACAGTTTATAGGTAAAACATCCTAGATTCAAACAACATGTTTTCCCCACAGACTAAGGACAGGACAGACTTTTTTTATATTTATCATTACGTCACAAATCTCTATCTATATAATATAGAAAGCTTTGAAAATCTAGTTGGATAAATTCTTCCCTTGGTCATAAAACGACCATAAACGCCTTCGCACTTTCCCAACTTAACGGAAATACGTGATAATGGTTCATACTCGCAAAATATTAATTTACTATATTTTTCCTTGCCTAGACACTTTTACGAAAACTTTTTCAAAGTAAAACGTAACTAAATTGCTCAGCCATCATGTTCTATAATCGATTTCAAATCAAACAACATATCTAGATCTAGTTAAAGCTGTTCCGCGTGCTATCATAATTAAGCCAGTTATACAACATCGACCACAGTCTGTTTACGGATGGGTTTATCCAACACGAGTTTCACCGTGCTTCGAAGTTCACGTTAAGCCGTAGGTCCGGGCTCTAATTTTAAATGATAGACGTTAATTTAAGCCTGTGGTCTTTATTCGGCTTCCGCCAACTCACAGTTGAGCAGCGTGGTGCAGCAGTGGGATAGGTGCTGGTACAGGACGAAATAATGTCTATGTAACTATTACCAGCATCAAAATTTTCTCCAGCCTACTTAAAATTAGTCAAGGAGGGAAAAAGTACCTCATATTTTAATATTATTAAGACTCACGTGCGAATTGAGAGTGAATTAAATAAGTAAATTAAACGGGTCACTCAAGTATTTCTGTCGGGAAAGCAGAGTAGTTTCGATCTCACACGGAGATCTTCATCAGGTCGAATGTCAAGACGCGCACTCCCGGATCTCTGTATAGCGACGAACACTGCACGCTAACGCTCTCGCCACTCGACTCGAAGACCCCTTCGAGTCGATTGGGGGGTCGATTCGTTAATTGTAGTGGCGAGTGACCCATTTAATTTAAATAATTCAATTACTACCTCAAATTTTGTTTTTATTAATTACCATTTTTATTCAAAATTAGGCAAACAATAAATTCAATAAAGCACCTACTCCCTAAGATAAAATTTATTGTAATTCCAAACATTACAAAAGATTTTTAAATAATAAATGTACTTAATTTAAATAAACTGTTTCTGCTGTAGAAATTATATCGTAATTCTTATTATAAAAAGATGAATGAATTGCAATGTACATAATGTAATTTTAATAATGTTATTTTTTACCAAAAATATGTCGAGAGGATTGCGATGACGTCGCTTATTGGGTTATTTTACATTTGTTATATACCGACCATATTTTTTTCTTCTTCTTAGGGAACAGTGTTGCCCTAAGAAGAGGACTTTTTGCCAATGTCAAAGTTACCGACCATATTAGTTTACGAACCTTCCATTTCGTACATAAATAAAATTATTAATTATTTCTTTTCGTCGTTATTTATTCGATTATTTCTTTGAAATTATCTGATGCTCTGATACCATTCAACATTAATAATACATTAAGTATTATTAATATTGAATGGTATCAGTGTTTGGGCAATATTGAGCGCATTGGATATTTCTGTAAGGCTCAATATACTTATGTAAAAAAAATTATAAATATAAGTTAATTTTTGTTTTCATATGAATTAGATTTTACTAATGTCAGTATTATTGTAAGCCTTACAATCTTCTAGACTTTCAATATAAACCATTTGCTTTTTAAAGAATTCTCAAAAGATATGAAGTTTCATAATTTTTAAATTAGTTTAATTTAAGATATGGTTTTGAAATTGATTGAATGTCTGTCGGTCTATCCTATCCTATAGTGTCATTATGCCTATAGACCAATCTCAATATGTTTTTTTAAGTGTGATACGATGAGGATACTTTTTAAATTTAATAAAAATCGGTAAATTTAAGCTAGAAAATCGCAATATTACTTATTATAATTGATCATGAAGTGATGTAAATGAATGTAAAATAACCCTGCTTATAAAATCTGAAGCTTGTACTGAGCACAATCTTATCATAATTTAAATTAAGTCTATTGAATCATCTTTACCTATAAGCACAATATTTTAATTGATTAAACATATGAATTATCCTTATTGGGAATTTTGATTCTGTATTTAATTCGTAAAGTTTCCAGAGTGATAGATACTTCGTCTGTGTTATGTAAACATATGTACAATAAAACAATAAATTTATTTGTGATATTAAAAATGTTTTTTTTTTTACTACTACTTTTACTGACCCGGTAAACGTTGTTCTGCCATCACTGCCATGTAAATTATTTTACTCTGCGACCTATTCTCGTATCTACCTATACATAAAAAGTGTAAGTATAAATTAATTTAAGTATCTGGTGGGTGAGGGAGGAGAGAAAGAGAAAGACCATAGGGAAACAAAAGAGGTTTTACTGTGCTGCCCTGACAGCCCAGGTAGTCATGCTCACTAAAGTGTTCAAACTGGTGGTGGTGTCGTGTGGCGGGTCACCGCATCCAATAAAATGGTTGAACGCGGCGATGGCTGCCGCCCGCCGTGGCTGTCATGGTTGCAAGGTAAACAATAGGAGGATTTAGCTTAAGTAGTATTAGACAATAGTATGATCATTAAGCATAATAGCGACGTGGAATTAATCAATTGTTAGAAAATTGTGTGATTAGACGATTGTTAACAAATGTACGGTACGATCCCGGGATCTGTAGTTTGTACATATTATCAATAACATACATTAAAAAATTCATAACAATCGGTCGAGCCGTTTCGGAGGACTGCGACCACAAACAGGAGGCTTATATATATATATAGTTGAAGTTACATATATATATATATATATATCGTGTAACTTCAAGTACGTAAAACCTCAAACACCCCAACTGAGTTTTATTATTATAAATTGATATATCTAAGTAATAATTTCGAAAAAAATATTTTTTCGGTGATATGAATACTTTTTTGTTTTCCTAATAACTCTAATAGTTTCTGAGCTCTATGGCGCTTTCTTATCAAAAAGACGCGCCAATGGCTACGATACGCAAATATTAATATTAAAGAGCAAGCATCGCGTCAATGACGCGTAAGCGCCGCTCTCTGCACGGCGCTTAAGACTTTTTGGACGCGGTATTACATTTGTTTACCTACTTCACATTTTCTCGCTTGATTGTCGAGCGCAATTTAATAATAGACACGGCAATTAAAAAGAATTATTATTATTATTCAAAACCAGTTACTTTAAAAAATTGGATGAAAATTATGGAATTGATTCTACTCAGGATTCTGAACAAACTATTTTTAAGTTTTGCGTACTTGAAGTTACACGTTGTATATATATATATTGAATCTATATAGAATCTATATAGATTCAATATGCTTTTTAAATTATTTTTGTAGCCTTTTTCATTTTTTTTTCATTTGCAGTAGAGATAAATTCTACATCTCCAAACAATACCAAAGTTAGACAGAAATAACTTTGAAAATTATTTAAGAAACAGATAAAGTTTTTTGCCTCAAGGCATTTAAATTTCAGACTTAAATTATCTTGATGATAAATTTCGTGATGCTGCTAAAATTATGACTTAATTTTTCTTATATATAAACTTTATGGTTATACAGTCTTATTCTAATTACACGGAACCTCGTGGGCTGCGGTATTCTGTGAGGTGGATATATATAATTTTTCCTATTATTTTGTATTATTGCACCCCGGCCAATCTATACAAATGTCGCGTCGGTAACTACTACATAAACAATGACGCAAATTAGCGTGTGTGCGGCGCCATACACACACACGCGCTAATTTACGCTCTGTACAGACGTTAGAGATTCATCTCAGAGGGGAGGTGAAGTCGACACGAGAGAACGGCAGAGAGTGGCCATACTGTACGTAGTATTATTGCCTATTTGTATTTTGGTATTGTCTAGTTTTGTGTTTTTTTCATAGTAGTGGTGAAATAATTTACAACAGGCTAGACGACAATGATCTGAAATTATACAAAATATTTATCAGTATCGTAAAGTATACAAAACTAAAACGATCTGTCATCTTGAAATTTTAATAACTTATGTCCGACTTGTTTTATGGTCGATCAAAGTTTGGTGGGAAAGTCCAATTTAAAAGGATGAAATTATTAAAAAAATATATTAACTTCGGAAAAACAATATAAAATACTATATCTTTTGTTACGGCACTAGCCTATATAAACGCAATATTTAACATAGCTGTCGTACAAATTTCTGTTTTACGTATACAAAATACCTAACTGTGACGTCATAATTCAGTAGTGTTTTGTATTCGTTTTCGGGAAAGTCCATAATTGTGATTTTCAAGTTATCATATCTCGAGAAGTTTTTATGATATCGAAGTAATTCTTTCACCTATAGTTATATTATAATGACATTGTGCCGTGGGTCTGAAAGGATCCTTACATAACAAATCGAAATGTCGTCTAGCCTATATATACATATTTAAAATCTATCGTAATATTAACCAGTGATTACCTGCAACTTCATCCACGTTGAATTGCATATAGAGGGATTTATAATTTTATTGCCCATGTTATATTTCCGTGATGAAAAGAAAAGATCTTGTGAAACAATACAAACTTGTTTACTTTCCAGTAAAAATCCCATTAAAATCTGATAGCTAAAGATTACCCCTGGGTAAACAGACCGGACTCTACAATTTGACTGATCCCGAGATTGCATCCGCGTGTAACACTTCAGTAATATTTTTGATGGATTTTTAATTTTTCAGCAAGAAACTTATTTCATAAAAACGAATCTCTTATCACACTTTTCACTTTGGTGAAAAATTAAGTCATAATTTTAGCAGCATCACGAAATTTATCATCAAGATAATTTATGTCTGAAATTTAAATGCCTTGAGGCAAAAAACTTTATCTGTTTCTTAAATAATTTTCAAAGTTATTTCTGTCTAACTTTGGTATTGTTTGGAGATGTAGAATTTATCTCTACTGCAAATGAAAAAAAATTTGAAAAAGGCTACAAAAATAATTTAAAAAGCATATTGAATCTATATAGATTCAATATATATACAACGTGTAACTTCAAGTACGCAAAACTTAAAAATAGTTTGTTCAGAATCATGAGTAGAATCAATTCCATAATTTTCATCCAATTTTTTAAAGTAACTGGTTTTGAATAATAATAATAATTCTTTTTAATTGCCGTGTCTATTATTAAATTGCGCTCGACAATCAAGCGAGAAAATGTGAAGTAGGTAAACAAATGTAATACCACCGCGTCCAAAAAGTCTTAAGCGCCGTGCAGAGAGCGGCGCTTACGCGTCATTGACGCGATGCTTGCTCTTTAATATTAATATTTGCGTATCGTAGCCATTGGCGCGTCTTTTTGCTAAGAAAGCGCCATAGAGCTCAGAAAATATTAGAGTTATTAGGAAAACAAAAAAGTATTCATATCACCGAGAAGATATTTTTTTACCGCCGCACACACGCTAATTTACGTCATTGTTTATGTAGTAGTTACCGACGCGACATTTGTATAGATTGGCCGGGGTGCAATAATACAAAATAAAAGGAAAAAATATATATATCCACTGCAGCCCACGAGGTTCCGTGTAATTAGAATAAGACTGTCAGTCTTATTCTAATTACACTTATTCTAATATAACTTTATGGTTATACAGTCTTAGACTGTATAACCATAAAGTTTATGAAATATTTTTACCTCCAATTAGTTTTGTATTACAAGATTAAAATTGCCACGGAGAAGAGGGGGACTCCTCTAATACAGGTTATTTTAACAGAGGAGATCCCAAATCATTGTAAACTAAACTTGTCAATAAACAAAAAAAAAATCCCTCGAGTGTGTGAAGTCACCAGAAATGCAGGAGATGCTGTTGGCAAGGGGGGGTAGCGGCGAGCGAGCGATATTTCATGTTGCGAGTGTTAATATGGCTACGGTATTCGTATCAGGCGGGCCGTATGCATGTCAGCCATCCAACGTAGTTTAAAAAAAATACAGAGTCAATAAGTCCGAGAGAGAAAACATCTCATGCCCGGAACAAATATCGGACGAAAGCCTAGCTCTGCTCTCAAACCGATCGGTCAATTAATAAGGTCTATTTCCGCGTGGACAGCGCGTAAAGAAACTGGCACCGATATATCGTAAACTTGTGTTATTGTTCGGTGCAGTCAGATAACTAAGATCGATTCACATAAAAAATAAATTGTGTAACTCACTCACGCTCACAATATAAAATATCGCTTGCGCGCTGCCACCCCCGCTGCCAATGCAGCAACACCTTCCTTCCTGGTGACCTCACTTACTCGCAGGAACACAACAACCCTCAAGGGAATTGTTATTTGGCTGCGGTATTCTGTGAGGTGGAGATACTTCCCCAGTCGGTAGCTTACAAACTTACAAATACGTAGTATCCTACCTCTCTTACACCAGAGCCTCTTTCGCTAGTCGGCAGGGTGCACCACGTGCAGGTGAGGTTGCCTTTAGCTCTAAATATCATGGTGAGCCACTTACATCCCATAATTTGGAACATATTTAGATAAAGCCCACATCAGACATTACACAGTTGAGTATGAACCTTAAAAAGGCTTTGATCATGATAGCTAGCATTAAAGACATTTATTTAGATTGGCTGGATTGTGACCAAAGCCGGCACGGTTTAATTATATCTAACATTTCAACCCAAAAGCCACAGTGAGGTGTATGGAGGAGCGCGTATGAGTGCGTTATTAATGTTTTGTTAACTCACTTCATCCCTTGGGAATGACAATTTGCATTAGCATGACAAATGAGTCTGTGCGGCCGTGTCGAGGGATTGGGGTGGGAGGTCGCAGCCGGGTCAACTGGGAGGTAGGAAATTACTGCACATGTGCATTTATTTTTAAGTCCAGGGTTACCGCCGAACGTGAATTACGCTCGGATTTTTTGGTTGCGAAAATTAAACTTCAACATATATTTATGCTAATTATGTTAGGCTTAGCTGGTAGAAAATCTGGAGCTCTGCCGACTAAGCTGAAAATGTTTGTCAATAATTAAAACGTAAGACCTATTTTTAGAATCAAAATAATCGATGATAATCGGCTTCAGTTTCAGCGTAGGGCACCTGATTGGGTCAGTGCGGCATCGCGTCTGATTCCGGTATGTAGAGTAATCCCATACCGCTTTTGCGCCGTACCAGTTAGAAAAGCACCTATGTCCTGGTAGTGTCGGTACTGATGAAAATGTCAAAGAGGTTGCAAACAATACGACCTACCTGCTACATAGATAGATAGAATATACTTTGTTTGCACTATACAAACTACAGTAACAATTTAGTCATCATACAGAAAATATCCACTTATAGAATATGCACGAGTATGTACAATAGAATTCAATAGATTTCTAACTAGCAGTGTTGTTGACTGCTAGTAAGAAATTTCGTTCTTATAATAGCAGAAATCTAGAGATGAAAAAATTTGAATTCTAGAGATGAAAGCAACGCCAGGGGTCTCTAATATATATAAAAAGGCTCCTTTATGCCTTTCTTAAAGAACCCCCTGCTGTAGTCTCCAGAAAATCTATGCTGTTATTTGTAAGAGTCGTAGCTCCCAAACTGATTGTCATTAAATTTGTATTCGAATCAGTCAAATTGAATGAGACTGTCTGTACCATGTTTTCAAATTAAACAGCCTATTAAACATACGTTCAACTTTGTTACTCGTCCATTAAGTTAAAAGCCACATCCATTCGAGTTCCTACCTCCAGGGGTGTTGCAGGTGCGATACTGCCAAGTTTACGAGCTCTAACCACTGCCGCCAGTTCGCGGCTCTACTTCGCTGTTAATCAAAAACAACATACTTAATTCACCAGACTCATATATCTTACTATCTTTAGTAGTTTGCACATACGACTTTGTATGTACGAGCGTTTCGGAATAGAACTGGTGAGAATTTTCAAAAATCGCTTCTTACCGGACCCCAATGTCATAGTACCTGTCAAAATTCAACTCGATCCGTCCAGTGATACTAATGAATGTCCAGTGGTTTGATATAAGCTGTACATTATAGATCAGTCAGTAACGATTGTCTTGTAAAAATACAGAATAAATAATACTTATTGTCATGTACCTTTTGCAGTGAGTACAACATTACGTATTACCACAGTATAAGTAATAGTACTACGGTATTACAAGCATTTGAAGCAAACCATTTGAAGTCGATGCCAATATATACCTACTTATACTCGTACATATACTTGTTGATCAATTTGCATTTAAAATAAAACTAGTATGATAACAATAAATTTCGCATTTATGACGATAAGTATTGTTTTTGTGTATGTGTGTATGTCGAAATTGGCTACCTTGCCTTTTGAAGTCGGTCATATTTTTGTCAAAATATAAGATTTTTCTATTTTTAATTGTCCAAAACAGAGCAAATCTACATAAAACACATTGTATAAGATCATCGACGAAAACGAAATAAATGAACTTTGGATATATATGCTCAACGGTGTTGAATGACACTAGTTTGTGAGCAGTTACCGTAGCCTGTTGCAACCTATACAATTCTTGAAGAACCCCATGCTGTAGTCTCCTGAGAAAACCTCGACAAGCAGTTCATTCCACAGCTTGACAGTACGCGGGAGAAAACTTCTCTGGAACCGCAGAGTACGCGACCACTTAGGCTCCAATGTGTGAGGATGAATTCCCTGTCGATGGCGAGCGGTGCGACTGTAGAAGGAGGCCGTAGGCATCATGTCAAACAACTCCTCTGAACACACCCCATTGTACAATCGGTAGAACACACAAAGGGACGCAAAATCTCTTCTCAGACTTAAAGGTTCTCAACAGTCTGTCAGTTTGGGATCGCCAACAATACTAAGTTAAGCGTTCGGATGCTTACTGTTGACACGCGCGCCACGCATACGTCCCATGTCTATTATACAGGTTGGCGATTTAGTCACCTGAAATATTTGAAGGTAACGGAGGGCTAGTCGTATTATAAATAAAAAAATGGTGTTAGCATTATATTATAAAAATAATAATAAGCCAACCTGTACTCGGTCTCGGTCTGCTTCTAGCCGCATCCATTCCTATTCTAACCTCGTTGGTCGGTGCTGCAGGTGTGATACGGGCAAGTTTACGAGGTATACGCCGCTCCGTCTATTGCGCTGTTACCCAAAAACAACACCTCGGTTTCTCCCAGCTCATATACTCCTGCATTATATCAACTGAAGGCTGTGGAGAACACTTGTTATAACTGAACGCCTTAGTATGGGAGACT
The DNA here is from genome assembly GCA_937001555.2 of Hypsopygia costalis. Classification (NCBI taxonomy): domain Eukaryota; kingdom Metazoa; phylum Arthropoda; class Insecta; order Lepidoptera; family Pyralidae; genus Hypsopygia; species Hypsopygia costalis. The sequence goes on from OW443342.2 coordinate 6,198,310, forward strand.
GTTAGTTGCATTATTGATCGTAGTTTTGACATGATAACGTCTTATAAATCGATAAACGCCTGCACGCACGAAAAAGCATCACGCATTGTCACGTTCCAGCTGAGCCGACCGTGACAAGCGAGCAAGCGAACAAGAGATACAGAGGCACCATCGGCCTAAGCGTTCGGCTTGTGACGCATCTATGTCTCTTCAACTCCATCAGCCGATGTTTTCTTACGACGTTATCACGCAAAATTATCGTCCGTAAACCGACTTTACAGACAACCAATTTTTACTAATTATCAAGTTTCCTAATAGACACTTAAGATTATTACCAACCTGTCCAGTCTTCGCACGGATAACTTTGGAGGTTTACGGAGTGCTCGCCAATAAAAATTGTTAAAAGATGGCTGGAAGAGATCCCTTTATGGGATAAATCCGCCTTTGTACAAATTGTATGTCAACATTTTGATCATTCTGTGTACTGCAATGTTTTGTACAATACAGATATTTATGAATGGAAAATATTACTGCCATAAAGTTGTTTTATTTTTATAGAGACCCCAAATCAAATATTGTCAGATAAATTACACAGCGCCATCTAGTCCCAAAGTAAGCGAAGCTTGTGTTATGGGTACTAGACTACTGATAAACATACGTAAATACATTTTTTTTTGTAAATACATACTTATGATACATAGAAAACACCCAGACTAAGACAAACAGACATGTTCATGCACACGAATGTTTGTCCTATGTGGGAATCGAACCCACGAGCGTCGGTGTCGAAGCCGCGTCATTGACAGCTACGCCACTAGTGGAGACTAATATTGCACCGACTCCAAATGATAGGACTAGAACAGCGAATGATGTTGAGTTTGATGAACTTGTATAGATGTCGCAGCCAATTCGTAAGATCCGCCGCATTGCATAGGGCTAGCTGTTTTATAAAATAGCCGAACCATTATTAATAAGCCGAGTGAGTTCTCATCTGATGGTGCATCGCAAAGTTTGCGTATTTCTAAATAATCATAAACATATATAACCTAACGAACGATAACTTAAAAACTTTAATCCGCCACATTATAAAGCGGAGTTGTTTTTAAAAACGCTAGCCGGATAGAATGAGACGGATAATACGAATTAGCTGCCAAATGGACATCATTTCGTCGTCATTACATTTCATTGTAATATATATATATAAAAGAGAAAATCACTCACTCACTCATCACGAAATCTCAGAAACTACAAGTGCTAGGAGTCTCAAATTTTGCATGGGGGTTCCTTTTAGGACGTAGGTGCTCACTAAGACGGGAATTTGGAAAATTCAATCCCTAAGGGGGTGAAACGGGGGTCCAAAGTTTGTATGGGGAATTTGTATGAGTTTGTCTGAAAATCGTTATGGGTATTGTTTTTATGGTTTATCGGTTCGCTGATTCCAAAAACAACAGCTATTTTATAATCTAACATAACCGACGTGACACAAGAGCACTCCTGTGGGGGTGCGATGGGGTTGAAATGTCATAATATCAATATGGGTGTTGATTCTATGGTTTTCTGAGACGTCAATTACGAAAATGGCATCGATGTGGACACGAAATTTCCATCTCGGTATAAAAATCCAAGATTTGGAACACCTGATGCAGAACCATAATGATTCCGGTAAACTATAAGAAATATAAAATTGTCGCCTTAGCAAAAGTTGTTCAACTTGATGAGCATTTTTTGTTGAGGTATAAAAATCCAAGATTTGGAACACGTGATGCAAAACCATAAGGGTTCAGCTAAACTATAAGAAATATAAAATTGACGCCTTAGCAAAAGTTGTTCAACTTGATGAGTATTTTTTGTTGAGGTATAAAAATCCAAGATTTGGAATACGTGATGCAGAATCATAATGGTTCAGCTAAACTGTAAGAAATATAAAAATGACGCATTAGCAAAAGTTGTTCAGCCTGATGAGCACTTTTTGTTGAGATATAAAAATCCTAGATTTGGAACACCTGATGCAGATCCATAATGGTTCAGTTAAACTATAACAAATATGAAAATGACGCCTTAGCAAAAGTTGTTCAGCCTGATGAGCATTTTTGTTGAGGTATATAAATCCAAGATTTGGAACACCTGATGCAGAACCTTATGGTTCTGGTTCCGGTAAACTATAAGAAATATAAAATTGACGACTTAGCAAAAATTGTTTAACTTGATGAGCATTTTTTGTTCAGGTATAAAAATCCAAGATTTGGAACACGTGATGTAGAACCATAATGGTTCAGCTAAACTATAAGAAATATAGGAATGACGCCTTAGCAAAAGTTGTTCAGCCTGATATGCATTTTTTGTTGAGGTATATAAATCCAAGATTTGGAACAACTGATGCAGAACAAAGCTAAATTTATTTGCATAAACAACATGGTGTTTACAATAAATTATAGTTTAAAAAAATAACTAAAAAAACACGCTATAACAGCAAATAGAACTAAAAAAGCTACTTAAAAAAACAATAAATAGTTTGACAAAATATTGATTGTATTGTAAAAAAATAACCGCGCAGTGCTACTTTTATTCTTGCCTGCTACAAGTTAGACGCAATCGTTTTATTTATTTACAAAGGTAACGTGGTCTATTTAGTCAGTTTACAGTAGACAAAGCGAAAATGTTTCAGGATTGCTGTCTAATCGTTTCATATGAATGCGAAATGGCCAACAATAAGGCAGTAGAAGCTGTAGATAGAACTTTACGTGCCCAAGAGTTTTCAAAAATATTATTAAAATTTGGGGAAGATCTCCTTCCTGAAGTAAAGTTAATGTTTATAATTAAGCGAAATATGTATAATTGAAGCTGAGATTTTCACTGGGAATGGTGCCGATGAAAGTGTATTTATTCCGCGTATACCGCTCTTCCTTCTTACGGCCGTGTGGTTTCCGGCAGACTAGAATAGAATCACTCCGTCTCTTCCCGTGGATGTCGTACAAGGCGACTAAGGGAAATACTCGTACATTATAAAACATCGATCAGGAAGTGTAGGCCAAATCCGCCTATCTGGGACGGACGATAGAGGGTCATGCTCCTGTAGTGGAGACTAAAATGACCTCTTCTCCAACAATTTTCCATTTTAATCTGAAAATCGTCATAGGTGTTGTTTTCATGGTTTATCGGGTCGCTAATTACGAAAACAACAACGATTTTAAAATTCAACGTGGCTAACGTGACCATCATCCCGTATTGGGGTGCGATGGGGTTGAAATGTCTATATATCAATATATGTGTCGTTTTTAAATGCGACAGAGTGTCTAGCTGTTACCTCTTCACGCTTAAATAGCTGGACCGATTTAGATGTAATTTGGTTCAGAGATACCTGGAGTCCTGGGAAAGGACATAAGATAGTTTTTGTCCCAGAAATTACCTATTATTGTTGTTTATTGTACCTGTAGGGCGGTTCTATGTTCGACTGTATGTATTTTTTTTAATTCAATGATTTCTCCGTCAATTGTACAGCAATTTTAATAATTCTTATTTGTTTGAGAGGGTACACTCTCCAGGTGGTCCCATATTAAAATGAATGTTGCTAAGCGCAAAACTCGAGAACGGCTCGACCAATTCTGCTAATATTTATTTTAATATTTTCGTTAAGGTATAAGGAAGGTTCTTATGGAGAGAAAAGACATAAAAATTGCGAGGAAAAGAAAACAACACTTTCTACCCGTGCGAAGCCGGGGCGGGCAGCTAGTCTATATATATAAAAGAGAAAATCACTGACTCACTCATCACGATATCTCAGAAACTATAACACCTACAAACTTGAAATTTGGCAGGTAAGTTCCTTATAGGGTGTAGACATCCGCTAAGAACGGATTTTACGATACTCCACCCCTAAGGGGGTAGAATGGGGGTTGGAAGTTTGTATGAAAGTCCTATGTTTTTGAAGCAAGAGACTTGAAATTTAAAATGTATGCTCTATAGATGGTGTGGAGGTGTACTAATAATGTATCTTTATCAATCAACCCATTTTTGGTGTTAAAACGGGGTTGGAAGTTTGTATGAAAGTTCTATGTTTTTGAAGTAAGAAACTTGAAATTTAAAATGTATAGATAGTGTGGAGGTGTACTAATATTGTATCTTTAGAAATAAACCCATTTTTGGTGTTAAAACGGGGGTTGGAAGTTTGTATGAAAGTCCTATGTTTTTGAAGTAAGAGACTTGAAATTTAAAATGTATGCTCTATATATGGTATGCAGGTGTACTAATAATGTATCTTTAGAAATCAACCCCTTTTAGGAGTTAAAAAGTTTGTATGAAAATCCAATGTTATTTAAGTTAAAGTAAATATGACAGAAGGATTTTAAATGATATTTAAGTATAAAAAATATTGTAAACAACTACATATTTACTATTATAAGGAGGGATGTTTTATTACAACAATAAAAAGTACTTTAGGTTTTAAAAAATAATATCCGTCGACTTCATTGATATTCGTCTAGATATTGATTGTTTTTAACGTTTTTTATTTTTTTCCTTTCATTAGGTATTTAGCTTTTTCGAATGTAATTAAAAATTATTTGCAAATAACTAACTCCACGCTTACGAAGTCGCGGGCGGCCGCTAGTATTCGTATATTACAATGAAATGTAAATGTCGACTCGGCTGTATAAGGTATATTTTATTGACAACTAGCGACCCGCCCCGGCTTCGCACGGCTGCAATGCTGATACTAAATGTACTACAAAAGGTCTTTGCGCTTTGTCCTATCCAGTCCTTCCCCAGTTATAGGCACACGCCGCCGGCTCCGCGGCCGGTACCGCCACAGCCGTTATGTCCCTGCATTTTAAATGTGTAATATCTTCTAAACTATTCATTTAAATTACATGCTGTGAAGGGCCATATTGATCTATATTAAATGCGCAATGTATTTAAGGTACTTAATTGGATAAGGATTAATTCTCTATTGCTTAAAATCGCTTCGTAAATAAGGCATTATTTCTTGTAAAAAGCAAAGGATAAAATAACGGTTATTGTGTGTTCCCACTAAGAGATAGACATATACCATCGCGAACTTTTTTGTAGACCATTTTAAGGTGAACAATACTGTACTACATTATTTTGATCTATCTCGTTGGGTTCAGCCAGCGTTTGCAATGAAAGAGCAAAAAAATGTGTTTATTTACGACATCACATTAGAAACCTCGAAATTATCAGTGTTTTTCTACTATGTTATGCATATATTATACATATAAACTTTCCAGTTGAATCACTCTATCTATTAAAGAAAACCGCATCATAATCCGTTGCGTAGTTTCAAAGATTTAAGCATACAAAGGGACATAGGGACAGAGAAAGCGACTTTGTTTTATACTATGTAGTGAAGCCAATGCAATTACAATGTATTCCCATGAGATGTTGGCGCGGGCAGTAATATTTCGCTCAGGTACGTACTCTTAAAATTTTCAAGCCAATGTGGCGCGACACAACATAATGTTTATTCATTTTCGTGGTCGTTGCAACGATTCTCTCCTGGGGAAACAAAGATATTATTTTTTTATATGTTATCTGTGTTTGTTAGACTTGTTTATGCAAACATCGCTGTGTAATGTGCAAATAAATGTTTATGTTTCTTTCTTTATTTATTTCTAGATACATACTGTACCCATAGCATTATATTATCTGTGTGAATAGTGCCAATACATACTGTACTATAGCAAAGTACGTAAAGCATTCGCATCCAGTAAGTAAGGTCATCTTTCATACTTGTGACGATTCATGGTATTTTACTGCGTGGAGCGTGTAAGGTTGACAACTTTAGATCTGCACAACTGACGAATGTGTAACTTTTTTATTTGAAAATCAATACTCCATACTATATTATCACACCCCGGCAACTCCATACAAATGTCGCGTCGTTTACTACTACATAAATAATGACGTCTGTGCAGAGCGTGAATGAGCATGTGTACGTGCGGCGCCATACAAACTGTTCCAGATTTGTTTCAGAGGGGAGGTGAGGTTGGCAAGAGAAAGCGGCATGTAATGGCCGTGACGTGACAGTGATATTATATAATAAAGATCTCAAATTATTTTCACAGCCTACAGGAAAAGCGCAACTGTCGAAGCTCAAGCTAGAAGTTGGCCGTGTCGTCTTTCCGAAACCAGAAATATTTGCGGAAGTAGAAAGATTTTATAGCGAACTTTATGCTGCACATGTATATGTCCCTACACAGTCTCCTCGTGAAGGTGATTATCGAGCTCCGTTAACCCGCTACTGCACCGAAGACATTCCTGATATCAGTATAGATGACATTAGTATAGCCCTTGAACAGCTGAAAAATGGTAAGGCTCCTAATGAGGACAGAATTACAATAGAACTGTTGAAAGCTGGAGGAACTACTATTCTAAAGAAACTGCAACGCGTATTTAATTCCGTCATTCATAATGGGACTGCAGCAGCCGCGTGTACCAGGAGTTTAGTGGTTTTATTTTTTGCTGAGACTTCAATAAATACGTAGGTATAAATTTTAATAATGTTTTTACATTATTAATTACATTACTTTCATTTAAAAAAAATGCATATTATTTGTAACAGAACTTATGGCTGGACTAGGTATAATACATAGAAATCGCTCAAAATAAGACAAACAGACAACGAGACGAGCTCGGTGGCGTAGCGGTCAAGGACGCGGCTTCGACACCAACGCTCGTGGGTTCGATTCCCACACGGGACAAACATTTGTGTGCATGAACATGTCTGTTTGTCTTGGTCTAGGTGTTTTCTATGTATCATAAGTATGTATTTACAAAAAAAAAGTGTATTTACGTATGTTTATCAGTTGTTTAGTACCCATAACACAAGCTTCGCTTACTTTGGGGCTAGATGGCGCTGTGTAATTTGTGAAAAAAAAAAATAATAAAGAGACATATTCATGCACACAAATGTTTTCTTGTACAAGGATCGAACGTGCGACCTCGGAGTCGAAGTAATATAAAATAAGAGACAAAATATAAAAGAAAGGAAGGGGTTGCTGCGCTGGCAACGGAGGTGACCGCGCGAGCAATATTTCATGTTTCCTGGTGCAAAGCGGTTACTATAGTAACCGCTTCATCATCAGCATCAGCATCAGGCGGTCATATGCTTGTCTGCTACCGATGTAGTATAAATATATAATAATATAAATTCGTTCACCTACTTTATGGGATAAAATAATTATTTAGAATCAAACCTGTGAGACATCTGGGCCAATCTAGGGACAAAATCTAATGATTGATCCCCTTGTCACCAGGGATCTAATAAACCGAATCACCCAGCCAATCAATGGAATCTAATCAGTAGCTATTGACTCGTGAATAAATCAATCAATTGAACGGCTAAGCGCCGTTCAATTGATTGATTTATTGAAACGAAGAACATAAATTGAGGAGCTTGATGACGTTCGTTGCGAGTCAGACTGATCGAACACTCAAGTTAAGCAACGTCGACCATAGCCTGTCCATGGATGTATATATTTATCTCGAGATACCCGTGCTTCGGAGGGCACATTAAGCCGTCGATCCCGGCTGTTGTCATTTGATGACAGTAGTTAAGTCAGTGGCCTTTTTTGCCCTAGGCACTACTTTTTTTTTATACCACTAGAATGGCAAACAAGCATACGGCCCGTCTGATGGAAAGCAGTTACCGTAGCCTATGAACGCCTGTAACACCAGGGGCATCACACGCGCGTTGCCAACCCTGTAAAAACGTCTTCACGCCCTTTTTGAAGAACCCCATGCTGTAGTCTCCTGAGACAACCTCGACAGGCAGTTCATTCCATAGCTTGACCGTACGCGAAAGAAGCTCTGGAACTTGGCCTTTGGGCGGCTTGAAAACACTGGCCTCAGCCAACCCGCTGTTGAACAGCGTGGTGGCGTAGGCTTTCAACCACTGCCATTGAGACCCGTATCCCAGCAGTGGGTTGAATAAGGGTTGATGATGATTAAAGAACATAAAAGTCCTCAGCAGTTCGGTACTGATTCCGATCTTAAATTTTGTGTATACTACGTCGGGTGGTAAAGAATCATACGACTCGCCTTATGTAAAGTGGTACATATTTTTAGAATATAATTTAGGTAGGTATATAGATGTACGAATTCTGATATAGGGACCATGTTCTTTTTCAGTTCAGTTCATCAGAAGTTTTACGGCTTGATTCATTATTTTTCGTTAATTTAAAACCTCAAAACAATAATAATAAATAATCGTAGGTGACTGCTTCTGCACGATCCCGGTGGTTGAATTGCTAGCAATGGCCACCTTGACTCAGAGGTCACGGGTTTGATCCCCGCACAAGAGAAATATTTTTTGTGCATGAACATGTCTGTCTAGGTCTGGGTATCTGGGTGTTATATAAGTTAATAAGTTATCTAGTAACCATAGCACATAATACAAGCTTTGCTTAGTTTGGGACTAGATGGCCGAGTGTAATTTATCCAAGAATATTTATTTATTCCAAATGATTTACTACATAAAAATATGTACTCAACAACAAAATTATTTATTCAAAAAACAAATTAGGATTATTAAACATGAATTTTAATATCCGCACAATGAACAGGTTCCTCTCGTAGATGAACATAGCGAACAGCCTTCCGTTAGAGACGACATGGTGTCCCAAGACCTCGCCTTCCGTACTCGTTGTCTCTTCACCGACAATCTATCAGATTTCTTTTTACTGTTCTGAAGAGCACCACGAACCGAACGTCTGTCTATAGTTCTTTTTCTCCTTGGTATGGCAACTATATGCCTTGGAACCGCGATTCCTCTAATGATATTGGTTATCCAGACCTTTGCTATCTGCTTCGCTTTTCTGGGCAGAGTAGAACGCATTGAAAGAGTGTGAACAGATGAATGCTGAATTTTATTGTTACTTGGTTCTCGTTTACTTCTTTTACTTGTACTTGGTAGATCAGTCTTTGGATTCTCTGGAGAATTGTCACCAATAATCATGGATGCTTCTGTATTTTTGGAGCTTTTTATGACCAGTAAAGAGTCTTTATGGTTTATGAGAGATGAGTGATCAGTATCAGAGGCTGATTCATTATCTCGTGTATCCATGTTTTTCATAGCCTCACTTACTATGCCTTCAGTGTTTGGAGACGCTTCAGTAAATGTTTCGGAAAATTGATTAAAATTCATGTTTTAACTAAAGTAATAGAAATTTTCAAAATTAAATCTCACAATACTTCGTATATTTTCTCTGAAAATGTCTTTGTGACATATTTTTAAACTTGTTCAAGTAAATAGCGTAGATGTGTCATAGATGATTTACGGACAGTGGCAAATCGATCGACAACCTTTTTTTTTATATGAGAGGGGCAAGCGAGCATGTGGGTCACCTGATGGAAAGCAATCACCACCGACCATAGAAATCAGCAACACCAAGGGGTCGCCTATTCGTTGCCAGCCTTTAAGGGAAATATTGACTCTCTGATCTTTCATTTGAGGATCGAATTCCATGAACTTTTGTGAAAAATACACACAAATAAAAGTGTGAAAAGGGCAAATTAACGTAATCCTAGGATTGTGGAACCAAACAAGGTATTCAAGGTATACATAACTATGCTTATCTTATTCGCACCACTCGTCATAGCAGGAAATTTCATCCTCACACATTAGAACCTATATGTCAGCTTATTGTGCTATTCTAAAGAAGGTCTCTACCAGGAGCTATAAGGTTATGGAATGAACTCCCTGCCAAGGTTTTTCCAGCAGACAACTGTTTCATCTTCAGGCATGCATGCAATATCCTATAGAGTTTTTTGCAGGGACGGCAACGCGTGAGTGATGTCCTTGATGTCACAAGAGCTATATAGGCTGCCATAACTGTATATCACCAGGTCGTACGGTTTTTTGGTCACCCATTTTTATACTCAGATGGCAAACAAGCATACGGCCCGCCTGATGTGAAGTGGTTACCACAGCCATATATATGCTCGCAACATGAAATATCGCTCACACACCGCTACCCCCTCTGCCAACGCATCGACTCCTTGACCTCACTCACTTGCAACCCTCAAAGGAATCGTTATTTGGTTGCGGTATCCTGTGAAGTAGAGGTACTTCCCCAGTGTGGTGGCTTAGATTACACGCTGTGCCCTACCTCGCTTTTGCCAGAGCTTCTTTCGATAGTCGGCAGGTACTCTAATAGTATAAAATAAAACAATTGGTTGCCTGTAAAGTCGGTATACGGGCGAAAGTTTTACGTGACAACGACTTTGAGTCTCTCTCGCTCTTAGAAGGGACACGCGTCCACGACACGCTTACAATGAGAGCGAGTGAAAGGCACTCGCTCTCATTGTAAGCGCATAACGTGACCCAGTTTCTTGAAGTGTCACCCGGCTAACCAATTTATAAGACGTTGTCACGTCAAAAACATTTGTCTTTTAGATGAAGACATTCTTAAAAGCTACGATGGTGTAACACAATATTTCCTACGTAACCTAAGCATTTTCCCCGTAACTTTTAATTGAAACCAGAGACAAATTGCTGATTTGACGGGCAAAAACAGAAATATATTAATTACTCTGAGCTGGCAAATAATAATTGTGTAAAGACGGCTTCAAACCGCATCCCTTAATAGGCTTTGTAATGTTTGTAATCAAATAGGCTTTTTTAGAAAATGCGCAAAATATTTGCAATTCGCCCATTAAAAATCATATTTGTAAACATTATCGGAATTCTGATGGGTCTGTTTTATTAATATTTGAATATTTTTTCCGTGGCACATTTGTTGATTTTTATATAACATCCTTTAATATTTGCCCGAGTGACGAAGAAGGGAGGGTTATGTTTTTGAAGTGTAAGTATTCATGCATGTAGATTTCTTTGGTGCCCTCTATTGGCTAACCCGCCTGACGGATTTTATCATATGAGGTGTCATTCTATTCATCTTAGTTTGAAATGACCAAAACAAATTGTTAGAATTTTGAAGCCGAGATTTTTTGTTTCTTAGACAAACATACAGCCGCCTGATGCGAACCGGTTACAGTAGTCATATTAACGCTGGCACCGTGAAATATCGTTCGCGTTCCGCCACCTCCGCTACCAACGTAGCATCTCCTTCCTTTCTGGTGACCTCACTCACTCATAGGAACACAACAACTCTTAGGGTATTTTTATTTGTGTTTGTGGAGGTACTTTGCTAGTCGGGCAGCTTACAATTACTCCCTACCTTTCTTTTCGCCAGAGCCCTGTTTGTCAGTCAGCAGATTTTGAGGAATCACTTACAACCCAAAAATGTTTAATAATTTCTCTTTTATAACATTTCCTCTCCGATAATACTACTTAATAGGTAATCACATTTTTGTGGTTATAAACACAGAACTAGATTTTTTTGCTATCTAGATCTGTGGTTATAAATGGCTGTTATAAGTTTTTTAACGGCCATTGCTAACGCAATAATTAAATAATAATAAATAATAAATAAATAAATATTGTCAGACTAATTACACACCGCCATCTAGCCCCAAAGTAAGCGAAGCTTGTGTTATGGGTACTAGACAGCTGATAAACATACGTAAATACATTTTTTTTTGTAAATCATACTTATGATACATAGAAAACACCCAGACTAAGACAAACAGCATGTACATGCAAAACGTCATGCACACAAATGTTTGTCTTATATGGGAATCGAACCCACGAGCGTTGGTGTCGAAGCCGCGTCATTGACCGCTACGCCACCGAGCTCATCAAATTATAAATTAATTGAGCAACCGAGCTTTACTCGACGTTTGGTATGGAAACGAATTTTCTCAGAATAATTGATACCGATTTTCGGTCCCGTAACCCTGTAATTCCATCGAAATGTTAGAGCCATTTTCGAGATTGTTACGGCATATGAGAATTGCTTATTTGAATAAACTTCCCATAGCAAATACGTTGATTTCCCGATTAATGTTTATGGCAGGCGAATATTACTGTACCTGTGTTGTAGGACTGCGTTGTAATCGCAGATAATTTTATTCTCATTTTGACATACATTTTTTACCTCCAATGCTACTGCTATTATTAAAAAAAAAATCTAAATCTAATCCAAAAATATTTAATAATGAAAAAATATTTATGACTGGAAGGAGTAGGCTGGCAACGGATCGGCGATCCCTTGGTGTTGCTGATCTCCATGGGCAGTGGTGATTGCAGTCCATCAGATGACCCACATGCTCGTTTGCTCTCATATAAAATTTAAAAAAAACCCTCCAAACATTATGTATGAACAAGCTTCTAGCATCAATCACCTTAGTACAGTTTTAGATGATTTTTTTATTTATTTTGTGTTACGTATATATAAAATATATTTATTTTATCTAACTGACCCGACAGACGTTATCCTGTCTTCTTAACAATGAATATTGAATTTGAATTGGTCTCGCGCAATCTGTCAAATGACTGACAGTTCTGTCAAACGACATAAAGTTACATTAGAAAAGTTAAAATGTTGTTCAGTTTTCTTAAATTTTCAAATTTTCCGCACAACTTTATTTTTTTTTCTTTTATACCTTCTCTTGACAATAACAAATACAACATAAAAATAACTACCAAAATCGGTTCAGCCGTTCACACGTGATGACGTGATTAAGGCAAATAGGGATTTATTTTTATATATATAGATTATTTGTCCTTTGTATTCAAGTAAATTCTCAAGTAACGAATTATTCTCAGTAATCAATCAATAAGTATTAATTTATTGATTTCTACATTCATAACCTCGCACATAACTACATACTCAACCTCGCAGAAAATAGGTAACTCACAGTCGCCCTTGCATCGGATCGGAGCCCTTGCTAATGCGCGTGCTCAAAAATTAGCACTGCTTGGTGCAACAAATTACTATATGTGACTCTACTGGTTACAAGCAATGATGTTTTTTAATTGTGGTTTAAAGCATAACTGCACTCTAATTTCTGGTTAACAACGCCTTGGGAGCCGTTAGATGAGGCACTAATTAATGGCAATAATTAATGATAAGCAGTAAACCGTATGGTTTACTGCTTAGCTAAAATTTATGTTCGTTTGTTGTTTTGTCCAGATATTATTTGTCATTTAATGGACATTAATTTTGTTTCTTTTTTTTTTTTCATTTTTAATTTATTTTCTTTTATTGTTAATTCCTTTCTGCATCAGTCTGCACGGGTAGTAGCGGGCGAACTATTTGTATTACAGTGATTTAATATACTTACTATTTCTTTTTCTCCGAGCACAAAATGGCGCCAGTTCTCGGAAAGATATGAAATTAACTAAGTACTTGTTAAAACCAATTATTATTGTGTGATATATGATCTCTTGGGGTTTAATTCCTTTAAAAATATAAATTTTCGAAATACAGAAGACAAAATTTTTACCTAGGTATATCAATTGTCACAAACGTCAGATTTGACTTCTTGACTGTGTGAATAATTGCGAGGTGAGACAGTTGGCTCACATTTTGGGTGTTCTTTTTGACGCTTAGTGGCATATCTTTGCATATAAAATTGGGGTGTAAGTAGTTCATCAACATCTTCTAATCAAAGCCAACCTCACCTGCACATGTTGCACCCTACTGACTGACAAACAAGGCTGGGGAAGAACCTCCACCTCACAGAATACCGCAGTCAAATAACAAATCCCTTGAGGGTTGTTGTTTTCCTGCGAGTGAGTGAGGTCACCAGTAAGGAATGTGTCGCTGCGTTGGCAGCGGGAGTAAATGCGAGTGGTATACATGTACGCTTATGCTACGGTAACCACTTCACGATTCGTTGCCAGCCTATACTCCTGCTGACCCCTTCGACGACCCCTTGGTGTTGCTGATCTCCATGGGCTGTGGTAATTGCTTTCCATCAGGTGACCCACGTGCTCGCTTGCCCCCTATCATATAAAAAAAAACATCTATAGAAATATTGCCTGATATACATTTATATAACATATAGATCGTGTGTGTTGTTCATCTATGCATTTCTTGTAAGCCGCATTCGAGTATGTCTGCTCTTGTTTGTATTGTACGTCTGCCCAAAGGACGCTGGTGGTACCTTAGTTATGTAGTCACAATAAAACATAATTTACAAAACGTATTTTATTATTTATTACATACATTTAAGGGACGAACACAATCACCCTATGCATCTTTCTCTTACGGAGTAAACTTACATAAATAAACACAAAATAAATCAATCATCGAACAAATTGAATTACCAACATATTCTTTTCATTATAAATATTTTTTACATATACTTTTCTTAACAATGGCACTTCTATACATTTTGTTGTGATTATTATTAAAATTATATATCTTCTAGGCATAGACAAAGTCGTGGTCTACTTCTAATTTCGTGAGAAGTCGCGTGGGGAGCTCCGATACGATGTTCGTAGGAATTTTGTCTGAAAAAAAAACATTAATTATGAATACAATTACAATTTAAAAAAAAATCCCCCTGGCATATCAGTTAGTCATTTTTATCGACAGAAAACCCCTCAAAAAAAATTAAGTTAAACTTTACTTCGTTTATAATAAACATATTACGATAAAATATTTTCTCATTACTCTGAATAAATAAATTCTGTAGCAATGGCTACAGAAGAACTTCTATTGATACATTACTTAATTGTATCAGTAGAGGTTCTAATGCGAACCTCTACTGATACAATTAAGTAATGATAAGAGGAGCTCGATGCCGTCGTTGAGCGTGTCAGTGTAATCGAACACGCAAGTTAAGCACTAGTTTGTCAAGTCTCCAGAGTTATTGTACCATTTGGTTCTCATAGCCTAATACAACACGAAACGAAAGAATGGACCACGAATGTTCCATTTTCTTTTTCCAATTTTAGTTCGGAACACTAAAAGGGCTACGTAGTTGAAATACTAGTTAGTCCAAACGCCGTTAAAAATAGAACCACCGGAATTCATTCGGACAATCGGAAGCCTGAAAAACTGAAGCGCGATTAGCTCTCAACTAGAAAAACATTTGATAGCGGTGGTGCAACCAAAAACCGGCCGGCACGGACTGATGCTGAATGTTCACGCTGTCGTAAATATTATAATGCTAAAAAAATAAACCAGTTTTTGTAATATCACAGGGTGCAATATAAAACCAAAAGATATTCTATAGATACTTATAGGTATATACATATGCCTCCCCAACCCGTCTGGCCAGTGGGGAGTGTAGGCCAAATCCTCCTTCTGTCTGAGACGGACGAGAGAGGGTCGTGCTCCTGTAGTGGAGACTAAAATGACCTGATGATGATGATATACATATACAGTTAGGGCACGTTAAGCCGCCGTCGGTCCCGTCTGTTGTTATTAGATGACAGTGGTTAAGCCCAGTCAGGGGCCTTAGGCGGTTTGAAATTACTGGCCTCCGCCAACCTACAGTTGAGCAGCATGGCGCTGTGTAAATAGTCCAGAAATATTTATTTATACTTCACGACATCGCCACATTAAGCCACATTAACCCAAATTAAGCGCAAAGCTTGTACTATGGGTACTAACAACTAATAAATGTACTGAAATGTGTTTTTTTTTTTGTAAATATATACTTATTAATACATAGAAAACACCCAGACCAAGACAAACAGACATGTTCATGCACACAAATGTCTGTCTAGTGCGGGGATTAAACCGGCGACCCCGAAGTCAAAGTAGCCATTTGTAGACATTCGACCACCAGGCTCGTCATGCTCTAAAAACCCTTCGATTGAGGGGAGACCAGTATCCCAGCAGTGGGTTGATTATGGGTATCAACCCGAGCCGACGTACAGATATTTTCTTCTGTGTCTATAAAAAGCAATCGTTACTGAATGATCTATCAACACACAGCTCAAACCACTGGACGAATCGTATTAAAATTTGGCATAGATAGCTGTTTTACCATAAGCATCTTCTGAAAGAGAATTCCTGAAAATTCCCACGGGATACCGGGATACGCGCATACGAAGTCGCGGACGCAAGCTAGTATATAAAAATTCTCTCACCATTACACCTATACACCAAATTGGACCAGATGATCATCTCCTGTGAGAAACAGAAGACACCAAGTCTTCCACCGCGGAGGGTGAAGTCATACACGTTGCCGGAGTCAGCTACTTGGCGGTTGTTCTCATAGATCTTGAGTCGGATGAGTCCAATCTTTGGACGATGGAGCAGTCGCCAGCGGTAAGCGGTTTTCTCCCGCCAGCCAACATTACGAGGGTCCTTCCATAGGAGAGTGACCTAAAAACAATTAATACAATTGTAAACAAAATCAATAGCAGTTTCTTCACTATTATGTAGACATTGTGTAGAATTGTAAAATCTAACTAAGTTAAATAAGGTAAATATGGTAACCGGAGGTACTAAAAATTTTTAGTCCAGTTTTAATCTCACCATTTTCCCAAATTTGTGCTTTCTAGTATTAATAATATCTGAACGAAGCCGCGGATGGACAGACAGACAGACGGACATGGCAAAACTATAAGCGTAAACAAGGATGTTTACTATGAAACCCTAAAAGGAAACTAAAGTGCAGATTCCATTCCATTATGTGTGTAGGAACACTAACATTTAAAAGAGCTACTTTTACGTAGCAACAATTAACTTCCACAGAAATACATCTGCTCTAGAGACGCTAGAGTACGGAGTACGCTACTCCGAAATGAAAATATAAGTTTCGAGCAGAAGTGCAAAGTTTTTCATGACGAAGTCCATTAAATTTGGTCGGTGGGTACTGACTGTGAATGTACAAGGCTTTGTTTTGTTTTATACTATGTCGGGTGGCAGCCAAGCATACGGCCCGCCTGATGTGAAACGGTTACCGTTGCCATTTTAACGCTCACAACATGAAATAGTGCTCGCGCGCCGCCACCTCCACTGCCAACGCAGCAACTCCTTCCTTTCTGGTGACCTCACTCACTCGCAGGAACATAACAACCTTCAAGATAATTATTATTTGGTTGCGGTATTCTGTGAGATAGAGGTACTTCCCCAGTCGGGCAGCTTACAAATACACTGTACCCTACCTCTCTTTTGCCGGAACATCTTTCGCTAGTCGACAAAATGCACCACGTACAGGTGAAATTGGCTTTGGCTTTAAACATCGTGGTGACCCACATATACTCCAAAAACTCACAAACCGCAACAGTTCGTGAAGTCTCTGTGTATTTATATTGTACATTGCTATTTATTTATAATGCTTCCTTAATTGTTTTATTTTCAATATGTCATTAATTTAATATCATTATTCGCCTTGTGCACCATGTCTTATCTCTGCATCATAAGGTTGACTGGTAGAGAATGCTTGTACAGCATTAAATCCGCCTTTGTACATTGTTTTTATGTGCACAAAAAATAAATATATAAATAAAATTTGCTACCAGTCCAAGCCAGATTTTAATTACTTCTTCATACCTGATCTGGTGTGGATTCAGTGTTCCAAAGCGCATTCCTAAGTGTTTTCCCGGGACCAGTCTTGGAATTGACTAGTTTTAGTTGGATACCAGGCTCAGCGACGGCGCGGAATGGTGTCGTTTGCCAGTACGTCTGCGTGTCCTTCTTCCACATAACAACGTAGAACATCTTGTTGTTTTGGTAACTAGAAATAGAAATAATTTTATTACCAATTAAAGTACAATTTCCTTTACATTTTACACTGTACACTTATTTAATATCAAAATCGAATAAAATGTGTCGCAGGTACCTAGAGCACTGATCAGTGCGCCAGCAAACAAGGCCCAGAGCACTGATCAGTATTTTAGCATCTAAAAGGTTAATCTTATAACTTAAAATAAAGAAAATATTTATTATATTGACAAGTGGTCTCCACACTAGGTCGAGCCTGTCTCGTGGAGGCCATAGTGATACATGTTAGATATGTCATATTTTCAAAAAACGACCGAAATTATTAATTACAAATTAGAAAATAAAATAAACATTAAATTAATAGGATGAGAGTTTTAAGTGATTACTATAATTAATTTCTCCGTTTCATCGTAAGATAGGCTTAGTAAAAAATGTTTAATTCGATGCCTTGCTAGTCTTATCGTGAGTGCCTCAATACTGCAAACATTAACAATTTTATTGTAGATGAAGGGTAACATGAATTGCTGCATACTTCTTGCAAATGTAGTGTTTACTTTCACTAGTTGGGATTTGAAAATACGGCGTTGCAGCAACCTTTCATACGACGCTGACTGAAGAACTATTTTATGTTGTTTGAGCGTAATTCTCAAAATGTAGAGCTGGCGAACGCTTAGTACTGCTGCCTCAACGTAGAGCTGGGCGGTGGGATATCGAAATGCCTTTTTTAACATGACTTTTAGCACCGAGCGTTGAGCTTTTCTATTTCGTCCATTTTCGTTATAATGCGAAATTTCATAAATTAACAATTATAATAAAAGTTCCTGGAAATATTACACAGCGCCATCTAAACCCAAACTATGGATACTAGATTAAGTGTATTTTAATACATTTTTTGTTCATATGTATACATAAAAAACACCCAGTTGAAGACTAATAGAAATGTACATGCGCACAAATGTTTGCTTCCATTCTTTTTATATTCTTGACAAGTGACCACGAGTGGCGTAAGCTCAAATTACATCACTCGTGGTCGCTTAGAAGTCTCGCGTTGTGGCGCGACTTCCAAATGCACACTTGTAATGTAATATGTACTTTACACGTTTTAGCGTATAAACTACTATTATTACTATTAACAAACAACGTATTTACGAACCCAAATATAAATCCGACATAGTCATCATCGATTTGTGTATCAACAAACAGCGTGCCTTCGAAGTCGACCCCGCCGAAGTACTCGAAACCAACCGCTAAACCAGGATCAGAGTTAAGAGTTTGCAGAATCTCGGCTCCTTCATTAGCTATTTCCCAATTTGGATCCTGTTGGGACTCGCCTTCGGGATCTAAGCGGACTGTCATATATTTTCTGGGGGGAAAAATATACAATTATGTAAACTGTTCAATTACTGAAAACAGATGATGAACTATATTTTTTGTGACGAGGGTGAACAAATAAGCTTGTAGTCATCCGCACACAAACCAACTAAATCTAATTTGGTAATATTGTACATAACATTTTTTTTTTTATACTACGTCGGGTAGCAGACAAACATACGGCCCGCCTGATCTGAAGCAGTTACCGTAGCCATATTAACGCTCGCAACATAAAATATCGCTCGCGCGCCGCCACCCCCGCTGCCATCGCAGCATCTCCTTTCTTTCTGGTGACCTCACTCACTCGCAGGAACACAACAGCCCTCAAGGGAACCGTTATTTGGCTGCGGTATTCTGTGAGGTGGAGGTACGTTCCCCAGTCGGGTAGCTTACAATTACGCTCCCTACCTCTCTTTTCGCCAGAGCTTCGTTTGTCAGTCAGCAGGGTGCACCGCGTGCAGGTGAAGTTGGCTTTGGTTCAAAGATCTTGATGAACCTTACACCCCAAGATTATATTTTATGCATACGAAACCCACTCTTATAAATTTGTTATTATTGTGTAAAAGATAAACTGGTACTATTAAATCTGTTTTATTTGATTGTGTGTAAAAAGAATAAATAAATAAAATATATTATACTTATTTTCAGTTCTTCAGAATCAATGGCCACAATGTAATTTTCTCATGTTTTCTTAAATATATTTACGTTACGAGATACGTAAATTTTTGCGACAATTTAGAGTCAGTAAAAGAATAATAGTATAAATAATATAAATAAATATTGTAAGACAAATTACACAGCGCCATCTAGCCCCAAAGTAAGCGAAGCTTGTGTTATGGGTACTAGACAACTGATAAACATACGTAAATACATTTTTTTTTTGTAAATACATACTTATGATACATGTAAAACACCCAGACTAAGACAAACAGACATGTTCATGCACACAAATGTTTGTCCTATGTGGGAATCGAACCCACGAGCGTTGGTGTCGAAGCCGCGTCATTGACCGCTACGCCACCGAGCTCGTCAAAGTATATAATAGAGAATAATAATTTAGAATAATAGTTACCTGAAGTCGGTGCGGTATATACGCGAGTTGTTGGGACAATTGTCCAAGTCGTTGTTAACTTTATCACCGTCGAAATCGTATTGACAGGCGTCACCGATCAAATCATCTGAAAGTACATATACCTATTGTATTGACCCTTATATTAACGATTAGTTTTCCTAATCTAGGTACTGTATTAATTATATTCGTACACGTTTTTACAAAAAAAAACCTATACTTTGTACTGTAAGAAAAATTAAATGACTTAATATAAGTCAGGGTTGGACCACAGAATACTTAATATTTAAATCATCTGCAAGGTAATACACAAAAGTTTCATTTATTCCATTAAATGACAATTTGCTAGATATATAGTTTTATTTCTTTTCTTCGATTTTTTTTTTTTTTTTGTACATCTTTGTAAATATTAAGTTTAGTAATATTGTTAATTAATTTAGAATAAAAATATTTTAGAATTTGCTAGATTAACCATCACGTATTAAGTAGAGTTTATTTTCGGTCAGGCTAGGTTTTTCTTATGTTCTATCGGAGGAAATAGAAGACTAGTTCATAAACAACCCTTAATTATGGAAAATTATGGAAATTTTAGTACGTTTTTCATACAAATTGACGTTTTGACAAATGGTAAAAAGTTTAACTGTTCGTAGTGCACAAACTCTGTTCGCCTTTAAAAATCTTGTGAAAGCTCACTATCTCTCACTTGTCCCTGTGTAATCTTTTTCTCTTTTATTTTCCGTTATTCTCTGGTCAGTCGCTATATTGTATTTATTATGTATATATCTTAGTTGGTATTTAGTATATGTAATGTTTCTATATACTATAATTATATTATTGTGTATGTATTGTTTATATTGCGTATGTATTATATGTGTATGTGTATGTAGATATGTTTATGTAGTTTTTGCGCCTCCCATTTGTTTTCTATCATTCTCGTTTCCTCTACCTTAAGGTTGTCTGGAAGAGATCGCTTAGCGATAAGACCGCCTTTTGTACTTTTATTATCCTAATACCTCTGTAAAATCTGTCATTTGGTGCAATAAAGAATATTGTATTGTATTGTATTGTGTATTGTGTGTAACTTAGATGTCATCAGCCCGGTTAAATTACTTACGGTTAGAGTCCAACTGGTCAGGATTAGCTACCAGGCGGCAGTTGTCCTCATAGTCCGGAACACCATCATTGTCGTCGTCGTCATCACAAGCATCTCCTTTCTCATCGCCGTCAGCGTTGTGCTGGTCACTGTTCGGCACGTCCGGGCAGTTGTCCAGGCCGTTTTGAATACCATCCCTTAAATTAATAGATTAAGTATAAATGTTTTTTACCACCACGGCTATATTTTTTTATACTACGTCGGGTGGCAGACAAGCATACGTCCTGGCTAAAGTGAACCGGTTACCGTAGTAATACGCTCGCATGAAATATCGCTCCCGCGCCACCACCCCCGTTTCCAATGCAGCAACTCTTTGGTGACTTCACTCACGCACAGGAAGACAACAATCCTCAAGGGACTTTTTATTTGACTGCGGTATCCTGTGAGGTGGAGATACTTCCCCAGTCGAGCAGCTTACAAATACGCTGTACCTTACCTCTCTTTACGATTTATATATAGTAATATAGTCCTTAGAAAAATATCTGCATCCAATAGCTTTATTAATCTATTCCAAGAACACGTATTATACATTTGATCAAGAAACCTTGCTGAAATCCATGTCGGAAATGTCGGAATGTGACGTAAGAATAAATTCAAACAATATTTATTTAATAGAAAAAGTAAATTTAAAATTAAATTAATATTACGATTCCTATATCGTAATTTATTCATCATCATCAGCCTGCGCAGCCACTCTAATACTTTCTTCCCCCATCTGCCGAGTGATGGCAGACGGATCTCCTATGGCCTAGGAAAAATCAAATTATTCACCAAGCGAGCGCAACGAGCATGTTGTATGTCTTCTATACGACCCCCCACCCTCTCGCCCGTGACTCGAAGGCTGGATCCGCCCTTACTTAATAATAACTGCGTAGCCATTATAAATATTGTATGGACATAATCATGTGTGTTATTGGCTACAATGTACGAAATGTAATAAATTGATGTCTATATCAATTCAATAGGTTACATTAGTGCTATCAGAATGAATATCACTATAATTATACTCGTAATAGCTTCGATTTCAATTGATTTGTCTTGTCTGGTAGATCGTGTAATAACTGCCCAGGTCGCCTATGAGATTGGAAGGGACAGAGATGTACTTATTTATAATTGGATTGAGGAATTGTCGAGAGATGCGGTCGGGCCGTCTCGGTGGGCGTTGGAGGCGACGGGTTTGTGACCCCGCGTTTACAAGGTCACTTATGCCAATAATTAAAATTTTTGTGGCTTCTGAAGTGGTGGATTTCTGAATAGTTGCTAAGTATTTCAAGAAGAACTTTGCTTACCAAATTTATCGATGGGTGCCAAAAATACAATATTTAAAAAGAATTTCTCCATACGATGTTGCAAACAGCTGCAATGATATCGATGAAATCTGGCTGTATCTGACAGCGTTCTCTCTGACTGACGTTCTAACGCATTCACAGCCAAAAAAAATTGGCCCAGATTTACGTTAATCAATAAAAGTCTCCGTGTCTAACACACAGGTCACAAAATCCTAGGTCTGTGATCCAACCACAGCATACCGGCGTTACTTTGCGGCGGGATTGCTATATAAAAAACCGGCCAAGTGCGAGTCAGACTCGCGCACGAAGGGTTCCGTACAATCATTATCTATAATAAAGGCATATCCAGTGTCCTACATAACCAATCTCTCCACCATATATAATTTGCAAATGGGACGCATGTTCAGGCACACGCCATCTCCGGACGAAGAAAAAGAGAGACCTCTCTCGGCCGATACGATGTATATTGCGTTAACAAAGTACCTATGACAGGCACGCACAGCGTCGTCCTCTATATGGTTATCGGTATTCAAAATGTAGGTAGGTATTCAAAATACATTCTAATGTTTAATAAGCAAACTAACTTTATACTAATAAATCTAATACCATACCACTATTAATAACTACCTCTCCGCATAGGTACTTAATTAATTAATACGTAAGATGCTTTTATTATATAAGTATTTATACAATACTAAAATATGTACTTGGAAAGTTATAAACTATAAACTGTTAATAAAATAAATTTTTAATAGACTAAATCGACTTTATTTACTTTACTACACAACAACACAACACAATACGAAAATAGGAAGTAGTCTTGAGTAGTACATGTACGATGTACTGAAACGTAACTAAACGTAAAACGTACTGTAATAGGTGACGGTACTTGACACTGTACTAAAAGAAACGTTACCGAACGCGAACTCTTATTCGGACTAATCGGACTATTCGTACACTCGTACAGTGTACTACTTTAGTGTACTAGGTTATCCAAGCCCGAAACACTTGTCTGTCTGTGGTCTGTCCGAGAGACAAAGAATAAAGCGTCTCGCAATGTTATCGTAAGAGTAAGCGAGATAGGAGGTAAGCGCCCTGCACTGGTATAAATCGCTTTCAGCGCCGTGTGTTTTATTCATATAAAATCTTATACAGCGCTGTATAGTGCTTGTAATTACCAAATTTACATTGATCACATGATTATATTGTCGGCTAAATTTCTGAGTACTAATAGGTACTAATAGTACTAATAAGGTGTTCTAGTACATTAATCGGACTGTACTATTAGAGACATTAGAGTGCGCACTTAAGAGTGTCCGATTAAGCACAAGACTAATAGGAAGGAAATCAAAATGCAAAATAGAAAAGAAAAATTTTTTTTTCTATTTTCCAAAATAATCGGAGGCGTCATATTAATAAACTATTAAAAAAACTTTGTTAGCGCGATTCAGAATCTGCACAGTGACATCTAGTGAATTTTTGAGGAACTATAACTTTTTTACTGATATCCTATTTAAATGAAATAAAGCCATTTCAACTTCATTGTTTTTGGACCTTATCTCTGCGTTGTAAGGTTCAATAGCGAACGGCGTGTTTCGGTACTATCTAATTCTATAATATCTAGCTAATTCTATTCGTCTTGCAATACATTTTATGAGTTCGTCGGCTATTACTCAGTAACTTATAAAGTCTACTTAACCGTGATAGTTTTCCTTTTAAATTCACTATTTCCACGATTTTTTTCGTTATACTAATATAGAATAGTTAATAAGTGTCTACATGCCAAACTACAGCTTTCTAGTATCAAGCGTCTCTGAGCTAGGCGGACGGACGGACGGACAGATGGACATGGCGAAACTATAAGGGTTCCTTGTTTACTACGGAACCCTAAAAACGCGACGTTATTTTAGGTAAATGTGCCGCTAGTAACAGTAGTATCTGAAACAGCTCTACAGGCATATTAACGCCGATTTTCAGCCGTGTATCTTCGGCATGATGTGTGTGGCTTGGTGGAAGACGGGGAGGACAGGTGATATACGTCCATAGGACTCACCCGTCGCTGTCCACGTCACTGTCGCAGGCGTCACCGACGTTGTCTCGATCAGTGTCCTCTTGCGAGGGGTTGCGGATGCGCGGACAATTGTCACACTCGTCACCAATACGATCGCCGTCGACGTCGTCTTGTCGCGGGTTGTATACACGAGGACAGTTGTCTTCCTCATTGGGAATACCTATGACACAAAATAAAAAAACGCATCTTACCTAGGGCAGAAATTTGTAAACGCTAACTAATCCTTCTACGAATACCTAAGCCAAAAATTTGTTGAAACCTTAGCAATACAGATATTGCCTGTTTGACATTTTGAGATTTGTCTTTCCCACTCTCAAATCCTATGTTTACTCTCATAAGGGCTTTTCTTACGCAAAATTAAGTTTGTTGCAGAATTTATGAGTATCCTATGACATATAATGTAATGTCATAGCATGCTCCTGTAAAATTCTGCAGCAAACTTAATTTTGCATAAGAAAAACCCATATGAAAGTAAACATCGGATTTGAGAGTGGAAAAGACAAATCTCAAACGTGCAACATCTGTATTACTAAGATATCCACAAAATACTAACTCAATTCCAGGATTAGTTTAATAGGTTATAAGAATAGCTATGTGTGAAAACTTGCCACGGCAATTTTAAACAATGGCTGAAAATAGAAGGCAGTTCTTGTGAAATTTCCCTCGAACAACCTCTGAACTACATATAATGTATTAACTATGAATCTATCATAAACTCCACGTAATTCTACCTAGTATCACTCACCATCATTATCCATGTCAGGATCACAGACATCGCCCATTCCGTCTCCATCGGTGTCCTCTTGCTCAGGATTGTACTTTCTTGGACAATTGTCACATACGTCACCTCGTTTGTCGCTTCTATCTTCATCACGGTCTGACTGATCAGGATTAGCCATCAAGGGACAATTATCCTGTAAAATACAATCACTTACAGTAACTGATATTTCTATACCCTACTGTAGTGAAGGATGCTAATGTTATGGATCACCAATTAAAAATAATAAGTGTATTTTAGAACGACTTGACATAAAAAATGTTTTTACAATATGTTACTATTTGTATATTTACCGGATGATTAGCAATTCCATCACCATCAGCGTCCGGATCGCACTTGTCACCTATACCATCATTGTCTGCATCTTCTTGTCCAGAGTTGGACACATCTGGACAGTTATCCGCTTTACAGTGCATCTCCGAACAGGCCAACTGCTGATCCGGATAACTATCTAGATCCCGATCAGGACCACATACAGTACCGTTACCCGCCCAACCAGTCTGAGGATAAAATGATTATAAAATGAGAAGCTATGAAGAATAACTGATCTAAGTACATTATAATGATTCCAATCTGACTTCATGTAATAAACTATTTTGTAGAGCAAATTTATAGAAAATTGACCTTTGTGTGCTCTTAAGCGTCTTTTATTTTTCAACATTTAACATTAAGCTGAGCTTCGAGCAACGGGTGTTGTTTCATGTAATTTGATTTCTGTGAAAAAAGTTATTGTCACCTAAAGTAATTCCAATTTGGCGGTTAAAAAGTGCATAGCAAAATTCATAAAAAAGTTCGAAATTTCACGCGGATAAAGTAGCGGGTACCAGTTATTAGATGATAACATACACAAGGATCTCTGGTGCATAGGGTAAGGAAGAAGGGTAAGGAACTATGCAATTAAGTTTATGATTTCAACTATTTTATAAGTCTTAAATAAATAATAGTCCAGTGGGTACAATGTTTGTTTCCTAAAACGTAATTTTCCGCTTGTTCTTCAAATTTTAATGACTTAAACTTCCAGAGACACATTTGTTTACCGCTTTACATTCAAGAGTACTCTTGAAATTCACAACAACAGTTTTGCTTCCTCTATTTTAGAAAATTACGATAACATTTCAAACAACGTCCGAATTCCGACTCAGATATCCGGCGTTTACGAGTTGCTGTACCCTATTATTATTGTACGACCAACACTGTTTGTAATAACTTTTTATTGAATTTGTACTGAATGGGAAACGACGCTTTCTGTACAGAAAACTTTTGTAACTGTCTGTCTCAAAGGATCATTGACATTATTTCAAAGCTAATTACACAGATTATAAAATTAACAGTTAATATTGTCATAGAGTAAATAAATTAACTAATTTGAGACTGTTAGCGACCTCTGTTGCTCTTTAGAGTAACTAAATTCCGGTGTACGCAATTTTATATGAACATTGCTGGTCCTTTATTTTTCTGGTCCCTGATATTGTTATCTCTTGATAGTAGTTTTGGCAGCTGCCAATTGAACAGCGTCGTGGAGTATGCTCTAACCCCCTTCGATTGAAGCGAAACCAGTATCCCAATAGTGGAATGATTACGGGTTGGTGCCGTATTGTTATCTCTACTTCTACTCGTCAAATGAAGATGAAGAATAACTTATACTACGTCGTAGAATTATACTACGTCGGGTGGCAGACAAGCATACGGCCCGCCTCATGTGAAGCGGTTACCGTAGCCATATTAACGCTCGCAACTTAAAATATGGCTCGCGCGCCGCCACCCCGCTGCCAAACAGCATCTCCTTCCTCTCTGGTGACCTCACTCACTCGCAGGAACACAACAACCCTCAAGGGAATTGTTATTTGAATGCGGTATTCTGTGAGGTGGAGGTACATTCACCAGTCGGGTAGCTTACAATTACGCTCCCTACATCTCTTTTCGCCAGAGCTTAGTTTGTCAGTCAGCGGGTGCACCGCGTGTAGTTGGCTTTGGTTCAAAGATGTCGATGAACCACTTATACCCCTAATAATATAAATAATAACTAGAATTTATATTAAAACTACAGTATAGTAACTGAGAAACGGGGCTACTTTTGTTCAGTAACTTTTGAATAAAGCGCGTACTAACATATAGTCAGACAAAAAAATATTCTAAATAATCTAATTCTCTGAAAATAACCAATATTATTATAAGTTTTGTTAAATATCTTCTACGTAGAGAGATACATTTGCCAATAACAATTTTATCATACTATAATTTATATACATATTGGTTACATGCATGTTGTGTATATATACCCAGTTTATTCATCAACATTTATTTTAAAATCATAGTGTCCATAAAGATTTTTCTAGTACAAGCTTTGCTTAGTTTGGAGTCCCAAACTAAACAAAGATTGTACTAGTATCTAGTCAGCGTCGCCTAATTTGTCTAGGTATATTTATTTACTGTATGTCACACAGTGCAATTTCCAAAATTTCTCTTTTTTGTTTCCAATAACACTTTTACCGATTTAACAGAAGCCGCAAGACAGAAGCAATCAGATTTGAATGAAGTCTCAAACGCCGTAAACACAAAGCCAAATAAACTAGTAAAACTATCTTTAAATGCAAATGTACCGAGCAATACCTTGTGTTTAGTAATCAGAATGACTTACAGCACAGACGCAGTTAGTTCCATACCCGCAAACGGCGTTGTACCGACGGCAGTAGGCGGGATCGCAACGCAGAACTAATGAGTCTATGTCTGGCTTCACAAGGTGGTCCGGATAGCATAGTTGTGTTGTGTTCGCGTAGTAGCGGCCAGCACATGGCACACAAGTGTAAGAGCCCTGTAAATAATTATCTATTTAGATATAAAGGAGATATTCCTTAGGGAAATTTAAAGAATGTATTTTGAAATGTTCCATCACAATTCTACTGACAAATTACCATACAGGTAAATTCGCACGATATGGTGGCTTCCAACTCTGCATAATATATTCTGTTTTGAAAAATTCTTCCAAAGGATACACCCTATATCAAGAAAAAACTGACTCTGCAGGTTCACTCTCAAGACAAAGCTATCCGATATGAAATTTTACTATAAGTTGCTGTTGAATAGCATCACCTTGGTATTAGTTTCTAGTCCCTGGTTTCAACACATTTATTAGGTAATATTGGGTGCCAGTTTATAATGTGAACTGTGATAGAATTATCATAACATTTTGTTTCAATTTGAAACTTTAAAGAATAATCATACAGATTTACTACTAATATTAACTCGATATTACATTTACTGATGTAAAATTTCAAATCCAGACTTTATCTAATATTGGAAACTTTATGTGCTACTTCTACTAATGGCCTAACATGACGATATCGTGCCTAGAATAAAATTTATTATACCGGCGTATTGACACAGAGTCGTGCTCTCGGGCAGTTGGCTCGTCTGTCGGCACACTCGTCCACATCAACACATTGTTCTCTTCTCCTCTCGTCTCCAGACCCGTGCCATCCAGAGCTACCTTCGTATCCAGAAGGACAAGCCCCGCATGTGAAACCGCCTTCAGTATTCCGACACGAAACCAAGTCATCACACGGACGAATTAAGTCACATTCATCTATATCTGAACATGCGTATCCTGGGAATGACATGAATAATTATTATTATTTTTCAGTTCAAGTAACCATGACTCATACCTAATTCAGGTACAATATGTATGATGCAAATATGTCAACATTATAATATGATGTGGAATTAATGATATCACTTTATGATATAATATTATATTTTTAATATTAGAATGTACGGTTTATAAAAAGCTGTAACCCATTGTTAAAAATGTAACGTAAGTACTTTCATTGTCTCTATATATCTAATTTTAGTAAAAACAAAACAAAAAAAATATTAGAATATCTAAACCTAATTAAATATCTACAGTTTGAGGTTTTAATTACCTAAAGATTAGCAATACTGATGATTAGCAATATTAATTGGGTTTTAAACATCATGATTATACCACTACCATATCACCATATCAACTTTTCTAATGTAACTTTATGGCGTTTGACAAATTGCGCGAAACCATTTCAACGTCAACTAACGGGTCAGCTAGTAAGTATAATATAATCCTGAGATATCACTAATTCCACATCATATTATAATGCCGACATATTTGTATAAGACATGAATTTAGGGTAATAAAGTTCGACGTCTTATATAAAGAGCATAAAGAAAAGAAATCTCGTCAAAAGCTATTATTTCTCCTAATGGCTACACTTACCATTCCATTCATAACCTCTAGGACAGGATTCACACTCGTAATAAGGACTGGTAGACGTACGCCGACACGGCCTGTCCCCGCATGGTCTCCGAGAATCACAGATGTGTTGACAATGTGATGAGTCGGCGCTGCGATCTAGAAAATATATTCTTATTTGTTCGTTTTATATACTCGACTCAAGAGTACCTAAGTAGTCTGCATGTAGATGAAAGGGGAGTAAGACTTGCTAACAATCTGCTTGCGTGCTCGGTTGCTTTACTGAGCGCAAGAGCGGTTTGCTTTCCCAAAATTTCCATAAGTTTTGTGGTTAATAAAATTTCAATAAATCTGTATAATACAAGCTTAATCTGAAGTTTAATATCTATCAAAACAAAGACATATTTCTATATATGTATACGCCCTGTTGCTCTCATCTTGTCTTCGATAAGTCACGTACCAATGCAAAACCACTTAATATGTTATTCCTTTCAACATTATGTTCCAGATATAATACTCACCATCCCATTCGTGTCCTCTAGGGCAAGATTCGCACTCATAATAGGGGCTATTAGTACTGGGCCTGCAAGGTCTATCCCCACATGGTCGGTGGGTATCACACACGTGTTGACATGTTTGTCCATTACCGCTGAAGCCGTGAGGACATGATCCGCATCTAGGACCTTCAGAAGTCTCTTGACATTCTACGCCTAGAAAAAATAAATAGAACAATTAACCCATTATTTATTGTAGTAAAACTTCTTTACGCACTCTTGACTTAGCGAATATTCTGGTGAATGCGTGATGAGACGTTACGAAGTGTGATCGGGTGAGGCGAATTTTTTATATATAAAAAAAAGAAAACTTATATCTCCCTCTCAACTTCCTTTCGCCTCGTCATTAGCTCAGCATATTGGCTCCGCTTCGCCTGATGGTAAGCGAAAAGAGGAGCCCCAATCGCATCGGCAACGGACAAGAGACCTTGATGTCCCGTCAGTTGACGCTGCCGTGCTGGCCTACAAGATGCTTTTTCACGCTTCGCTTGAAGGATCCTCTATTGTATGAATGAGGAAATACATATGCCGGCAACGCGTTCCACTTTAGTAAACATTAGTGAAGATAGAAAAAGAGAGAGTTACGTTTCGTATATTACTGTAGGGGAAAGGGAGAGATGCGAACACATATTTTCTGTTCAGTTAGGGTTAATAAAACTCTTTCTATAAGATGTAAACAACAGACCTTGATAGCAGGTGGTCGCAGTGCAAGATATTCTGTAACACTGTTCTCCATTACCATGGTACCCACTTGGACAAGCGCCGCAACGATAGCTCCCATCTGGCATATCTTGACATTGTACCCCTAAAACATGGGAAACACAAGATATTCAGTTGTAGAAATCGAAAGAAATCAAAAAGAAAGAAATTTTGGGGTGTAAGTCAACATTTTTGAACCAAAGCCATCTTCACCTGCACGCGGTGCACCCTGCTGACTGACAAACGAAGCTCTGGCGAAAAGAGAGTTAGGGAGCATAATTTGTAAGCTACCCGACTGGGGAATGTACCTCCATCTCACAGAATACCGCAGCCAAATAACAATTCCCTTGAGGGTTGTTGTGTTTCTGCGAGTGAGTGAGGTCACCAGAAAGGAAGGAGATGCTGCGTTGGCAGCAGGGGTAGCGGCGCGCGAACGATATTTTATGTTGCGAGCGTTAATATGGCTTCGGTAACCGCTTCACATCAGGCGGGCCGTATGCTTGTCTGCCACCCGACGTATTATATTAAAAAAAAAACGAAATTTTAAGGCCCTACCGCCGAAGCCGAAGCCGATTGCGATGGAATATTTTGATTTCCAAAAATAAATCTTAGGTTAAAGTTAATGACAAACTTCTTTAGCTAAGTCGGTAGAACTCTAACCTCTCTACCAGCTAAGCTTAACACAATTACCTCCAATCAAAGCTGAAGTTTTATTTTCGCAATCATAAAAATTAGTGGTACCTAATCGGCTTCAGCTTCGGCGATAGAGCCCCAGGTTGCATTCAGTCAGCCTGTAACCATGGCCGGTGCAATCTGGTCGTAATGTCAGGCAATAATAAAGGTATGTAAAAATACCTTACATGCATGATCGCGTTAATTCCCGTGGTTATTATCATTTTAACGTTTAGTAAATGTTTAGCAAGTGTAAATAAAAAAATCTATTATTGCTCCGACCAAGAAAAAAAAATATTTCCTATTCAATTGTCACCCCTGATTATCGTCTTCATTCATGTTTAACCTGGGGCCCTATTTATATATGGGGGCCTAAGCTTACTACGATTTAGATTTGATTACGAAAATCTAACTTCACCTTAAATTTGTGCTAATAGTAATAAGCTTAGCCGATAGGAATAGAGGCGCTCTACCAATTAAGTAACCGGTACCGAAAAAACGGAATGGGAATCGTGAAGGCGATTCCCATTCCGTTTTTTCGGTACCGGTTAAGCGGTTGGCCCCCTGTTTATTGTAAGCCCAAACTGTAGTTCAGAGAATAATATCCGAAATATACTACTTTGCGGACAAAAGTGATGGTAAATTATCATCAGTTGATAACTCAAGATCAGATAATAGAGCTAAATGGCATCGGCTGACAGTATACCTTTGGCGATCAAGTTACTTAATTTATAGATGAAGATACTTAAATTATTATTTTATACTCACGTCCCCCGAAGCAAGGGTTTGAGCTGCAGGCAGAGATGCAAGTCTGGCCGTCACTGAACTGCCCAGCCGGACATCTTTCGCACCGGTATCCTCGATCAGAATCGATGCAATATTCACCTAAAGAAATAAAAATATCACGATTAGCCACTACAAATTTATGAGAATAGATATTCTTAGAACTCTACGCAAACTAGGAAGAAATGACTATAAGTCATTAATTACTGAGTCATTAATAGCTGAGCAGTGTGCCCAGACCGCAGAAGTTCTTGGACTTGGAGACGAGAACAACAGATCACAATCATCGCTAATATCTGTCTTCAATTCTTCATGTGATTAATTTAGTCAAGTCAAAGTCAAAATTCTTTATTCTGTGGACCATCGCGGGCACTTATACACGTCTTTTACAATTAAGTATATTTTTTCATCTACCAGCATTTCGGAATGACCATTGACGAGAAGAAATAGTTTCCGATTTTCCAAAGCCACGCATAATTCTTATTATCCGTCTTTCTTAATTTCCAATGTAATACAGACATAATGTTTCGTAATAGGTTCTAATATCAGAAATTACTATAATAATCATAAAAAAAATATTTTTGACGTCCGTGATCTTAGTATTATATTCGCGAGCCACTGGGGATCCATAGAACCCAGCTTAAAGAAATGCTGCTATATACAACCACAAATATTACAAAGGTGCACTATTTTTTAGTTCATTATTTAAGTCCTTTCCTTATACCTTTCGTATATAACTTGTCACTGGTATTCTTATGGACGGAATAAAATGTTCTAATTATAAAATATTTATTGTCGGTATCTTTATATACCTATTTATTTCCTATATATTTTTTATCCCAATGTTTATCCCAGCGCTCTTTTTTCTTGAGGTTAGACGTAATGTCGGACTTCTTGAGGGTGAGTTTGATCTGCTTAGAGGTTGTAGAAATAAGTTATAGCAAATTAATTTTGATGTTCCTGATAATTACTATCAATCCCGTTCACGTAGATTGTCTCGCTGCCTCTTTGTAGAACTCTAATGGCTTAGCCATGCACCACTTCCTCTAGCACTGCGCTTACTCAACGACATTGAGTCTTTACGCTCGCTCGATTTGTTTAATTGCTCGCCTGCAGAATTTCGCAGGGTGGCAACAGAATATTTAGAAAGGACGATTAAAGTTTTTTAATAATTATATAATTTTT
The DNA here is from genome assembly GCA_937001555.2 of Hypsopygia costalis. Taxonomy (NCBI): domain Eukaryota; kingdom Metazoa; phylum Arthropoda; class Insecta; order Lepidoptera; family Pyralidae; genus Hypsopygia; species Hypsopygia costalis. Next base: position 6,231,684 of record OW443342.2, read on the forward strand.
TGATATGTGTTATCTACATAATTTAAAGTATTTTAATTATTATTTATACAGTTATGTTTTTTGGATAAGTAGCCTTTGACAATCACAATGGCTTGCTGTTATAAATATTTCATTATTCAAATTATCCATCGAGGCAACGGGGCCAGCATTTTGGGAACTTTGCCTACGAGCAGCGATTCACTAGAATAGTTTTGCTTATTTTATTTACGATGTATAATTACTTTTAATTTATATGTACTTATTTAATTTTATCTATTTTAAGTATACGTTAAGTTTATCCAACTGTATATTACCCATATTCGCGAAATAAATATTTCTTATACTTATTATAATTATTTTTCCTTCAATCAATTACCTCTGGAACAGGGCCTCCTATTGCAGGGAATGGCCCTGCAGCGGCGCCCGTCGCCGTCCATGCCGTCGGGACAGGGCCCGCAGTGCGGCCCCGCGGCTGTGTTGCGACACTCCACTCCTGTTGCATGGATTATTATTTATTTATCTTTATTATCCCCGGTTACCATTTCTTTAACATTTTCTCTCTTACCTTTACTGATTTCATAAAAGTCACATATTTTCCCCTTAATATTTAACTTTGGTAAAATTTCGTTCAATGTAAATCTAATAGCTGAATTATTTTATAAATTAAAAAATAAATAAAAGACAACTTAAAAGTATAAAATTAAAGAGTAAGACCAACAAATTGACTCGAATTAGCGGCAGTAAAGCGATATGAGTGGTAATATAAAATATAATATTTCTTTTGATTTGCGAATCGTACCCACTCCATGCACAAGTTCGTTATTCTAAGGTTTCCTTGAAAAGATTACTCTCAGCAATAAGGCCGCCTTGCTGCATATGTACAAATCAACTGTCTGTAATAATTTATTTATTCCCCGAACATTAAATTTGTATTATGCAAATAACGAATTTCTACCTATATAATACAAACATTATTTTTTTTTACACCAAAATAACGGCTTCGAGATTGAAGCTCAATATGGTAAAATTTGCTTACAGACTTTTGTAGTATATTTATTGCTTTTATTTAAGTTCCATAACTTTCGCTCACCTAAGATAAACCAAACATTTTCTATTTGAATTTGAAGAAATATTCCACTAATATCGTGAGGTGCGTTTTAACTAAAGTAATATTGTGTATAATTTGTCCAGGAAAATGTATAAATTGTGGAAATTGTGTCTTGTACTCGTGTGCTTTACATACGTGGTATATGTAACTAACACGAGTACAAGAGACAATTTCCACAATTTCTAAATCTTCCTGGACAAATTACATACTGCCATCTAGGCCCAAACTAAGCAAAACTTGTACTATGAGTACTAGATAACTGATATTATACTTAAATACATTTTTTGTGTAAATGCATTCATACAATACATAGATAACACCCAGACTATTACAAAAAGGCATGTTCATGCACACAAATGTTTGTCATGTGCGGGGATCGAACCCACGCCCCCGGAGTCATAGTGGATATTGCTAATGGCAAATTTCTGTTTAGTCATACAGCAATGACAGAAATTAGTTAATGGAAGTTATACAGTGATCGTTTTTGAGATAAAACTAAGATTTATATTATATGTATAAGTAACTCTATGATGACAGCTATGAATTACAAATTCAAAATGTGTCCATTGTCACAAAGACAATACATTTCCCATCTAATTTCAATTTATAATTAAGTAATTAATACCGAATATTTAGATTATATAATCAGTTTTTGTAGCTGACTGCCTACAGAGTGACTAGTATCCCACGACCAAATTTATAATACATTCGAAATGAATAATAAGTACTGTACTAAGGCTGATCAAGCAACTTTAAATCATGACGTGGGCGCTACTAAAATAACTCTGTAGGCATAATAAATATCTCTAAGAGCAGTAGGTGATGTAGTGTATGAAATAAAACGCGAAAATATTCTAGATATAAAAGTTTAATTAAAACCCACACAAGTTGCTTGATTCACCTCAAATTAAGTACTTACTACAAATGATATCGCTAAAATGGTACTCGCATCTCTTAACAATAATCTGATACCTTAAATTGGTGAACTAAGGTTAAATGCAAATCGTTAGACAAGAAACAAGATAAAAATACTACATATTTTAAAAAGAAAATAATCGAGCCATTAAAAATACTAAATGGGCGAGTGAAACTACGAACTACTGGCTTAGGTTAGGTTTGATATATTATATATCTTCTTTAGTCGACAAGTTAGTAGTATAGTTGCCCATTTTTACAATTTTAGATGCTCAGTTAATTACTACCCATTTTAAAATATTAACAAATTATAATGGTAACTATTGACAATTAGAAAGAAAAGAGAAGATTTTAAAACTATACGATTAATGAATGATAAAAGATTTAAAATATTCGAGGTACTACCTACTAGAGAGACATTTTGAAAGAAGAGTTATTTTAGAAATGGATAAGGTATATACAATGTTCAGTAACCGTGATAGCAAGTGGACTCAGTGCACGTTGGAACTGGTGGCTGGGGCCGGTTACAACACTGACGGAGTTGACCACGCAGGTTGTCGATAGTGCCCTTCTGCTCAGCGATTTCGTTGCGGAGTTGATCTATAGTCTTCCGAAGCAGTTGCAGTTGGCGTATCACTTCATCTGAAGGATAGATTATAGAGAAAATGTTGATACATATTTTTTCAACTTTAACCACTTTGTACTAGTACAAGCAACTTGCTCATGATTTTCATTATTTTTAAGTAACATGAATAACTTACTAGTGCGAATAACATCATTGACTTTAATTAGACATTGTATAGACAATACATGATCAACTGAGCTTAAAGCTCGGCTGTTTTTTTACACTCATGCCAAGTGGCATATAGTAGATACTATCTAAATATTAAGCTATTTCTAACAATGGCGTTCCGTGGTTTTAATAATTAAATATGATTTTTAAGAGATTATGATTATAGCTAGATTGAGTTTTCGCTCTTGTTTGTATTGTATATTTCATCGAAATCATTAAAGCCGTTTACGATATCATCATTGCATAATTGCATATATACAAGAATTGCTCATTTAATAGTATAGGTTGGATGTAAAAGACACTGACAAATAGCTATCTTATTAAAATACTATTAGTAATACACACCATCGCAGGTTTCAATCACACTTGAAGGTATGTCTCCTCTCCCAGAGTTCGGCATTGGTAGACCTTGTGTATCAATATAATTGTTATCCGTTCTATAGTCTCCTCTCGCATCGTCTCCTTGCATTTCTTCTTCACGTTTTCTCCTAGCGTCTTTTGCTATGAAGTCTTTTACTTCTTCTACGTCTGTTTCATCATCAACTGTTAGTAAGGTTGGTGGTTTGATTGAACGATTTATCTGGTTGCAACTTAAAGAATCTAAAGCTGATTGCTCGCTGCTGTAGATTTCCACTGGAGCATTTTCTTCATGATACTGTATAGGAAAACAAAATTCTTGAATGTAATAATTCTGTAACCTCTATTCTACCCTTATTTACTAATATCTTTTTTTTTTTATATACTACGTCGGGTGGCAGATAAGCATACGGGCCGCCTGATGTGAAGCGGTTACCGTAAACTCATTAACGCCCGCAACATAATATATCACTTGCGCGCCGCCACCCCCGCTGCCAACGCAGCATCTCCTTCTTCTCTGGTGACCTCACTCACTCGCAGGAACATAACAACCCTCAAGGGAATTGTTATGTGGCTGCGGTATTCTGTGAGGTGGAGGTACATTCCCCAGTCGGGTAGCTTACAATTACGCTCCCTACCTCTCTTTTCGCCAGAGCTTCGTTTGTCAGTCAGCAGGGTGCACCACGTGCAGGTGAAGTTGGCTTTGGTTCAAAGATGTTGATAAACCACTTACACCCCAAAAGAGTTCCTCTGTAGAGAGCTGCTTAGAGTATCTTTAAATGATAAACTTAGGAATGAGCATACCCGTAGTAGAACTTAAGTTACCAACATTGCTCTAGGGATGCAGCAGGCTGAAGTGGCAACTACGCAACACACATAACTGATGGCTAATAGGGCAAGAAGGTAATGGAATGGCGACATTGGCGACATTGGACTTATGAAGATGAAGGGGGAATGCAAACGGCACCAGACCGATCGATGTAGAATTTAAGGACCTCCCCCTTTTAACCTATGTTTAGCAGTCGACGCATGTATGTTAACTGAAATGATGATTATGAATAATTCTTAATATGAATTCAAAGTTAACAATAAACTAAACACTCAGTATAGGAGTTCCACCGTGGAGCTTGCAATTTTGGATATCTAGTCTCATGGAAAACCCTAAAACTAAATTCTCAATTCTCACTTAACTTAATATACAAGTGTTTATAGTATATATAAAACTGCCCTTATTGATTGCTAAATCTGGTTGTACTAAGCCTTTTTTATACCAGTAGGGCGACAAACAAGCATACGGCCCGCCTGATGGAAAGCAGTTACTGAAGCCTATGGACGTCAGTAACACCAGCGACATCACATGCGTGTTGCCAACCCTGTAAAAACCTCTTCACGCCCATTTTGAAGAGTCCCTTGCAGTAATCTCCTAGGAAAACCTCAATAGGGAGTTCAGCCTGCATATGACTACTATAAAATACAGATAGTGTTTGTTTTATGACTTAAAAACTTTGAACATGCGTGTGATAGCAAAAATTTCTGCCTATAGATTAATGTTTACAAACTGTGTTTGATTTACGACTTAAAACCTTTGATCATACTTTGCGATAGCCAAAATATATTCTGCCTTTAATATTAATCGTTGGGTTTCCGCTGCAAGCGGTCACCAATTTCGAATTAAAGGTTCTACCTCTGTCAAATTCGTTGGCACGATAAATTATCGGCGACTGTGAAAGGTATAATGCGAGAAAATTGCGTCGATCCTTCACCATTTATTTTACTTTAGTAAGGACCAATTTTATCAAAACCTCTCCGGATTAAAGGAAGGTCTATTTATCAGAACATGGCAAGCCCTACTGAAGTAGTACGTTCTTCTCATACCCTCCCGATCAGAAAGTCTAAGTAGCAAAACGTCCAACAAAGCGAAACGTCTAATGAGCAATCTGCCTAGTTAGCGAACCGCCCATGTAGCAAAACGTCTAACTATCAAGAGGTCTAGAAGGCGGCAACTAAAGAACAGCTTTGTGGTCTGTTGGGTTGGTGTACGTGATGTCTTCAAGAGTAAGGAGATGCTACGTATACTCGAGCGATAATATTTATAGTTCAAATGTCTAGGTAATAGTAATTGGTTCATATCAGATGGGCCATAGACTTATTTAGCAACACTTCGTGGATGTGCCCACTTCGAACAAGACCAAAGTTGTTTTATACGATGCCTAAACAAGCATACGGCCCGCCTGATGTAAAGCTATTACTGTGTATAGACGCTCGCAATATAAGAAGTATTGCTTGAGTGCTGGTACCCCGCTGTTAACGCAATATCTTCTCACGTCTGGTGACCTCACTGGCTCGCAAGAACACAATTTTCAAAAAGGCATTATTATTTGGGTGTGATTATCCGTGAGGTGGAGTTACGTACTTTCCCTGTCGCGCTCGACATGTCTTGCCTTATTTGCAGAATCCTATTTATTTTACGACCGAGCATGTGCAGGTTATTACGGCTTTGTCTCTAAACATAGTTCTGAATGTGTAAGCGACACCCAAAAGGCATTTGTTCCATGCGCCGCAGATTCCATCCTGTGTCACTTAGAACCGATGCTTAGAACGCACAGAAGAGAACATGGAATGACCTAAAACTACTAAAAATAAAAATAAAAAATATTATACTAAAAAATGTAAATTTCTATAATGAGTATGTACTTACAAGGTTCACTTTCTGATTGGTGAATAGTGATATCATGTTGTGCTTGCTGTTCATAGAGTGCGAGTGTAAAGCATGGCATCCTACAAACAGCTTGATTCTGCTTGGAGTAGCAACTAGGAGGAGCGTCGACCGCGGGTGACTGGCAAGACCCCAAGAGACAGACTTCAAGGAGCCTCCGTTGATGCTCTCCAGGGAAACTGAGGAAATTAAAATGTCACAAATCGTTTGAAAAAGTACAGTTCAGGAGGATCAAATAGATTTAACATATGATATGATACTTTGAGTCGGCTAACATATAATTCTGAGTCGGATTAAACTGAACTTTTGTAAATTATATGTTATATATAGTTTTTTAAAGAGAAGAAGTTTTGTGTATATCAAATCCGATAACAAAAATATGAAAAGTAATATTGAATATCAAATATAAAAACTACACAATTCAAGGATGTGTTTCAAATTTGCGATTCAAAGGGTCATCACTCATCAGTCTCAGAAGTTTAGCTTTGCGACAATTTTCTTCCATTTTTTATTTCTACAATAAGAAAAGTCAATGGACATTATTCTTAGACTAAAATATTTATTTAGAAGTTTATGTAGGTAAATTACTTATTAGCTCGTAAGCTAGATCATAATATTTTAAAGTATCATGCATTATAGAAAAAAAATCTATAAAATAAAAAAAAAATAAAGATCTTCTTATGGAAATTGGATGACATAAATGGTAGAAAATACTAGAAATGTGGTAAAATCGAGGAAATGTTGTTTCTATTTACGTTCCGGACTTTCTGACATCAGTCAAAGATCTTCTTTCTACAATAGAGCTAGTAGCTCACCACCATGTTTAGAGAAGGAACTAACATACCCTGTACGTGGTGCACCCTGACAGTGCACCTGCCAAACTAGTTAACCTTCCCGTGTATGTGGTGTACCTTGCCAGTAAACAAATGAGGCTCTGGCGAAGTGCGGGACATATCGAGCCCGACTGTCAGTTAAGGATGTATCTCCACGTTCCTTTCTGGTGACCTCACTTACTCACAAAAACACAATAACCTTAAAGGGAATTGTTATTTGGCTGCGGTATTCTGTGTGTAGCTTTGCTATAGTTAAGGCAACTGTATTATCCACATTAGGTTGTTGTTGTTGTAAAATCTTTTTTTTTTAAATTAAGATAATTTACACAGCGCCATCTAGTCCCAAATTAAGCGCTTGTGTTATGGGTACCAGGACAACTGATAAATGTACTTAAATACATTTTTTTTTTGTAAATACCTACATACTTATAATACATAAAAAATACCCAGACCAAGACAAACAGTTCATGCACACAAATGCCTGTCTTGTGCGGGAATCGAACCCGCGACCTCGGAGTCAAAGTGGCCATTGCTAACCATTCAACCATTCATGAGATCGTCATATTTATTATAACGTATAGTATAATATTGTACAAAGAAATACAAACATGTTATAAAAATAGTTTTTTCACCTCACTAGCTCGTAAAAGCTCTGTTTATCATTCGAAATCTGCGTGGAAAATCGCACTTTATCCGCTAGCGTGGAAAGTGTTTTTAAAATTCGAATATTTTTATTCAATAAAGGTTTCGTACAATAAATTACATATATATAGAACCTCATTGGTTTCATAATAGTTTATATTCTCTGCAGCCAGTCCATTGATGATTATTTATTAAAACTGTTTTTCTTGCACCTAACATTTTCCTCGCTTTAGTGAGGTGAAAAGTTGTGTGTTGCGCTCGGCAGCAAAGTTATTTAGCGTCTCGTACCTTTGAAACCCTCGCTACGCTCAGGATTCTATATTTGAACCACTCGCTTCGCTCGTGGCTCAATCCTAGAATCCTTCGCTTGCTCAGGTTTCAATACAAGGTACTCGCGCCAAAAATTAACTTTGCAGCCTTGCATAACAAATAACTATTTCACCTCACTAGCTCGTAAAAGCTCTGTTTATCATTCGAAATCTGCGTGGAAAATCGCACTTTATCCGCTAGCGTGGAAAGTGTTTTTAATATTCGAATATTTTTATTCAATAAAGGTTTCGTACAATAAATTACATATAATAATATATAGAACCTCATTGGTTTCGTAATAGTTTATATTCTCTGCAGCCAGTCCATTGATGATTATTTATTAAAACTGTTTTTCTTGCACCTAACATTTTCCTCGCTTTAGTGAGGTGAAAAGTTGTGTGTTGTTATATTTGAACCACTCGCTTCGCTCGTGGCTCAATCCTAGAATCCTTTGCTTGCTCAGGTTTCAATACAAGGTACTCGCGCCAAAAATTAACTTTGCAGCCTTGCATAACAAATAACTATTTTTTTGTCTGAATAGTAATAGTGGCCGTGTGGTTTCCCGCAGACTAGAATAGAATCACTCCGTCTCTTCCCGTGGATGTCGTACAAAGCGACTATAGGAAATACATTATAAAACATCGATCAGGCCTCCCCAACCCGTCAGCGTGGGGAGTGTAGGCCAAATCCTCCTTCTGTCGGGAACGGACGAGAGAGGGTCGTGCTCCTGTAGTGGACTAAAATGACCTGATGATGATGATAAAAATATGATAGTTACATGTACAATGGCTAGGGAAAGAAAAATTACGAAATATCGCGGTCTCGGCTCGGAATACACTTTTGTGCCTTTCGAAGTCGAGACCCTGGGTTCGTGGGGTCCTAATGCGCTTAAATTAATGAATGAGCTCTCCAAGCGCCTGGTCGAATCCACTGGTGACCGAAGAGCTGGCGGCTTTCTCGCACAACGGATTAGTATTGCCATACAACGAGGAAACGCTGCCAGCATCTTCTGTACAATGCCACGGGGCCCTTTTTTAGATAATATGTAGTTTTATTTTTTATTTAGTTTTTTTTTATGGCTAGGTAGAAAGAAGATATGTACTTAGGTTTTATGTAATTCTCACTTTTATTACTCTTTCTGTTGTAGTACACGGTAACGGCATTATCTTCGGCACCCTTGATGTGAAGCAGCTCCTCTCTCCTAGTGCTTCCGCCGTGAGGACCTCGGATGAGGATGGCTACCTCACCGCCTTCGTGCACCGAACTAGCGACAGCGATCAGGTTATTTGTAGCTTCTGAAATAGGAATAATTTCTTGTATTAGTTAAATATACGTCATAACCCAAGTGACAAATCGAAACATCTTTATTTTTGGGGTATATGTGGATCATGAGTATCTTTGAGCCAAAGTCAATCTCACCTGCACATGGACCACCCTGCTGACTGTCAAACGAGGCTATGGCGAAAGAGAGGTAGAGTAGAAAGAGAGTAAGCTTCCAGACCGGGGAAGTAGCTCTACCTCGCAGAAGGCCGCAGCCAGACAACAATTCTCTTGAGGGTTGTTGTGTTCCTGCAAGTGAGTGAGGTCAGCGGGAAGGAAGGAGTTGCTGCGTTGGCAGCAGAGGTGGCGGCGTGCGAGGGTTGTTTGCAATATTTCATGTTGGGATTTGCGAACGTTAATATGGCTACTGTAACCGCATTCCATCGGGCGGAACGTATGCTTGTTTTCTGCCAATACTACCCGACGTAGTATAAAATAAAACCGGCCAAGTGCGAGTCGGACTCGCGCACGTAGGGTTCCGTACCATCTATAAAAACGGCAAATAAATCACGTTTGTTGTATGGGAGCCCCCTTAAATATTTGTTTTATTTTAATTTAATTATTTATTTTTAAAGTGAATATATAATTAAATATTATGTGAGTATTTCAAGCGTCTACATATTACCGTTATGAATTGCGAGCAAAAACGAGCAAAAAAAATATCGCGTTTGTTGTATGGGAGCCCCCTTAAATATTTATTTTATTTCGGTTTTTAGTATTTGTTGTTATAGCGGCAATAGAAATACATCATCTGTGAAAATTTCAACTGTCTAACTATCACGGTTCATGAGATACAGCCTGGTGACAGACGGACAGCGGAGCCTAAGTAATAGGTTTCCTTTTTACCCTTCGGGTACGGAACCCTAAAAAGTGAGGTCAGCTCGAGAGAGAGGCAGAGAGTGTTCATACTGTACGTAATGTATACCACAACTGACGTAAGCAGTATCCAACTACACAAAAACATAAACTTCAAACGTTCATAATGGACGCTATCACGCAGACACGCCCTGCTATAGGACTATATGAGGCACTTTACATGCATGCTTAGAATCTTCTAGAGGGTGCGTTGAGTGCAGACGTTGAAGTAAAAAGAAAAAAAATTATTTATTAAAAACACATAAACACCAATGCGAAGATATAAGACAAGTTTTAGTTAATTCATTCAAGTTCAAATATTTATATTTGAACAATTAACGTAGTTAAATATTCACAATAAATTAAATAATAAATCAATTCATTTTGGATAAAAATAAATTATATAATTTCAGTATTTGACTGCGTCACTTTTATAATTTTCGGCAGACTATAGTGAACAATTACATACATAATTATATGCTGTGTTTAGAGATTACCCGGTCTACGAAAGTTGATAAAATGAAAAACCTAATATCAGCTCCAAAATAGTAAAGATATTGAGATTCGAGAAAGTTAATTTTACTTTCTTTGTGGTGATACTTTTTCTTATTCTGTGGTGAGAGTGCTAACGTTGCAGGAAGAAAGTGCATTTGCCAATCCGCCAGCTTCCAGGTCTGGAAGATTCGATTCGACAAAAGAAAATCTATAATAAATTGCCGGATACGTCGCGATTTTGATAGTAACGAATATATCCCACATGTTTCCATGTCGATCCCAATGGTGGAATTGCTAGCAATAGCCATTTTGACTCCGGGGTCGTGGGTTCGATCCCCGCATAAGACAAATATTTGTGTGTATGGACATGTCTGTTTGCCTTGGTCTGAGTGTTGTCTATGTATTATATATTATGTATTTACAAAAAATGTATTTAAGTAGAATATCAGTTATCTAGTACCCATAGTACAAGCAGGAATATTTATTAATTTCTGGTATTTGATTCAAAAATTTATTTTACGTTAAATGAAAAAAAGACACAAAATTTTATTCGTTTCGATTTGCTCAAAGGTGAATGGTGAAAGTTTAATATTTAAGTAAGAATAAGTTTTTTGGATAAGTAGAGTCAATCGTGTCAAAGATTTTATTGATTTGAATTCCTGGGTTACTGATAAGTGTTGACTTTAACCCACTGGATTATCTTAGTCTAAATTCTGTCGTGTAATACGAGCCACGTATATATTCTATTACACCCAATGGCCAATTATAAAGTTTTGATGAAGATGTCGTTCTGATTAGGATATTTGGGTACTAAACTAATTTGGTAGGTCCATGGATACTATTGACATGGATAAAATTAAGTAAGACCATTGTAACAATAAATATTGGCTACAATGCTCTTACTTGATTTTATTAAATACGACCCTGGAATCAATGTTCTTTTAAATACGTCTTTGTATTAGGTATTTCTTTATTTTATTCGTGCGGCCAAATCCTCCTTCCGTCTAGGACGGACGATAGAGGGTCGTGCTCCTGTAGTGGAGACTAAAATGGACCTGATGATGATTCGTGCGGCACTGAGCGAATATCGGACAATTTCCTTGCTTTCTTCTTGCCACAATAGAGTCAGGTTGAGACAGAGCCGTATAAAACGCATCTATAATTATATTAATATTCAACGGATCTATGAGTATTAACATCTATAACGCCATCTATACTAGTCAAGTTAATATTTAGTTACATAGTATTACAGTGACTACAGATTTGGATTCACATTACACGTAGGGTTACCAACTTTTTTTACAAGAAAAACAGTATATTAAAAGCTGCGTAGTAAAACAAACAGTATACTAAGGCCTAGTGCATGCGGAGCAGTACAATAAACAGTGCTATGGTCAAATGAATTTTTTTTCAACAGTATTAAAGCACAGAAAACAGTATAATACTGTTTTTAACAGTATGGTTGGCAACCCTAATACACGTGAAACTGAACCATTTTTATATCATGCCCAACGGGTGGATTTTTATATCATGCCAAAAAAACCAATCATTAAGCACGCCTGATGTCAAATGGTTACACGAAGAGCGCTATATTATTATGCTCTTTTAGTATTATTGTTGGACATTCGACCTGACCAACGTCATCCTCTTGAATAAAAGATTCTGAATCAACCCATATTCATCGATCTGTTGGAATACAGGATCTCACATTACAGAGACGAGCTCGGTGGCGTAGCGGTCAATAACGCGGCTTCGACACCAACACTCGTGGGTTCGATTCCCATACAGGACAAAGATTTGTGTGCATGAACATGTCTGTTTGTCTTGGTCTAGGTGTTTTCTATGTATCATAAGTATGTATTTACAAAAAAAATGTATTTACGTATGTTTATCAGTTGTCTAGTACCCATAACACAAGCTTCGCTTACTTTGGGGCTAGATGGCGCTGCGTAATTTGTCTGACAATATTTATTTATATTTATTTATTAGAGCGTACTCTACCATCATGCTCAACTTGCGTAATCAATTATCTAATCAGGTATGGGATACGGGTCTGCCCTCAATTAGCATACTCCACCGTGCAGCTCAACTGCGGGTTGGCGGAGGCTAGCGTTTTCAAGCCGCCTAAAAGCCACTGACTTGGCTTAACGCCTGTCATCTAATGGCAACAGTCGGTACCGACGGCATAACGTGCTCTTTGAAGTACGGAGGGGTTTGAGATAATATAAACCCATCCATAGACAAGCTACGATCGACGTTGTTTAACTCGGATGTTCGACTGACACATGTAACAACGCAATCGAGCTCTTCATATATAATTAAAGATTACAAAAATAGTATTTTATAAAGGAAAAGACCCCATCATTCGTAAATTTAGTGGCCGCTATGCTTTTAAAATTTTATTGTCCGTGGCATCAACGTGGATTAGGGGAGAAGCTTGACTCTATTTTGCGGGAATGATCAACTTTTCATATTCTCTTTGTTGCACGTAAGCTCCTTGCCACATTAGCGTTACTCAACGAGCCAGGTCGTTAAATCAAATTGGGTCAAAAACATTTCTTGCATGTTTATATATATAATATTGACTTTTGTGTTATTTGACAGAAGTCAAATTTACAGGCAGTTTAACCTACACTACTTTGTTTCCGCCTCCAGCAAATTACTGGCCGGCATCCACCCACTACCGTTAGTGTAAAGAGAGAGACACTATAATTTCATAGTATGATGTATATTATATACTAGCTTCTGCCCGTGACTACGTACGCGTAGATGTATGAATTTCATTCATACTCATTTTTACCCCTTTAGGGAGTGAATTTCGCAAAATCCCTTCTTAGTGGACCTATACGTCACAAAAGCAGGCCACGGTCCAGATATCACGTTTCTAGCTTCAGTAGTTTTGCCTCGGCGTTGATGAATCAGTCAGTCAGAACATGACACTTTATATAATAGTATAACAGGCAACAGAAGTATTCATCGATCCCAAAGCGGTACAAACATTGCTTGACTCACGATTAGCTCACGCCACTACTGTTTTTTTCCTTTTGTAGCCGTTTCAGTTCAACCATAGCTGTTTATTTTGTATCTATAGTATATCGTTCCTTCTCATACCCTATTGGATCTTTTTGATATTGAATTACGTAACAAATTTGTCCATAAAAGGGAAATACGCTTATATTATTATTTTTTTGGTTGTGTGGGACATATTTTAGGAAGATTTACAGATAGTCGTAAAATTATTCTGTACTGTCAACTGTCTCATCTAAAGGTGTCTCTTTACAAGGACTAAAACTGTATTGTGATTTTTAGTTGTTAGATTTTGTTTTGACTTGGTATCTAGATCGATTCTCATCGCTATCTCCATTATAGCCAGCTAGGTACCATCAAAATAGTGAAGAGAGGCCCGGACTCCACCAAAGCAGAGATGTCTCCGCACATCTCTGCTGAGAAGATGTATTTTGCATACATTACACACTTTGCTGTACTCCTCTTGTGTATGTAGACAGATCTCCTCTCCGCTCGTCTCCGCTTTAATGTAGTCCAAGCCTTAAGGTCATTGCCGTTTCAAGGATAAAACATTTCATCATGGAACACCCGACGAATTTAATCAGGAGAAATTAGGAGTTGGGAGATTCTTACTTGAGTTCCCGACTTGTTAATCTAACAAATAAAGTAACAGGGTAAGTATACATTAAAGGAATGCTAATCAATTGAATCCCAACCACAGAATAGGAATAGTACGAATAGTATCTGAACTACCCTGCGGTGATTATCGACGAAATTATTAATAAATAACGTACAAATCGAATAAATGAAAGAATTATTTTAGGAATTCAAACTAAGGTCACTAGAAATAAACTAGACCGTGTCAAACAATTACTTAAATAAATTAATTTATAAATTAAAATTAATGTACTTAAATATATTTTTTTTTGTAAATACATACTTATAAAACACCCAGACCAAGACAAACAGACATATTCATGCACACAAATGTTTTTTTTGTGCGGGATCGAACCCGCGACCTCGGAGTCAAACGAGCTCGGTGGTCGAATGGTTAGCAATGGCCATCCATTGCTAACCATTCGACCAACGAGCTCGTCAAGTCATTCTTTTCGTTCACTTCAAATGCACGCCATATTTGATAGTTTTTTTATAGGCTCATTTAAAAGGGATTTGAAATATCTATCCAAATGGGTTCTGAAATTCATATAAATTTTCGTATTTATTTTACATTGGAGGCGAGACAAAAGTTATATAGAAGACAGGATGAAAGTTATTTTTAGCAAATATTGATTAACATTGTATTGTGGGCGATGATTTATTTGTCAAACTTGTTATTAATGAACTTCATTGACAAACAGCCAATCAAACTTAAGCATTGACACAAACTGGGCAACTAATTTATTAGACTGTGATTGGCTCATCTTGATTACCCAGCCGACGTTGGTTTGTTATCAAGAATTAGGTATTGTAGATAGGTAATTAAGCAAACGAAACTAACATATTTGTAGGTACTATTGAAAGGACAAACAGAAACCATTTCTTTTTAGATATTAGATGGTAATTTTTTTACATAAAATCCTAAAATGTTAATGTTTATTATATTAAACACTAACTTGAGTATAGATTAATATTTGTATGAAACTCCACGCGGATGAAGTCGCAGGACAACAAAGTAGTAGAAAAAAAATTTCGTGGTCTAAAAAACATATTATATTCTACTCTACCTAGACAGAGAATCAAAATTGTATCTTGCTGAGATAAAAACAGTTCATTTTATACCAGCTAAGGAACTATGGAATGTATTTTCGCTATTATTCTTTGTTTCTCATTTTTACAAACAATCTCAAACAGCTCACGAATAGGTCATCAATCAAACTACAGCAGAATAATATTCCTATCAGAATACAAAAAAAACATGGATCATCTACGTGGATATAAGGATATAAAATGTCAAGAATATCTACCTACTGTAGAGAATATAATGCTATTTGAAGTAGTGTCCGACCGAATGTTCGGTTTCGGTTTCGGTCGAGTTTCGGCAAAAATAGCGAGTTTCGGTTTAGTTTCGGTTTCGGCGGCAAACCTGCCGAAACTACGACCGAAACCGAAACTTCATTCGGGAGTTCCCGCGCTGTGCTCGGTCATGTTCGGTGCAGTAAATTCCATCCAAGCGACGAAGACATTTTGCTGCGTCCACGTGCCTAATCATGTCGTGACTTGTTTGCGTTTGCAGTTGTTGTTGTTTGTGAGTTTTCGTGTGATTTGTTTTGAATTCGAAAGTTTTATCATGTGATATTGTATTAAGGGTAGGTAGTAAACATAATACATAATTTAATACATATTACAAACTAATGCATAGATTATAGTAGAATCAAGTCTAACATAACTATCTGAATATTTTGTGGTAAATTTAAGTCATTCGGTAATGCTATACGTAAACAAACAATAATTAGGTACTTGGTACTTACTATAAAGCATTAGTGGTGATAATATTAAATATTTAGAGTTTCAACGTTCAATTTAATAATTATAACCAAGTACCTAGCAATTATAACGTAACGTAACGTAATTATTATTATTTTTATAATACGTCGGGTGGTAGACAAGCATACGGCCCGCCTGATGTGAATCGGTTACCGTAGCCATATTAACGATCGCAACATAAAATATCGCTCGCGCGCTGCCACCCCCGTGGCAGACGGAGCATCTTCTCCCTTTCTGGTGACCAAACTCACTCGCAGGAACACAACAACTCTCAAGGGATTTGTTATTTGGCTGCGGTATTCTGTGAGGTGGAGGTACATTCCCCAGTCGGGTAGCTTACAATTACGCTCCCTACCTCTCTTTTCGCCAGAGCTTCGTTTGTCAGCAGGGTGCACCGCGTGCAAGTGAAGTTGGCTTTGATTCAGAGATGTTGATGAACCACTTACACCCCCAATTATAAGAAAAGTACCTACAGTTAGATAATTCTTTCGTAAAAGTTTCGGTTTCGGTTTCGGTTTCGGCCGAAACTGAGACTGTTGCCGAAATTCGGTTTCGGTTTCGGTTTCGGTCGTAAAAACCAGTATCGGTCGGACTAATTTGAAGCATTAAAAATACTAAAAATACGTATACAAACGATTTATTTGCAATAAATAGGGTGGGTATAATGCAGTTGGATCTTAAAAGTAAAGGTGCTTATGCATATTTAGCCATATTATATATAGCATGCAAACATTTATAATCACAATTTTAAGGAATTAATTACGCATTACTATTTCTTAAGATAATTCAAGAATTGGCAACTGTTTAAAACGTTTTTTCCAATAGCCATTTACTATTTTTTTTTAATTTGATAAATGGTATCCTCTTTATGTCATTTGGTATGTTTGAAAAATTGATAGACTAACGAGGACCTTTACTAAAATCATATCCGTACCTACTGTTCATATTAGGGATGATGACAACAGGATGGAAAGATATATCTTATAGTAGAGAATGCTTGTATAGCAGTAAGTCTAAATGTATACACTATATTGTGCCGGAGGGTGGAGCATGCTATATTATGCCTTTAGCGCCGTAGGTTCCAAAGAATATATACTTTAGATATTATGTTCTGTAGTGTCCCTTAGCTCGTAATCTTTTTAAACAGCTGGAGGTTGCTTGAAGCATCATGCGATGATGCGACTAAAGGTGCGGCCATTAACGTACTCCAAGGTTTAGCATTGCTATTCAGCAAGCCAATGCTACCAGCTGTCTCGAATTACACTACCAATAGGCCTGTGAACCATTTTTTTTTTCGATTTGTTATTTAAAGACGTTACAATAATATAACTAAAGGTGAAAGAATTACTTCGATAGCATAAAAACTTCTCGAGATATGATAACTTGAAGATCACATTTTGGACTATCCCGAAAACGCTCCATACAAAATGCATACAGTATTATGACGTCACGATACGCTATTTTATATGCATTAAATCAGAAATTTGTACGACAGCTATGTTAAATATTGCGTTTATGTAGCTACTGCCGTAACAAAAGTTATAGTATTTTTTATTGTTTCTACAATGGTAATATTTATTTTTTATAATTTCATACTTTTAAAATGGACTTTTCCACCAAACTTTGATCGACCATAAAACACGTCGGACATAAGTTATTAAAATTTTGAGATCGCAGATCGTTCCAGTTTTATGTATTTTACGTTACTGATAGAGAGTTTTTATAATTTTAGAATTTTGTTCACAGGCCTATAGGTAACGATTTGGGGGAAATATTTAATTCATTCATTTGTGGTGCATTATTAGACGAGGGAATTGGTCTGCGAGTTTGAGTTACAAAATATAGGTTTTTTTTTCTATTAATTAAATATAGGTACAAAAAAGAAGTACATTATAATAAGTTTTATGGAAATAGATAAATATTTCCATAAAACTAATTATAATGTACTTCTTTTTTATTGTTATTTGGCTGCGTTCTTCTCTATGGTGGAAGAGTTCCTTTCCCATTCCCAGTCGGGCTCATTGTTTTTCTTTATATGAGAGGGGGCAAACGAGCATGTGAGTCACCGGTAGAAAGCAATCACCATCGCCCATGGAGATCAGCAACACCAAGGGGTCGCAAATATGTTGCCAACTCTTATTTACAAGAAAAACAGTATATTAAAAGCTGAGTAAGAAAACAAACAGTATAAAACAAATAGTAAGGCCCAGTGCATGCGGAGCAGTACAATAAACAGTGCTATGGTCAAATGAAGTTTTTTTCAACAGTATTAAAGCATAGAAAACAGTATAATACTGTTTTTAACAGTATGGTTGGCAACCCTACAGCCAATACTCCTTTCTTTCTGGTGACCTCACTCATTCGCAAGAACGCAACAACCCTCAAGGGAATTGTTATTTCGCTGCGGAATTCTGTAAGGCGGCGGTATTTCCCTAGTCGGGCAGCTTAAAAAATACGCCACGCCCAACCTTCCTTTTCTCCAGAGCCTCATTTTTCAGTCAGCAG